>CM033036.1:12583258-13783258 GCA_019207045.1 Branchiostoma floridae x Branchiostoma belcheri
CTATGGTATTATTGGAAAGGTCTTTGTCTTGGAAGTTGAACACTTGAAATCCGTTTTTAATAGCTCTTGTTGTTGGCGAGTTATTCGCGTTTAAAGCTAAGCCTCTAACGCGACCAAAAATGGGGATTTTTCAAAAGTGTCCGAAATAGGCAAACTATGGTATCATTAGAAAGCCTCTTTATGGGGAGTTGAACACTAGCAATCCGTTTTTTTAATAGCTCTTGTTGTTGGCGAGTTATTCGCGTTTATAGCTAAGTCCCACTAACCGCGACCAAAAATGTGGATTTTTTCAAAAGGTCCGAAAATAGGCAAACTATGGTATCATTAGGAAGGTCTCTTTGGGGAGTTGAACACTGCAATCCGTTTTTAATAGCTCTTGTTGTTGGCGAGTTATTAGCGTTTATAGCTAAGCACCGATTCAGTAACCAAAAAATGGGATTTTTCAAAAGTGTCCGAAATAGGCAAACTATGGTATCATTGGAAAGGTCTCTTGTGGGGAGTTGAACGCTGCAATCCGTTTTTAATAGCTCTTGTTGTTGGCGAGTTATTCGCGTTATAGCTAAGTCCCCCGAACCGAGACCAAAAATGTGGATTTTCAAAAGTGTCCGAAATAGGCAAACTATGGTATCATTGGAAAGGTTCTTTGTGGGAGTTGAACTGCAATCCGTTTTTTAATAGCTCTGTTGTTGGCGAGTTATTCGCGTTTAAAGCTAAGTCCCCATAACGCGGACCAAAATGTGGATTTTTCAAAAGTGTCCGAAATAGGCAAACTATGGTATCATTGGAAAGGTCTCTTTGTGGGGAGTTGAACACTGCAATCCGTTTTAATAGAGCTCTTGTTGTTGGCGAGTATTAGCGTTTATAGCTAAGCACCGATTACAGTAACCAAAAATGTGGATTTTTCAAAAGTGTCCGAAATAGGCAAACTATGGTATCATTGGAAGGTCTCTTTGTGGGGAGTTGAACACTGCAATCCGTTTTTTAATAGCTCTTGTTGTTGGCGAGTTATTCGTTTTTATAGCTAAGCACGATTACAGTAACCAAAAAATGTGGATTTTTCAAAAGTGTCCGAATAGGCAAACTATGGTATCATTGGAAGGTCTCTTTGTGGGGAGTGAACACTGCAATCCGTTTTTTAATAGCTCTTGTTGTTGGCGAGTTTTCGCTTTTATAGCTAAGCACCGATTACAGTAACCAAAAAATGTGGATTTTTCAAAAGTGTCCGAAATAGGCAAACTATGGTATCATTGAAAGGTCTCTTTGTGGGGAGTTGAACACTGCAATCCGTTTTTTAATAGCTCTTGTTGTTGGCGAGTTATTAGCGTTTTAAAGCTAAGCACCGATTACAGTAACCAAAATGTGGATTTTTCAAAAGTGTCCGAAATAGGCAAACTATGGTATCATTGGAAAGGCTCTTTGTGGGGAGTTGAACACTGCAATCCGTTTTTTAATAGCTCTTGTTGTTGGCGAGTTATTCGCGTTTATAGCTAAGCACGATTACAGTAACCAAAAAATGTGGATTTTTCAAAAGTGTCCGAAATGGGCAAACTATGGTATTATTGAAAGGTCTCTTTGTGGGGAGTTGAACACTGCAATCCGTTTTTAATAGCTCTTGTTGTTGGCGAGTTATTCGCGTTTAAAGCTAAGTCCCCTAACCGCGACCAAAAATGTGGATTTTTCAAAAGTGTCCGAAATAGGCAAACTATGGTATCATTGGAAAGGTCTCTTTGTGGGGAGTTGAACACTGCAATCCGTTTTTTAATAGCTCTTGTTGTTGGCGAGTTATTAGCGTTTATAGCTAAGCCCCCTAACCGCGACCAAAAATGTGGATTTTCAAAAGTGTCCGAAATAGGCAAACTATGGTATCATTGGAAAGGTCTCTTTGTGGGGAGTTGAACACTGCAATCCGTTTTTTAATAGCTCTTGTTGTTGGCGAGTTATTCGCGTTTAAAGCTAAGTCCCCCTAACGCGACCAAAAATGTGGATTTTTCAAAAGTGTCCGAAATAGGCAAACTATGGTATCATTGGAAAGGTCTCTTTGTGGGGAGTTGAACACTGCAATTCGTTTTTTAATAGCTCTTGTTGTTGGCGAGTTATTAGCGTTTATAGCTAAGCACCGATTACAGTAACCAAAAATGTGGATTTTCAAAAGTGTCCGAAATAGGCAAACTATGGTATCATTGAAAAGGTCTCTTTGTGGGGAGTTGAACACTGCAATCCGTTTTTTTAATAGCTCTTGTTGTTGGCGAGTTATTCGCGTTTAAAGCTAAGTCCCCCTAACCGCGACCAAAAATGTGGATTTTTCAAAAGTGTCCGAAATAGGCAAACTATGGTATCATTGGAAAGGTCTCTTTGTGGGGAGTTGAACACTGCAATCCGTTTTTTATAGCTCTTGTTGTTGGCGAGTTATTCGCGTTTAAAGCTAAGTCCCCTACCGCAGACCAAAAATGTGGATTTTTCAAAAGTGTCCGAAATAGGCAAACTATGGTATCATTGGAAAGGTCTTTTTGTGGGGAGTTGAACACTGCAATCCGTTTTTTAATAGCTCTTGTTGTTGGCGAGTTATTAGCGTTTATAGCTAAGTCCACCTAACCGCGACCAAAAATGTGGATTTTTCAAAAGTGTCCGAAATAGGAAAACTATGGTATCATTGGAAGGTCTCTTTGTGGGGAGTTGAACACTGCAATCCGTTTTTTAATAGCTCTTGTTGTTGGCGAGTTATTCGCGTTTAAAGCTAAGTCCCCTAACCGCGACCAAAAATGTGGATTTTTCAAAAGTGTCCGAAATAGGCAAACTATGGTATCATTGGAAAGGCCTCTTTGTGGGGAGTTGAACACTGCAATCCGTTTTTTAATAGCTCTTGTTGTTGGCGAGTTATTAGCGTTTATAGCTAAGCACCGATTACAGTAACCAAAAAATGTGGATTTTTCAAAAGTGTCCGAAATAGGCAAACTATGGTATCATTGGAAGGTCTCTTTGTGGGGAGTTGAACACTGCAATCCGTTTTTTAATAGCTCTTGTTGTTGGCGAGTTATTCGCGTTTATAGCTAAGCACCGATTACAGTAACCAAAAATGTGGATTTTTCAAAAGTGTCCGAAATAGGCAAACTATGGTATCATTGGAAAGGTCTCTTTGTGGGGAGTTGAACACTGCAATCCGTTTTTTAATAGCTCTTGTTGTTGGCGAGTTATTCGCGTTTAAAGCTAAGCACCCTAACCGCGACCAAAAATGTGGATTTTCAAAAGTGTCCGAAATAGGCAAACTATGGTATCATTGGAAAGGCCTCTTTATGGGGAGTTGAACACTGCAATCCGTTTTTTAATAGCTCTTGTTGTTGGCGAGTTATTCGCGTTTAAAGCTAAGTCCCCCTAACCGCGACCAAAAATGTGGATTTTTCAAAAGTGTCCGAAATAGGCAAACTATGGTATCATTGGAAGGTCTCTTTGTGGGGAGTTGAACACTGCAATCCGTTTTTTAATAGCTCTTGTTGTTGGCGAGTTATTCGCGTTTATAGCTAAGCACCGATTACAGTAACCAAAAATGTGGATTTTTCAAAAGTGTCCGAAATAGGCAAACTATGGTATCATTGGAAGGTCTCTTTGTGGGGAGTTGAACACTGCAATCCGTTTTTTAATAGCTCTTGTTGTTGGCGAGTTATTCGCGTTTATAGCTAAGCACCGATTACAGTAACCAAAAAATGTGGATTTTCAAAAGTGTCCGAAATAGGCAAACTATGGTATCATTGGAAAGGTCTCTTGTGGGGAGTTGAACACTGCAATCCGTTTAATAGCTCTTGTTGTTGGCGAGTTATTCGCGTTTAAAGCTAAGTCCCCCTAACCGCGACCAAAAATGTGGATTTTTCAAAAGTGTCCGAAATAGGCAAACTATGGTATCATTGGAAAGGTCTCTTTGTGGGGAGTTGAACACTGCAATCCGTTTTTTAATAGCTCTTGTTGTTGGCGAGTTATTCGCGTTTATAGCTAAGCACCGATTACAGTAACCAAAAATGTGGATTTTTCAAAAGTGTCCGAAATAGGCAAACTATGGTATCATTGGAAGGTCTCTTTGTGGGGAGTTGAACACTGCAATCCGTTTTTTAATAGCTCTTGTGTTGGCGAGTTATTAGCGTTTAAAGCTAAGTCCCCCTAACCGCGACCAAAAATGTGGATTTTTCAAAAGTGTCCGAAATAGGCAAACTATGGTATCATTGGAAAGGTCTCTTATGGGGAGTTGAACACTGCAATCCGTTTTTTAATAGCTCTTGTTGTTGGCGAGTTATTCGCGTTTAAAGCTAAGTCCCCCTAACCGCGACCAAAATGTGGATTTTTCAAAAGTGTCCGAAATAGGAAAACTATGGTATCATTGGAAAGGTCTCTTTGTGGGGAGTTGAACACTGCAATCCGTTTTTTAATAGCTCTTGTTGTTGGCGAGTTATTCGCGTTTAAAGCTAAGTCCCCCTAACCGCGACCAAAAATGTAAATTTTCAAAAGTGTCCGAAATAGGCAAACTATGGTATCATTGGAAAGGTCTCTTTGTGGGGAGTTGACACTGCAATCCGTTTTTTAATAGCTCTGTTGTTGGCGAGTTATTCGCGTTTAAAGCTAAGTCCCCCTAACCGCGACCAAAATGTGGATTTTTCAAAAGTGTCCGAAATAGGCAAACTATGGTATCATTGGAAAGGTCTCTTTGTGGGGAGTTGAACACTGCAATCCGTTTTTTAATAGCTCTTGTTGTTGGCGAGTTATTAGCGTTTAAAGCTAAGTCCCCCTAACCGCGACCAAAAATGTGGATTTTAAAAAGTGTCCGAAATAGGCAAACTATGGTATCATTGGAAAGGTCTCTTTGTGGGGAGTGAACACTGCAATCCGTTTTTTAATAGCTCTTGTTGTTGGCGAGTTATTAGCGTTTATAGCTAAGCACCGATTACAGTAACCAAATAATGTGGATTTTCAAAAGTGTCCGAAATAGGCAAACTATGGTATCATTAGGAAGGTCTCTTTGTGGGGAGTTGAACGCTGCAATCCGTTTTTTAATAGCTCTTGTTGTTGGCGAGTTATTCGCGTTTATAGCTAAGCACCTATTACAGTAACAAAAATGTGGATTTTTCAAAAGTGTCCGAAATAGGCAAACTATGGTATCATTGGAAGGTCTCTTTGTGGGGAGTTGAACACTGCAATCCGTTTTTTAATAGCTCTTGTTGTTGGCGAGTTATTCGCTTTATAGCTAAGCACCGATTACAGTAACCAAAAATGTGGATTTTTCAAAAGTGTCCGAAATGGGCAAACTATGGTATCATTGGAAAGGCCTCTTTATGGGGAGTTGAACACTGCAATCCGTTTTTTAATAGCTCTTGTTGTTGGCGAGTTATTAGCGTTTATAGCTAAGCACCGATTACAGTAACCAAATAATGTGGATTTTTCAAAAGTGTCCGAAATAGGCAAACTATGGTATCATTGGAAAGGTCTCTTTGTGGGGAGTTGAAACCTGCAATCCGTTTTTTAATAGCTCTTGTTGTTGGCGAGTTATTCGCGTTTATAGCTAAGCACCGATTACAGTAACCAAAAATGTGGATTTTTCAAAAGTGTCCGAAATAGGCAAACTATGGTATTTGGAAAGGTCTCTTTGTGGGGAGTTGAACACTGCAATCCGTTTTTTAATAGCTCTTGTTGTTGGCGAGTTATTCGCGTTTAAAGCTAAGTCCCCTAACCGCGACAAAAATGTGGATTTTTCAAAAGTGTCCGAAATAGGAAAACTATGGTATCATTGGAAAGGTCTCTTTGTGGGGAGTTGAACACTGCAATCCGTTTTTTAATAGCTCTTGTTGTTGGCGAGTTATTAGCGTTTAAGCTAAGTCCCCCTAACCGCGACCAAAAATGTGGATTTTTCAAAAGTGTCCGAAATAGGCAAACTATGGTATCATTGGAAAGGTCTCTTTGTGGGGAGTTGAACACTGCAATCCGTTTTTTAATAGCTCTTGTTGTTGGCGAGTTATTCGCGTTTAAAGCTAAGTCCCCCTAACCGCGACCAAAAATGTGGATTTTTCAAAAGTGTCCGAAATAGGCAAACTATGGTATCATTGGAAAGGTCTCTTTTGGGGAGTTGAACACTGCAATCCGTTTTTTAATAGCTCTTGTTGTTGGCGAGTTATTCGCGTTATAGCTAAGCCCGATTACAGTAACCAAAAATGTGGATTTTTCAAAAGTGTCCGAAATAGGCAAACTATGGTATCATTGGAAAGGTCTCTTTGTGGGGAGTTGAACACTGCAATCCGTTTTTTAATAGCTCTTGTTGTTGGCGAGTTATTCGCGTTTAAAGCTAAGTCCCCCTAACCGCGACCAAAAATGTGGATTTTTCAAAAGTGTCCGAAATAGGCAAACTATGGTATCATTGGAAAGGCTCTTTATGGGAGTTGAACACTGCAATCCGTTTTTTGATAGCTCTTGTTGTTGGCGAGTTATTAGCGTTTAAGCTAAGTCCCCCTAACCGCGACCAAAAATGTGGATTTTTCAAAAGTGTCCGAAATAGGCAAACTATGGTATCATTGGAAAGGTCTCTTTATGGGGAGTTGAACACTGCAATCCGTTTTTTAATAGCTCTTGTTGTTGGCGAGTTATTAGCGTTTATAGCTAAGCACCCCTAACAGCGACCAAAAATGTGGATTTTTCAAAAGTGTCCGAAATAGGCAAACTATGGTATCATTAGGAAGGTCTCTTTGTGGGGAGTTGAACACTGCAATCCGTTTTTTAATAGCTCTTGTTGTTGGCGAGTTATTCGCGTTTAAAGCTAAGTCCCCCTAACCGCGACCAAAAATGTGGATTTTTCAAAAGTGTCCGAAATAGGAAAACTATGGTATCATTGGAAAGGCCTCTTTATGGGGAGTTGAACACTGCAATCCGTTTTTTAATAGCTCTTGTTGTTGGCGAGTTATTAGCGTTTATAGCTAAGCACCGATTACAGTAACCAAAAAATGTGGATTTTTCAAAAGTGTCCGAAATAGGCAAACTATGGTATCATTGGAAGGTCTCTTGTGGGGAGTTGAACGCTGCAATCCGTTTTTTAATAGCTCTTGTTGTTGGCGAGTTATTCGCGTTATAGCTAAGCACCGATTACAGCGACCAAAAATGTGGATTTTTCAAAAGTGTCCGAAATAGGCAAACTATGGTATTATTGGAAAGGTCTCTTTGGGGAGTTGAACACTGCAATCCGTTTTTTTATAGCTCTTGTTGTTGGCGAGTTATTCGCGTTTAAAGCTAAGGCCCTCTAACCGCGACCAAAAATGTGGATTTTTCAAAAGTGTCCGAAATAGGCAAACTATGGTATCATTGGAAAGGCCTCTTTATGGGGAGTTGAACACTGCAATCCGTTTTTTAATAGCTCTTGTGTTGGCGAGTTATTCGCGTTTATAGCTAAGTCCCCCTAACCGCGACCAAAAATGTGGATTTTTCAAAAGTGTCCGAAATAGGCAAACTATGGTATCATTGGAAAGGTCTCTTTGTGGGGAGTTGAACGCTGCAATCCGTTTTTTAATAGCTCTTGTTGTTGGCGAGTTATTCGCGTTTATAGCTAAGCACCGATTACAGTAACCAAAAATGTGGATTTTTCAAAAGTGTCCGAAATAGGCAAACTATGGTATCATTGGAAAGGTCTCTTTGTGGGGAGTTGAACACTGCAATCCGTTTTTTAATAGCTCTTGTTGTTGGCGAGTATTCGCGTTTATAGCTAAGCCCCGATTACCGTAACCAAAAAATGTGGATTTTTCAAAAGTGTCCGAAATAGGCAAACTATGGTATCATTAGAAAGGTCTCTTTGTGGGAGTGAACACTGCAATCCGTTTTTTAATAGCTCTTGTTGTTGGCGAGTTATTCGCGTTAAAGCTAAGTCCCCCTAACCGCGACCAAAAATGTGGATTTTTCAAAAGTGTCCGAAATAGGCAAACTATGGTATCATTGGAAAGGCCTCTTTATGGGGAGTTGAACACTGCAATCCGTTTTTTAATAGCTCTTGTTGTTGGCGAGTTATTAGCGTTTATAGCTAAGCACCGATTACAGTAACCAAAAATGTGGATTTTTCAAAAGTGTCCGAAATAGGCAAACTATGGTATCATTAGGAAGGTCTCTTTGTGGGGAGTTGAACGCTGCAATCCGTTTTTAATAGCTCTTGTTGTTGGCGAGTTATTAGCGTTTAAAGCTAAGTCCCCTAACAGCGACCAAAAATGTGGATTTTTCAAAAGTGTCCGAAATAGGCAAACTATGGTATCATTGGAAAGGTCTCTTTGTGGGGAGTTGAACACTGCAATCCGTTTTTTAATAGCTCTTGTTGTTGGCGAGTTATTCGCGTTTAAAGCTAAGTCCCCCTAACGCGACCAAAAATGTGGATTTTTCAAAAGTGTCCGAAATAGGCAAACTATGGTATTTGGAAAGTCTCTTTGTGGGGAGTTGAACACTGCAATCCGTTTTTAATAGCTCTTGTTGTTGGCGAGTTATTAGCGTTTAAAGCTAAGTCCCCCTAACGCGACCAAAAATGTGGATTTTTCAAAAGTGTCCGAAATAGGCAAACTATGGTATCATTAGGAAGGTCTCTTTGTGGGGAGTTGAACGCTGCAATCCGTTTTTTAATAGCTCTTGTTGTTGGCGAGTTATTCGCGTTTAAAGCTAAGTCCCCCTAACCGCGACCAAAAATGTGGATTTTTCAAAAGTGTCCGAAATAGGAAAACTATGGTATCATTGGAAAGGTCTCTTTGTGGGGAGTTGAACACTGCAATCCGTTTTTAATAGCTCTTGTTGTTGGCGAGTTATTAGCGTTTAAAGCTAAGTCCCCCTAACCGCGACCAAAAATGTGGATTTTTCAAAAGTGTCCGAAATAGGAAAACTATGGTATCTTAGGAAGGTCTCTTTGTGGGGAGTTGAACACTGCAATCCGTTTTTTAATAGCTCTTGTTGTTGGCGAGTTATTAGCGTTTAAGCTAAGTCCCCCTAACCGCGACCAAAAATGTGGATTTTTAAAAAGTGTCCGAAATAGGCAAACTATGGTATCATTAGGAAGGTCTCTTTGTGGGGAGTTGAACGCTGCAATCCGTTTTTTAATAGCTCTTGTTGTTGGCGAGTTATTCGCGTTTAAAGCTAAGTCCCCCTAACCGCGACCCAAAAATGATGGATTTCAAAAGTGTCCGAAATAGGAAAACTATGGTTTCTTTAGGAAAGTTCTTTGTGGGGAGTTGAACACTGCAATCCGTTTTTTAATAGCTCTTGTTGTTGGCGAGTTATTAGCGTTTAAAGCTAAGTCCCCCTAACCGCGACCAAAAATGTGGATTTTTAAAAAGTGTCCGAAATAGGCAAACTATGGTATCATTGGAAAGGTCTCTTTGTGGGGAATTGAACACTGCAATCCGTTTTTTAATAGCTCTTGTTGTTGGCGAGTTATTAGCGTTTATAGCTAAGCACCGATTACAGTAACCAAATAATGTGGATTTTTCAAAAGTGTCCGAAATAGGCAAACTATGGTATCATTGGAAGGTCTCTTTGTGGGGAGTTGAACGCTGCAATCCGTTTTTTAATAGCTCTTGTTGTTGGCGAGTTATTCGCTCGTTTATAGCTAAGCACCTATTACAGTAACCAAAAAATGTGGATTTTTCAAAAGTGTCCGAAATAGGCAAACTATGGTATCATTAGGAAGGTCTCTTTGTGGCGAGTTGAACGCTGCAATCCGTTTTTTAATAGCTCTTGTTGTTGGCGAGTTATTCGCTTTTATAGCTAAGCACCCGATTACAGTAACCAAAAAATGTGGATTTTTCAAAAGTGTCCGAAATGGGCAAACTATGGTATCATTGAAAAGGCCTCTTTATGGGGAGTTGAACACAGCAATCCGTTTTTTAATAGCTCTTGTTGTTGGCGAGTTATTAGCGTTATAGCTAAGCACCGATTACAGTAACCAAATAATGTGGATTTTCAAAAGTGTCCGAAATAGGCAAACTATGGTATCATTAGGAAGGTCTCTTTGTGGGGAGTTGAACGCTGCAATCCGTTTTTTAATAGCTCTTGTTGTTGGCGAGTTATTCGCTTTTATAGCTAAGCACCGATTACAGTAACAAAAAATGTGGATTTTTCAAAATTGTCCGAAATGGGCAAACTATGGTATATTGGAAAGGTCTCTTTGTAGGGAGTTGAACACTGCAATCCGTTTTTTAATAGCTCTTGTTGTTGGCGAGTTATTCGCGTTTAAAGCTAAGTCCCCCTAACCGCGACCAAAAATGTGGATTTTTCAAAAGTGTCCGAAATAGGAAAACTATGGTATCATTGGAAAGTCTCTTTGTGGGGAGTTGAACACTGCAATCCGTTTTTTAATAGCTCTTGTTGTTGGCGAGTTTTAGCGTTTAAAGCTAAGTCCCCCTAACCGCGACCAAAATGTGGATTTTTCAAAAGTGTCCGAAATAGGCAAACTATGGTATCATTGGAAAGGTCTCTTTGTGGGGAGTTGAACACTGCAATCCGTTTTTTAATAGCTCTTGTTGTTGGCGAGTTATTCGCGTTTAAGCTAAGTCCCCCTAACCGCGACCAAAAATGTGGATTTTTCAAAAGTGTCCGAAATAGGCAAACTATGGTATCATTGGAAAGGCCTCTTTATGGGGAGTTGAACACTGCAATCGTTTTTTAATAGCTCTTGTTGTTGGCGAGTTATTAGCGTTTATAGCTAAGCACCGATTACAGTAACCAAAAAATGTGGATTTTTCAAAAGTGTCCGAAATAGGCAAACTATGGTATCATTGAAAAGGTCTCTTTGTGGGGAGTTGAACACTGCAATCCGTTTTTTAATAGCTCTTGTTGTTGGCGAGTTATTCGCGCGTAAAAGCTAAGTCCCCCTAACCGCGACCAAAAATGTGGATTTTTCAAAAGTGTCCGAAATAGGCAAACTATGGTATCATTGGAAAGGCCTCTTTATGGGGAGTTGAACACTGCAATCCGTTTTTTGATAGCTCTTGTTGTTGGCGAGTTATTAGCGTTTAAAGCTAAGTCCCCCTAACCGCGACCAAAAATGTGGATTTTTCAAAAGTGTCCGAAATAGGCAAACTATGGTATCATTGGAAAGGCCTTTTATGGGGAGTTGAACACTGCAATCCGTTTTTTAATAGCTCTTGTTGTTGGCGAGTTATTAGCGTTTAAAGCTAAGTCCCCCTAACCGCGACCAAAAATGTGGATTTTTCAAAAGTGTCCGAAATAGGAAAACTATGGTTTCATTGGAAGGTATCTTTGTGGGGAGTTGAACACTGCAATCCGTTTTTTAATAGCTAACGTTGTTGGCGAGTTATTAGCGTTTAAAGCTAAGTCCCCCTACCGCGACCAAAAAGGTGGATTTTTCAAAAGTGTCCGAAATAGGAAAACTATGGTATCATTAAAAAGGCCTCTTTATGGGGAGTTGAACACTGCAATCCGTTTTTTAATAGCTCTTGTGTTGGCGAGTTATTAGCGTTTATAGCTAAGCACCGATTACAGTAACCAAAAAAGGTGGATTTTTCAAAAGTGTCCGAAATAGGCAAACTATGGTATCATTAGGAAGGTCTCTTTGTGGGGAGTTGAACGCTGCAATCCGTTTTTAATAGCTCTTGTTGTTGGCGAGTTATTCGCGTTTATAGCTAAGCACCGATTACAGTAACCAAAAATGTGGATTTTTCAAAAGTGTCCGAAATAGGCAAACTATGGTATTATTGGAAAGGTCTCTTTGTAGGAAGTTGAACACTGCAATCCGTTTTTTAATAGCTCTTGTTGTTGGCGAGTTATTCGCGTTTAAAGCTAAGGCCCTCTAACCGCGACCAAAAATGTGGATTTTTCAAAAGTGTCCGAAATAGGCAAACTATGGTATCATTAGAAAGGCCTCTTTATGGGGAGTTGAACACTGCAATCCGTTTTTAATAGCTCTTGTTGTTGGCGAGTTATTCGCGTTTAAAGCTAAGTCCCCCTAACCGCGACCAAAAATGTGGATTTTTCAAAAGTGTCCGAAATAGGCAAACTATGGTATCATTAGGAAGGTCTCTTTGTGGGGAGTTGAACGCTGCAATCCGTTTTTTAATAGCTCTTGTTGTTGGCGAGTTATTAGCGTTTATAGCTAAGCACCGATTACAGTAACCAAATAATGTGGATTTTTCAAAAGTGTCCGAAATAGGCAAACTATGGTATCATAGGAAGGTCTCTTTGTGGGGAGTTGAACGCTGCAATCCGTTTTTTAATAGCTCTTGTTGTTGGCGAGTTATGAGCGTTTATAGCTAAGCACCGATTACAGTAACCAAAAATGTGGATTTTTCAAAAGTGTCCGAAATAGGCAAACTATGGTATCATTAGAAAGGTCTCATTGAGGGGAGTTGAACACTGCAATCCGTTTTTTAATAGCTCTTGTTGTTGGCGAGTTATTCGCGTTTAAAGCTAAGTCCCCTAACCGCGACCAAAATGTGGATTTTTCAAAAGTGTCCGAAATAGGCAAACTATGGTATCATTGGAAAGGCCTCTTTATGGGGAGTTGAACACTGCAATCGTTTTTTAATAGCTCTTGTTGTTGGCGAGTTATTAGCGTTTATAGCTAAGCACCGATTACAGTAACCAAAAAATGTGGATTTTTCAAAAGTGTCCGAAATAGGCAAACTATGGTATCATTAGGAAGGTCTCTTTGTGGGGAGTTGAACGCTGCAATCCGTTTTTTAATAGCTCTTGTTGTTGGCGAGTTATTAGCGTTTAAAGCTAAGTCCCCCTAACCGCGACCAAAAATGTGGATTTTTCAAAAGTGTCCGAAATAGGCAAACTATGGTATCATTGGAAAGGCCTCTTTATGGGGAGTTGAACACTGCAATCCGTTTTTTAATAGCTCTTGTTGTTGGCGAGTTATTCGCGTTTAAAGCTAAGTCCCCCTAACCGCGACCAAAAATGTGGATTTTTCAAAAGTGTCCGAAATAGGAAAACTATGGTTTCTTTAGGAAAGTATCTTTGTGGGGAGTTGAACACTGCAATCCGTTTTTTAATAGCTCTTGTTGTTGGCGAGTTATTAGCGTTTAAGCTAAGTCCCCTAACCGCGACCAAAAATGTAAATTTTTAAAAAGTGTCCGAAATAGGCAAACTATGGTATCATTAGGAAGGTCTCTTTGTGGGGAGTTGAACGCTGCAATCCGTTTTTTAATAGCTCTTGTTGTTGGCGAGTTATTCGCGTTTAAAGCTAAGTCCCCCTAACCGCGACCAAAAATGTGGATTTTTCAAAAGTGTCCGAAATAGGAAAACTATGGTTTCTTTAGGAAAGTATCTTTGTGGGGAGTTGAACACTGCAATCCGTTTTTTAATAGCTCTTGTTGTTGGCGAGTTATTAGCGTTTAAAGCTAAGTCCCCTAACCGCGACCAAAAATGTGGATTTTAAAAAGTGTCCGAAATAGGCAAACTATGGTATCATTGGAAAGGTCTCTTTGTGGGGAATTGAACACTGCAATCCGTTTTTTAATAGCTCTTGTTGTTGGCGAGTTATTAGCGTTTAAAGCTAAGTCCCCCTAACCGCGACCAAAAATGTGGATTTTTCAAAAGTGTCCGAAATAGGCAAACTATGGTATCATTGAAAAGGCCTCTTTATGGGGAGTTGAACACAGCAATCCGTTTTTTAATAGCTCTTGTTGTTGGCGAGTTATTAACGTTATAGCTAAGCACCGATTACAGTAACCAAATAATGTGGATTTTTCAAAAGTGTCCGAAATAGGCAAACTATGGTATCATTGGAAGGTCTCTTTGTGGGGAATTGAACACTGCAATCCGTTTTTAATAGCTCTTGTGTTGGCGAGTTATTAGCGTTTAAAGCTAAGTCCCCTAACCGCGACCAAAAATGTGGATTTTTCAAAAGTGTCCGAAATAGGCAAACTATGGTATCATTGGAAAGGCCTCTTTATGGGGAGTTGAACACAGCAATCCGTTTTTTAATAGCTCTTGTTGTTGGCGAGTTATTAGCGTTTATAGCTAAGCACCGATTACAGTAACCAATAATGTGGATTTTTCAAAAGTGTCCGAAATAGGCAAACTATGGTATCATTAGGAAGGTCTCTTTGTGGGGAGTTGAACGCTGCAATCCGTTTTTAATAGCTCTTGTTGTTGGCGAGTTATTCGCTTTTATAGCTAAGCACCGATTACAGTAACCAAAAAATGTGGATTTTTCAAAAGTGTCCGAAATGGGCAAACTATGGTATTATTGGAAAGGTCTCTTTGTAGGAGTTGAACACTGCAATCCGTTTTTTAATAGCTCTTGTTGTTGGCGAGTTATTCGCGTTTAAAGCTAAGTCCCCCTAACCGCGACCAAAAATGTGGATTTTTCAAAAGTGTCCGAAATAGGCAAACTATGGTATCATTGGAAAGGCCTCTTTATGGGGGGAGTTGAACACAGCAATCCGTTTTTTAATAGCTCTTGTTGTTGGCGAGTTATTAGCGTTTATAGCTAAGCCGATTACAGTAACCAAATAATGTGGATTTTTCAAAAGTGTCCGAAATAGGCAAACTATGGTATCATTGGAAAGGTCTCTTTGTGGGAGTTGAACACTGCAATCCGTTTTTTAATAGCTCTTGTTGTTGGCGAGTTATTCGCGTTTAAAGCTAAGTCCCCTAACCGCGACCAAAAATGTGGATTTTTCAAAAGTGTCCGAAATAGGCAAACTATGGTATCATTAGGAAGGTCTCTTTGTGGGGAGTTGAACGCTGCAATCCGTTTTTAATAGCTCTTGTTGTTGGCGAGTTATTCGCGTTTAAAGCTAAGTCCCCCTAACCGCGACCAAAAATGTGGATTTTTCAAAAGTGTCCGAAATAGGAAACTATGGTTTCATTGGAAAGAAAGTCTCTTGTGGGGAGTTGAACACTGCAATCCGTTTTTAATAGCTCTTGTTGTTGGCGAGTTATTCGCGTTAAAGCTAAGTCCCCCTAACCGCGACCAAAAATGTGGATTTTTCAAAAGTGTCCGAAATAGGAAAACTATGGTTTCATTGGAAAGTTCTTTGTGGGGAGTTGAACACTGCAATCCGTTTTTTAATAGCTCTTGTTGTTGGCGAGTTATTAGCGTTTAAAGCTAAGTCCCCCTAACCGCGACCAAAAATGTGGATTTTTCAAAAGTGTCCGAAATAGGCAAACTATGGTATCATTGGAAAGGTCTCTTTGTGGGGAGTTGAACACTGCAATCCGTTTTTTAATAGCTCTTGTTGTTGGCGAGTTATTAGCGTTTAAAGCTAAGTCCCCCTAACCGCGACCAAAAATGTGGATTTTTCAAAAGTGTCCGAAATAGGCAAACTATGGTATCATTGAAAAGGCCTCTTTATGGGGAGTTGAACACAGCAATCCGTTTTTTAATAGCTCTTGTTGTTGGCGAGTTATTAGCGTTTATAGCTAAGCACCGATTACAGTAACCAAAAATGTGGATTTTTCAAAAGTGTCCGAAATAGGCAAACTATGGTATCATTAGGAAGGTCTCTTTGTGGGGAGTTGAACGCTGCAATCCGTTTTTTAATAGCTCTTGTTGTTGGCGAGTTATTCGCTTTATAGCTAAGCACCGATTACAGTAACCAAAAATGTGGATTTTTCAAAAGTGTCCGAAATAGGCAAACTATGGTATCATTGGAAAGGTCTCTTTGTGGGGAGTTGAACACTGCAATCCGTTTTTTAATAGCTCTTGTTGTTGGCGAGTTATTCGCGTTTAAAGCTAAGTCCCCCTAACCGCGACCAAAAATGTGGATTTTTCAAAAGTGTCCGAAATAGGCAAACTATGGTTTCATTGGAAAGGTCTCTTTGTGGGAAGTTGAACACTGCAATCCGTTTTTGATAGCTCTTGTTGTTGGCGAGTTTTTAGCGTTTAAAGCTAAGTCCCCCTAACCGCGACCAAAAATGTGGATTTTTAAAAGTGTCCGAAATAGGCAAACTATGGTATCATTGAAAGGTCTCTTTGTGGGGAGTTGAACACTGCAATCCGTTTTTTAATAGCTCTGTTGTTGGCGAGTTATTAGCGTTTAAAGCTAAGTCCCCCTAACCGCGACCAAAAATGTGGATTTTTCAAAAGTGTCCGAAATAGGCAAACTATGGTATCATTGGAAAGGCTCTTTATGGGGAGTTGAACACAGCAATCCGTTTTTAATAGCTCTTGTTGTTGGCGAGTTATTAGCGTTTATAGCTAAGCACCGATTACAGTAACCAAAAAATGTGGATTTTTCAAAAGTGTCCGAAATAGGCAAACTATGGTATCATTAGGAAGGTCTCTTTGTGGGGAGTTGAACGCTGCAATCCGTTTTTTAATAGCTCTTGTTGTTGGCGAGTTATTCGCGTTTATAGCTAAGCACCGATTACAGTAACAAAAAATGTGGATTTTTCAAAAGTGTCCGAAAGGGCAAACTATGGTATCATTGGAAAGGTCTCTTTGTAGGGAGTTGAACACTGCAATCCGTTTTTAATAGCTCTTGTTGTTGGCGAGTTATTCGCGTTTAAAGCTAAGTCCCCCTAACCGCGACCAAAAATGTGGATTTTTCAAAAGTGTCCGAAATAGGCAAACTATGGTATCATTGGAAAGGCCTCTTTGTGGGGAGTTGAACACTGCAATCCGTTTTTTAATAGCTCTTGTTGTTGGCGAGTTATTAGCGTTTATAGCTAAGCACCGATTACAGTAACCAAATAATGTGGATTTTTCAAAAGTGTCCGAAATAGGCAAACTATGGTATCATTAGGAAGGTCTCTTTGTGGGGAGTTGAACGCTGCAATCCGTTTTTTAATAGCTCTTGTTGTTGGCGAGTTATTCGCGTTTAAGCTAAGTCCCCCTAACCGCGACCAAAATGTGGATTTTTCAAAAGTGTCCGAAATAGGAAAAATGGTATCATTAGGAAAGGTCTCTTGTAGGGAGTTGAACACTGCAATCCGTTTTTTAATAGCTCTTGTTGTTGGCGAGTTATTCGCGTTTAAAGCTAAGTCCCCCTAACCGCGACCAAAAATGTGGATTTTTCAAAAGTGTCCGAAATAGGAAAACTATGGTTTCATTAGGAAAGTCTCTTTGTGGGGAGTTGAACGCTGCAATCCGTTTTTTAATAGCTCTTGTTGTTGGCGAGTTATTCGCGTTTAAAGCTAAGCCCCCTAACCGCGACCAAAAATGTGGATTTTTCAAAAGTGTCCGAAATAGGCAAACTATGGTATCATTAGGAAAGTCTCTTTGTGGGGAGTTGAACACTGCAATCCGTTTTTTAATAGCTCTTGTTGTTGGCGAGTTATTCGCGTTTAAAGCTAAGTCCCCCTAACCGCGACCAAAAATGTGGATTTTTCAAAAGTGTCCGAAATAGGAAAACTATGGTTTCTTTGGAAAGTATCTTTGTGGGGAGTTGAACACTGCAATCCGTTTTTTAATAGCTCTTGTTGTTGGCGAGTTATTAGCGTTTAAAGCTAAGTCCCCCTAACCGCGACCAAAAATGTGGATTTTCAAAAGTGTCCGAAATAGGCAAACTATGGTATCATTGGAAAGGTCTCTTTGTGGGGAGTTGAACACTGCAATCCGTTTTTTAATAGCTCTTGTTGTTGGCGAGTTATTAGCGTTTAAAGCTAAGTCCCCCTAACCGCGACCAAAAATGTGGATTTTTCAAAAGTGTCCGAAATAGGCAAACTATGGTATCATTGAAAAGGCCTCTTTATGGGGAGTTGAACACAGCAATCCGTTTTTTAATAGCTCTTGTTGTTGGCGAGTTATTACGTTTATAGCTAAGCACCGATTACAGTAACAAATAATGTGGATTTTTCAAAAGTGTCCGAAATAGGCAAACTATGGTATCATTAGGAAGGTCTCTTTGTGGGGAGTTGAACGCTGCAATCCGTTTTTTAATAGCTCTTGTTGTTGGCGAGTTATTCGCGTTTATAGCTAAGCACCGATTACAGTAACCAAAAAATGTGGATTTTTCAAAAGTGTCCGAAATAGGCAAACTATGGTATATTGGAAAGGTCTCTTTGTGGGAGTTGAACACTGCAATCCGTTTTTTAATAGCTCTTGTTGTTGGCGAGTTATTCGCGTTTAAAGCTAAGTCCCCTAACCGCGACCAAAAATGTGGATTTTTCAAAAGTGTCCGAAATAGGCAAACTATGGTATCATTAGGAAAGTATCTTTGTGGGGAGTTGAACACTGCAATCCGTTTTTTAATAGCTCTTGTTGTTGGCGAGTTTTTAGCGTTTAAAGCTAAGCCCCCTAACCGCGACCAAAAATGTGGATTTTTAAAAGTGTCCGAAATAGGCAAACTATGGTATCATGGAAAGGTCTCTTTGTGGGGAATTGAACACTGCAATCCGTTTTTTAATAGCTCTTGTTGTTGGCGAGTTATTAGCGTTTAAAGCTTAGTCCCCCTAACCGCGACCAAAAATGTGGATTTTTCAAAAGTGTCCGAAATAGGCAAACTATGGTATCATTGGAAAGGCCTCTTTATGGGGAGTTGAACACAGCAATCCGTTTTTAATAGCTCTTGTTGTTGGCGAGTTATTAGCGTTTATAGCTAAGCACCGATTACAGTAACCAAAAAATGTGGATTTTTCAAAAGTGTCCGAAATAGGCAAACTATGGTATCATTAGGAAGGTCTCTTTGTGGGGAGTTGAACGCTGCAATCCGTTTTTTAATAGCTCTTGTTGTTGGCGAGTTATTCGCTTTTATAGCTAAGCACCGATTACAGTAACCAAAAATGTGGATTTTTCAAAAGTGTCCGAAATGGGCAAACTATGGTATTATTGGAAAGGTCTCTTTGTAGGGAGTTGAACACAGCAATCCGTTTTTTAATAGCTCTTGTTGTTGGCGAGTTATTCGCGTTTAAGCTAAGTCCCCTAACCGCGACCAAAAATGTGGATTTTTCAAAAGTGTCCGAAATAGGCAAACTATGGTATCATTGGAAAGGCCTCTTTATGGGGAGTTGAACACTGCAATCCGTTTTTTAATAGCTCTTGTTGTTGGCGAGTTATTAGCGTTTATAGCTAAGCACCGATTACAGTAACCAAAAAATGTGGATTTTTCAAAAGTGTCCGAAATAGGCAAACTATGGTATCATAGGAAGGTCTCTTTGTGGGGAGTTGAACGCTGCAATCCGTTTTTAATAGCTCTTGTTGTTGGCGAGTTATTCGCGTTTAAAGCTAAGTCCCCCTAACCGCGACCAAAAATGTGGATTTTTCAAAAGTGTCCGAAATAGGAAAACTATGGTATCATTAGGAAAGGTATCTTTGGGGGAGTGAACACTGCAATCCGTTTTTAATAGCTCTTGTTGTTGGCGAGTTATTCGCGTTTAAAGCTAAGCCCCCTAACCGCGACCAAAAATGTGGATTTTTCAAAAGTGTCCGAAATAGGAAAACTATGGTATCATTAGGAAAGTATCTTTGTGGGGAGTGAACACTGCAATCCGTTTTTAATAGCTCTTGTTGTTGGCGAGTTATTCGCGTTTAAAGCTAAGTCCCCCTAACCGCGACCAAAAATGTGGATTTTTCAAAAGTGTCCGAAATAGGAAAACTATGGTTTCATTAGGAAAGTCTCTTTGTGGGGAGTTGAACACTGCAATCCGTTTTTTAATAGCTCTTGTTGTTGGCGAGTTATTAGCGTTTAAGCTAAGTCCCCCTAACCGCGACCAAAAATGTGGATTTTTAAAAAGTGTCCAAATAGGCAAACTATGGTATCATTGGAAAGGTCTCTTTGTGGGGAATTGAACACTGCAATCCGTTTTTAATAGCTCTTGTTGTTGGCGAGTTATTAGCGTTTAAAGCTAAGTCCCCCTAACCGCGACCAAAAATGTGGATTTTTCAAAAGTGTCCGAAATAGGCAAACTATGGTATCATTGGAAAGGCCTCTTTATGGGGAGTTGAACACAGCAATCCGTTTTTTAATAGCTCTTGTTGTTGGCGAGTTATTAGCGTTTATAGCTAAGCACCGATTACAGTAACCAAATAATGTGGATTTTCAAAAGTGTCCGAAATAGGCAAACTATGGTATCATTAGGAAGGTCTCTTTGTGGGGAGTTGAACGCTGCAATCCGTTTTTTAATAGCTCTTGTTGTTGGCGAGTTATTCGTTTTATAGCTAAGCACCGATTACAGTAACCAAAAAATGTGGATTTTTCAAAAGTGTCCGAAATAGGCAAACTATGGTATTATTGGAAAGGTCTCTTTGTGGGAGTTGAACACTGCAATCCGTTTTTTAATAGCTCTTGTTGTTGGCGAGTTATTCGCGTTTAGCTAAGTCCCCCTAACCGCGACCAAAAATGTGGATTTTTCAAAAGTGTCCGAAATAGGAAAACTATGGTATCATTGGAAAGGTCTCTTTGTGGGGAGTTGAACACTGCAATCCGTTTTTTAATAGCTCTTGTTGTTGGCGAGTTTTTAGCGTTTAAAGCTAAGTCCCCCTAACCGCGACCAAAAATGTGGATTTTCAAAAGTGTCCGAAATAGGCAAACTATGGTATCATTGGAAAGGTCTCTTTGTGGGGAGTTGAACACTGCAATCCGTTTTTTAATAGCTCTTGTTGTTGGCGAGTTTTTAGCGTTTAAGCTAAGTCCCCCTAACCGCGACCAAAAATGTGGATTTTTCAAAAGTGTCCGAAATAGGAAAACTATGGTATCATTGGAAAGGTCTCTTTGTGGGGAGTTGAACGCTGCAATCCGTTTTTTAATAGCTCTTGTTGTTGGCGAGTTATTCGCGTTTAAAGCTAAGTCCCCCTAACCGCGACCAAAAAGTGGATTTTTCAAAGTGTCCGAAATAGGAAAACTATGGTATCATTGGAAGGCCTCTTTATGGGGAGTTGAACACTGCAATCCGTTTTTAATAGCTCTTGTTGTTGGCGAGTTATTAGCGTTTAAAGCTAAGTCCCCCTAACCGCGACCAAAAATGTGGATTTTTCAAAAGTGTCCGAAATAGGCAAACTATGGTATCATTGGAAAGGCCTCTTTATGGGGAGTTGAACACTGCAATCCGTTTTTTAATAGCTCTTGTTGTTGGCGAGTTATTAGCGTTTAAAGCTAAGTCCCCCTAACCGCGACCAAAAATGTGGATTTTTCAAAAGTGTCCGAAATAGGAAACTATGGTATCATTGGAAAGGCCTCTTTATGGGAGTTGAACACTGCAATCCGTTTTTTAATAGCTCTTGTTGTTGGCGAGTTATTCGCGTTTAAAGCTAAGTCCCCTAACCGCGACCAAAAATGTGGATTTTTCAAAAGTGTCCGAAATAGGAAAACTATGGTTCATTAGGAAGGTCTCTTTGTGGGGAGTTGAACGCTGCAATCCGTTTTTTAATAGCTCTTGTTGTTGGCGAGTTATTAGCGTTTATAGCTAAGCACCGGTTACAGTAACCAAAAATGTGGATTTTTCAAAAGTGTCCGAAATAGGCAAACTATGGTATTATTGGAAAGGTCTCTTTGTAGGGAGTTGAACACTGCAATCCGTTTTTTAATAGCTCTTGTTGTTGGCGAGTTATTCGCGTTTAAAGCTAAGGCCCTCTAACCGCGACCAAAAATGTGGATTTTTCAAAAGTGTCCGAAATAGGAAAACTATGGTATCATTGGAAATGTCTCTTGTGGGGAGTTGAACACTGCAATCCGTTTTTTAATAGCTCTTGTTGTTGGCGAGTTTTTAGCGTTTAGCTAAGTCCCCCTAACCGCAACCAAAAATGTGGATTTTTCAAAAGTGTCCGAAATAGGCAAACTATGGTATCATTGGAAAGGCCTCTTTGTGGGGAGTTGAACACTGCAATCCGTTTTTTAATAGCTCTTGTTGTTGGCGAGTTATTCGCGTTTAAGCTAAGTCCCCCTAACCGCGACCAAAAATATGGATTTTTCAAAAGTGTCCGAAATAGGCAAACTATGGTATCATTAGGAAGGTCTCTTTGTGGGGAGTTGAACGCTGCAATCCGTTTTTTAATAGCTCTTGTTGTTGGCGAGTTATTCGCTTTTATAGCTAAGGACGATTACAGTAACCAAAAAATGTGGATTTTTCAAAAGTGTCCGAAATAGGAAAACTATGGTATCATTGGAAAGGTTCTTTGTGGGGAGTTGAACACTGCAATCCGTTTTTAATAGCTCTTGTTGTTGGCGAGTTATTAGCGTTTAAAGCTAAGTCCCCCTAACCGCGACCAAAATGTGGATTTTTCAAAAGTGTCCGAAATAGGCAAACTATGGTATCATTGGAAAGGTCTCTTTGTGGGGAGTTGAACACTGCAATCCGTTTTTTAATAGCTCTTGTTGTTGGCGAGTTATTCGCGTTAAAGCTAAGTCCCCCTAACCGCGACCAAAAATGTGGATTTTTCAAAAGTGTCCGAAATAGGCAAACTATGGTTTCATTAGGAAAGGTATCTTTGTGGGGAGTTGAACACTGCAATCCGTTTTTTAATAGCTCTTGTTGTTGGCGAGTTATTCGCGTTTAAAGCTAAGTCCCCTAACCGCGACCAAAAATGTGGATTTTTCAAAAGTGTCCGAAATAGGCAAACTATGGTATCATTGGAAAGGCTCTTTATGGGAGTTGAACACTGCAATCCGTTTTTTAATAGCTCTTGTTGTTGGCGAGTTATGAGCGTTTATAGCTAAGCACCGATTACAGTAACCAAAAAATGTGGATTTTTCAAAAGTGTCCGAAATAGGCAAACTATGGTATCATTAGGAAGGTCTCTTTGTGGGGAGTTGAACACTGCAATCCGTTTTTTAATAGCTCTTGTTGTTGGCGAGTTATTCGCGTTTAAAGCTAAGTCCCCCTAACCGCGACCAAAAATGTGGATTTTTCAAAAGTGTCCGAAATAGGAAAACTATGGTTTCATAGGAAAGGTATCTTTGTCGGGAGTTGAACACTGCAATCCGTTTTTTAATAGCTCTTGTTGTTGGCGAGTTATTCGCGTTAAAGCTAAGTCCCCCTAACCGCGACCAAAAATGTGGATTTTTCAAAAGTGTCCGAAATAGGCAAACTATGGTATCATTGGAAAGGCCTCTTTATGGGGAGTTGAACACTGCAATCCGTTTTTTAATAGCTCTTGTTGTTGGCGAGTTATGAGCGTTTATAGCTAAGCACCGATTACAGTAACCAAAAATGTGGATTTTTCAAAAGTGTCCGAAATAGGCAAACTATGGTATCATTAGGAAGGTCTCTTTGTGGGGAGTTGAACGCTGCAATCCGTTTTTTAATAGCTCTTGTTGTTGGCGAGTTATTAGCGTTTATAGCTAAGCACCGATTACAGTAACCAAAAAATGTGGATTTTTCAAAAGTGTCCGAAATAGGCAAACTATGGTATCATTGGAAAGGTCTCTTTGTGGGGAGTTGAACACTGCAATCCGTTTTTTAATAGCTCTTGTTGTTGGCGAGTTATTATTTTTAGCGTTAAGCTAAGTCCCCTAACCGCGACCAAAAATGTGGATTTTTCAAAAGTGTCCGAAATAGGCAAACTATGGTATCATTGGAAAGGCTCTTTGTGGGGAGTTGAACACTGCAATCCGTTTTTAATAGCTCTTGTTGGCGAGTTATTAGCGTTCATAGCTAAGCACCGATTACAGTAACCAAAAAATGTGGATTTTTCAAAAGTGTCCGAAATAGGCAAACTATGGCATCATTGGAAAGGTCTCTTTGTGGGGAGTTGAACACTGCAATCCGTTTTTTAATAGCTCTTGTGTTGGCGAGTTATTTGCGTTTAAGCTAAGTCCCCCTAACCGCGACCAAAAATGTGGATTTTTCAAAAGTGTCCGAAATAGGCAAACTATGGTATCATTGGAAAGGTCTCTTGTGGGGAGTTGAACGCTGCAATCCGTTTTTTAATAGCTCTTGTTGTTGGCGAGTTATTCGCGTTTAAAGCTAAGTCCCCCTAACCGCGACCAAAAATGTGGATTTTTCAAAAGTGTCCGAAATAGGAAAACTATGGTTTCATTAGGAAGGTATCTTTGTCGGGAGTTGAACACTGCAATCCGTTTTTTAATAGCTCTTGTTGTTGGCGAGTTATAGCGTTTAAAGCTAAGTCCCCCTAACCGCGACCAAAAATGTGGATTTTTCAAAAGTGTCCGAAATAGGCAAACTATGGTATCATTGGAAAGGCCTCTTTATGGGGAGTTGAACACTGCAATCCGTTTTTTAATAGCTCTTGTTGTTGGCGAGTTATGAGCGTTTATAGCTAGGCACCGATACAGTAACCAAAAAATGTGGATTTTCAAAAGTGTCCGAAATAGGCAAACTATGGTATCATTAGGAAGGTCTCTTTGTGGGGAGTTGAACGCTGCAATCCGTTTTTTAATAGCTCTTGTTGTTGGCGAGTTATTAGCGTTTATAGCTAAGCACCGATTACAGTAACCAAAAATGTGGATTTTTCAAAAGTGTCCGAAATAGGCAAACTATGGTATCATTGGAAAGGTCTCTTTGTGGGGAGTTGAACACTGCAATCCGTTTTTTAATAGCTCTTGTTGTTGGCGAGTTATTCGCGTTTAAAGCTAAGTCCCCTAACCGCGACCAAAAATGTGGATTTTTCAAAAGTGTCCGAAATAGGCAAACTATGGTATCATTGGAAAGACCTCTCTTTGTGGGGAGTTGAACACTGCAATCCGTTTTTTAATAGCTCTTGTTGTTGGCGAGTTATTAGCGTTTATAGCTAAGCACCGATTACAGTAACCAAAAAATGTGGATTTTTCAAAAGTGTCCGAAATAGGCAAACTATGGTATCATTAGGAAGGTCTCTTTGTGGGGAGTTGAACGCTGCAATCCGTTTTTTAATAGCTCTTGTTGTTGGCGAGTTATTCGCGTTTAAAGCTAAGTCCCCCTAACCGGGACCACAAATGTGGATTTTTCAAAGTGTCCGAAATAGGCAAACTATGGTATCATTGGAAAGGTCTCTTTGTGGGGAGTTGAAGGCTGGAATCAGTTTTTTAATAGCTCTTGTTGTTGGCGAGTTATTAGCGTTTATAGCTAAGCACCGATTACAGTAACCAAAAAATGTGGATTTTTCAAAAGTGTCCGAAATAGGCAAACTATGGTATCATTAGGAAGGTCTCTTTGTGGGGAGTTGAACGCTGCAATCCGTTTTTTAATAGCTCTTGTTGTTGGCGAGTTATTCGCTTTATAGCTAAGCACCGATTACAGTAACCAAAAAAATGTGGATTTTTCAAAAGTGTCCGAAATAGGAAAACTATGGTTTCATAGGAAGGTATCTTTGTGGGGAGTTGAACACTGCAATCCGTTTTTTAATAGCTCTTGTTGTTGTTCGAGTTATTCGCGTTTAAAGCTAAGTCCCCCTAACCGCGACCAAAAATGTGGATTTTTCAAAAGTGTCCGAAATAGGCAAACTATGGTTCTTTAGGAAGGTCTCTTTGTGGAGAGTTGAACGCTGCAATCCGTTTTTTAATAGCTCTTGTTGTTGGCGAGTTATTCGCGTTTAAAGCTAAGTCCCCCTAACCGCGACCAAAAATGTGGATTTTTCAAAAGTGTCCGAAATAGGCAAACTATGGTATCATTGGAAAGGTCTCTTTGTGGGGAGTTGAAACGCTGCAATCCGTTTTTTAATAGCTTGTTGTTGGCGAGTTATTAGCGTTTATAGCTAAGCACCGATTACAGTAACCAAAAAATGTGGATTTTTCAAAAGTGTTCGAAATAGGCAAACTATGGTATCATTAGGAAGGTCTCTTTGTGGGGAGTTGAACGCTGCAATCCGTTTTCAATAGCTCTTGTTGTTGGCGAGTTATTCGCGTTTATAGCTAAGCACCGATTACAGTAACCAAAAAATGTCGATTTTTCAAAAGTGTCCGAAATAGGCAAACTATGGTATCATTGGAAAGGTCTCTTTGTGGGGAGTTGAACACTGCAATCCGTTTTTAATAGCTCTTGTTGTTGGCGAGTTATTCGCGTTTAAAGCTAAGTCCCCCTAACCGCGACCAAAAATGTGGATTTTTCAAAAGTGTCCGAAATAGGCAAACTATGGTTTCTTTAGAAGGTCTCTTTGTGGGAGTTGAACGCTGCAATCCGTTTTTTAATAGCTCTTGTTGTTGGCGAGTTTTCGCGTTTAAAGCTAAGTCCCCCTAACCGCGACCAAAAATGTGGATTTTTCAAAAGTGTCCGAAATAGGCAAACTATGGTATCATTGGAAAGGTCTCTTTGTGGGGAGTTGAACGCTGCAATCCGTTTTTTATAGCTTTTGTTGTTGGCGAGTTATTAGCGTTTATAGCTAAGCACCGATTACAGTAACCAAAAATGTGGATTTTTCAAAAGTGTTCGAAATAGGCAAACTATGGTATCATTGGAAGGTCTCTTTGTGGGGAGTTGAACGCTGCAATCCGTTTTCAATAGCTCTTGTTGTTGGCGAGTTATTCGCGTTTATAGCTAAGCACCGATTACAGTAACCAAAAATGTCGATTTTCAAAAGTGTCCGAAATAGGCAAACTATGGTATCATTGGAAAGGTCTCTTTGTGGGGAGTTGAACACTGCAATCCGTTTTTTAATAGCTCTTGTTGTTGGCGAGTTATTCGCGTTTAAAGCTAAGTCCCCCTAACCGCGACCAAAAATGTGGATTTTTCAAAAGTGTCCGAAATAGGCAAACTATGGTATCATTGGAAAGGCCTCTTATGGGGAGTTGAACACTGCAATCCGTTTTTTAATAGCTCTTGTTGTTGGCGAGTTATGAGCGTTTATAGCTAAGCACCGATTACAGTAACCAAAAAATGTGGATTTTTCAAAAGTGTCCGAAATAGGCAAACTATGGTATCATTAGAAGGTCTCTTTGTGGGGAGTTGAACACTGCAATCCGTTTTTAATAGCTCTTGTTGTTGGCGAGTTATTCGCGTTTAAAGCTAAGTCCCCTAACCGCGACCAAAAATGTGGATTTTTCAAAAGTGTCCGAAATAGGAAAACTATGGTTTCATTAGGAAGGTATCTTTGTCGGGAGTTGAACACTGCAATCCGTTTTTTAATAGCTTTGTTGTTGGCGAGTTATTCGCGTTTAAAGCTAAGTCCCCTAACCGCGACCAAAATGTGGATTTTTCAAAAGTGTCCGAAATAGGCAAACTATGGTATCATTGGAAAGGCCTCTTTATGGGAGTTGAACACTGCAATCCGTTTTTAATAGCTCTTGTTGTTGGCGAGTTATGAGCGTATAGCTAAGCACCGATTACAGTAACCAAAAAATGTGGATTTTTCAAAAGTGTCCGAAATAGGCAAACTATGGTATCATTAGGAAGGTCTCTTTGTGGGGAGTTGAACGCTGCAATCCGTTTTTTTAATAGCTCTTGTTGTTGGCGAGTTATTAGCGTTTTTAGCTAAGCACCGATTACAGTAACCAAAAAATGTGGATTTTTCAAAAGTGTCCGAAATAGGCAAACTATGGTATCATTGGAAAGGTCTCTTTGTGGGGGAGTTGAACACTGCAATCCGTTTTTAATAGCTCTTGTTGTTGGCGAGTTATTCGCGTTTAAAGCTAAGTCCCCCTAACCGCGACCAAAAATGTGGATTTTTCAAAAGTGTCCGAAATAGGCAAACTATGGTATCATTGGAAAGGCCTCTTTATGGGGAGTTGAACACTGCAATCCGTCTTTTAATAGCTCTTGTTGTTGGCGAGTTATTAGCGTTTATAGCTAAGCACCGATTACAGTACCAAAAAATGTGGATTTTTCAAAAGTGTCCGAAATAGGCAAACTATGGTATCATTAGGAAGGTCTCTTTGTGGGGAGTTGAACGCTGCAATCCGTTTTTTAATAGCTCTTGTTGTTGGCGAGTTATTCGCGTTTAAAGCTAAGTCCCCCTAACCGCGACCACAAATGTGGATTTTTCAAAAGTGTCCGAAATAGGCAAACTATGGTATCATTGGAAAGGCTCTTTATGGGGAGTTGAACACTGCAATCCGTTTTTTAATAGCTCTTGTTGTTGGCGAGTTATTAGCGTTTATAGCTAAGCACCGATTACAGTAACCAAAAAATGTGGATTTTTCAAAAGTGTCCGAAATAGGCAAACTATGGTATCATTGGAAAGGTCTCTTTGTGGGGAGTTGAACACTGCAATCCGTTTTTTAATAGCTCTTGTTGTTGGCGAGTTATTCGCGTTTAAAGCTAAGTCCCCTAACCGCGACCAAAAATGTGGATTTTCAAAAGTGTCCGAAATAGGCAAACTATGGTATCATTGGAAAGGTCTCTTTGTGGGGAGTTGAACGCTGCAATCCGTTTTTAAGAGCTCTTGTTGTTGGCGAGTATTTGCGTTTAAAGCTAAGTCCCCCTAACCGCGACCAAAATGTGGATTTTTCAAAAGTGTCCGAAATAGGCAAACTATGGTATCATTAGGAAGGTATCTTTGTGGGGAGTTGAACACTGCAATCCGTTTTTAATAGCTCTTGTTGTTGGCGAGTTATTCGCGTTTAAAGCTAAGTCCCCCTAACCGCGACCAAAATTGTGGATTTTTCAAAAGTGTCCGAAATAGGAAAACTATGGTATCATTAGGAAGGTATCTTTGTGGGGAGTTGAACACTGCAATCCGTTTTTTAATAGCTCTTGTTGTTGGCGAGTTATTAGCGTTTATAGCTAAGCACCGATTACAGTAACCAAAAAATGTGGATTTTTCAAAAGTGTCCGAAATAGGCAAACTATGGTATCATTGGAAAGGTCTCTTTGTGGGGAGTTGAACACTGCAATCCGTTTTTTAATAGCTCTTGTTGTTGGCGAGTTATTCGCGTTTAAAGCTAAGTCCCCCTAACCGCGACCAAAAATGTGGATTTTTCAAAAGTGTCCGAAATAGGCAAACTATGGTATCATTGGAAAGGTCTCTTTGTGGGGAGTGAACGCTGCAATCCGTTTTTAAGAGCTCTTGTTGTTGGCGAGTTATTTGCGTTTAAAGCTAAGTCCCCTAACCGCGACCAAAAATGTGGATTTTTCAAAAGTGTCCGAAATAGGCAAACTATGGTATCATTGGAAAGGCCTCTTTATGGGGAGTTGAACACTGCAATCCGTTTTTAATAGCTCTTGTTGTTGGCGAGTTATTAGCGTTTATAGCTAAGCACCGATTACAGTAACCAAAAAATGTGGATTTTTCAAAAGTGTCCGAAATAGGCAAACTATGGTATCATTGGAAAGGTCTCTTTGTGGGGAGTTGAACACTGCAATCCGTTTTTTAATAGCTCTTGTTGTTGGCGAGTTATTAGCGTTTAAAGCTAAGTCCCCCTAACCGCGACCAAAAATGTGGATTTTTCAAAAGTGTCCGAAATAGGCAAACTATGGTATCATTGGAAAGGCCTCTTTATGAGGAGTTGAACACTGCAATCCGTTTTAATAGCTCTTGTTGTTGGCGAGTTATTCGCGTTTAAAGCTAATTCCCCCTAACCGCGACCAAAATTGTGGATTTTTCAAAAGTGTCCGAAATAGTCGTTGTCGTTAGGTGGCGCTTTTAGGGGCAGCCACAGTCTATTATCGCTCCCCTTTAACTCGTGTTTCTCAAGTACTTAAAAGTTATTTAGGGGACAGCAATGGATGTATGTTTGTCTGATATGTCACTGAACTCACAAGGCATATTATGAGCGTGGTTTTCCCTGAGTCCATCAAGTCATTGCGGAGTTTGTTCAACAGCGTCACTGTGAAAGGATCTACCAACAATGGCGTCGATCCTGAAGTACTCCTCCGGATTCCTGCGTGCCTGCCGCCAAGCAGCCAGGCCTCTCCTGTCACAGCAAAGGTCCCTGTTGAAGACCCATGGATTACTCAGGACTTCTTGCAGACCAAGAGGGAGTAAAGCAGGCAGGAATCGGATTCGTCAAATCCAGACCATCACAGGCAACAGACCGCCGTTTACAACACAAGGTACCTCTCTATTATGCAAATCAGCACGCGACAAGTGCATTCCTGACGAGCTGAAACAACAACAACATCCGAGAGGGACCAGGAATGTATCGTTTCGTAACCTTGTTAGAGTTCCTATACTGCGGAAGAAGCAAACTGAACAGGTACAAAATTTTCCATCCATCTACATGTGTAACGCCCGGTCGTTATTTAACAAGCTTGATGAATTCGAACTCACTATCCGCCAACTAAGAGCGGACGTAGCGATCGTCACAGAGACCTGGTTTTCCACGAGAATGGCATCCGACATCCTGAATGTAGAAGGCTACTCACTGTTTTCCACCTGTAGAACGGACCGACGTGGTGGCGGGGTTGCCGTATACATCCGGGAGGACATACAGGCCAAGGCAATTCCCCAAGTCCGTGTGCCCTCGGAGCTTGAATGTGTTTGGGTACGGCTCAGACCCACCAGACTTCCGCGCCAGGTATCGTCCATCGTGTTCTGTGCTACCTATATACCACCCAACTCCAAGCATCAAGACCTCTTGATCGATCATTTGATCACAACAACTGACTTGTTGAGAGAACTGCATCCTGATATAGGATTAGTATTAGCGGGTGACTACAACAGACTGGACCACAAGCCACTCCTCTTGGCCCATCAACTCCAACAGGTAGTCAACTCTCCAACCCGCGGGGAAGCAACGTTAGATGTGGTTATAACCAACCTGAAGTCCTACTACAATGCCCCAGCGGTGATCAACCCTATAGGAAATAGCGACCACAAAGCAGTTTGGTGGCAACCTAGGGTTCGCCCGAAGACACCGAATAAGACCAAGGACGTGCTCGTGCGCCCCATGCCGGACTCTAGTCTTCGCGCATTCGGTCGCTGGGTCACAACACATAACTGGGATGAAGTGCTCAAAGAAGCCACCGTGGACAGTAAGACATTAGCTTTCTATCGCACCCTCCACGAAGCAATGGACAGATTCTTTCCCGAGAAGAAGGCAAAACTACACCACAAGGACAAGCCCTGGTTCACCGCTGCACTAAAGAGTTTGATTCACAAGAGACAGCGAGCACACAGTAACGGACAAATGACTCTTACAGGTTCCTTCGAAACAAGATAGCCAGGGACATTCTACAAGAAAAGAAAACCTACTACAAGGACCACATCGAGGACATGAAGACGACTCACCCGTCGGAATGGCACAAGTCTATCCGACGCCTTGCGAACTGGTCTGCTCCCTCGGCTACGATCCATGTTCCGGACATAGATCTGAGCAACAAGGCAGGCATAGCGGACGCCATTAACAAGCATTTGTCAGCGATCTGTCAGGCACTGAGACCACTCGACTGCAGCAAATTGCCAACTTACTTACCTTGTACTCTACCTCCTGAAGTAAGCATATGGGACATGTACCATCGACTCAAGCGTATAAAAGTCTCCAAAGCCCCGGGCCCAGACAACATACCGCCAAGGGTCATTAAGGAGTTTGCTTTTGAGCTATCGACACCAATGACTGACATTCTGAACTCTTCGCTCAGGGAAGGGAAGGTGCCAGCACCATGGAAAGAAGCCATTGTTGTCCCGGTTCCCAAGGAACTACCGGCTGACCTTGACAAGGTGCGACCAGTGTCACTTACGTCACAATTGGCGAAGATATGCGAAAGCTTTGTTGCAGGTTGGATAATGTCGGACATTCTCCCCCATGTGGATCCTAAGCAATATGGGAACATGAAAAACTGTTCTACGACACATTGCTTAGTGGACTTACTTAACTTCTTTTACGCAGGAGTGGAGAAATCAAAGGTGGGTACGCTGATACTCACTGATTTCTCCAAGGCTTTTGATAGAGTATGCCATACAACCGCTATAGCTAAGCTGATAAGCCTCGGAGCAAGACCATCTGTAATTCCTTGGGTGTGCAGTTTTCTCTCAGATCGCCGACAGTGCGTACGTTACCAGGGAGCATTGTCACATTGGGAAAGCCTGACGTGCGGTATAGCCCAGGGCACCTTGATGGGTCCTCTTGTATTTCTGGCGATGATCAATGATGTTAAACCGGTCACCGAGAACTCACACTGGAAATACGTAGATGACTTCAATCTGGGAGAGATCAGGCTTATCTCTACCCCGTCATCGCTTCAACGTGATCTGAACCACCTTGACAACTGGGCTACGGAAAACCACATGCTACTTAACCCCAAGAAATGCATGGCCATGCACTTCTCTTTCGTGCGCGCCCCCATACAACCTCCAGTGCTGACTCTTGCAGGACAGACACTTAAAACCACCACCCAGGCTAGGTTGCTTGGAATCCACATCCGCTCTAACCTGAAATGGGATGACCAGGTGGATGTCATGGTGTCCAAAAGTAGCAAAAGACTGGTCGTCATCAGCAGGTTGCGACGTTCCGGGGTGCCGATCGCAGACCTGAACACCATATACTGCGGGTATATAAGACCATTACTCGAGTACGCCGCTCCATGCTGGGCTTCAGCACTCACTCAGAGACAGTCGGCCGCCTTAGAGCGGGTGCAGCGAAGGGCCTGCAGGTTGATGATGGGTCGTCAGTTCGTCTCTTACACGGCAGCTCTCCAGCACATCGGCCTTGAGCGCCTTTCAACACGTAGACAGAAACTCTGTACTGACTTTGCCTTGAGAGTTGAAAGGTCTCCTCGCTTCTCCACATGGCTGCCCCCTACCGTGGACAACAACATGGCAGGCAACTCCGCAACTCTGCGCGATACCAACAACCTACTGGGACTAACCGCTACTTAACCAGCGCTATACCGGCAATGATCAAATCATTGAACGAACTGTAGATTCTATGTATATACTCCACCAGGACAATCTGTTTTTAACTAACTTTGTAAGACAAGTCAAACAGTTTTGCTACGATCAGACTTTTAATAGTTTTAATGCTATTTCAATTTGACTTTTAGCCATTGTACTCGACCATTGTACTCGCATCTGCATTTTAGACATTGTAATTCGTATATTTATTCATTATAATATTCATGCTATACGTCTTATGTGTATTGTTTATGTTACAATGTTTTTGTGAATAGCAATTATGTAACGTTGAACAATGTAAACAAGCCTGATAATTCGGCTTTCGAGCCGCAAGTTGGCTGTGATACAAATAAACCATTCTCTCAAATAGGCAAACTATGGTATCATTAGGAAGGTATCTTTGTGGGGAGTTGAACACTGCAATCCGTTTTTTAATAGCTCTTGTTGTTGGCGAGTTATTCGCGTTTAAAGCTAAGTCCCCCTAACCGCGACCAAAAATGTGGATTTTTCAAAAGGGTCCGAAATAGGCAAACTATGGTATCATAAGGAAGGTCTCTTTGTGGGGAGTTGAACGCTGCAATCCGTTTTTTAATAGCTCTTGTTGTTGGCGAGTTATTAGCGTTTATAGCTAAGCACCTATTACAGTAACCAAAAAATGTGGATTTTTCAAAAGTGTCCGAAATAGGTAATCGGTGCTTAGCTATAAACGCTAAAAACTCGCCAACAACAAGAGCTATTAAAAAACGGATTGCAGTGTTCAACTCCCCATAAAGAGGCCTTTCCAATGATACCATAGTTTGCCTATTTCGGACCCTTTTGAAAAATCCACATTTTTGGTCGCGGTTAGGGGGACTTAGCTTTAAACCCAAATAACTCGCCAACAACAAGAGCTATTAAAAAACGGATTGCAGTGTTCAACTCCCCTCAAAGAGACCTTTCTAATGGTACCATAGTTTGCTTATTTCGGACACTTTTGAAAAATCCACATTTTTGGTCGCGGTTAGGGGGACTTAGCTTTAAACGCGAATAACTCGCCAACAACAAGAGCTATTAAAAAACGGATTGCAGTGTTCAACTCCCCATAAAGAGGCCATTCCAATGATACCATAGTTTGCCTATTTCGGACACTTTTGAAAAATCCACATTTTTGGTCGCGGTTAGGGGGACTTAGCTTTAAACGCGAATAACTCGCCAACAACAAGAGCTATTAAAAAACGGATTGCAGTGTTCAACTCCCCACAAAGAGACCTTTCCAATGATACCATAGTTTGCCTATTTCGGACACTTTTGAAAAATCCACATTTTTTGGTTACTGTAATCGGTGCTTAGCTAACAACGCTAATAACTCGCCAACAACAAGAGCTATCAAAAAACGGATTGCAGTGTTCAACTCCCCACAAAGAGACCTTTCCAATGATACCATAGTTTGCCTATTTCGGACACTTTTGAAAAATCCACATTTTTGGTCGCGGTTAGGGGGACTTAGCTTTAAACCCAAATAACTCGCCAACAACAAGAGCTATTAAAAAACGGATTGCAGTGTTCAACTCCCCTCAAAGAGACCTTTCTAATGGTACCATAGTTTGCTTATTTCGGACACTTTTGAAAAATCCACATTTTTGGTCGCGGTTAGGGGGACTTAGCTTTAAACGCGAATAACTCGCCAACAACAAGAGCTATTAAAAAACGGATTGCAGTGTTCAACTCCCCATAAAGAGGCCATTCCAATGATACCATAGTTTGCCTATTTCGGACACTTTTGAAAAATCCACATTTTTGGTCGCGGTTAGGGGGACTTAGCTTTAAACGCGAATAACTCGCCAACAACAAGAGCTATTAAAAAACGGATTGCAGTGTTCAACTCCCCACAAAGAGACCTTTCCAATGATACCATAGTTTGCCTATTTCGGACACTTTTGATAAATCCACATTTTTTGGTTACTGTAATCGGTGCTTAGCTATCAACGCTAATAACTCGCCAACAACAAGAGCTATTAAAAAACGGATTGCAGTGTTCAACTCCCCACAAAGAGACCTTTCCAATGATACCATAGTTTGCCTATTTCGGACACTTTTGAAAAATCCACATTTTTTGGTTACTGTAATCGGTGCTTAGCTAACAACGCTAATAACTCGCCAACAACAAGAGCTATCAAAAAACGGATTGCAGTGTTCAACTCCCCACAAAGAGACCTTTCCAATGATACCATAGTTTGCCTATTTCGGACACTTTTGAAAAATCCACATTTTTGGTCGCGGTTAGGGGGACTTAGCTTTAAACCCAAATAACTCGCCAACAACAAGAGCTATTAAAAAACGGATTGCAGTGTTCAACTCCCCTCAAAGAGACCTTTCTAATGGTACCATAGTTTGCTTATTTCGGACACTTTTGAAAAATCCACATTTTTGGTCGCGGTTAGGGGGACTTAGCTTTAAACGCGAATAACTCGCCAACAACAAGAGCTATTAAAAAACGGATTGCAGTGTTCAACTCCCCATAAAGAGGCCATTCCAATGATACCATAGTTTGCCTATTTCGGACACTTTTGAAAAATCCACATTTTTGGTCGCGGTTAGGGGGACTTAGCTTTAAACGCGAATAACTCGCCAACAACAAGAGCTATTAAAAAACGGATTGCAGTGTTCAACTCCCCACAAAGAGACCTTTCCAATGATACCATAGTTTGCCTATTTCGGACACTTTTGAAAAATCCACATTTTTTGGTTACTGTAATCGGTGCTTAGCTATCAACGCTAATAACTCGCCAACAACAAGAGCTATTAAAAAACGGATTGCAGTGTTCAACTCCCCACAAAGAGACCTTTCCAATGATACCATAGTTTGCCTATTTCGGACACTTTTGATAAATCCACATTTTTTGGTTACTGTAATCGATGCTTAGCTATTAACGCGAATAACTCGCCAACAACAAGAGCTATTAAAAAACGGATTGCAGTGTTCAACTCCCCACAAAGAGACCTTTCCAATGATACCATAGTTTGCCTATTTCGGACACTTTTGAAAAATCCACATTTTTTGGTTACTGTAATCGGTGCTTAGCTATCAACGCTAATAACTCGCCAACAACAAGAGCTATTAAAAAACGGATTGCAGTGTTCAACTCCCCACAAAGAGACCTTTCCAATGATACCATAGTTTGCCTATTTCGGACACTTTTGAAAAATCCACATTTTTGGTTACTGTAATCGGTGCTTAGCTATTAACGCGAATAACTCGCCAACAACAAGAGCTATTAAAAAACGGATTGCAGTGTTCAACTCCCCACAAAGAGACCTTTCCAATGATACCATAGTTTGCCTATTTCGGACACTTTTGAAAAATCCACATTTTTTGGTTACTGTAATCGGTGCTTAGCTATCAACGCTAATAACTCGCCAACAACAAGAGCTATTAAAAAACGGATTGCAGTGTTCAACTCCCCACAAAGAGACCTTTCCAATGATACCATAGTTTGCCTATTTCGGACACTTTTGAAAAATCCACATTTTTGGTTACTGTAATCGGTGCTTAGCTTTAAACGCGAATGACTCGCCAACAACAAGAGCTATTAAAAAACGGATTGCAGTGTTCAACTCCCCATAAAGAGACCTTTCCAATGATACCATAGTTTGCCGATGTCGGACACTTTTGAAAAATCCACATTTTTGGTCGCGGTTAGGGGGACTTTGCTTTAAACGCGAATAACTCGCCAACAACAAGAGCTATTAAAAAACGGATTGCAGTGTTCAACTCCCCACAAAGAGACCTTTCCAATGATACCATAGTTTTTCTATTTCGGACACTTTTGAAAAATCCACATTTTGGTGGCGGTTAGGGGGACTTAGCTTTAAACGCTAATAACTCGCCAACAACAAGAGCTATTAAAAAACGGATTGCAGTGTTCAACTCACCACAAAGATACCTTCCTAATGATACCATAGTTGCCTATTTCGGACACTTTTGAAAAATCCACATTTTTGGTCGCGGTTAGGGGGACTTAGCTTTAAACGCAAATAACTCGCCAACAACAAGAGCTATTAAAAAACGGATTGCAGTGTTCAACTCCCACAAGGAGACCTTTCCAATGATACCATAGTTTGCCTATTTCGGACACTTTTGAAAAATCCACATTTTTGGTCGCGGTTAGGGGGACTTAGCTTTAAACGCGAATAACTCGCCAACAACAAGAGCTATTAAAAAACGGATTGCAGCGTTCAACTCCCCACAAAGAGACCTTCCTAATGATACCATAGTTTGCCTATTTCGGACACTTTTGAAAAATCCACATTTTTGGTCGCGGTTAGGGGGACTTAGCTTTAAACGCGAATAACTCGCCAACAACAAGAGCTATTAAAAAACGGATTGCAGCGTTCAACTCCCCACAAAGAGACCTTCCTAATGATACCATAGTTTGCCTATTTCGGACACTTTTGAAAAATCCACATTTTTTGGTTACTGTAATCGGTGCTTAGCTATCAACGCTAATAACTCGCCAACAACAAGAGCTATTAAAAAACGGATTGCAGTGTTCAACTCCCCACAAAGAGACCTTTCCAATGATACCATAGTTTGCCCATTTCGGACACTTTTGAAAAATCCACATTTTTTGGTTACTGTAATCGGTGCTTAGCTATCAACGCTAATAACTCGCCAACAACAAGAGCTATTAAAAAACGGATTGCAGTGTTCAACTCCCCACAAAGAGACCTTTCCAATGATACCATAGTTTGCCTATTTCGGACACTTTTGAAAAATCCACATTTTTTGGTTACTGTAATCGGTGCTTAGCTTTAAACGCGAATGACTCGCCAACAACAAGAGCTATTAAAAAACGGATTGCAGTGTTCAACTCCCCATAAAGAGACCTTTCCAATGATACCATAGTTTGCCGATGTCGGACACTTTTGAAAAATCCACATTTTTGGTCGCGGTTAGGGGGACTTTGCTTTAAACGCGAATAACTCGCCAACAACAAGAGCTATTAAAAAACGGATTGCAGTGTTCAACTCCCCACAAAGAGACCTTTCCAATGATACCATAGTTTTTCTATTTCGGACACTTTTGAAAAATCCACATTTTTGGTGGCGGTTAGGGGGACTTAGCTTTAAACGCTAATAACTCGCCAACAACAAGAGCTATTAAAAAACGGATTGCAGTGTTCAACTCACCACAAAGATACCTTCCTAATGATACCATAGTTGCCTATTTCGGACACTTTTGAAAAATCCACATTTTTGGTCGCGGTTAGGGGGACTTAGCTTTAAACGCAAATAACTCGCCAACAACAAGAGCTATTAAAAAACGGATTGCAGTGTTCAACTCCCCACAAGGAGACCTTTCCAATGATACCATAGTTTGCCTATTTCGGACACTTTTGAAAAATCCACATTTTTGGTCGCGGTTAGGGGGACTTAGCTTTAAACGCGAATAACTCGCCAACAACAAGAGCTATTAAAAAACGGATTGCAGCGTTCAACTCCCCACAAAGAGACCTTCCTAATGATACCATAGTTTGCCTATTTCGGACACTTTTGAAAAATCCACATTTTTGGTCGCGGTTAGGGGGACTTAGCTTTAAACGCGAATAACTCGCCAACAACAAGAGCTATTAAAAAACGGATTGCAGCGTTCAACTCCCCACAAAGAGACCTTCCTAATGATACCATAGTTTGCCTATTTCGGACACTTTTGAAAAATCCACATTTTTTGGTTACTGTAATCGGTGCTTAGCTATCAACGCTAATAACTCGCCAACAACAAGAGCTATTAAAAAACGGATTGCAGTGTTCAACTCCCCACAAAGAGACCTTTCCAATGATACCATAGTTTGCCCATTTCGGACACTTTTGAAAAATCCACATTTTTTGGTTACTGTAATCGGTGCTTAGCTATAAACGCGAATAACTCGCCAACAACAAGAGCTATTAAAAAACGGATTGCAGCGTTCAACTCCCCACAAAGAGACCTTCCTAATGATACCATAGTTTGCCTATTTCGGACACTTTTGAAAAATCCACATTTTTGGTCGCGGTTAGGGGGACTTAGCTTTAAACGCGAATAACTCGCCAACAACAAGAGCTATTAAAAAACGGATTGCAGCGTTCAACTCCCCACAAAGAGACCTTCCTAATGATACCATAGTTTGCCTATTTCGGACACTTTTGAAAAATCCACATTTTTTGGTTACTGTAATCGGTGCTTAGCTATCAACGCTAATAACTCGCCAACAACAAGAGCTATTAAAAAACGGATTGCAGTGTTCAACTCCCCACAAAGAGACCTTTCCAATGATACCATAGTTTGCCTATTTCGGACACTTTTGAAAAATCCACATTTTTTGGTTACTGTAATCGGTGCTTAGCTATAAACGCGAATAACTCGCCAACAACAAGAGCTATCAAAAAACGGATTGCAGTGTTCAACTCCCCACAAAGAGACCTTTCCAATGATACCATAGTTTGCCTATTTTGGACACTTTTGAAAAATCCACATTTTTTGGTTACTGTTATCGGTGCTTAGCTTTAAACGCGAATAACTCGCCAACAACAAGAGCTATTAAAAAACGGATTGCAGTGTTCAACTCCCCACAAAAATACCTTCCTAATGATACCATAGTTTTCCTATTTCGGACACTTTTGAAAAATCCACATTTTTGGTCGCGGTTAGGGGGACTTAGCTTTAAACGCGAATAACTCGCCAACAACAAGAGCTATTAAAAAACGGATTGCAGTGTTCAACTCCCCACAAAGAGACCTTTCCAATGATACCATAGTTTGCCTATTTCGGACACTTTTGAAAAATCCACATTTTTTGGTTACTGTAATCGGTGCTTAGCTTTAAACGCGAATGACTCGCCAACAACAAGAGCTATTAAAAACGGATTGCAGTGTTCAACTTCCCATAAAGAGACCTTTCCAATGATACCATAGTTTGCCTATGTCGGACACTTTTGAAAAATCCACATTTTTGGTCGCGGTTAGGGGGACTTTGCTTTAAACGCGAATAACTCGCCAACAACAAGAGCTATTAAAAAACGGATTGCAGTGTTCAACTCCCCACAAAGAGACCTTTCCAATGATACCATAGTTTTTCTATTTCGGACACTTTTGAAAAATCCACATTTTTGGTGGCGGTTAGGGGGACTTAGCTTTAAACGCTAATAACTCGCCAACAACAAGAGCTATTAAAAAACGGATTGCAGTGTTCAACTCACCACAAAGATACCTTCCTAATGATACCATAGTTTGCCTATTTCGGACACTTTTGAAAAATCCACATTTTTGGTCGCGGTTAGGGGGACTTAGCTTTAAACGCAAATAAGTCGCCAACAACAAGAGCTATTAAAAAACGGATTGCAGTGTTCAACTCCCCACAAGGAGACCTTTCCAATGATACCATAGTTTGCCTATTTCGGACACTTTTGAAAAATCCACATTTTTGGTCGCGGTTAGGGGGACTTAGCTTTAAACGCGAATAACTCGCCAACAACAAGAGCTATTAAAAAACGGATTGCAGCGTTCAACTCCCCACAAAGAGACCTTCCTAATGATACCATAGTTTGCCTATTTCGGACACTTTTGAAAAATCCACATTTTTGGTCGCGGTTAGGGGGACTTAGCTTTAAACGCGAATAACTCGCCAACAACAAGAGCTATTAAAAAACGGATTGCAGCGTTCAACTCCCCACAAAGAGACCTTCCTAATGATACCATAGTTTGCCTATTTCGGACACTTTTGAAAAATCCACATTTTTTGGTTACTGTAATCGGTGCTTAGCTATAAACGCGAATAACTCGCCAACAACAAGAGCTATTAAAAAACGGATTGCAGTGTTCAACTCCCCACAGAGACCTTTCCAATGATACCTATGGTTTGCCTATTTCGGACACTTTTGAAAAATCCAAATTTCTATACCAGTTTCAAATGTAGGACGTCCCGGTTTAGTAACAGCACTCTCCCCTATTGCGTCAGACTCCTCAATGAAAACTTGTAGTGTTTTTTAAAGGAATCGGACATGTCAGTGTAGCGTATTCAATATGTTGTATATATATATATATATATATGTGTGTGTGAAATGATCATTGTACTAAATTGCAATTCAGCCGTTAGGCTGCAAGTTTTTTTTTTTAATCCAATAAACCATTTCTCTATTTCTCTCTCTCATTCGCGTTTAAAGCTGAGTCCCTGTAACCGCGACCAAAAATGTGGATTTTTCAAAAGTGTCCGAAATAGGCAAACTATGGTATCATTGGAAAGCTCTCTTGGCGGGGAGTTGAAAACTGCAATCCGTTTTCGGATAGCTCTTGTCGTTGGCGAGTTATTCGCGTTTAAAGCTAACCACCGATAACAGTAACCTAAAATGTGGATTTTTCAAAAGTGTCCGGAATAGGGAAATTATGGTATCTCCTTGGTGAAATTGACGGAGAAGGAAGCGATAAACCGGTCCCTATGGAATTGTATAGAAGTTGACAGGGTACTGTTTGCTACCACCAAGGAGAAGAAAAGGACAGGTGTCTAGCAGCAGGGAACTTAACATTAGATAACCCACTTTCCTCTTAAATAGTACTTGATTTACCTAAATTTTGAGCAATATCCCGATTTAAGCAAAAATTTGAAGACATGGTGCCAAATCTGCGCATGAATTCAATTTCAGTGATTGACTGACATCCAACAAAGTCGTTTTGAAAGCGATGAAATGAAAAATTTACAAGCGAGGACGGCCTTAACTTAACGGATTTCAGTTTTCAACTCCCCAGCAAGAGACCTTACCAATGTTATCATAGTTTGCCTATTTCTGACACTTTTCAAAATCCACATTTTAGGTTACTGTTATAGGTGCTTGACTTAAAAGTTAAGTCACTGTAACCGCGACTGCTGCTGGAGTTATGAACTGGAGCTGTGAGAAGCAATTGAAAAGTTTGTAAAGCCATGGTTTATTTATCATATATATATAGACAGAAAAAAAGAGGTACTAGGTCAAACCCTGAAACAACATGATACACGGGTATGGACATTTCATAGTGCACAAAGTTACATATGAAGTACAATGTAAAAACTAAAAAGTGACAAGACGCAAGCAAAAAAATACAATAACTACACAATACGACTAAATGGAATTAGCAAGTTTTTCAGGAATTTCTTTACAAGTTAGTGGCAACATCACATGTCCCTTTTGGAATTTCATTGCGTCCATGTGCAACAGCGATTAGTTGTTATTAAATCTAGGAAGGTTTGATATTTGGAGTGATAATTCAAGGAAAGCTTTGAAATTGAATAGAAGTCACTGCAACTTTAATGTGTTGGACATTGTTTCTGTATTTTTGCATACAAATGCTTCTGCATAACAGCGACTAAAGGCGGACTAAAATTTAGTACATGTACTACAAATACCATGCAAGTATTGTACAAATACCATTTCCCAACCAAGTCTGGAGAAGTAATGACTTTTGTTAACACCTTAAGAGTAATACAGCATAGTATCAAAATGCTATATAGTTACCATATCTTCTATATACAAATTAGGTCTTTAGAGTAACTATATTTTGCATCCTCCACTTTTCTTATCTCTTATCACTTTTCTTATCACCGATTCAAGTTCTTGGTTCATCTATGAATTTGACAAGTCTGTTGACTTTCTGGCTCCAGTGTAGAGATTTGGTTGATCACTGGGTGCTTTTAATTTTGCCTGATGTTTTGTAGCAAAAGTCCAAGAACCAAGAAATTGGTATGTCTTCAGACTGAATAATAGACAATTTGGAGGTAAATAATGGACAATTTGGAGGTAGATTTGCATTTTTTCCTTTTCAACAAGTACTTCTTGGGGGGGGGGGGGGGCTTTCTGTATATTCAGTCTAGCGCAAGTCTCACAGATACACGAGACATCAGTAAGCTTGATAGATATCTAACTTTTAACAACTACATCTCAAGGCAAATATGCCAGCTGTATATAACATGTTCTGATAATGGTTACACCTTGCTATTGGAGAATATTTCCACTGGGAGTACCAAAAATGCTTTTCACGTCTATCCTGTATTATGGCTCGTCACAAACCATATCTAAAAGGTGAGAAATCTTTTAAACACACCTCAGCAGTTTTCACAAGTGATTCTCTCATTATACCAAATATGTTACATACAATGTGCAAGAATACATGAAAGTGGGAATAAGGTTCCTCAAAGGCATTTCACAGTAAAACAATGCTCAAGTGTCTCAAAAGAATTACGAAATGCAGCAACAGACAACTCACAAAGATTTCTACAAAGATCTTTCTAGTAGGCAACCAAATGTAATGTTGAAATGAATGCAACGGCCACTTTGACGGTCAAATACTTACAGCACTAAGATTCAGGCTTACCATTGGTGAAATTATTGAATTTCAATTATTGAAAGAATCTTTTGTTTAAAAATGTTTCAAGCCTTGTATGTCTGATGCTTCCAAAATTCCCCAAACTTGTGCGATCTGAAGCTCTCTAGTATCCAGTGTATACGATTGACATTTCCACTATCAGTACATTGAGGAGTCACACGCTGCAAAAAGGCGTAGAATATCGTTTTCTACACGTAATAACCCCCACTTATCTATCTAATGTCTGGTTTCACCTTTTATTTTACTTTTCTGTAGAGTATACCTCTACTCTTCAGCAAAAAAGTGCTTTATTCGAATGTACGTTCTTGTTACCATCAGTCCAACATAAAAAAATTTGCACTGCATACATTTTCATCTTGTAAAAATTTGTCACACGAATGCTTCCGAGTTAGTTCTGAGCCCTTCATTCAATCTGAGACCGATTAAATGTGGAAGTGATGAGTCTTACATTGGGTATCTAAAATGCCTTAAATTAGTTCAGTGCTGTGGATATTCATTCCTTCTTTTCGTCCCCGGCCTTTTCTTTCTTTGTTTCTTCTGTTTTCTTTTCTTCTTTCTCTGTTCCTTCTGTCTCCGCTTTCTCCTCTCCAGATTTCTTGTCGTCAGAGACGGTGAGTTCTCCGAGCTTCTCAGCAACCTCGTCAGAATCCTCCTCATCTTTCCCTGACTCTGTACCACTGTCTGCCTTTTCCTCTCCTGAGGAGTTAATACATATGGATAATAAATCATTCTGATTAAACACTTCTAAAATAGGACTATAGCATATCACCTAGCAAACTTAAACGGCACACCCTTTCACAGTGTACTGTAAATGCATTTAAGTTTGCGGGGATCTAATTTCACCTTAGCGGGAAAATGGAGTTTTTGCAGTGGTTTTAATTTTGCGGTAACCTCATAGACTGTAGTAAAAACCTATCATAGCAAAATGTTCGTGGTGGTTTAAAGTTCACGTTGAAGTGCTCACCGCAAAAACCGCAAATGTAAAACCATTGCGCACATTTCTGCATTTACATTATCATAGCTCAAGTGTTAACAGACATCTCAAAATGTTCTGTCCCTCAAGAGTGTATAACTCACAACAAAAATACAAGAATACGTTACATGTTGCTGATAGACTATTAGGTTTGTCTGTATATAATGCTTTTCAGGAGAGACGTTCACATCAGACTTCAGTCCGCCCGTCGTCTCAAATTCATCATAAAAGCAATAAAATAACAGCCTATATAACACATCCTCCTATGCTGGGACATGCAACAGTCAAACTGCCTGTTTGGATGTGCCCTGCTCTTTCAACCGTCACCCTTAGTTTCTGACCGCCCTGCTTATAAATATTAATGAGTTTACCCTTATACATGCGAGACAGCTTTTGAAAACGGGGGGGACGTCCACAGGAACTAAGAGTGACGGTTGAAAGAGCAGGGCACATCCAGACAGGCAGTTTGGCTGTTGGATGTCCCTGGGAAGGAGGATGGTATAACAGACAGTCACCTGAGACTACATCACCAATACTCTGGCTGACAGGCATAAAAAAAATTTGTAGCAAAAACCTTTTATAACCTTACCTTTTGTTTCAAGTCTCTCTCTCACCACTTCTTTAGCTTCATCAAATTTGTTCTTGAACTTGGATGCATCTGGAGGTGGGTGAGAAAATTTGAAAGTTTTAGAATTCCGTGAACACTGAAATCATTCACAAAACATCATGTTCTCTTTTATGTAACAAAGACAGTTCAATGTCAACCACAAATAAAAGGGGTTATGTCTGAAACCCAACTCACTACATAGGTTTTCCCCACTCTACAATGAACAACCACTACAGTCAGGTCTTAATTTAACCAGTACTTTACTCACTTTCTGCATTAGCGAATCTGATGGCTAACAACTCTGCCTTAGGTTCCTCGTCTGCGAAGTCTGCCGTCACGCTCCAGACCCACGCACGGTCACTCCCGCAGTTGGGCTTGAGCTCCATGTAGGGTGTGACTGAAAACAACATCAGTCAGTAACAAACAGTATTAGAAACAACGACAACACTACCTGGAAATTCAACCTGCTTTATAATTTTGGGGAAAGATTCAACTTGACTTTAAGAATACCACTATCGATTTTAAAATCTGGTTTTGAAGGATCAGGGTTGGACAAGTTTTCTTAAATTCACTTGCCCTATCAGGCAAGTAAATAAAAAATTTACTTGCCCGAAGCAACTTTTCAGTTGCCCAAAATTAAAATGACATTTTTCTATGCACTCTCACTTCCATCAATGGAATTCTTGTTATTGGCTCTATTTTTCTGTTAACCAAATGCTTGATGCCATGACTGTGAAATGTAGGAAGTATATCAAAATCTCACTCAATGGAAAAAATCTAATTTGCCCGATCGGGCAAGTGGGGTAGGACACGCACTTGCCCGATTGGTATTTTCACTTGCGAATAGGGCTAGTGGACTTGTCCAACCCTGTGGGCAAATTCATTTACGTACTTATTAGTTCAGATTTAGAATTTTTTCTGTATATAAATACTTTATACTTTTAGAAGATAAAAATACTGTTCAGATGAGACGTTCACATCAGACTTCAGTCCGCCCGTCGTCTCAAGTTCATCATCAAAGTAGTACTCTGATTTAATAGACATACATTTTCTTTATCTTGTTGATGCAATGCTGAACAATATCGTTCACACAACTTTTACTCTGATCTTAGCTGTGCAAAGTAAACAGAAGGAGGAGGAGGCTTACTGTAGTGGTTGGCACAGATCTTGAGAGTTTTGTCTCTCCTCATGAGGACTCTGATCTTCCCCTTGTCTGTTTTGTGCTGTAGAATCTTGACGTCTCCGACCCCTCTCTCCTTCCACTCTGCGGGATCTGCTTCCGATGCGTATCTGAACAGTTTTGCTCTCCTAAAAACAATGTAAGAATGATTTGCTTGATATGATGCTCCAGGAACTGACAGTTATTACCATTCTTGAACTATGACCATGTGTTAAAAAGCATTACCATTAAGTAATACTATACTGAAACAAAATAACATTTTTTATACACTGAACAGCCAGTGCTACTTAATTGAGCAAGTACTTGTTCAGTACTGTAATCATCACGAAGACAGTGGGAGCATTCTTACTACTAGATAGCTTTTGAACAACATCTGGATTTAGATGAGCATCTATTCAGTGTGGCAGGGCAGGCTATTTGATTTAAATAATAATATCACCAGCTAATACAATGTGGCTGTAAATGTTTGGCACAAGGCCAAAGGGTAGATGTTCATGATGTACTTTGTACAAGTATGCAAGTTTCTACTGCATATCTCAGATGTCAAAAGGATAGGGTCTGTAAGGTAACTGGATACACAACATCTTTTCTTTCCATTTTGAAGCTTTTAATTGTCATTCAACACAAAATTTTCTCACCTCGAATTTTGTGGTGAATGACAGTGAAAAGCTTCAAAATGGATTATACCAACACAGATGAGCTTTCTTTTCTTTCCATGGTCTTATCAAAAATTAAACTTACATTGTGAAGAGCACTTCCTCCTCCTCTTCCAATGTCTTAATCTCCACAGCTTGTAGCTTCACGATGGGCTCAAAGTGGATGTCTGGGCTGGAGGGGGTCACCTCATCATGCTACAAATGTAAGAAGTTATATATGTAAGTTGCTAATCTCATGTGAGAAAATAATTTCAGAACACTTGTAATTCCACAAACACTTTATGCCTCAATTAGTCAGGTAAGCCTTACAAGGTTCAAATAGCAACTACTGGACATAAGATCAACTTAATGAACAATGCCTCACTAGAACTCTGTGATATGTTCAGTTGTAAGCCTCGTATCTGTCTGCAGTGATTTCTCTCAACTCACTGCAGTCATCAGAAGGCACGCCAGGTGGCGCTGCTGTTGGGAATTTTGTGCCAACACAAACATAACTTTGTCTGGCTAGGTATCAAAAATTCCCCATTTGAAATCATTCTTGCCACTTCACCATTGTAGTGATACTTCGGCAACACCTACAACTCTGAAATCAAGGTTTTATCTGATGAAATCTCCTTGGTGAAATAAACTGATTTTGTTTATGACCTCCCGGTTTTCTTGTGATGTGTGTATGTTGTCCACTGGTGTCATAACTTTCACTGAATGTAACACGTTTTGTTTTGTTTTACACATAAGGTGGGCCCCCTTGGAAATCAACTTTCAAAAAGTTGTAGGGGCTACCCACCTGTTTTGAGATTAATAAATGATTAAATAAATACCCCCCGCCCCTGATCTCACTAGGTCATACATCTTGTCACAGTGTTTTCAGCAAGATCTGGTGAAATTTGTACAATACCACCACCAAAGAGGTCTAGGTTCTAGTCAGGATTTTAGCAGTTTGGAGGGTCATATGAATTTATCATATTTGATCGACTGCCGTATTAAATGTTCCACAAGTGCAAAAGCCCATTCACACTATCACAGCCAAAGCGCCATGGTCCAAACACATGTTCAGTGACAGGAATCCTTGGTACTGTAAATGTAAAACTTCGCGGGGATTTACTTCCGTGGTTGCTGGGAAAATGGGGGTTTCGTGGTGGTTTGGTAGCCCCAATGACTGCCATCTCATACTGGAAAAATGTTCACGGTGGTTTCAAGTGCATGGGGAAGTGGTCACCACAAGAACCGCGAACATAAAACTACCGCGATCATTTCTGCATTTACAGTAATGTGTCAAAGGGTAAACAGTCCTTGTCTGAGTCTCTCAACCATTGTTTCGATTTGCATAATAATGTCCAGACAGGTTTTGTTTCAATTTCGGGGCCTTAGGCTTAAAGTGTAACTGAAATGAAATCGTCTGTAGCATTTTCTACCAATAATGTAAAAATTTGATCTTTTCTGAAAAAGTCAATGCAAGTTTCAAATCAATTGTCCGTCCGGAAGTTCCTCAAACAGCGACATAAAAATGTGTACTCTGAGCTCTTTGCTGGAACTAATTAGGAACACGCCGTGACGTCATTTTAGTTAGTCCCTACTAGCTGGTATGGTTGACTAGGGGAATAATGTACATTTGATAGACCCGTATCTTATAAAGGAAACATAATTCATTGACGAAACTCGGCACCACTAAAGAACACATACTTCACTTCACTTGAAGGGAATTTCGTTCGTATTCACGCCACTAAAATATATCTTATAGGCACTTGAAGTTGATGCACGTACCGTAAAGCGTGCATAACGCAAGCGGGGAGAAAGTTCATTATTGTAGCGTGTGGAATAAGCGGGGATAAACAGCCATCGCTTCTTCTATACACAAATGATAGCATGAGCTTACATTATCCTCAGTAAGGAGGCCATGCTGTACATTAATTTGAAGATGTTTTCTAGCGGAAGCGCAGAAGTTTGTGCCTCTTTGCGGTCTCCGCTTGTGCCTGCTAGCGAAACCGGGACTAAAGCTTCGGTCGCGTACAAATATACAACAGCTGAGCAACTAACTACGTACAGTTCGCCAGGATTTAAAATGAGAAGCAACCTCATTGCCACAAGAAATGCGACTCAAAATACATTCCCACTCAAAGTATGTGTTTGTTTACAAACCTGTAAGCTTTTATCGGATAGATAGTACGTCGTAGACTGACTATTTCTAGTCGTGAGCACGGCCGATAGCTAAACGCCTCCAGATTGTGACGAGTCCGTGAAACATTTTGAGAGTGACTGTTCTTTCTGTCTCATATTTGTCTGCACAACAGACAGATTTCGTAAGCTCCCAGTGATTCGAGGAAAACACACAGACTGGTGTTTCCGTGATAGAAAATTCGAAAAGTGTGGTTAAATAATAGCGCATGGCACGGGGCCGCCATTTTTTTGTGAGGAATTTTTCTTTGTTGTTGACGACGAAAAATCCAAGATTCACTCGTAACTAGGTTTTACGGAGACCATATCAGTACTACATATCAATGCTACAATATTCATGACAAAATCTAGCGACAAAAGTGCCAAGTTTGTAGCTACACGAGCAAAAAAAAACGAGTTATCGATGACATAGTAACGAGTACGTACATGCTTGTGGTCCCGCAACCCAGATATATTTTCCTTTGTTTACATGCTCAGGTTACGCTAGAAGTTTTATACAAAACCAAACTATTTTAACTCACCTATCAACAACATGTCCACCGCTAAGACACTACACAACAGACAGATTTCGTAAGCTCCTAGTGATTCGAGGAAAAACATACAGACTGGTGTTTCAGTGAAAGAAAATTCGAAAAGTCTCAGGATTTTAGCGCACGGCCGCCATCTTTTTGGGGGCCATTTTTCTTAGAGTTGTTGTTGTTGACGACGAAAAAATCCCAGATTCGCTCGTAACTTGGTTTTACTGAGACCAAGAACTACAATATTCATGACAAAATCTAGTGACAATTTTTCCAACGTATTTTGAATACGGTCAGCAAATTTTCGTGCTTGAAAATCTTGGGACAGCGTCGTTTGTTGTTACGAGTTCGGTATAAGCGGTTCACTTTGTTATGAAATCTATCCGGACGCCGACAAAGATGTAAAATCCAAGAATCATTTGTGCTGTTTTGTGTCGGAGTCTAAGCGTACAAGTACTTCACAATAATGGCACCGCAGTTATGACCAGAATAAGCGAAATACAAGGTAAATTTACAGGGCGAATTACTACTAGTATGTGACAGACAAACGTCCTGCAGCTGTGATAAACTGTGGCGAATTCACCCTTCTCCGCGCGCGTTCCGTGACTGGGGCACTTTGAGTCGGCAGACCAGCGGTGTCAATAGTTGGAACTTTTCCTGCGATAATCCTTCTGGTCCTCCCACAGCTCTCCCCAATATAATCTCAAGGTTCATGTTGAAGCACGAGGGCTCAAAGTGTGCGGAGCTCGAAGTGTGCAGAGCCGTAGATGTCGCGGAAGGAACCATGCCGATGCCTCTGAACAAACTTGATACATAATTTTGTCTGTTTTCTAGCTCGCTGAGACTCTCAATTTGTCAGCCACAGTTCTGTCATTTTTAACTTTGGGGAATCTGTGCATAGATATCCCCTCGGTAGACTGACTATTCTTACAGCTAACGCCATGTGGGTCTCCTGCGACACAATAACTTCTACTGGACTTTGTACTAACACGACCTGTAGTACAAGACGCCATTACAGCGGACGGGGGTAGAGCTACTAGAAGAACGCGACTCTCTAAAATGACGTCATGCATATCATTTGAATTCGCCCTCGGATGCCCCAAGTCGCACTTTTTGAAGACGTTTTAACATTACTTCCCGACCGAATTATCACATGAAAAATATTTCAATCTAATAGCGAGGAAATGATCCTCTAGATCGTTAAAAAATAAATTGTATTCAATTGTATTTCTGCAAGTCTTTAACCTTTGACATATTACCTCAAACGCCTTTCGCCAAACATGCGTTCTGATCTCTGTGAAATGATTTATAATACTAGCACAAGTACCACAATGCCTAGAAGATGGCATAACTTTTATGGGGATTATTTCAGTTTATGAATAAAAAAAAGAAACTTTTCTTCCCCACCCCAACCTGTTAGAACATAAATAATATTTAGTTTCTGTACAACAAATTTGGTTAGCATTACTGATTGAATTGACTAATGATATCATATTTTCGTATTTTGAATAAGTAAAACTGAAAGAGTATATGACATTTCGAGTAAGGCAGTTGAACGTTCGTGTATTTCTCGGTGAACTTGTGTTCTTTGTGCATACATGCCGGGTTGCCCCCCTCCCCACCTTCTAGAAAAAATTGTCCAGACAACCCACGTAGTTCCTACTGCCATTTTCTTCTTCCAACGACCAGTATGTGGGCATGTTTGTAAACCCGAACAGGAAATTATTATCAGGGTTTAGTTCCCACGACAGAAAATCGTTACGGATCGGACCTTTGTACCTTTTACTCCACCTGAAACTGGGAGGGCGACGCACAAAAGACGCAGCTGTTCGATTCACAAACCGCCTTGCAAAACCTCCAACTTACGACACAATCTGAATGAATTTTTTGGACTTCGGCATATCACAGGCGACAAATAATGATTCTGTGGTTAACCTACCTTTTCATCTGCCATCCTTGTAGATTTAGATGGTCTAAAAGAGCGCAGAAACGAGCGGATTTGTCTGGATGGAAGAAAGAATCCCCACAAAGATACAATGACCAGTTTCCCGCTCTCTGTCTTGTCGAAACCGAGGCAGATTTTCCCATCATCCTTTAGCAATCCAAGATGGCGGCGCCCATGTGGAAAAATGCGGCTTAGTCCAAAAACGTTTGTTTATTTGTGATAAAGCAGAACTTGGCTACCAGATTAACAGGTAATGTTTTACACATGCTAAAGATAACTAACACTGAAAATTTTGTAGTAATTTGCTAGAATACACACATTTCTCTGCTCTAAGGCCTAGTGTGTGTAAAACAACTTGATTATACTGCATACTGGGAATCATGAAATTTTCGCGTTGTTTAATGTTCATGGTTTTCGTGGTTTAATACGGATTCTTCATTCCGTATAACATTTGTTCACTACTAGTATTGTAAATATCTTCTATGGTTTCAACTGTACAAACATAACACAAACCACTTTCACTTTCGTCTTGCCATGATGAAATTTACTTTTTGATATCTGGTATCTACTTTACCTTTTTTCCATGTGCCCTTTAAATCAATTTACAGTAACATCATACTCGCTGCATTTGCAGGTAATAACTGAAAATCCGCTACATCTGCAACACACACAAAGAAGTCCAGATAATCCATTTTATCGGGATATTACACTATATGGCGGAATAAAGATGACAGACACACCTACAATGGAGAGAACAGAACTACAAAATGAGCCTGTTTCTGTTGAGGGAACCATCTCAGAAGATTTACCATTACCCCAGAAAGATCAGGAAGAAGAAGAAAACACAGACAAAGCAAATATCTGTGCTGATCCTGACTCAAGTAGTGACATGAAAGCAGAAACATGTAAGGAAAGAGAGGACTCTGGAGATGCTTTACCAGCCAATGAAAGTGCTGCTGTTGGTTGCCATAGAGACCAGGTTCCAGAGAAAGAAGGAGGAGAGGGGGAAACAACAAGTGCAGCAGGCACATCAGATGACCTGGACCCATATGCTTATGCAAAAGATGGGAAGTATACAACTGAGAACTTCAAGATAGAAGTGAGAAATCTACCCAGGTATGCTGGTTTTGCGGTGAGTAATGCACACTCTTGTAAAGATTTTGATCTTGATCTTGATCTTGATTGGGTACTGGACAACGCCCCTCAGTTGGGGCAAAGCGTCCAGGGGGAGTGCTGCGCCTTAATGTCCCCTGAGGCGTCGGAGAACTGCCTCCTTGAACTTTGGAGCGTCTGTGATCTCCGTGACCTCGTACGGTAGGGAGTTCCAGTCTCTCACGGTTTGTGGGAAGAAGGAATGTTTATAGCAGTCTTTGTGAAAAGGTAGAGCCTTGTAAGAATTTGGGTTTGAGTGTCGCGATTGGCGCGGTACAGGCTTTAGCTGAGTTTCATCCATTTTTCTTCCATTCTGTCTTGTATTGTTTCAAGCATGAGCTCAAGAGTTACATTAAACGTTAAGTGCAAAAAGGAATTAAAAGTATCTTTATCGCTGGCTGTTTTGTGAATTATTACTTGTTAGATATTCAATTTTAGCATTCATTAAGAGGTATTTTTCAGGGAATATTACAATACTGTATGGGAAAACTAAACATTACATGATATGTTTATGATATACAAATGCGCATGTTTTCTTTTTATCAGCAATTCAAAAAACGTATGGTGAACCAAGGACTGACACCACACAAGGTCAAGATCATCCAAAGAGACAACATTGCTTTTGTAGCCTTTAGGTAAGTGTTTGAAGTATATCTTTGAATAGGATTTCTTGGCAAATCAACTCTTACATACGCAAATAAGTCATAATTTGGTCATCACTCATATTAGGTTTCTTGTATATGTACGCTTAAACCTAATACTAGTATGACAAACTACCTGAAAATGACTATTGCACAAAATATTAGAGCAAGGAAGCACTTGTTTCGATTATAAGTGAAACTGCTCCTTGTTATATAATGGGAATCAATGTATAAGATTCAGACATGATTTCAACTTGTCTGAAGGCATACTAGTATACTTGCCATTTTTGATCTGGTTTTACTGCCTTCCTGAGTTCAGGACATACTTATCGCCACTAGATGGCGCTGCAGTGAGAAGAATGCTGTTCCAAATGTTGTGTAACTGTAAAAGAGAACTTATTAATATCCACTTTTTCTACCAACCTGATGAAACTATTCACAGATGACTTAAACTCTCTTATTCCCAGATGTGAAGAGGACAGACAGAAGGCACTGGAGGTGTTAAACTCCCATGTGTGGAAAGGGTGTTCACTCTCAGCCTCGGTCAGTGACTGGTTAATTTGTCTTTAGGCATCAGTTTCTTTGTTTGTTATCCTGCAACTAATATGTGTCTAGCTTACAACGTGGACATGATAATTTGTAATAAAAAGAATATCAAGGGAAAAAGGGGATTGTAATAGATTTTTTTCTATAATTATTCTATTAACGGATGCTCTTCCTGAAGCAAAGTTGAACTGTAATTTCGGACACAAAAAATCAGACTTACCCAAAATTTTGACTGTCCAGTCTCTTCAGTGAATGAACAATCCACATCTTCCTGTGACTTCTTCATGCTCTTTCCTTAAAAAACACTGGAGTTGGACAGTAGAAACTTTGGATAAGTGATTACGTCCATTGTTTCTTGTTTCCTACCAACAGAACTTCAAAGCTAAGAGGAAGCCCTTTTTTTACTCCATTTCTGTAGAAAAGCAACCCAGCAGCTGACCCACTAGTGAAGAAGAGGAAAGAAAGAGAAGGTATTCATAGTTACACATTATGTATGAAGTCAACTCTCATAATTCCACCAGGTGCCTCAAGACCACGTCATTAAAAGTTGTGTCATCAAAGCCTTCTCAACGATGTTTTGAACACCTGTGGTGAATAACTGAAGTTTGAATACCTTGGAGATTGTTGATTGTATTAGTAAATTTCTTCAATTACTATGTGTGTTTTTTTTTATGTGGCAATCTTAGTGTACCTGTCTGTAGTTGAGTTAAGAGGGTTAACTCTATTGCAGGAAGGAACATTGAACCATATTAAACTTATTTCTCTAAGAGTCTGGAGCTGGAAGCAGCCAGAAAAGGGCCAGGGGGAATGATGAGGATGATGAAGACTTGCCTGTTAAAGAAAGGTGAGAACAATTTTTGTATTTATCAAATAAATCTTTGTAAAGGGTTCAAAATCTGGATTTCCAATGATACACAATATAATTTTTATCATGTAATAGTGACACACATAATTATGATTGATCAAATTTGAATATGTATACAGTCATGTACATTCACAAAGTAATGACACAGATGTTGTTAAATCAAATTAAATTTAAGTTTCTCAACTTTTTGCTTGAGTGTAAGAACTTCTCAAATATGTTGAATCAAACCTGAGTTTGCCTGTGTTTTCCCCCAGACTTCTCCTAGCAGTGACCCCCCTGTGGAACGTACCCTATGCAGAACAGCTGAAGCAGAAGACTGAGAGTCAGAAGGTTGTACTGGGTAAACTCAGCCGAGCCATCGAGAACGTTAACCCTGGTTTGGGGTCATGGGTAGTGCAGCAGAGGTACGTCTGAAGAAACTAAAACAAAGTTAGGCCCTTCTGATTTGATTGGTTGGTTATTGGGTTTGTTAAAAACAGGCTTACTGGAAAAGGTGCAATGACCAAGTGGGTAAAGTGCTTGCATTGCATTCGGTTGGTCTTGAGTTCGATTCCTGGCCGAGTCATATACCAAAGACTTTACATTGGTACATGTACAATGTTCATGCATGCGTTACTTTCTCTGCTTAGCATCAGTATTTGGGAACGTACCGACTGATAAGTATCTAACACCAGCTCAAAAACGAACTAGAAACAGTCATGCTTTCAAGTACCAGAGTTACCAACCTAGGATTGATGTGTTCAAAAATTCCTATTTCCCCAGAACTATTGTAGAGTGGAATATGTTATCACCAAGCACAGTAGGGGCGTCTTCTCTGGATAGTTTCAGAGAACACTTGCATATAGATGTGCAAAAGCTAGGTGTGATGAGTCGTTCAGTGTAATATAACCAGCTGCTGCCGCGCCGCGTGCCTGCGAAGCTGGTGTGTTACGCCGAAGGGCGGTTATACCGGCTACATAGATACAGATACAGATACAGAACTTCAAATATGGAAGTTGAATGCACACGAATATCAGTGGACTAAGTAACTGTTGTTTTACATATCTTATTACTTTGTAGTCTAATCTTTAGTGGCATAAACAAAGTTATGGATGTAAAAGGCACTCATTGTAAGATTAGGAGAATGTTCAAATCAACTTTCTGTTTTTTTTTGTTTACAGTAAGTTGAATCCACCCTATGTTACTATGTCATTGTATGATTATATTCTGAGAGTGGAAATCCACATGATGGCATAATAAGATTGTGTACAAATGCTGTCGGTTTGCATCATATAATGTTTATTTATGGCTTGCATTTATTTATCAAAACAAGAATGGTTGCTTTAAGTAACCTTTTAATTTTTATGAAATTTATGAAATTGCGATTGTGGTCCATACAACTGATAAGAATGATTTTGTGCCTTGTCTTTTGATTCTTACATTTTATGCATTTCTTGCAGAAAACAGTATGACAACATGTGCTGTAAGCTTGAAGACATCACACCCTCAGTAAGTACATACGTGTAGTTGTGTTGTCGAAAGAAGTTTGGTGATAGTTTCACACATACATGTTTGCTTTGCATTATAAAATGTCAAGGAAAATTATTATATTGATTAGCCACAAGGAATCGAAGTAACTCCACTGCTTTGCCATATGGATCAAGTTATGGAAATCCAGGGGGCGGTGGTTTGAGCTCCATCAAACATCTGCCTGTAAAAGAATTCAATACGCTAGAGTATGACCTGATGTGCTTGGCTATGTAGCTATTGGCTATAAAAGGACATTTTCTTTTTGTAATATTTCCTCTCAAGTTTGGCCTCCTTTAGTTATAGATTATATTACTGGTAACCTTTTGTTAGCCTTGTTTCCAAACCATATGCTTTCCGGTCTCTTTTGTCTTCTCCACTATTTGCAAAGATATTTAGCAGCCATAACAGATACCAGGCTAACCTTTGTACCTTTTTATGTCCTGTTTAGCCCATACTAAATAACTACAGGAACAAGAATGAGTTCAACATCGGGATCAGCCCTGAAGGGCAAGGTAAAAACTCCATTGTCTTTTTTCTTCAAAATACAGTACATGACATTGTACAATTCATGGTTCACTATGTATGGTAATCTTGTCATATTACTAATACTATATATGATAAGAAATGGTTGCAAGCAATAGTTGTGTATTTCATTCTTTCTCCATGGTTAGCAAAAAATAATGTTCCAATTCTTGAAATAAAATACAAGGCTTTTTGTGTCAATCTTTGATTGAATCTCTGTAACATTTTGCATGATTTATTTTCTGCAGAGAAAACCATTGGGTTCAGACTGGGCAGATATAAAGGTAAGTCGATGGGTACTGATTTCACCTGAGTCAAGTGATAACTTAGGTGTTCAGTGCCTCCCCCAAATTTTACAATTAGAACCTGCTAGGCAATGGGGATTCAAACCAAGAACCTGTGGATTCTGAGTAAATCACCCAAACCACAAGGTCCCCCTGCTACCTTTTGGTGGGAGCTAATTGGTAGGCCTGGTTGTCTTGCATTCCAGTACAGCTTCTAATTGAAGTCCCTGTCAAAGAACATCACCAATTATAGTAAAAAACATAATCACTTTATAACACCTGTCAACAAAAGAAGCAATATTAAATTCATGCATTCTCGCAAATGGAAACTTATCATAGCAAGTTTGATTTACGAATCATACTCCTCTGTTGTAGGTGGTAGCTGCACTGTTGTCAGTCCCTATGACTGTCCCAATCTGCCAGACACAGCCAAGGATATGGTCAGGGTAAGTACACACAAGACCTTGGGATGGTCACTTTGCTTTTCTAATAACTCTCTTGATTGATGAGAACCCCAGGCTGCCCAAATCGGGTATCTTGTCAGTGTCATTAGTTATACTGACTTCAAAAGTTTGGCTATGTCAGCTCAATTTCTGACATTTTTTTATCCGTGTTTCTTCTTTTAGGCTAGACTGTCAGTGATTCAAGCTTCTAAACTAAGGAAAAGAGATGCTGTATCACTGAGTCTAACCTGTAAAGCTAAACTGACCTTGTGACTTGTTACTTGGAGTAGAAAATGAACAAGAGCCCAGTCACACACATCGTGCAATCATCATTCAATCGCAATCTGAGGGGCACACTTTGGATAGTCCTGCAAATTCCAGCTTTTAATATGTATACAGAAAAGGCTGTCCTAGATCCTTGTTGGCAATTGGTTCTGTCACAGCTTGCTTGAAAATTCCTCAGCATCAAAATTGTATACGACTACCTATGCCATGTATGACTGTGCTGTAAAGAAAGAAGTAACCAAGACTTGATCTTCAGATTTTCCAGACATATTTGGAACAGTCCACAAGGAGTGGGTACGACACAGAGAAGCACCAAGGTCACTGGAAACAGCTGACTGTCAGGACCACCCAGGGGTCAGAGGTCATGGTCATGGTGCAGTTCAATGTGCAGGACCTTTCAGAGGTTAGGAACAAATTCAGCTTCAGCTTCAGCTTCGTTGCTGCTTTTTCTATATACCAGGTACTAGTACTAGTATATGTTTTCTGAAATAAAAGGAAGCTTCTTCTTTTGGAAAGTTTGCAGTGAGTAAATCCATGTATCAGCTGACTATTTCATAAACATTTTGTCTTCAGGAAGAGATTGAGAAGGAGAAGCAGCTTCTAAAGGACTACTTCAGCACAGGACCAGGGAAGGGCTGTGGTATCACGTCGCTGTTCTTCCAGGCACATAAGCAGAGGTAAGAATGGACTTTGGTATCACATTGCTGTTCTTTCAGGCATGTTAACAGAGAGGTAGGAATTCGAATGGACAGTGGTGTTACATTGCTTTTCAGGCACATTAGCTCAGATACACAAGAATGGACCAAGATAGTTCTGCTTTAAAACTCCTAGTTTTTCTTAAACACAATTTCTGCCGCATTTTTCTGTTTTATATAATGGAACTATAAACTTTAAGACAACAATAGATTAATAATTCTATCTTTGTAGGAGGCCTGGAGATGAAGAAGCATCACATCAACTCCTCTTAGGAAAAGAGGTAAAGTCAAATAATAGAATGTTTATACAGTATGTCTTACTACTCTTAGTATGTGTCTCCATTTATTATTTATGTCTTTATTCCATAACTGTATGAAATGATTTGATGAGTCGTTTTGCATTGATATTTGTTTTCAGTTCATACAAGAGAAGCTGTTACGTATGACCTTCAGAATTTCACCAGATGCATTTTTTCAAGGTAAGAAATGAAGCACTTAAGTTTCTTTGCAACTATTTATCAATTTTGGATACAGACAGGTAGTCCCTTCAATCAAATAGGGCTAGGGAAAATGTCCAGACTGTGCATGATGTAGAAAATGTCCAGACTTTGCATGATGTACAAAATGACCAATAAACTGGTGGACATATGGACTGATAAGTATCTAATACGTTCCTCTAATACCAAGTCAAAAAAGTCAAAAGTTAGGTGTGATGGGTCGTTTAGTGTGTTATGGTGAAGGGTGGTTATACCAGCTATACAGATACAGATGCAGAAATACAGGTCCTGGACTGATTTCAATGACTGATAGGTAAACAGAATATAAACCTGACTATGTATGGCATCATAGTAATAGAAAAACCTACAGTAGATTAGATCTTGTGCAGCTAGATAGCAGTTGAGACATCCTGATGGCATATCCCCCTTGTTCCAGTGAACACCCTTGCAGCAGAGATGCTGTACAGTAAGGTGGCTGACTGGTGTGACTTCACCAAAGACTCTACAGTGCTGGATGTGTGCTGTGGGACTGGCACTATTGGCCTGACTCTGGCAAAGGTAACAATTCTTTAATTTCTTCTATCTCTCTATGTGTATGTGCTTTGGCCAGTGACTGGCCCCTTGCTTCTCTATATCAAGTTTCTCCATGTCGCACAGTCCTGTGTTCTGGTTTCCATCATCCAAAGACTCAGACTAGCATCTTTTGTAATTTGGTCCTTTCAATGCTAAGGGTTTGCAAACTCCTGTTTGTAGACTTTATGGACCAAATTATATGGTGGTCTCCTCATTATATGGCCAAAACATCTTAGCCTTCTTAAACAAATGTTTTCAATGTTAAAGATGAGTGCTAAGCTGGATTTTCAATGTTGAAGATGAGTGCTATGCTGGATTTTGGGTGCCCAAAAGTGCATATTAGTATACATCTACTATATACAGCCCTAACATGTACTTCAGAAAATCTATAGGGTAAGTTTCAATTGTCAAAGTTAGACTAGTAGTAATAGGTCACAGGCACCAGTAGGAGAAAGATGTCAAATGCTATAACTTGTATAAGTAAATTCTAGTGAATTCTGTCTCTCTAAATTACAATGCAAACTTAAGTTTTCTTCGCCAACGATGTCACTAAATGCACCCCCCCCATTCTCCCAGCATGTGAAGAAGGTGATAGGTGTTGAGCTGTGTCAGCAGGCAGTGGAGGATGCCAAGGTTAATGCCAACATCAATGGTAAGGTCTCATTCACCCTATCATTCCTGCGAAACTTTCGTACAGCAGTGTGTTACTATCATATATTTTTTTTTATGTTTAAAAAGTCACTAACATAAGTATCAACAAAGAACTAAACGAAGATTTTGAGTTGCACCAGTTTTATCTACCAAACCAATTAGTTTACTGTAATACCGTTGTATTTTGCTAGAGGTCACTTTATCATTAACATAATTCATGTGAGAATGCTTCATCAAGGGCTTAAGATTAAAACAAATATTGTTAAAATGATTCAAATTTTTCACTGTCAAACTAAATTTTGCTTTGCGTGTATGATTTTTAAATTTAAATTTGCAGAAAACTACAATATATAAAATATTACGGCCTGCCGGAATACGGCCTGCAGGATTACGCTACTGTAATTGTTCGTGCTATGCCGTAATCCAGCGTGCCATAATCCGCTGTCTTGTCACCGTTATTTACAGGTATAGACAATGCAGAGTTTTTGTGTGGAAAAGCAGAGGACATTCTCCCAGACCTTGTGAGGAGACTGTATGGGACAGAGCTGGTTGCTGTGGTAGACCCACCCAGGGCAGGCCTTCGTGAGTGCTGAGATGTTGTTAATATACATATGGGGCCTTCATTCCTCTTCAACCATTTCATTTTGACATACCTTGTAACCAAACTGCTGTAATTTTCTGTAATTCACTTTGTCTTCTCGGTATCAAACTTTCATGGTCTGAGAAATATTAATTTGTTCTCGGAACTAAATGTTCACGGTGAAGCAATTATATGTTATTGTCACCAAGACAAATTATTTGTTATTTGTAATGATAAGTTCATGTTACAGTCGTCACTGTGAAAACCGTGAACCGAGAGTAATAAATATGTGCTCATTTCACAATCGTACATTGAAAAAATCAGGAATTACAGTAACTGTAATTGGTTTATCACGAGTAAGGCATTGGCATCTTATATGTCTAAATGTAAAAAGATCCTGTCCTTCCCATATATTCCTACAGATACCAGGGTTATATCTGTGCTGAGGAAGTGTTCTAACCTGACCAAACTGGTGTATGTATCCTGTAACTCCCAGAGTGCCATGCCAAACTTTATAGAGTAAGTATGTCTGTATATATACATGCTGCATAATGAGATAGACACTATCAAAGGCTTGTGGTAGGATTTTAGGGCCAAAACCGGAAATACTCAATGTATTTATAATTGTAAGCCGAACTATTACAGTATATGTTATAGGTTGCATATAAAAACTTCTTGAAGATATATTTCTCATCCTATGGCCAAAAGATGACCAGAAAGTTATTTGTGTACTTGGTCCAGTACTAAAACTCTTTATTTTTCAAAGAGAACATTTGCTAATTTTGAGCTTGGATTCTGTGGTGGAAGTTGCGCTGTGTTGCATTGAAAATACTGGGGATTAAGATGGATTGAAACATAATGATTAAGCTTGAAAGTTGTCATTTGTGTAAAGAACTAAAAATCCCTTTGGAGATTCTTACTAGTAGTAATTTTGATATAATTATAACCATGTCAATGACCTGTTTTGTCCACAGCCTATGTCGTCCAACGTCTAACAAGTTCAAAGGCGCAGCGTTCCGCCCCGTGCGAGCCGTGCCTGTGGACCTGTTTCCTCACACCAGGCACAGCGAACTCATCATCCAGTTTGATAGGACCCAGTCAACATGAAGGGGGTGTTAACCTCAGTGCTTATACCTGTCAAGCAGTCTCCTTGCAAACACTCACGCAATACCTGACAATCGCTTCTAGTATGCGATTTAAAGGAGCATACATATGGTTCTCCCTTTTACAGATATACAGATGATACTCAAGAACTTTCCATTTTAGCAGTCTCCACTAGCTCATCAGACCAGAAACATTATATTCTTTATTATCATGCTACTACTGTTTCAACTGCGACTCGAAAAGATAATGCAAGGATATCTCTTTATTTTCGCCTTTTCAAACTTAGGTTACTCTTCATAAAAGTATATGAAACCTTTCTATGTGTAACTCTTTCAAAAGACATAAACTATGAAAGTGTTACTTGTATTTTAAGGTATCTGCAAGTAATTAATTTCATACGTAAGTTTTCATTGTTTAAAACCATTGTTATTTTCGATGCAAAATGTATTATTATTTTAAGTTTTGTCTCTAAGCTACAATGTAGCAAGCTATGGTGACAAAACGGGAAAGCTAATACCGTAAATCTGTGTATTTTAGGGTAATCTTATCTTTTAAATTAAGGACTACAGAGTCGGGAAATGCAGAAGAACCCACATATCAGGGTTGATGGTAGTTGTAACCTTTCTTTTACAACAGGAAATGTCATTTTAATGAGTATGTTCTTCTGTTGGTGTATCATAGTCTTTAACATTTTGTTTATTCATTAAACACTTCTAGACCTCATAGTCAGCAATCTTTTTCATACATATCTGACAAGTAAAACTCTATATCTTTCCTTCAATCACAGACCAGAGGCATTCTTAAAATTGAGGTGCGTACAAAATTCAGTTGGCTTGTAAGACTGTCTAAAATCTGTCTTTAGACAGTCTTTTACCTTTATACTAAACATACATGACACTCCCAACAATGGCCTTAGTTTGCAATTGCATCACAATTGTTCAAGGCATTTGTCCGTGCCCTTACCTTTATCAATCAATGCAAAATATGGGACAATCGAACATGAGTTGATGATGTAAAATTCCCTGGCTTACAGGTGCACAATCTTAGATAGTAGTTACTACCCAGGGTTTTGAGGACAGATCATTCTTGTGGCACCATCACTAACCTTTGCCACAGCCTTTGTGACGTCAGATTGCTCATTGGTAAAACAATGACACAACACAAGCATCGATTTTATAGCTTTGTTGATAAACGTTCTGTACGTAACCCACTGTTGTTCTGTTCTGTGCCTTGTGGTACTGTAGTAATTTTGGCTTGACACAGTAGTCAGGAACTCTCCGGATACCTGGCATCCTAAGGAATGATATTATCATCCTGTCCTATTTAACCCAGAATGCATCCCACTCTGGCCACATGTTGAGCAAACATTTGTCCAAAGTTTCTTTAAATGTTTCAGCTTCTTTAAGAAAACATAGTCAAGTACAATTTTATGTCATTCTGAAGGTTCCTTTTCAAAGTTTCGGCCCGGACGTAAACGTATACTCAGTATAAACGTAAGTTCGATAACAGGTGTATGTGTGTGGTACGTTGTCACAGTGCTCAGTCTATGATTTAATGACTGGTATTGAACACTTTGGAACCTGCCCAAGTGTAAAAACTGGTCTGACGTGTGGAAACAAATCCTGCTGTGTGTGATGATGGACAGTCCCTGGGACGAGCCGTTTTACATATAGGGGATGATGTAGTTTGTGGTTCGTATAACTTTATGATCGTGTACATCTAATGCGGTGCAATGAGGCCACATCGATTTGTTTTATTGATTTGGGGATTAAATTTGCAGAAAAATCAATGGGCTGGATAAACATTAAAAAGAAGCAGGAATCCTCTGATAGGCCTATAAGTTCCACCGCATACAGAAGTTCGAGCTACAAAGTTTACGTTTCAAACAAATAATTTTCGACGTTTAAATCACAGATAAACGGGAAAATTGTGACAGCTAGGAAGGAAAGGAATTTTCCGATCATTCGCTGTAGAGTGGTACTGTTCCATTTTTCAACTCCCCCCTTCAATCCATTGGCAAGCAAAATTTTTATCCGAAATTTGTACAAACCTCTGTTGATTTGGCCCTTGTTTTTTCCGTCACTCAGTCGATCTTAATTGCAGCTTAATTGCCCATTTCCCACCATCTACATAGCAACAGTCGGTGCACACGCAGAGATTCCCACATTAGAGCGCCCACCCCGGGGTAGGTACCCGCTGACCCGTGTTTAAGGTGCTTGTCACGCACGGAATGTCGTCCAGCCACTGATGACACCGACGTCGTACTGTCCCTGTCCCGTTCGGTGCGTCACGCTCTGACGCTTCTTCACATTGTCAACGTCCCTTTTTTGTGGATCGTCAGAAGGCCGCCTAATTGAGTCAAAATTGCCAGAGAATCGAGCGTTCTTTCGCTTGAATATCCACCCTGTTGTATTGGACGGGGGTTCGGTGACCTGCGAACTCCGACCGATTCCTGAAACTCGCGTAGAGATTGTGGGAACACCGGCAAATTCAGTTGGGTCTTTGCCTTGTCGGACTAGTGTTTTTCCTACGGTGTACCACCTGTTTAAACCAGCAAGGACAACGTGATATCGCCACTTCAAATACCCTCAGAAGGGAGGGAATATATTCGAAATACTGTGAACTGTGGTGGCACGTCAGAAGAAAGACGGGTGCGGTTCTTGGCGTGGCGATATGAAGACAACATTACCTGAGGGCGCTCTGCTTTGATCCGACTATTAATGTTTTGAGTCATCCGGAGTTGTGTTGCGTGAGAGAAAACTGCAGCTTTTATTGTGAGTATTCAGAACTCATTTGGCTGAACATTGCCTCACATAACCTTCCTGTAGGAGGCCAAGTCGCGCTCACGCTTTGAAGAGGGCTTTGCTGGCAATAATTGGACGATCCGAGTCAATCGTTGGACTATAGCAGTGCCCACCCCCCACAGCAGTTACATTTGTCACCCAAAGAACGAGTAGCAACAACAGTACAGTATTTGTCTACAGAATCAACGCAGTCAAGTTGTTCATCTTGCTTCGAAGGTTTATGCCTACTCCTAGACAACAACGTTACGAAGATCTTCCAACAGGTGTATTTAAGCTAGCCTTCATAATCAAATTCTACTGATTCTTTGAGGTGCAATTTGGATTACAAGATTGTATGGCTCAGATGTGTTAAGACTGTAAAACAGGGGTTTATCGTATCTGTAGTCAATCGGTTCAAATCTGAAGTGACCTTCAGTAAGATTACAGTAATCTCAGAGCTGAAATATAGTCATTGCGTTTCTGTCAAGACGAGACGATTGTTTGGGGCGCGCTGTATTCAATTGTGTCATATTATCTTCGGCCTAAATCATTGTTGTCGTTTCGTTCGCCGTTGGCAGATTCTTTTCAATAGTACGTGTAACGTGATTTCCATTCATATATTGGCTGTGTCGGACATCTTGAACAATTGAGGGCGTTTTCGACAAGTGTCACAATCAGTTTACAGTGTTTTTGAATCGATATCGATAGGAACTTTATTTATTCTTCATGATGAGTCGCAAAAACAAGACTGAACTGGGGCCGCCAGTTGGTAGGCAATTTCCTTTCTTTATGAACGATGAACAAGTCGAGACCGAACTTACCGTCTTACAAAGAGAGCGAGAGAAACTAATGAAGAAGAAGAAAGTTCTTGAGTTAAGACACGAGATAGCAAGGCTTAAGATGGAAGCCGACTCGTCTCAGCCGCCTCCACCACCTCAACTGCACCGGACACAGTCACAGGGGCAGAGGAGGGCGTCACGGAGACGCAGTTCAGAGTCCAGACGCCAGGGGGAGCCACACACGGAGGTTTACAACAAGAACCCTTCCCCGGACATAGAGAGGTCTAACAGGGAACCTAAGACTCCTCCCAGGACTACCCCTGACGTCACACCCGAGTTCAAGAACCCACCAGGTTTGTAAGATCAATTCTGATTGGTGAATTTGAATGTTATCTCCAAACTGATGTAAGGTCCGAGTCAGTGTTTTATGTGCGTGTTGAGGTAAAACCCTCAAGGATTTTATAATTATACCAAGCAGTTTATTGATTATAACCGCATTGTTTATACCTACCTTTTTCTAACTATAGCTATTGCGCTTTTATGTCCTCCCTTTCCTTAAAAGACACTTACATCTGCTTGGATATTATCGAGTGGAAGATAAACTAGAACCACAACAATTGCATAAGGCGAAAATTATGCTAAGAAGACAATGTGTAGTATGAGATTACAAGTGTACGGGTCAGGTTTTTAAAATTTTTCTGACATTTAGGAATATCTTGTGTAAAGCCCTATTTTTACAATGAAGGGGGTTTTCAATATAACATGCTATTGTTAAGTTTGGCCTTTTTGTCCAATGAGATGAATTCTGGTAGATGTATCATAAAGATGACGACGGAAATATACGTAATGCATTACGCATACATATACATTCGGGTAATTCACTTGGAAAAGTATATAAATTGCATATATACTCACAGTATAGTACGGTATGTTGCAATAAAATGCGACATGCGTTAATAGATAGCGGCAGTTGTCAGAATCCTAAAGCTGACACTCTTAATTTCTGTCATGTGGCAAGATATAGATATCTTTTGTATACGTTCCTAAACTTATTATTTCCGTTTGCATTTCCCAGGTACACCTGTTCAGCGACAGGATTCCAGAACGTCTGGGTCAGGTAGCTCAAGTCGAGCAGAACCTCCTGCTACTGATCGTGATGCACCTGTGTTCAGGAACCCGCCTCCTTTTGACCTTGTCGGCATGGACACCCTACGCGGGGCACCACCGGAAATGACCCCGGAAGTGTTCCCTCCCGAGGGGTCAAGGTCAAGGGGATCCCAGGAAATCGTGATGTCACCAGAGACCAGTACTCATTCTAAAGAAAAGGAGGAATTCCTGAAAAGGAGGAAAGAGAAAAAGGAAGGTTCCTCGTCACGTCATGGCTCGGTGCGATCCACGGCGTCCTCTGTGAGACGGTTCAGCGACCTTTCCCACCAACCTAGGACGGGGACGGTGTCGTCTGTACGGTCCAGCAAGGACGTGAGGGGGATCCCGTCTTTTGAATCACCTGCAATGGAGACCAGAGGGGGCTACGCAGAGCCGGTAGCCCCTCCTCGCCATAGAAGAGAGTCTAATCCCACCAGTCCAAAATCACCCGGCCAAACAGCACTTTTCGACTTCAGCCAACCATCCGGGTCCGTACGCTCCAGGACCGGACCGCCTCCTGGGTCACCCCCTCCTCCACCACCACCTCCTCCTCATCCCTCTGCACTCCCTGCCCCCATAGCAAGTATTGCGCGAAGGAAAGGTTCTGAGCCTGTCCAGAGAAACCACGCGGTAGTTCCGGACTACAGACGGACCCCCTCGCAAAGTCCAGAAGGTGCGGTCAGTCTGGCGGACTTTATAAAACAATCTGGTGTAAAACATCAACACAAATAGATGAATTGTAACTATCACACTCGTGTCATTAACACCGTGTTAAGGTTTCTACCTCAGTTGCTCCTTGAGAGTTATTTCTAGGTACATCGAAGCCGTCAAATTCTAGTATTATATTACTGGTTAATCTTCTTACCACGTTAACTCATTAATCGTCTGAACCTCTTTTATTTCATTTCCATAGTATCCAAACTGCCGTTGTGTTTTGTTATCATGATAGAGTTATGTAGTTAAGATTATAACTTTTGAGGTATTTATGTATGCACTTTGTACTTATTAATATTTTGTTGATATTTTAGTTGTTTTAATAACTTTTCTTGAGTTGGAAGAACGACTTTTAAACGATCCAGGAAGTACTGCTGTGGATGCGCATAGAGAAAATCTTCCGAAAAACGTTCCCAACAAAGCAGAGCTAGAGAACAACAGCAAATCTAACATGAACTAAGGTGAATAAGGTATTAACTGGCTCCGCCCCTGAGGTGTCACCAAAAATACATTGAAAACAGATTACGCCGATGTTTTACCACCACTCACAATCATTTCTGGTTCATCCCTAACTCTGCAAGATGAACCAAATGTAGACAAATTGTTGTACAACTATGTTTATTAAAAAAATATATGTAATTTGTTGAGTCTTGGCTTATCTATTCTTCTAGGAACCTACTAGAACCCAGAAAATAAAGGAGTGAGTTTCCGGGGATCCTGGAAAACTGTATCAAATACATGTTCTTGCTGAGATACAGACAGAAGTTAATATAGTTTACTTTTTCATAAACTTACTTCAACAATGATCCGTCCAAACTCCAAAGTGTATAGGGCTTGCTATAAAAATTGCCAGCGCGTAGGAAAATATATGATTTCATGCTGAATTGGCATTGAGGTTTGCAACTTGCACGGGGAAAATAAGTCTCACATTCTTTTTAAAGAATGACCTCTTGTCTGCCAAAAAGCAGTTACTCAAAGCAACTGGATATGATTTTGGAAACGGTCAGACATTTCAACTAGCACCCACTGATCTGGAAGAAACTGGTCCTTTTGAAAGGTCTGGCCGTTTCCAAAATCATATCCAGTTGCTTGAGTAACTGTATTTTGGCATATCTTATCACCTGGATGTCTAACCTTCATCGACGACTTCTAGTCTGTACTTCTCCCGTAGAAAGGCAGTCGCGGCGCAGCGCTCTTGTGCCGTGAAAGATCTAATCCACTGCCGTTTTGCTTACCAGTACTTAGTACATTGCCGTTTTGATTATGAATTTGTGGTTACATTTTACGCGTTTGCTATGTCAATACATTATGGTTCTATGTTTACTTCTACAATAGATTTTGCAGTCCAAAGCATAGAATTTGCCAGTTCATTTCAGGTAAATTGACCACCAATTGCAGGTTTGGAATGAAAACACCTTTAAAAAACGTCGTGGTTTTGAAATCGGGTGCCTACTACTACCGAGATATGACTTAAGAACTAACCGCTAGGGTAGTGCTTAGCGGTGCACACACCAATTCTTCCGCGACAGGGGTCCGAGATAGTGCGCGAAAAAAAATGTGACGAAAGGGTCTCCAGGGTCTGGGTTTCAGTTCAAATTTCTCATAATCTGCTGCAAAGTGGCATTTAATATTGGTATGGCTAAAAAGCGTAAGAGGTGAATTGTTTTGGGTGCAAATTGCTTTTAAGCCATTCCTTGTATTTCTACGCGTTGGAAGTGATTCGCCCGTTGACCCAGATTTACCGTTCATATGCGCTCTTCGCGAGGCGTTGCTATGCCTCGCGCGTCGGGTTATTGTAAAAATCTCGTGCTACGATTTTCTTGAGTTTTTCCTTAAATAATCCTACGTTTAATATCTTTCCGACAAAATGCCTCTAAGCACTACCCAAACCCTAACCCTAACCCTAGCGGTTAGTGCTTAAGTCATATCTCGGCAAGTAAGCACCCGATTTCAAAACGGTTTGCAGATTACAACTCTGTACCAAGATACCTTTCCAATGATACCAAGTTTGACCGCCTAGAATACAGTCTTAGAAAAAATGCCTCTAAGCACTGCCCTAACCCTAACCCTAACCCTAGCGGTTAGTGCTTAAGTCATATTTCGGCAAGTAAGCACCCGATTTCAAAACGGTTTGCAGATTACAACTCTGTACCAAGATACCTTTCCAATGATACCAAGTTTGACTGCCTAGAATACAGTCTTAGAAAAAATGCCTCTAAGCACTGCCCTAACCCTAACCCTAACCCTAACCCTAGCGGTTAGTGCTTAAGTCATATCTCGGCAAGTAAGCACCCGATTTCAAAACGGTTTGCAGATTACAACTCTGTACCAAGATACCTTTCCAATGATACCAAGTTTGACCGACTAGAATACAGTCTTAGAAAAAATGCCTCTAAGCACTACCCTAACCCTAACCCTAACCCTAGCGGTTAGTGCTTAAGTCATATCTCGGCAAGTAAGCACCCGATTTCAAATCGGTTTGCAGATTACAACTCTGTACCAAGATACCTTTCCAATGATACCAAGTTTAACCGACTAGAATACAGTCTTAGAAAAAATGCCTCTAAGCACTACCCTAACCCTAACCCTAACCCTAGCGGTTAGTGCTTAAGTCATATCTCGGCAAGTAAGCACCCGATTTCAAAACGGTTTGCAGATTACAACTCTGTACCAAGATACCTTTCCAATGATACCAAGTTTAACCGACTAGAATACAGTCTTAGAAAAAATGACTCTAAGCACTACCCTAACCCTAACCCTAACCCTAACCCTAGCGGTTAGTGCTTAAGTCATATCTCGGCAAGTAAGCACCCGATTTCAAAACGGTTTGCAGATTACAACTCTGTACCAAGATACCTTTCCAATGATACCAAGTTTAACCGACTAGAATACAGTCTTAGAAAAAATGACTCTAAGCACTACCCTAACCCTAACCCTAACCCTAACCCTAGCGGTTAGTGCTTAAGTCATATCTCGGCAAGTAAGCACCCGATTTCAAAACGGTTTGCAGATTACAACTCTGTACCAAGATACCTTTCCAATGATACCAAGTTTGACCGACTAGAATACAGTCTTAGAAAAAATGACTCTAAGCACTACTAACCCTAACCCTAACCCTAACCCTAACCCTAGCGGTTAGTGCTTAAGTCATATCTCGGCAAGTAAGCACCCGATTTCAAAACGGTTTGCAGATTACAACTCTGTACCAAGATACCTTTCCAATGATACCAAGTTTGACCGACTAGAATACAGTCTTAGAAAAAATGCCTCTAAGCACTACCCTAATCCTAGCGGTTAGTGCTTAAGTCATATCTCGGCAAGTAAGCACCCGATTTCAAAACGGTTTGCAGATTACAACTCTGTACCAAGATACCTTTCCAATGATACCAAGTTTGACCGACTAGAATACAGTCTTAGAAAAAATGCCTCTAAGCACTGCCCTAACCCTAACCCTAACCCTAGCGGTTAGTGCTTAAGTCATATTTCGGCAAGTAAGCACCCGATTTCAAAACGGTTTGCAGATTAAAACTCTGTACCAAGATACCTTTCCAATGATACCAAGTTTGACCGACTAGAATACAGTCTTAGAAAAAATGCCTCTAAGCACTGCCATAACCCTAACCCTAACCCTAGCGGTTAGTGCTTAAGTCATATCTCGGCAAGTAAGCACCCGATTTCAAATCGGTTTGCAGATTACAACTCTGTACCAAGATACCTTTCCAATGATACCAAGTTTAACCGACTAGAATACAGTCTTAGAAAAAATGCCTCTAAGCACTACCCTAACCCTAACCCTAACCCTAGCGGTTAGTGCTTAAGTCATATCTCGGCAAGTAAGCACCCGATTTCAAAACGGTTTGCAGATTACAACTCTGTACCAAGATACCTTTCCAATGATACCAAGTTTAACCGACTAGAATACAGTCTTAGAAAAAATGACTCTAAGCACTACCCTAACCCTAACCCTAACCCTAACCCTAACCCTAGCGGTTAGTGCTTAAGTCATATCTCGGCAAGTAAGCACCCGATTTCAAAACGGTTTGCAGATTACAACTCTGTACCAAGATACCTTTCCAATGATACCAAGTTTAACCGACTAGAATACAGTCTTAGAAAAAATGCCTCTAAGCACTACCCTAACTAACCTAACCCTAACCCTAGCGGTTAGTGCTTAAGTCATATCTCGGCAAGTAAGCACCCGATTTCAAAACGGTTTGCAGATTACAACTCTGTACCAAGATACCTTTCCAATGATACCAAGTTTGACCGACTAGAATACAGTCTTAGAAAAAATGCCTCTAAGCACTACCCTAACCCTAACCCTAACCCTAGCGGTTAGTGCTTAAGTCATATCTCGGCAAGTAAGCACCCGATTTCAAAACGGTTTGCAGATTACAACTCTGTACCAAGATACCTTTCCAATGATACCAAGTTTAACCGACTAGAATACAGTCTTAGAAAAAATGACTCTAAGCACTACCCTAACCCTAACCCTAACCCTAACCCTAACCCTAGCGGTTAGTGCTTAAGTCATATCTCGGCAAGTAAGCACCCGATTTCAAAACGGTTTGCAGATTACAACTCTGTACCAAGATACCTTTCCAATGATACCAAGTTTGACCGACTAGAATACAGTCTTAGAAAAAATGCCTCTAAGCACTGCCATAACCCTAACCCTAACCCTAACCCTAGCGGTTAGTGCTTAAGTCATATCTCGGCAAGTAAGCACCCGATTTCAAAACGGTTTGCAGATTACAACTCTGTACCAAGATACCTTTCCAATGATACCAAGTTTGACCGACTAGAATACAGTCTTAGAAAAAATGCCTCTAAGCACTACCCTAACCCTAACCCTAACCCTAGCGGTTAGTGCTTAAGTCATATCTCGGCAAGTAAGCACCCGATTTCAAATCGGTTTGCAGATTACAACTCTGTACCAAGATACCTTTCCAATGATACCAAGTTTAACCGACTAGAATACAGTCTTAGAAAAAATGCCTCTAAGCACTACCCTAACCCTAACCCTAACCCTAGCGGTTAGTGCTTAAGTCATATCTCGGCAAGTAAGCACCCGATTTCAAAACGGTTTGCAGATTACAACTCTGTACCAAGATACCTTTCCAATGATACCAAGTTTAACCGACTAGAATACAGTCTTAGAAAAAATGACTCTAAGCACTACCCTAACCCTAACCCTAACCCTAACCCTAGCGGTTAGTGCTTAAGTCATATCTCGGCAAGTAAGCACCCGATTTCAAAACGGTTTGCAGATTACAACTCTGTACCAAGATACCTTTCCAATGATACCAAGTTTGACCGACTAGAATACAGTCTTAGAAAAAATGACTCTAAGCACTACCCTAACCCTAACCCTAACCCTAACCCTAACCCTAGCGGTTAGTGCTTAAGTCATATCTCGGCAAGTAAGCACCCGATTTCAAAACGGTTTGCAGATTACAACTCTGTACCAAGATACCTTTCCAATGATACCAAGTTTAACCGACTAGAATACAGTCTTAGAAAAAATGACTCTAAGCACTACCCTAACCCTAACCCTAACCCTAACCCTAACCCTAGCGGTTAGTGCTTAAGTCATATCTCGGCAAGTAAGCACCCGATTTCAAAACGGTTTGCAGATTACAACTCTGTACCAAGATACCTTTCCAATGATACCAAGTTTGACTGACTAGAATACAGTCTTAGAAAAAATGCCTCTAAGCACTGCCCTAACCCTAACCCTAACCCTAACCCTAGCGGTTAGTGCTTAAGTCATATCTCGGCAAGTAAGCACCCGATTTCAAAACGGTTTGCAGATTACAACTCTGTACCAAGATACCTTTCCAATGATACCAAGTTTGACCGACTAGAATACAGTCTTAGAAAAAATGCCTCTAAGCACTACCCTAACCCTAACCCTAACCCTAGCGGTTAGTGCTTAAGTCATATCTCGGCAAGTAAGCACCCGATTTCAAATCGGTTTGCAGATTACAACTCTGTACCAAGATACCTTTCCAATGATACCAAGTTTAACCGACTAGAATACAGTCTTAGAAAAAATGCCTCTAAGCACTACCCTAACCCTAACCCTAACCCTAGCGGTTAGTGCTTAAGTCATATCTCGGCAAGTAAGCACCCGATTTCAAAACGGTTTGCAGATTACAACTCTGTACCAAGATACCTTTCCAATGATACCAAGTTTAACCGACTAGAATACAGTCTTAGAAAAAATGACTCTAAGCACTACCCTAACCCTAACCCTAACCCTAACCCTAGCGGTTAGTGCTTAAGTCATATCTCGGCAAGTAAGCACCCGATTTCAAAACGGTTTGCAGATTACAACTCTGTACCAAGATACCTTTCCAATGATACCAAGTTTGACCGACTAGAATACAGTCTTAGAAAAAATGACTCTAAGCACTACCCTAACCCTAACCCTAACCCTAACCCTAACCCTAACCCTAACCCTAGCGGTTAGTGCTTAAGTCATATCTCGGCAAGTAAGCACCCGATTTCAAAACGGTTTGCAGATTACAACTCTGTACCAAGATGCCTTTCCAATGATACCAAGTTTGACCGACTAGAATACAGTCTTAGAAAAAATGCCTCTAAGCACTACCCTAATCCTAGCGGTTAGTGCTTAAGTCATATCTCGGCAAGTAAGCACCCGATTTCAAAACGGTTTGCAGATTACAACTCTGTACCAAGATACCTTTCCAATGATACCAAGTTTGACCGACTAGAATACAGTCTTAGAAAAAATGCCTCTAAGCACTGCCCTAACCCTAACCCTAACCCTAGCGGTTAGTGCTTAAGTCATATTCGGCAAGTAAGCACCCGATTTCAAAACGGTTTGCAGATTAAAACTCTGTACCAAGATACCTTTCCAATGATACCAAGTTTGACCGACTAGAATACAGTCTTAGAAAAAATGCCTCTAAGCACTGCCATAACCCTAACCCTAACCCTAGCGGTTAGTGCTTAAGTCATATCTCGGCAAGTAAGCACCCGATTTCAAATCGGTTTGCAGATTACAACTCTGTACCAAGATACCTTTCCAATGATACCAAGTTTAACCGACTAGAATACAGTCTTAGAAAAAATGCCTCTAAGCACTACCCTAACCCTAACCCTAACCCTAGCGGTTAGTGCTTAAGTCATATCTCGGCAAGTAAGCACCCGATTTCAAAACGGTTTGCAGATTACAACTCTGTACCAAGATACCTTTCCAATGATACCAAGTTTAACCGACTAGAATACAGTCTTAGAAAAAATGACTCTAAGCACTACCCTAACCCTAACCCTAACCCTAACCCTAACCCTAGCGGTTAGTGCTTAAGTCATATCTCGGCAAGTAAGCACCCGATTTCAAAACGGTTTGCAGATTACAACTCTGTACCAAGATACCTTTCCAATGATACCAAGTTTAACCGACTAGAATACAGTCTTAGAAAAAATGCCTCTAAGCACTACCCTAACCCTAACCTAACCCTAACCCTAGCGGTTAGTGCTTAAGTCATATCTCGGCAAGTAAGCACCCGATTTCAAAACGGTTTGCAGATTACAACTCTGTACCAAGATACCTTTCCAATGATACCAAGTTTAACCGACTAGAATACAGTCTTAGAAAAATGCCTCTAAGCACTACCCTAACCCTAGCGGTTAGTGCTTAAGTCATATCTCGGCAAGTAAGCACCCGATTTCAAAACGGTTTGCAGATTACAACTCTGTACCAAGATACCTTTCCAATGATACCAAGTTTAACCGACTAGAATACAGTCTTAGAAAAAATGCCTCTAAGCACTACCCTAACCCTAACCCTAACCCTAGCGGTTAGTGCTTAAGTCATATCTCGGCAAGTAAGCACCCGATTTCAAAACGGTTTGCAGATTACAACTCTGTACCAAGATACCTTTCCAATGATACCAAGTTTAACCGACTAGAATACAGTCTTAGAAAAAATGCCTCTAAGCACTACCCTAACCCTAACCCTAACCCTAGCGGTTAGTGCTTAAGTCATATCTCGGCAAGTAAGCACCCGATTTCAAAACGGTTTGCAGATTACAACTCTGTACCAAGATACCTTTCCAATGATACCAAGTTTGACCGACTAGAATACAGTCTTAGAAAAAATGACTCTAAGCACTAACCCTAACCCTAACCCTAACCCTAACCCTAGCGGTTAGTGCTTAAGTCATATCTCGGCAAGTAAGCACCCGATTTCAAAACGGTTTGCAGATTACAACTCTGTACCAAGATACCTTTCCAATGATACCAAGTTTGACCGACTAGAATACAGTCTTAGAAAAAATGCCTCTAAGCACTACCCTAACCCTAGCGGTTAGTGCTTAAGTCATATCTCGGCAAGTAAGCACCCGATTTCAAAACGGTTTGCAGATTACAACTCTGTACCAAGATACCTTTCCAATGATACCAAGTTTGACCGACTAGAATACAGTCTTAGAAAAAATGCCTCTAAGCACTGCCCTAACCCTAACCCTAACCCTAGCGGTTAGTGCTTAAGTCATATCTCGGCAAGTAAGCACCCGATTTCAAAACGGTTTGCAGATTAAAACTCTGTACCAAGATACCTTTCCAATGATACCAAGTTTGACCGACTAGAATACAGTCTTAGAAAAAATGCCTCTAAGCACTGCCATAACCCTAACCCTAACCCTAGCGGTTAGTGCTTAAGTCATATCTCGGCAAGTAAGCACCCGATTTCAAAACGGTTTGCAGATTACAACTCTGTACCAAGATACCTTTCCAATGATACCAAGTTTACCGACTAGAATACAGTCTTAGAAAAAATGCCTCTAAGCACTACCCTAACCCTAACCCTAACCCTAGCGGTTAGTGCTTAAGTCATATCTCGGCAAGTAAGCACCCGATTTCAAAACGGTTTGCAGATTACAACTCTGTACCAAGATACCTTTCCAATGATACCAAGTTTAACCGACTAGAATACAGTCTTAGAAAAAATGACTCTAAGCACTACCCTAACCCTAACCCTAACCCTAACCTAACCCTAGCGGTTAGTGCTTAAGTCATATCTCGGCAAGTAAGCACCCGATTTCAAAACGGTTTGCAGATTACAACTCTGTACCAAGATACCTTTCCAATGATACCAAGTTTAACCGACTAGAATACAGTCTTAGAAAAAATGCCTCTAAGCACTACCCTAACCCTAACCTAACCCTAACCCTAGCGGTTAGTGCTTAAGTCATATCTCGGCAAGTAAGCACCCGATTTCAAAACGGTTTGCAGATTACAACTCTGTACCAAGATACCTTTCCAATGATACCAAGTTTGACCGACTAGAATACAGTCTTAGAAAAATGCCTCTAAGCACTACCCTAACCCTAGCGGTTAGTGCTTAAGTCATATCTCGGCAAGTAAGCACCCGATTTCAAAACGGTTTGCAGATTACAACTCTGTACCAAGATACCTTTCCAATGATACCAAGTTTAACCGACTAGAATACAGTCTTAGAAAAAATGCCTCTAAGCACTACCCTAACCCTAACCCTAACCCTAGCGGTTAGTGCTTAAGTCATATCTCGGCAAGTAAGCACCCGATTTCAAAACGGTTTGCAGATTACAACTCTGTACCAAGATACCTTTCCAATGATACCAAGTTTAACCGACTAGAATACAGTCTTAGAAAAAATGCCTCTAAGCACTACCCTAACCCTAACCCTAACCCTAGCGGTTAGTGCTTAAGTCATATCTCGGCAAGTAAGCACCCGATTTCAAAACGGTTTGCAGATTACAACTCTGTACCAAGATACCTTTCCAATGATACCAAGTTTGACCGACTAGAATACAGTCTTAGAAAAAATGACTCTAAGCACTACTAACCCTAACCCTAACCCTAACCCTAACCCTAGCGGTTAGTGCTTAAGTCATATCTCGGCAAGTAAGCACCCGATTTCAAAACGGTTTGCAGATTACAACTCTGTACCAAGATACCTTTCCAATGATACCAAGTTTAACCGACTAGAATACAGTCTTAGAAAAAATGCCTCTAAGCACTACCCTAACCCTAACCCTAACCCTAACCCTAACCCTAGCGGTTAGTGCTTAAGTCATATCTCGGCAAGTAAGCACCCGATTTCAAAACGGTTTGCAGATTACAACTCTGTACCAAGATACCTTTCCAATGATACCAAGTTTGACCGACTAGAATACAGTCTTAGAAAAAATGCCTCTAAGCACTGCCCTAACCCTAACCCTAACCCTAACCCTAGCGGTTAGTGCTTAAGTCATATCTCGGCAAGTAAGCACCCGATTTCAAAACGGTTTGCAGATTACAACTCTGTACCAAGATACCTTTCCAATGATACCAAGTTTGACCGACTAGAATACAGTCTTAGAAAAAATGCCTCTAAGCACTACCCTAACCCTAACCCTAACCCTAGCGGTTAGTGCTTAAGTCATATCTCGGCAAGTAAGCACCCGATTTCAAAACGGTTTGCAGATTACAACTCTGTACCAAGATACCTTTCCAATGATACCAAGTTTAACCGACTAGAATACAGTCTTAGAAAAAATGCCTCTAAGCACTACCCTAACCCTAACCCTAACCCTAGCGGTTAGTGCTTAAGTCATATCTCGGCAAGTAAGCACCCGATTTCAAAACGGTTTGCAGATTACAACTCTGTACCAAGATACCTTTCCAATGATACCAAGTTTAACCGACTAGAATACAGTCTTAGAAAAAATGACTCTAAGCACTACCCTAACCCTAACCCTAACCCTAACCCTAACCCTAGCGGTTAGTGCTTAAGTCATATCTCGGCAAGTAAGCACCCGATTTCAAAACGGTTTGCAGATTACAACTCTGTACCAAGATACCTTTCCAATGATACCAAGTTTGACCGACTAGAATACAGTCTTAGAAAAAATGACTCTAAGCACTACCCTAACCCTAACCCTAACCCTAACCCTAACCCTAACCCTAGCGGTTAGTGCTTAAGTCATATCTCGGCAAGTAAGCACCCGATTTCAAAACGGTTTGCAGATTACAACTCTGTACCAAGATACCTTTCCAATGATACCAAGTTTGACCGACTAGAATACAGTCTTAGAAAAAATGCCTCTAAGCACTACCCTAACCCTAGCGGTTAGTGCTTAAGTCATATCTCGGCAAGTAAGCACCCGATTTCAAAACGGTTTGCAGATTACAACTCTGTACCAAGATACCTTTCCAATGATACCAAGTTTGACCGACTAGAATACAGTCTTAGAAAAAATGCCTCTAAGCACTGCCCTAACCCTAACCCTAACCCTAGCGGTTAGTGCTTAAGTCATATCTCGGCAAGTAAGCACCCGATTTCAAAACGGTTTGCAGATTACAACTCTGTACCAAGATACCTTTCCAATGATACCAAGTTTGACCGACTAGAATACAGTCTTAGAAAAAATGCCTCTAAGCACTGCCTAACCCTAACCCTAACCCTAGCGGTTAGTGCTTAAGTCATATCTCGGCAAGTAAGCACCCGATTTCAAAACGGTTTGCAGATTACAACTCTGTACCAAGATACCTTTCCAATGATACCAAGTTTAACCGACTAGAATACAGTCTTAGAAAAAATGCCTCTAAGCACTACCCTAACCCTAACCCTAACCCTAGCGGTTAGTGCTTAAGTCATATCTCGGCAAGTAAGCACCCGATTTCAAAACGGTTTGCAGATTACAACTCTGTACCAAGATACCTTTCCAATGATACCAAGTTTAACCGACTAGAATACAGTCTTAGAAAAAATGACTCTAAGCACTACCCTAACCCTAACCCTAACCCTAACCCTAACCCTAGCGGTTAGTGCTTAAGTCATATCTCGGCAAGTAAGCACCCGATTTCAAAACGGTTTGCAGATTACAACTCTGTACCAAGATACCTTTCCAATGATACCAAGTTTGACCGACTAGAATACAGTCTTAGAAAAAATGCCTCTAAGCACTACCCTAACCCTAACCTAACCCTAACCCTAGCGGTTAGTGCTTAAGTCATATCTCGGCAAGTAAGCACCCGATTTCAAAACGGTTTGCAGATTACAACTCTGTACCAAGATACCTTTCCAATGATACCAAGTTTAACCGACTAGAATACAGTCTTAGAAAAATGCCTCTAAGCACTACCCTAACCCTAGCGGTTAGTGCTTAAGTCATATCTCGGCAAGTAAGCACCCGATTTCAAAACGGTTTGCAGATTACAACTCTGTACCAAGATACCTTTCCAATGATACCAAGTTTGACCGACTAGAATACAGTCTTAGAAAAAATGCCTCTAAGCACTGCCTAACCCTAACCCTAACCCTAACCCTAGCGGTTAGTGCTTAAGTCATATCTCGGCAAGTAAGCACCCGATTTCAAAACGGTTTGCAGATTACAACTCTGTACCAAGATACCTTTCCAATGATACCAAGTTTGACCGACTAGAATACAGTCTTAGAAAAAATGCCTCTAAGCACTACCCTAACCCTAACCCTAACCCTAGCGGTTAGTGCTTAAGTCATATCTCGGCAAGTAAGCACCCGATTTCAAAACGGTTTGCAGATTACAACTCTGTACCAAGATACCTTTCCAATGATACCAAGTTTAACCGACTAGAATACAGTCTTAGAAAAAATGCCTCTAAGCACTACCCTAACCCTAACCCTAACCCTAGCGGTTAGTGCTTAAGTCATATCTCGGCAAGTAAGCACCCGATTTCAAAACGGTTTGCAGATTACAACTCTGTACCAAGATACCTTTCCAATGATACCAAGTTTAACCGACTAGAATACAGTCTTAGAAAAAATGACTCTAAGCACTACCCTAACCCTAACCCTAACCCTAACCCTAGCGGTTAGTGCTTAAGTCATATCTCGGCAAGTAAGCACCCGATTTCAAAACGGTTTGCAGATTACAACTCTGTACCAAGATACCTTTCCAATGATACCAAGTTTGACCGACTAGAATACAGTCTTAGAAAAAATGACTCTAAGCACTACCCTAACCCTAACCCTAACCCTAACCCTAACCCTAGCGGTTAGTGCTTAAGTCATATCTCGGCAAGTAAGCACCCGATTTCAAAACGGTTTGCAGATTACAACTCTGTACCAAGATACCTTTCCAATGATACCAAGTTTGACCGACTAGAATACAGTCTTAGAAAAAATGCCTCTAAGCACTACCCTAACCCTAGCGGTTAGTGCTTAAGTCATATCTCGGCAAGTAAGCACCCGATTTCAAAACGGTTTGCAGATTACAACTCTGTACCAAGATACCTTTCCAATGATACCAAGTTTGACCGACTAGAATACAGTCTTAGAAAAAATGCCTCTAAGCACTACCCTAACCCTAACCCTAACCCTAGCGGTTAGTGCTTAAGTCATATCTCGGCAAGTAAGCACCCGATTTCAAAACGGTTTGCAGATTACAACTCTGTACCAAGATACCTTTCCAATGATACCAAGTTTGACCGACTAGAATACAGTCTTAGAAAAAATGCCTCTAAGCACTGCCATAACCCTAACCCTAACCCTAGCGGTTAGTGCTTAAGTCATATCTCGGCAAGTAAGCACCCGATTTCAAAACGGTTTGCAGATTACAACTCTGTACCAAGATACCTTTCCAATGATACCAAGTTTAACCGACTAGAATACAGTCTTAGAAAAAATGCCTCTAAGCACTACCCTAACCCTAACCCTAACCCTAGCGGTTAGTGCTTAAGTCATATCTCGGCAAGTAAGCACCCGATTTCAAAACGGTTTGCAGATTACAACTCTGTACCAAGATACCTTTCCAATGATACCAAGTTTAACCGACTAGAATACAGTCTTAGAAAAAATGACTCTAAGCACTACCCTAACCCTAACCCTAACCCTAACCCTAACCCTAGCGGTTAGTGCTTAAGTCATATCTCGGCAAGTAAGCACCCGATTTCAAAACGGTTTGCAGATTACAACTCTGTACCAAGATACCTTTCCAATGATACCAAGTTTGACCGACTAGAATACAGTCTTAGAAAAAATGCCTCTAAGCACTACCCTAACCCTAACCCTAACCCTAACCCTAGCGGTTAGTGCTTAAGTCATATCTCGGCAAGTAAGCACCCGATTTCAAAACGGTTTGCAGATTACAACTCTGTACCAAGATACCTTTCCAATGATACCAAGTTTAACCGACTAGAATACAGTCTTAGAAAAATGCCTCTAAGCACTACCCTAACCCTAGCGGTTAGTGCTTAAGTCATATCTCGGCAAGTAAGCACCCGATTTCAAAACGGTTTGCAGATTACAACTCTGTACCAAGATACCTTTCCAATGATACCAAGTTTAACCGACTAGAATACAGTCTTAGAAAAAATGCCTCTAAGCACTACCCTAACCCTAACCCTAACCCTAGCGGTTAGTGCTTAAGTCATATCTCGGCAAGTAAGCACCCGATTTCAAAACGGTTTGCAGATTACAACTCTGTACCAAGATACCTTTCCAATGATACCAAGTTTAACCGACTAGAATACAGTCTTAGAAAAAATGCCTCTAAGCACTACCCTAACCCTAACCCTAACCCTAGCGGTTAGTGCTTAAGTCATATCTCGGCAAGTAAGCACCCGATTTCAAAACGGTTTGCAGATTACAACTCTGTACCAAGATACCTTTCCAATGATACCAAGTTTAACCGACTAGAATACAGTCTTAGAAAAAATGCCTCTAAGCTAACCCTAACCCTAACCCTAACCCTAACCCTAGCGGTTAGTGCTTAAGTCATATCTCGGCAAGTAAGCACCCGATTTCAAAACGGTTTGCAGATTACAACTCTGTACCAAGATACCTTTCCAATGATACCAAGTTTGACCGACTAGAATACAGTCTTAGAAAAAATGCCTCTAAGCACTGCCTAACCCTAACCCTAACCCTAACCCTAGCGGTTAGTGCTTAAGTCATATCTCGGCAAGTAAGCACCCGATTTCAAAACGGTTTGCAGATTACAACTCTGTACCAAGATACCTTTCCAATGATACCAAGTTTGACCGACTAGAATACAGTCTTAGAAAAAATGCCTCTAAGCACTACCCTAACCCTAACCCTAACCCTAGCGGTTAGTGCTTAAGTCATATCTCGGCAAGTAAGCACCCGATTTCAAAACGGTTTGCAGATTACAACTCTGTACCAAGATACCTTTCCAATGATACCAAGTTTGACCGACTAGAATACAGTCTTAGAAAAAATGCCTCTAAGCACTACCCTAACCCTAACCCTAACCCTAGCGGTTAGTGCTTAAGTCATATCTCGGCAAGTAAGCACCCGATTTCAAAACGGTTTGCAGATTACAACTCTGTACCAAGATACCTTTCCAATGATACCAAGTTTGACCGACTAGAATACAGTCTTAGAAAAAATGCCTCTAAGCACTACCCTAACCCTAACCCTAACCCTAACCCTAGCGGTTAGTGCTTAAGTCATATCTCGGCAAGTAAGCACCCGATTTCAAAACGGTTTGCAGATTACAACTCTGTACCAAGATACCTTTCCAATGATACCAAGTTTGACCGACTAGAATACAGTCTTAGAAAAAATGCCTCTAAGCACTACCCTAACCCTAACCCTAACCCTAACCCTAACCCTAGCGGTTAGTGCTTAAGTCATATCTCGGCAAGTAAGCACCCGATTTCAAAACGGTTTGCAGATTACAACTCTGTACCAAGATACCTTTCCAATGATACCAAGTTTGACCGACTAGAATACAGTCTTAGAAAAAATGCCTCTAAGCACTACCCTAACCCTAGCGGTTAGTGCTTAAGTCATATCTCGGCAAGTAAGCACCCGATTTCAAAACGGTTTGCAGATTACAACTCTGTACCAAGATACCTTTCCAATGATACCAAGTTTGACCGACTAGAATACAGTCTTAGAAAAAATGCCTCTAAGCACTACCCTAACCCTAACCCTAACCCTAGCGGTTAGTGCTTAAGTCATATCTCGGCAAGTAAGCACCCGATTTCAAAACGGTTTGCAGATTACAACTCTGTACCAAGATACCTTTCCAATGATACCAAGTTTGACCGACTAGAATACAGTCTTAGAAAAAATGCCTCTAAGCACTACCCTAACCCTAACCCTAACCCTAGCGGTTAGTGCTTAAGTCATATCTCGGCAAGTAAGCACCCGATTTCAAAACGGTTTGCAGATTACAACTCTGTACCAAGATACCTTTCCAATGATACCAAGTTTAACCGACTAGAATACAGTCTTAGAAAAAATGCCTCTAAGCACTACCCTAACCCTAACCCTAACCCTAGCGGTTAGTGCTTAAGTCATATCTCGGCAAGTAAGCACCCGATTTCAAAACGGTTTGCAGATTACAACTCTGTACCAAGATACCTTTCCAATGATACCAAGTTTGACCGACTAGAATACAGTCTTAGAAAAAATGACTCTAAGCACTACCCTAACCCTAACCCTAACCCTAACCCTAGCGGTTAGTGCTTAAGTCATATCTCGGCAAGTAAGCACCCGATTTCAAAACGGTTTGCAGATTACAACTCTGTACCAAGATACCTTTCCAATGATACCAAGTTTGACCGACTAGAATACAGTCTTAGAAAAAATGCCTCTAAGCACTACCCTAACCCTAACCCTAACCCTAACCCTAGCGGTTAGTGCTTAAGTCATATCTCGGCAAGTAAGCACCCGATTTCAAAACGGTTTGCAGATTACAACTCTGTACCAAGATACCTTTCCAATGATACCAAGTTTGACCGACTAGAATACAGTCTTAGAAAAAATGCCTCTAAGCACTACCCTAACCCTAGCGGTTAGTGCTTAAGTCATATCTCGGCAAGTAAGCACCCGATTTCAAAACGGTTTGCAGATTACAACTCTGTACCAAGATACCTTTCCAATGATACCAAGTTTGACCGACTAGAATACAGTCTTAGAAAAAATGCCTCTAAGCACTACCCTAACCCTAACCCTAACCCTAGCGGTTAGTGCTTAAGTCATATCTCGGCAAGTAAGCACCCGATTTCAAAACGGTTTGCAGATTACAACTCTGTACCAAGATACCTTTCCAATGATACCAAGTTTAACCGACTAGAATACAGTCTTAGAAAAAATGCCTCTAAGCACTACCCTAACCCTAACCCTAACCCTAGCGGTTAGTGCTTAAGTCATATCTCGGCAAGTAAGCACCCGATTTCAAAACGGTTTGCAGATTACAACTCTGTACCAAGATACCTTTCCAATGATACCAAGTTTAACCGACTAGAATACAGTCTTAGAAAAAATGACTCTAAGCTACCCTAACCCTAACCCTAACCCTAACCCTAACCCTAGCGGTTAGTGCTTAAGTCATATCTCGGCAAGTAAGCACCCGATTTCAAAACGGTTTGCAGATTACAACTCTGTACCAAGATACCTTTCCAATGATACCAAGTTTGACCGACTAGAATACAGTCTTAGAAAAAATGCCTCTAAGCACTACCCTAACCCTAACCCTAACCCTAACCCTAGCGGTTAGTGCTTAAGTCATATCTCGGCAAGTAAGCACCCGATTTCAAAACGGTTTGCAGATTACAACTCTGTACCAAGATACCTTTCCAATGATACCAAGTTTGACCGACTAGAATACAGTCTTAGAAAAAATGCCTCTAAGCACTACCCTAACCCTAGCGGTTAGTGCTTAAGTCATATCTCGGCAAGTAAGCACCCGATTTCAAAACGGTTTGCAGATTACAACTCTGTACCAAGATACCTTTCCAATGATACCAAGTTTGACCGACTAGAATACAGTCTTAGAAAAAATGCCTCTAAGCACTACCCTAACCCTAACCCTAACCCTAGCGGTTAGTGCTTAAGTCATATCTCGGCAAGTAAGCACCCGATTTCAAAACGGTTTGCAGATTACAACTCTGTACCAAGATACCTTTCCAATGATACCAAGTTTGACCGACTAGAATACAGTCTTAGAAAAAATGCCTCTAAGCACTACCCTAACCCTAACCCTAACCCTAGCGGTTAGTGCTTAAGTCATATCTCGGCAAGTAAGCACCCGATTTCAAAACGGTTTGCAGATTACAACTCTGTACCAAGATACCTTTCCAATGATACCAAGTTTGACCGACTAGAATACAGTCTTAGAAAAAATGCCTCTAAGCACTACCCTAACCCTAACCCTAACCCTAGCGGTTAGTGCTTAAGTCATATCTCGGCAAGTAAGCACCCGATTTCAAAACGGTTAGTGCTTAAGTCATATCTCGGCAAGTAAGCACCCGATTTCAAAACGGTTTGCAGATTACAACTCTGTACCAAGATACCTTTCCAATGATACCAAGTTTGACCGACTAGAATACAGTCTTAGAAAAAATGCCTCTAAGCACTACCCTAACCCTAACCCTAACCCTAGCGGTTAGTGCTTAAGTCATATCTCGGCAAGTAAGCACCCGATTTCAAAACGGTTTGCAGATTACAACTCTGTACCAAGATACCTTTCCAATGATACCAAGTTTGACCGACTAGAATACAGTCTTAGAAAAAATGCCTCTAAGCACTACCCTAACCCTAACCCTAACCCTAGCGGTTAGTGCTTAAGTCATATCTCGGCAAGTAAGCACCCGATTTCAAAACGGTTTGCAGATTACAACTCTGTACCAAGATACCTTTCCAATGATACCAAGTTTGACCGACTAGAATACAGTCTTAGAAAAAATGCCTCTAAGCACTACCCTAACCCTAACCCTAACCCTAGCGGTTAGTGCTTAAGTCATATCTCGGCAAGTAAGCACCCGATTTCAAAACGGTTTGCAGATTACAACTCTGTACCAAGATACCTTTCCAATGATACCAAGTTTGACCGACTAGAATACAGTCTTAGAAAAAATGCCTCTAAGCACTACCCTAACCCTAACCCTAACCCTAATGATACCAAGTTTGACCTACAGTCTTAGAAAAAATGCCTCTAAGCACTACCCTAACCCTAACCCTAACCCTAGCGGTTAGTGCTTAAGTCATATCTCGGCAAGTAAGCACCCGATTTCAAAACGGTTTGCAGATTACAACTCTGTACCAAGATACCTTTCCAATGATACCAAGTTTGACCGACTAGAATACAGTCTTAGAAAAAATGCCTCTAAGCACTACCCTAACCCTAACCCTAACCCTAGCGGTTAGTGCTTAAGTCATATCTCGGCAAGTAAGCACCCGATTTCAAAACGGTTTGCAGATTACAACTCTGTACCAAGATACCTTTCCAATGATACCAAGTTTGACCGACTAGAATACAGTCTTAGAAAAAATGCCTCTAAGCACTACCCTAACCCTAACCCTAACCCTAGCGGTTAGTGCTTAAGTCATATCTCGGCAAGTAAGCACCCGATTTCAAAACGGTTTGCAGATTACAACTCTGTACCAAGATACCTTTCCAATGATACCAAGTTTGACCGACTAGAATACAGTCTTAGAAAAAATGCCTCTAAGCACTACCCTAACCCTAACCCTAACCCTAACCCTAGCGGTTAGTGCTTAAGTCATATCTCGGCAAGTAAGCACCCGATTTCAAAACGGTTTGCAGATTACAACTCTGTACCAAGATACCTTTCCAATGATACCAAGTTTGACCGACTAGAATACAGTCTTAGAAAAAATGCCTCTAAGCACTACCCTAACCCTAACCCTAACCCTAACCCTAGCGGTTAGTGCTTAAGTCATATCTCGGCAAGTAAGCACCCGATTTCAAAACGGTTTGCAGATTACAACTCTGTACCAAGATACCTTTCCAATGATACCAAGTTTGACCGACTAGAATACAGTCTTAGAAAAAATGCCTCTAAGCACTACCCTAACCCTAGCGGTTAGTGCTTAAGTCATATCTCGGCAAGTAAGCACCCGATTTCAAAACGGTTTGCAGATTACAACTCTGTACCAAGATACCTTTCCAATGATACCAAGTTTGACCGACTAGAATACAGTCTTAGAAAAAATGCCTCTAAGCACTACCCTAACCCTAACCCTAACCCTAGCGGTTAGTGCTTAAGTCATATCTCGGCAAGTAAGCACCCGATTTCAAAACGGTTTGCAGATTACAACTCTGTACCAAGATACCTTTCCAATGATACCAAGTTTGACCGACTAGAATACAGTCTTAGAAAAAATGCCTCTAAGCACTACCCTAACCCTAACCCTAACCCTAGCGGTTAGTGCTTAAGTCATATCTCGGCAAGTAAGCACCCGATTTCAAAACGGTTTGCAGATTACAACTCTGTACCAAGATACCTTTCCAATGATACCAAGTTTGACCGACTAGAATACAGTCTTAGAAAAAATGCCTCTAAGCACTACCCTAACCCTAACCCTAACCCTAGCGGTTAGTGCTTAAGTCATATCTCGGCAAGTAAGCACCCGATTTCAAAACGGTTTGCAGATTACAACTCTGTACCAAGATACCTTTCCAATGATACCAAGTTTGACCGACTAGAATACAGTCTTAGAAAAAATGCCTCTAAGCACTACCCTAACCCTAACCCTAACCCTAACCCTAGCGGTTAGTGCTTAAGTCATATCTCGGCAAGTAAGCACCCGATTTCAAAACGGTTTGCAGATTACAACTCTGTACCAAGATACCTTTCCAATGATACCAAGTTTGACCGACTAGAATACAGTCTTAGAAAAAATGCCTCTAAGCACTACCCTAACCCTAACCCTAACCCTAACCCTAGCGGTTAGTGCTTAAGTCATATCTCGGCAAGTAAGCACCCGATTTCAAAACGGTTTGCAGATTACAACTCTGTACCAAGATACCTTTCCAATGATACCAAGTTTGACCGACTAGAATACAGTCTTAGAAAAATGCCTCTAAGCACTACCCTAACCCTAGCGGTTAGTGCTTAAGTCATATCTCGGCAAGTAAGCACCCGATTTCAAAACGGTTTGCAGATTACAACTCTGTACCAAGATACCTTTCCAATGATACCAAGTTTGACCGACTAGAATACAGTCTTAGAAAAAATGCCTCTAAGCACTACCCTAACCCTAACCCTAACCCTAGCGGTTAGTGCTTAAGTCATATCTCGGCAAGTAAGCACCCGATTTCAAAACGGTTTGCAGATTACAACTCTGTACCAAGATACCTTTCCAATGATACCAAGTTTGACCGACTAGAATACAGTCTTAGAAAAAATGCCTCTAAGCACTACCCTAACCCTAACCCTAACCCTAGCGGTTAGTGCTTAAGTCATATCTCGGCAAGTAAGCACCCGATTTCAAAACGGTTTGCAGATTACAACTCTGTACCAAGATACCTTTCCAATGATACCAAGTTTGACCGACTAGAATACAGTCTTAGAAAAAATGCCTCTAAGCACTACCCTAACCCTAACCCTAACCCTAGCGGTTAGTGCTTAAGTCATATCTCGGCAAGTAAGCACCCGATTTCAAAACGGTTTGCAGATTACAACTCTGTACCAAGATACCTTTCCAATGATACCAAGTTTGACCGACTAGAATACAGTCTTAGAAAAAATGCCTCTAAGCACTACCCTAACCCTAACCCTAACCCTAGCGGTTAGTGCTTAAGTCATATCTCGGCAAGTAAGCACCCGATTTCAAAACGGTTTGCAGATTACAACTCTGTACCAAGATACCTTTCCAATGATACCAAGTTTGACCGACTAGAATACAGTCTTAGAAAAAATGCCTCTAAGCACTACCCTAAACCCTAGCGGTTAGTGCTTAAGTCATATCTCGGCAAGTAAGCACCCGATTTCAAAACGGTTTGCAGATTACAACTCTGTACCAAGATACCTTTCCAATGATACCAAGTTTGACCGACTAGAATACAGTCTTAGAAAAAATGCCTCTAAGCACTACCCTAACCCTAACCCTAACCCTAGCGGTTAGTGCTTAAGTCATATCTCGGCAAGTAAGCACCCGATTTCAAAACGGTTTGCAGATTACAACTCTGTACCAAGATACCTTTCCAATGATACCAAGTTTGACCGACTAGAATACAGTCTTAGAAAAAATGCCTCTAAGCACTACCCTAACCCTAACCCTAACCCTAGCGGTTAGTGCTTAAGTCATATCTCGGCAAGTAAGCACCCGATTTCAAAACGGTTTGCAGATTACAACTCTGTACCAAGATACCTTTCCAATGATACCAAGTTTGACCGACTAGAATACAGTCTTAGAAAAAATGCCTCTAAGCACTACCCTAACCCTAACCCTAACCCTAGCGGTTAGTGCTTAAGTCATATCTCGGCAAGTAAGCACCCGATTTCAAAACGGTTTGCAGATTACAACTCTGTACCAAGATACCTTTCCAATGATACCAAGTTTGACCGACTAGAATACAGTCTTAGAAAAAATGCCTCTAAGCACTACCCTAACCCCTAACCCTAACCCTAACCCTAGCGGTTAGTGCTTAAGTCATATCTCGGCAAGTAAGCACCCGATTTCAAAACGGTTTGCAGATTACAACTCTGTACCAAGATACCTTTCCAATGATACCAAGTTTGACCGACTAGAATACAGTCTTAGAAAAAATGCCTCTAAGCACTAACCCTAACCCTAGCGGTTAGTGCTTAAGTCATATCTCGGCAAGTAAGCACCCGATTTCAAAACGGTTTGCAGATTACAACTCTGTACCAAGATACCTTTCCAATGATACCAAGTTTGACCGACTAGAATACAGTCTTAGAAAAAATGCCTCTAAGCACTACCCTAACCCTAGCGGTTAGTGCTTAAGTCATATCTCGGCAAGTAAGCACCCGATTTCAAAACGGTTTGCAGATTACAACTCTGTACCAAGATACCTTTCCAATGATACCAAGTTTGACCGACTAGAATACAGTCTTAGAAAAAATGCCTCTAAGCACTACCCTAACCCTAACCCTAACCCTAGCGGTTAGTGCTTAAGTCATATCTCGGCAAGTAAGCACCCGATTTCAAAACGGTTTGCAGATTACAACTCTGTACCAAGATACCTTTCCAATGATACCAAGTTTGACCGACTAGAATACAGTCTTAGAAAAAATGCCTCTAACCCTAACTACCCTAACCCTAGCGGTTAGTGCTTAAGTCATATCTCGGCAAGTAAGCACCCGATTTCAAAACGGTTTGCAGATTACAACTCTGTACCAAGATACCTTTCCAATGATACCAAGTTTGACCGACTAGAATACAGTCTTAGAAAAAATGCCTCTAAGCACTACCCTAACCCTAACCCTAACCCTAGCGGTTAGTGCTTAAGTCATATCTCGGCAAGTAAGCACCCGATTTCAAAACGGTTTGCAGATTACAACTCTGTACCAAGATACCTTTCCAATGATACCAAGTTTGACCGACTAGAATACAGTCTTAGAAAAAATGCCTCTAAGCACTACCCTAACCCTAACCCTAACCCTAGCGGTTAGTGCTTAAGTCATATCTCGGCAAGTAAGCACCCGATTTCAAAACGGTTTGCAGATTACAACTCTGTACCAAGATACCTTTCCAATGATACCAAGTTTGACCGACTAGAATACAGTCTTAGAAAAAATGCCTCTAAGCACTACCCTAACCCTAACCCTAACCCTAACCCTAACCCTAGCGGTTAGTGCTTAAGTCATATCTCGGCAAGTAAGCACCCGATTTCAAAACGGTTTGCAGATTACAACTCTGTACCAAGATACCTTTCCAATGATACCAAGTTTGACCGACTAGAATACAGTCTTAGAAAAAATGCCTCTAAGCACTACCCTAACCCTAACCCTAACCCTAACCCTAGCGGTTAGTGCTTAAGTCATATCTCGGCAAGTAAGCACCCGATTTCAAAACGGTTTGCAGATTACAACTCTGTACCAAGATACCTTTCCAATGATACCAAGTTTGACCGACTAGAATACAGTCTTAGAAAAAATGCCTCTAAGCACTACCCTAACCCTAGCGGTTAGTGCTTAAGTCATATCTCGGCAAGTAAGCACCCGATTTCAAAACGGTTTGCAGATTACAACTCTGTACCAAGATACCTTTCCAATGATACCAAGTTTGACCGACTAGAATACAGTCTTAGAAAAAATGCCTCTAAGCACTACCCTAACCCTAACCCTAACCCTAGCGGTTAGTGCTTAAGTCATATCTCGGCAAGTAAGCACCCGATTTCAAAACGGTTTGCAGATTACAACTCTGTACCAAGATACCTTTCCAATGATACCAAGTTTGACCGACTAGAATACAGTCTTAGAAAAAATGCCTCTAAGCACTACCCTAACCCTAACCCTAACCCTAGCGGTTAGTGCTTAAGTCATATCTCGGCAAGTAAGCACCCGATTTCAAAACGGTTTGCAGATTACAACTCTGTACCAAGATACCTTTCCAATGATACCAAGTTTGACCGACTAGAATACAGTCTTAGAAAAAATGCCTCTAAGCACTACCCTAACCCTAACCCTAACCCTAGCGGTTAGTGCTTAAGTCATATCTCGGCAAGTAAGCACCCGATTTCAAAACGGTTTGCAGATTACAACTCTGTACCAAGATACCTTTCCAATGATACCAAGTTTGACCGACTAGAATACAGTCTTAGAAAAAATGCCTCTAAGCACTACCCTAACCCTAACCCTAACCCTAATGATACCAAGTTTGACCGACTAGAATACAGTCTTAGAAAAAATGCCTCTAAGCACTACCCTAACCCTAACCCTAACCCTAGCGGTTAGTGCTTAAGTCATATCTCGGCAAGTAAGCACCCGATTTCAAAACGGTTTGCAGATTACAACTCTGTACCAAGATACCTTTCCAATGATACCAAGTTTGACCGACTAGAATACAGTCTTAGAAAAAATGCCTCTAAGCACTACCCTAACCCTAGCGGTTAGTGCTTAAGTCATATCTCGGCAAGTAAGCACCCGATTTCAAAACGGTTTGCAGATTACAACTCTGTACCAAGATACCTTTCCAATGATACCAAGTTTGACCGACTAGAATACAGTCTTAGAAAAAATGCCTCTAAGCACTACCCTAACCCTAGCGGTTAGTGCTTAAGTCATATCTCGGCAAGTAAGCACCCGATTTCAAAACGGTTTGCAGATTACAACTCTGTACCAAGATACCTTTCCAATGATACCAAGTTTGACCGACTAGAATACAGTCTTAGAAAAAATGCCTCTAAGCACTACCCTAACCCTAACCCTAGCGGTTAGTGCTTAAGTCATATCTCGGCAAGTAAGCACCCGATTTCAAAACGGTTTGCAGATTACAACTCTGTACCAAGATACCTTTCCAATGATACCAAGTTTGACCGACTAGAATACAGTCTTAGAAAAAATGCCTCTAAGCACTACCCTAACCCTAGCGGTTAGTGCTTAAGTCATATCTCGGCAAGTAAGCACCCGATTTCAAAACGGTTTGCAGATTACAACTCTGTACCAAGATACCTTTCCAATGATACCAAGTTTGACCGACTAGAATACAGTCTTAGAAAAAATGCCTCTAAGCACTACCCTAACCCTAACCCTAACCCTAGCGGTTAGTGCTTAAGTCATATCTCGGCAAGTAAGCACCCGATTTCAAAACGGTTTGCAGATTACAACTCTGTACCAAGATACCTTTCCAATGATACCAAGTTTGACCGACTAGAATACAGTCTTAGAAAAAATGCCTCTAAGCACTACCCTAACCCTAACCCTAACCCTAGCGGTTAGTGCTTAAGTCATATCTCGGCAAGTAAGCACCCGATTTCAAAACGGTTTGCAGATTACAACTCTGTACCAAGATACCTTTCCAATGATACCAAGTTTGACCGACTAGAATACAGTCTTAGAAAAAATGCCTCTAAGCACTACCCTAACCCTAACCCTAACCCTAGCGGTTAGTGCTTAAGTCATATCTCGGCAAGTAAGCACCCGATTTCAAAACGGTTTGCAGATTACAACTCTGTACCAAGATACCTTTCCAATGATACCAAGTTTGACCGACTAGAATACAGTCTTAGAAAAAATGCCTCTAAGCACTACCCTAACCCTAACCCTAACCCTAGCGGTTAGTGCTTAAGTCATATCTCGGCAAGTAAGCACCCGATTTCAAAACGGTTTGCAGATTACAACTCTGTACCAAGATACCTTTCCAATGATACCAAGTTTGACCGACTAGAATACAGTCTTAGAAAAAATGCCTCTAAGCACTACCCTAACCCTAACCCTAACCCTAACCCTAGCGGTTAGTGCTTAAGTCATATCTCGGCAAGTAAGCACCCGATTTCAAAACGGTTTGCAGATTACAACTCTGTACCAAGATACCTTTCCAATGATACCAAGTTTGACCGACTAGAATACAGTCTTAGAAAAAATGCCTCTAAGCACTACCCTAACCCTAACCCTAACCCTAACCCTAACCCTAGCGGTTAGTGCTTAAGTCATATCTCGGCAAGTAAGCACCCGATTTCAAAACGGTTTGCAGATTACAACTCTGTACCAAGATACCTTTCCAATGATACCAAGTTTGACCGACTAGAATACAGTCTTAGAAAAAATGCCTCTAAGCACTACCCTAACCCTAGCGGTTAGTGCTTAAGTCATATCTCGGCAAGTAAGCACCCGATTTCAAAACGGTTTGCAGATTACAACTCTGTACCAAGATACCTTTCCAATGATACCAAGTTTGACCGACTAGAATACAGTCTTAGAAAAAATGCCTCTAAGCACTACCCTAACCCTAACCCTAACCCTAGCGGTTAGTGCTTAAGTCATATCTCGGCAAGTAAGCACCCGATTTCAAAACGGTTTGCAGATTACAACTCTGTACCAAGATACCTTTCCAATGATACCAAGTTTGACCGACTAGAATACAGTCTTAGAAAAAATGCCTCTAAGCACTACCCTAACCCTAACCCTAACCCTAGCGGTTAGTGCTTAAGTCATATCTCGGCAAGTAAGCACCCGATTTCAAAACGGTTTGCAGATTACAACTCTGTACCAAGATACCTTTCCAATGATACCAAGTTTGACCGACTAGAATACAGTCTTAGAAAAAATGCCTCTAAGCACTACCCTAACCCTAACCCTAACCCTAGCGGTTAGTGCTTAAGTCATATCTCGGCAAGTAAGCACCCGATTTCAAAACGGTTTGCAGATTACAACTCTGTACCAAGATACCTTTCCAATGATACCAAGTTTGACCGACTAGAATACAGTCTTAGAAAAAATGACTCTAAGCACTACCCTAACCCTAACCCTAACCCTAACCCTAACCCTAGCGGTTAGTGCTTAAGTCATATCTCGGCAAGTAAGCACCCGATTTCAAAACGGTTTGCAGATTACAACTCTGTACCAAGATACCTTTCCAATGATACCAAGTTTGACCGACTAGAATACAGTCTTAGAAAAAATGCCTCTAAGCACTACCCTAAACCCTAACCCTAACCCTAGCGGTTAGTGCTTAAGTCATATCTCGGCAAGTAAGCACCCGATTTCAAAACGGTTTGCAGATTACAACTCTGTACCAAGATACCTTTCCAATGATACCAAGTTTGACCGACTAGAATACAGTCTTAGAAAAATGCCTCTAAGCACTACCCTAACCCTAGCGGTTAGTGCTTAAGTCATATCTCGGCAAGTAAGCACCCGATTTCAAAACGGTTTGCAGATTACAACTCTGTACCAAGATACCTTTCCAATGATACCAAGTTTGACCGACTAGAATACAGTCTTAGAAAAAATGCCTCTAAGCACTACCCTAACCCTAACCCTAACCCTAGCGGTTAGTGCTTAAGTCATATCTCGGCAAGTAAGCACCCGATTTCAAAACGGTTTGCAGATTACAACTCTGTACCAAGATACCTTTCCAATGATACCAAGTTTGACCGACTAGAATACAGTCTTAGAAAAAATGCCTCTAAGCACTACCCTAACCCTAACCCTAACCCTAGCGGTTAGTGCTTAAGTCATATCTCGGCAAGTAAGCACCCGATTTCAAAACGGTTTGCAGATTACAACTCTGTACCAAGATACCTTTCCAATGATACCAAGTTTGACCGACTAGAATACAGTCTTAGAAAAAATGCCTCTAAGCACTACCCTAACCCTAACCCTAACCCTAACCCTAGCGGTTAGTGCTTAAGTCATATCTCGGCAAGTAAGCACCCGATTTCAAAACGGTTTGCAGATTACAACTCTGTACCAAGATACCTTTCCAATGATACCAAGTTTGACCGACTAGAATACAGTCTTAGAAAAATGCCTCTAAGCACTACCCTAACCCTAGCGGTTAGTGCTTAAGTCATATCTCGGCAAGTAAGCACCCGATTTCAAAACGGTTTGCAGATTACAACTCTGTACCAAGATACCTTTCCAATGATACCAAGTTTGACCGACTAGAATACAGTCTTAGAAAAAATGCCTCTAAGCACTACCCTAACCCTAACCCTAACCCTAGCGGTTAGTGCTTAAGTCATATCTCGGCAAGTAAGCACCCGATTTCAAAACGGTTTGCAGATTACAACTCTGTACCAAGATACCTTTCCAATGATACCAAGTTTGACCGACTAGAATACAGTCTTAGAAAAAATGCCTCTAAGCACTACCCTAACCCTAACCCTAACCCTAGCGGTTAGTGCTTAAGTCATATCTCGGCAAGTAAGCACCCGATTTCAAAACGGTTTGCAGATTACAACTCTGTACCAAGATACCTTTCCAATGATACCAAGTTTGACCGACTAGAATACAGTCTTAGAAAAAATGCCTCTAAGCACTACCCTAACCCTAACCCTAACCCTAACCCTAGCGGTTAGTGCTTAAGTCATATCTCGGCAAGTAAGCACCCGATTTCAAAACGGTTTGCAGATTACAACTCTGTACCAAGATACCTTTCCAATGATACCAAGTTTGACCGACTAGAATACAGTCTTAGAAAAAATGCCTCTAAGCACTACCCTAACCCTAACCCTAACCCTAACCCTAGCGGTTAGTGCTTAAGTCATATCTCGGCAAGTAAGCACCCGATTTCAAAACGGTTTGCAGATTACAACTCTGTACCAAGATACCTTTCCAATGATACCAAGTTTGACCGACTAGAATACAGTCTTAGAAAAAATGCCTCTAAGCACTACCCTAACCCTAACCCTAACCCTAACCCTAACCCTAGCGGTTAGTGCTTAAGTCATATCTCGGCAAGTAAGCACCCGATTTCAAAACGGTTTGCAGATTACAACTCTGTACCAAGATACCTTTCCAATGATACCAAGTTTGACCGACTAGAATACAGTCTTAGAAAAAATGCCTCTAAGCACTACCCTAACCCTAGCGGTTAGTGCTTAAGTCATATCTCGGCAAGTAAGCACCCGATTTCAAAACGGTTTGCAGATTACAACTCTGTACCAAGATACCTTTCCAATGATACCAAGTTTGACCGACTAGAATACAGTCTTAGAAAAAATGCCTCTAAGCACTACCCTAACCCTAACCCTAACCCTAGCGGTTAGTGCTTAAGTCATATCTCGGCAAGTAAGCACCCGATTTCAAAACGGTTTGCAGATTACAACTCTGTACCAAGATACCTTTCCAATGATACCAAGTTTGACCGACTAGAATACAGTCTTAGAAAAAATGCCTCTAAGCACTACCCTAACCCTAACCCTAACCCTAGCGGTTAGTGCTTAAGTCATATCTCGGCAAGTAAGCACCCGATTTCAAAACGGTTTGCAGATTACAACTCTGTACCAAGATACCTTTCCAATGATACCAAGTTTGACCGACTAGAATACAGTCTTAGAAAAAATGCCTCTAAGCACTACCCTAACCCTAACCCTAACCCTAGCGGTTAGTGCTTAAGTCATATCTCGGCAAGTAAGCACCCGATTTCAAAACGGTTTGCAGATTACAACTCTGTACCAAGATACCTTTCCAATGATACCAAGTTTGACCGACTAGAATACAGTCTTAGAAAAAATGCCTCTAAGCACTACCCTAACCCTAACCCTAACCCTAACCCTAACCCTAGCGGTTAGTGCTTAAGTCATATCTCGGCAAGTAAGCACCCGATTTCAAAACGGTTTGCAGATTACAACTCTGTACCAAGATACCTTTCCAATGATACCAAGTTTGACCGACTAGAATACAGTCTTAGAAAAAATGCCTCTAAGCACTACCCTAACCCTAACCCTAACCCTAACCCTAGCGGTTAGTGCTTAAGTCATATCTCGGCAAGTAAGCACCCGATTTCAAAACGGTTTGCAGATTACAACTCTGTACCAAGATACCTTTCCAATGATACCAAGTTTGACCGACTAGAATACAGTCTTAGAAAAATGCCTCTAAGCACTACCCTAACCCTAGCGGTTAGTGCTTAAGTCATATCTCGGCAAGTAAGCACCCGATTTCAAAACGGTTTGCAGATTACAACTCTGTACCAAGATACCTTTCCAATGATACCAAGTTTGACCGACTAGAATACAGTCTTAGAAAAAATGCCTCTAAGCACTACCCTAACCCTAACCCTAACCCTAGCGGTTAGTGCTTAAGTCATATCTCGGCAAGTAAGCACCCGATTTCAAAACGGTTTGCAGATTACAACTCTGTACCAAGATACCTTTCCAATGATACCAAGTTTGACCGACTAGAATACAGTCTTAGAAAAAATGCCTCTAAGCACTACCCTAACCCTAACCCTAACCCTAGCGGTTAGTGCTTAAGTCATATCTCGGCAAGTAAGCACCCGATTTCAAAACGGTTTGCAGATTACAACTCTGTACCAAGATACCTTTCCAATGATACCAAGTTTGACCGACTAGAATACAGTCTTAGAAAAAATGCCTCTAAGCACTACCCTAACCCTAACCCTAACCCTAACCCTAGCGGTTAGTGCTTAAGTCATATCTCGGCAAGTAAGCACCCGATTTCAAAACGGTTTGCAGATTACAACTCTGTACCAAGATACCTTTCCAATGATACCAAGTTTGACCGACTAGAATACAGTCTTAGAAAAAATGCCTCTAAGCACTACCCTAACCCTAACCCTAACCCTAACCCTAGCGGTTAGTGCTTAAGTCATATCTCGGCAAGTAAGCACCCGATTTCAAAACGGTTTGCAGATTACAACTCTGTACCAAGATACCTTTCCAATGATACCAAGTTTGACCGACTAGAATACAGTCTTAGAAAAAATGCCTCTAAGCACTACCCTAACCCTAGCGGTTAGTGCTTAAGTCATATCTCGGCAAGTAAGCACCCGATTTCAAAACGGTTTGCAGATTACAACTCTGTACCAAGATACCTTTCCAATGATACCAAGTTTGACCGACTAGAATACAGTCTTAGAAAAAATGCCTCTAAGCACTACCCTAACCCTAGCGGTTAGTGCTTAAGTCATATCTCGGCAAGTAAGCACCCGATTTCAAAACGGTTTGCAGATTACAACTCTGTACCAAGATACCTTTCCAATGATACCAAGTTTGACCGACTAGAATACAGTCTTAGAAAAAATGCCTCTAAGCACTACCCTAACCCTAACCCTAACCCTAGCGGTTAGTGCTTAAGTCATATCTCGGCAAGTAAGCACCCGATTTCAAAACGGTTTGCAGATTACAACTCTGTACCAAGATACCTTTCCAATGATACCAAGTTTGACCGACTAGAATACAGTCTTAGAAAAAATGCCTCTAAGCACTACCCTAACCCTAACCCTAACCCTAGCGGTTAGTGCTTAAGTCATATCTCGGCAAGTAAGCACCCGATTTCAAAACGGTTTGCAGATTACAACTCTGTACCAAGATACCTTTCCAATGATACCAAGTTTGACCGACTAGAATACAGTCTTAGAAAAAATGCCTCTAAGCACTACCCTAACCCTAACCCTAACCCTAGCGGTTAGTGCTTAAGTCATATCTCGGCAAGTAAGCACCCGATTTCAAAACGGTTTGCAGATTACAACTCTGTACCAAGATACCTTTCCAATGATACCAAGTTTAACCGACTAGAATACAGTCTTAGAAAAAATGCCTCTAAGCACTACCCTAACCCTAACCCTAACCCTAATGATACCAAGTTTGACCGACTAGAATACAGTCTTAGAAAAAATGCCTCTAAGCACTACCCTAACCCTAACCCTAACCCTAGCGGTTAGTGCTTAAGTCATATCTCGGCAAGTAAGCACCCGATTTCAAAACGGTTTGCAGATTACAACTCTGTACCAAGATACCTTTCCAATGATACCAAGTTTGACCGACTAGAATACAGTCTTAGAAAAAATGCCTCTAAGCACTACCCTAACCCTAGCGGTTAGTGCTTAAGTCATATCTCGGCAAGTAAGCACCCGATTTCAAAACGGTTTGCAGATTACAACTCTGTACCAAGATACCTTTCCAATGATACCAAGTTTGACCGACTAGAATACAGTCTTAGAAAAAATGCCTCTAAGCACTACCCTAACCCTAACCCTAACCCTAACCCTAGCGGTTAGTGCTTAAGTCATATCTCGGCAAGTAAGCACCCGATTTCAAAACGGTTTGCAGATTACAACTCTGTACCAAGATACCTTTCCAATGATACCAAGTTTGACCGACTAGAATACAGTCTTAGAAAAAATGCCTCTAAGCACTACCCTAACCCTAGCGGTTAGTGCTTAAGTCATATCTCGGCAAGTAAGCACCCGATTTCAAAACGGTTTGCAGATTACAACTCTGTACCAAGATACCTTTCCAATGATACCAAGTTTGACCGACTAGAATACAGTCTTAGAAAAAATGCCTCTAAGCACTACCCTAACCCTAACCCTAACCCTAGCGGTTAGTGCTTAAGTCATATCTCGGCAAGTAAGCACCCGATTTCAAAACGGTTTGCAGATTACAACTCTGTACCAAGATACCTTTCCAATGATACCAAGTTTGACCGACTAGAATACAGTCTTAGAAAAAATGCCTCTAAGCACTACCCTAACCCTAACCCTAACCCTAGCGGTTAGTGCTTAAGTCATATCTCGGCAAGTAAGCACCCGATTTCAAAACGGTTTGCAGATTACAACTCTGTACCAAGATACCTTTCCAATGATACCAAGTTTGACCGACTAGAATACAGTCTTAGAAAAAATGCCTCTAAGCACTACCCTAACCCTAACCCTAACCCTAGCGGTTAGTGCTTAAGTCATATCTCGGCAAGTAAGCACCCGATTTCAAAACGGTTTGCAGATTACAACTCTGTACCAAGATACCTTTCCAATGATACCAAGTTTGACCGACTAGAATACAGTCTTAGAAAAAATGCCTCTAAGCACTACCCTAACCCTAACCCTAACCCTAGCGGTTAGTGCTTAAGTCATATCTCGGCAAGTAAGCACCCGATTTCAAAACGGTTTGCAGATTACAACTCTGTACCAAGATACCTTTCCAATGATACCAAGTTTGACCGACTAGAATACAGTCTTAGAAAAAATGCCTCTAAGCACTACCCTAACCCTAACCCTAACCCTAACCCTAGCGGTTAGTGCTTAAGTCATATCTCGGCAAGTAAGCACCCGATTTCAAAACGGTTTGCAGATTACAACTCTGTACCAAGATACCTTTCCAATGATACCAAGTTTGACCGACTAGAATACAGTCTTAGAAAAAATGCCTCTAAGCACTACCTAACCCTAACCCTAACCCTAACCCTAGCGGTTAGTGCTTAAGTCATATCTCGGCAAGTAAGCACCCGATTTCAAAACGGTTTGCAGATTACAACTCTGTACCAAGATACCTTTCCAATGATACCAAGTTTGACCGACTAGAATACAGTCTTAGAAAAAATGCCTCTAAGCACTACCCTAACCCTAGCGGTTAGTGCTTAAGTCATATCTCGGCAAGTAAGCACCCGATTTCAAAACGGTTTGCAGATTACAACTCTGTACCAAGATACCTTTCCAATGATACCAAGTTTGACCGACTAGAATACAGTCTTAGAAAAAATGCCTCTAAGCACTACCCTAACCCTAGCGGTTAGTGCTTAAGTCATATCTCGGCAAGTAAGCACCCGATTTCAAAACGGTTTGCAGATTACAACTCTGTACCAAGATACCTTTCCAATGATACCAAGTTTGACCGACTAGAATACAGTCTTAGAAAAAATGCCTCTAAGCACTACCCTAACCCTAGCGGTTAGTGCTTAAGTCATATCTCGGCAAGTAAGCACCCGATTTCAAAACGGTTTGCAGATTACAACTCTGTACCAAGATACCTTTCCAATGATACCAAGTTTGACCGACTAGAATACAGTCTTAGAAAAAATGCCTCTAAGCACTACCCTAACCCTAGCGGTTAGTGCTTAAGTCATATCTCGGCAAGTAAGCACCCGATTTCAAAACGGTTTGCAGATTACAACTCTGTACCAAGATACCTTTCCAATGATACCAAGTTTGACCGACTAGAATACAGTCTTAGAAAAAATGCCTCTAAGCACTACCTAACCCTAACCCTAACCCTAACCCTAGCGGTTAGTGCTTAAGTCATATCTCGGCAAGTAAGCACCCGATTTCAAAACGGTTTGCAGATTACAACTCTGTACCAAGATACCTTTCCAATGATACCAAGTTTGACCGACTAGAATACAGTCTTAGAAAAAATGCCTCTAAGCACTACCCTAACCCTAACCCTAACCCTAGCGGTTAGTGCTTAAGTCATATCTCGGCAAGTAAGCACCCGATTTCAAAACGGTTTGCAGATTACAACTCTGTACCAAGATACCTTTCCAATGATACCAAGTTTGACCGACTAGAATACAGTCTTAGAAAAAATGCCTCTAAGCACTACCCTAACCCTAACCCTAACCCTAGCGGTTAGTGCTTAAGTCATATCTCGGCAAGTAAGCACCCGATTTCAAAACGGTTTGCAGATTACAACTCTGTACCAAGATACCTTTCCAATGATACCAAGTTTGACCGACTAGAATACAGTCTTAGAAAAAATGCCTCTAAGCACTACTAACCCTAACCCTAACCCTAACCCTAGCGGTTAGTGCTTAAGTCATATCTCGGCAAGTAAGCACCCGATTTCAAAACGGTTTGCAGATTACAACTCTGTACCAAGATACCTTTCCAATGATACCAAGTTTGACCGACTAGAATACAGTCTTAGAAAAAATGCCTCTAAGCACTACCCTAACCCTAGCGGTTAGTGCTTAAGTCATATCTCGGCAAGTAAGCACCCGATTTCAAAACGGTTTGCAGATTACAACTCTGTACCAAGATACCTTTCCAATGATACCAAGTTTGACCGACTAGAATACAGTCTTAGAAAAAATGCCTCTAAGCACTACCCTAACCCTAGCGGTTAGTGCTTAAGTCATATCTCGGCAAGTAAGCACCCGATTTCAAAACGGTTTGCAGATTACAACTCTGTACCAAGATACCTTTCCAATGATACCAAGTTTGACCGACTAGAATACAGTCTTAGAAAAAATGCCTCTAAGCACTACCCTAACCCTAGCGGTTAGTGCTTAAGTCATATCTCGGCAAGTAAGCACCCGATTTCAAAACGGTTTGCAGATTACAACTCTGTACCAAGATACCTTTCCAATGATACCAAGTTTGACCGACTAGAATACAGTCTTAGAAAAAATGCCTCTAAGCACTACCCTAACCCTAACCCTAACCCTAGCGGTTAGTGCTTAAGTCATATCTCGTCTTAGAAAAAATGCCTCTAAGCACTACCCTAACCCTAACCCTAACCCTAGCGGTTAGTGCTTAAGTCATATCTCGGCAAGTAAGCACCCGATTTCAAAACGGTTTGCAGATTACAACTCTGTACCAAGATACCTTTCCAATGATACCAAGTTTGACCGACTAGAATACAGTCTTAGAAAAAATGCCTCTAAGCACTACCCTAACCCTAGCGGTTAGTGCTTAAGTCATATCTCGGCAAGTAAGCACCCGATTTCAAAACGGTTTGCAGATTACAACTCTGTACCAAGATACCTTTCCAATGATACCAAGTTTGACCGACTAGAATACAGTCTTAGAAAAAATGCCTCTAAGCACTACCCTAACCCTAGCGGTTAGTGCTTAAGTCATATCTCGGCAAGTAAGCACCCGATTTCAAAACGGTTTGCAGATTACAACTCTGTACCAAGATACCTTTCCAATGATACCAAGTTTGACCGACTAGAATACAGTCTTAGAAAAAATGCCTCTAAGCACTACCCTAACCCTAACCCTAACCCTAGCGGTTAGTGCTTAAGTCATATCTCGTCTTAGAAAAAATGCCTCTAAGCACTACCCTAACCCTAACCCTAACCCTAGCGGTTAGTGCTTAAGTCATATCTCGGCAAGTAAGCACCCGATTTCAAAACGGTTTGCAGATTACAACTCTGTACCAAGATACCTTTCCAATGATACCAAGTTTGACCGACTAGAATACAGTCTTAGAAAAAATGCCTCTAAGCACTACCCTAACCCTAGCGGTTAGTGCTTAAGTCATATCTCGGCAAGTAAGCACCCGATTTCAAAACGGTTTGCAGATTACAACTCTGTACCAAGATACCTTTCCAATGATACCAAGTTTGACCGACTAGAATACAGTCTTAGAAAAAATGCCTCTAAGCACTACCCTAACCCTAGCGGTTAGTGCTTAAGTCATATCTCGGCAAGTAAGCACCCGATTTCAAAACGGTTTGCAGATTACAACTCTGTACCAAGATACCTTTCCAATGATACCAAGTTTGACCGACTAGAATACAGTCTTAGAAAAAATGCCTCTAAGCACTACCCTAACCCTAACCCTAACCCTAACCCTAGCGGTTAGTGCTTAAGTCATATCTCGGCAAGTAAGCACCCGATTTCAAAACGGTTTGCAGATTACAACTCTGTACCAAGATACCTTTCCAATGATACCAAGTTTGACCGACTAGAATACAGTCTTAGAAAAAATGCCTCTAAGCACTACCCTAACCCTAGCGGTTAGTGCTTAAGTCATATCTCGGCAAGTAAGCACCCGATTTCAAAACGGTTTGCAGATTACAACTCTGTACCAAGATACCTTTCCAATGATACCAAGTTTGACCGACTAGAATACAGTCTTAGAAAAAATGCCTCTAAGCACTACCCTAACCCTAACCCTAACCCTAGCGGTTAGTGCTTAAGTCATATCTCGGCAAGTAAGCACCCGATTTCAAAACGGTTTGCAGATTACAACTCTGTACCAAGATACCTTTCCAATGATACCAAGTTTGACCGACTAGAATACAGTCTTAGAAAAAATGCCTCTAAGCACTACCCTAACCCTAGCGGTTAGTGCTTAAGTCATATCTCGGCAAGTAAGCACCCGATTTCAAAACGGTTTGCAGATTACAACTCTGTACCAAGATACCTTTCCAATGATACCAAGTTTGACCGACTAGAATACAGTCTTAGAAAAAATGCCTCTAAGCACTACCCTAACCCTAACCCTAACCCTAACCCTAACCCTAGCGGTTAGTGCTTAAGTCATATCTCGGCAAGTAAGCACCCGATTTCAAAACGGTTTGCAGATTACAACTCTGTACCAAGATACCTTTCCAATGATACCAAGTTTGACCGACTAGAATACAGTCTTAGAAAAAATGCCTCTAAGCACTACCCTAACCCTAGCGGTTAGTGCTTAAGTCATATCTCGGCAAGTAAGCACCCGATTTCAAAACGGTTTGCAGATTACAACTCTGTACCAAGATACCTTTCCAATGATACCAAGTTTGACCGACTAGAATACAGTCTTAGAAAAAATGCCTCTAAGCACTACCCTAACCCTAGCGGTTAGTGCTTAAGTCATATCTCGGCAAGTAAGCACCCGATTTCAAAACGGTTTGCAGATTACAACTCTGTACCAAGATACCTTTCCAATGATACCAAGTTTGACCGACTAGAATACAGTCTTAGAAAAAATGCCTCTAAGCACTACCCTAACCCTAACCCTAACCCTAACCCTAGCGGTTAGTGCTTAAGTCATATCTCGGCAAGTAAGCACCCGATTTCAAAACGGTTTGCAGATTACAACTCTGTACCAAGATACCTTTCCAATGATACCAAGTTTGACCGACTAGAATACAGTCTTAGAAAAAATGCCTCTAAGCACTACCCTAACCCTAGCGGTTAGTGCTTAAGTCATATCTCGGCAAGTAAGCACCCGATTTCAAAACGGTTTGCAGATTACAACTCTGTACCAAGATACCTTTCCAATGATACCAAGTTTGACCGACTAGAATACAGTCTTAGAAAAAATGCCTCTAAGCACTACCCTAACCCTAACCCTAACCCTAGCGGTTAGTGCTTAAGTCATATCTCGGCAAGTAAGCACCCGATTTCAAAACGGTTTGCAGATTACAACTCTGTACCAAGATACCTTTCCAATGATACCAAGTTTGACCGACTAGAATACAGTCTTAGAAAAAATGCCTCTAAGCACTACCCTAACCCTAGCGGTTAGTGCTTAAGTCATATCTCGGCAAGTAAGCACCCGATTTCAAAACGGTTTGCAGATTACAACTCTGTACCAAGATACCTTTCCAATGATACCAAGTTTGACCGACTAGAATACAGTCTTAGAAAAAATGCCTCTAAGCACTACTACCCTAACCCTAACCCTAACCCTAACCCTAGCGGTTAGTGCTTAAGTCATATCTCGGCAAGTAAGCACCCGATTTCAAAACGGTTTGCAGATTACAACTCTGTACCAAGATACCTTTCCAATGATACCAAGTTTGACCGACTAGAATACAGTCTTAGAAAAAATGCCTCTAAGCACTACCCTAACCCTAGCGGTTAGTGCTTAAGTCATATCTCGGCAAGTAAGCACCCGATTTCAAAACGGTTTGCAGATTACAACTCTGTACCAAGATACCTTTCCAATGATACCAAGTTTGACCGACTAGAATACAGTCTTAGAAAAAATGCCTCTAAGCACTACCCTAACCCTAGCGGTTAGTGCTTAAGTCATATCTCGGCAAGTAAGCACCCGATTTCAAAACGGTTTGCAGATTACAACTCTGTACCAAGATACCTTTCCAATGATACCAAGTTTGACCGACTAGAATACAGTCTTAGAAAAAATGCCTCTAAGCACTACCCTAACCCTAGCGGTTAGTGCTTAAGTCATATCTCGGCAAGTAAGCACCCGATTTCAAAACGGTTTGCAGATTACAACTCTGTACCAAGATACCTTTCCAATGATACCAAGTTTGACCGACTAGAATACAGTCTTAGAAAAAATGCCTCTAAGCACTACCCTAACCCTAGCGGTTAGTGCTTAAGTCATATCTCGGCAAGTAAGCACCCGATTTCAAAACGGTTTGCAGATTACAACTCTGTACCAAGATACCTTTCCAATGATACCAAGTTTGACCGACTAGAATACAGTCTTAGAAAAAATGCCTCTAAGCACTACCCTAACCCTAACCCTAACCCTAGTGGTTAGTGCTTAAGTCATATCTCGTCTTAGAAAAAATGCCTCTAAGCACTACCCTAACCCTAACCCTAACCCTAGCGGTTAGTGCTTAAGTCATATCTCGGCAAGTAAGCACCCGATTTCAAAACGGTTTGCAGATTACAACTCTGTACCAAGATACCTTTCCAATGATACCAAGTTTGACCGACTAGAATACAGTCTTAGAAAAAATGCCTCTAAGCACTACCCTAACCCTAGCGGTTAGTGCTTAAGTCATATCTCGGCAAGTAAGCACCCGATTTCAAAACGGTTTGCAGATTACAACTCTGTACCAAGATACCTTTCCAATGATACCAAGTTTGACCGACTAGAATACAGTCTTAGAAAAAATGCCTCTAAGCACTACCCTAACCCTAGCGGTTAGTGCTTAAGTCATATCTCGGCAAGTAAGCACCCGATTTCAAAACGGTTTGCAGATTACAACTCTGTACCAAGATACCTTTCCAATGATACCAAGTTTGACCGACTAGAATACAGTCTTAGAAAAAATGCCTCTAAGCACTACCCTAACCCTAACCCTAACCCTAGCGGTTAGTGCTTAAGTCATATCTCGTCTTAGAAAAAATGCCTCTAAGCACTACCCTAACCCTAACCCTAACCCTAGCGGTTAGTGCTTAAGTCATATCTCGGCAAGTAAGCACCCGATTTCAAAACGGTTTGCAGATTACAACTCTGTACCAAGATACCTTTCCAATGATACCAAGTTTGACCGACTAGAATACAGTCTTAGAAAAAATGCCTCTAAGCACTACCCTAACCCTAGCGGTTAGTGCTTAAGTCATATCTCGGCAAGTAAGCACCCGATTTCAAAACGGTTTGCAGATTACAACTCTGTACCAAGATACCTTTCCAATGATACCAAGTTTGACCGACTAGAATACAGTCTTAGAAAAAATGCCTCTAAGCACTACCCTAACCCTAGCGGTTAGTGCTTAAGTCATATCTCGGCAAGTAAGCACCCGATTTCAAAACGGTTTGCAGATTACAACTCTGTACCAAGATACCTTTCCAATGATACCAAGTTTGACCGACTAGAATACAGTCTTAGAAAAAATGCCTCTAAGCACTACCCTAACCCTAACCCTAACCCTAGCGGTTAGTGCTTAAGTCATATCTCGTCTTAGAAAAAATGCCTCTAAGCACTACCCTAACCCTAACCCTAACCCTAGCGGTTAGTGCTTAAGTCATATCTCGGCAAGTAAGCACCCGATTTCAAAACGGTTTGCAGATTACAACTCTGTACCAAGATACCTTTCCAATGATACCAAGTTTGACCGACTAGAATACAGTCTTAGAAAAAATGCCTCTAAGCACTACCCTAACCCTAGCGGTTAGTGCTTAAGTCATATCTCGGCAAGTAAGCACCCGATTTCAAAACGGTTTGCAGATTACAACTCTGTACCAAGATACCTTTCCAATGATACCAAGTTTGACCGACTAGAATACAGTCTTAGAAAAAATGCCTCTAAGCACTACCCTAACCCTAGCGGTTAGTGCTTAAGTCATATCTCGGCAAGTAAGCACCCGATTTCAAAACGGTTTGCAGATTACAACTCTGTACCAAGATACCTTTCCAATGATACCAAGTTTGACCGACTAGAATACAGTCTTAGAAAAAATGCCTCTAAGCACTACCCTAACCCTAACCCTAACCCTAGCGGTTAGTGCTTAAGTCATATCTCGTCTTAGAAAAAATGCCTCTAAGCACTACCCTAACCCTAACCCTAACCCTAGCGGTTAGTGCTTAAGTCATATCTCGGCAAGTAAGCACCCGATTTCAAAACGGTTTGCAGATTACAACTCTGTACCAAGATACCTTTCCAATGATACCAAGTTTGACCGACTAGAATACAGTCTTAGAAAAAATGCCTCTAAGCACTACCCTAACCCTAGCGGTTAGTGCTTAAGTCATATCTCGGCAAGTAAGCACCCGATTTCAAAACGGTTTGCAGATTACAACTCTGTACCAAGATACCTTTCCAATGATACCAAGTTTGACCGACTAGAATACAGTCTTAGAAAAAATGCCTCTAAGCACTACCCTAACCCTAGCGGTTAGTGCTTAAGTCATATCTCGGCAAGTAAGCACCCGATTTCAAAACGGTTTGCAGATTACAACTCTGTACCAAGATACCTTTCCAATGATACCAAGTTTGACCGACTAGAATACAGTCTTAGAAAAAATGCCTCTAAGCACTACCCTAACCCTAACCCTAACCCTAGCGGTTAGTGCTTAAGTCATATCTCGTCTTAGAAAAAATGCCTCTAAGCACTACCCTAACCCTAACCCTAACCCTAGCGGTTAGTGCTTAAGTCATATCTCGGCAAGTAAGCACCCGATTTCAAAACGGTTTGCAGATTACAACTCTGTACCAAGATACCTTTCCAATGATACCAAGTTTGACCGACTAGAATACAGTCTTAGAAAAAATGCCTCTAAGCACTACCCTAACCCTAGCGGTTAGTGCTTAAGTCATATCTCGGCAAGTAAGCACCCGATTTCAAAACGGTTTGCAGATTACAACTCTGTACCAAGATACCTTTCCAATGATACCAAGTTTGACCGACTAGAATACAGTCTTAGAAAAAATGCCTCTAAGCACTACCCTAACCCTAGCGGTTAGTGCTTAAGTCATATCTCGGCAAGTAAGCACCCGATTTCAAAACGGTTTGCAGATTACAACTCTGTACCAAGATACCTTTCCAATGATACCAAGTTTGACCGACTAGAATACAGTCTTAGAAAAAATGCCTCTAAGCACTACCCTAACCCTAACCCTAACCGTAGCGGTTAGTGCTTAAGTCATATCTCGTCTTAGAAAAAATGCCTCTAAGCACTACCCTAACCCTAACCCTAACCCTAGCGGTTAGTGCTTAAGTCATATCTCGGCAAGTAAGCACCCGATTTCAAAACGGTTTGCAGATTACAACTCTGTACCAAGATACCTTTCCAATGATACCAAGTTTGACCGACTAGAATACAGTCTTAGAAAAAATGCCTCTAAGCACTACCCTAACCCTAACCCTAACCCTAGCGGTTAGTGCTTAAGTCATATCTCGGCAAGTAAGCACCCGATTTCAAAACGGTTTGCAGATTACAACTCTGTACCAAGATACCTTTCCAATGATACCAAGTTTGACCGACTAGAATACAGTCTTAGAAAAAATGCCTCTAAGCACTACCCTAACCCTAACCCTAACCCTAACCCTAGCGGTTAGTGCTTAAGTCATATCTCGGCAAGTAAGCACCCGATTTCAAAACGGTTTGCAGATTACAACTCTGTACCAAGATACCTTTCCAATGATACCAAGTTTGACCGACTAGAATACAGTCTTAGAAAAAATGCCTCTAAGCACTACCCTAACCCTAGCGGTTAGTGCTTAAGTCATATCTCGGCAAGTAAGCACCCGATTTCAAAACGGTTTGCAGATTACAACTCTGTACCAAGATACCTTTCCAATGATACCAAGTTTGACCGACTAGAATACAGTCTTAGAAAAAATGCCTCTAAGCACTACCCTAACCCTAACCCTAACCCTAGCGGTTAGTGCTTAAGTCATATCTCGGCAAGTAAGCACCCGATTTCAAAACGGTTTGCAGATTACAACTCTGTACCAAGATACCTTTCCAATGATACCAAGTTTGACCGACTAGAATACAGTCTTAGAAAAAATGCCTCTAAGCACTACCCTAACCCTAGCGGTTAGTGCTTAAGTCATATCTCGGCAAGTAAGCACCCGATTTCAAAACGGTTTGCAGATTACAACTCTGTACCAAGATACCTTTCCAATGATACCAAGTTTGACCGACTAGAATACAGTCTTAGAAAAAATGCCTCTAAGCACTACCCTAACCCTAGCGGTTAGTGCTTAAGTCATATCTCGGCAAGTAAGCACCCGATTTCAAAACGGTTTGCAGATTACAACTCTGTACCAAGATACCTTTCCAATGATACCAAGTTTGACCGACTAGAATACAGTCTTAGAAAAAATGCCTCTAAGCACTACCCTAACCCTAGCGGTTAGTGCTTAAGTCATATCTCGGCAAGTAAGCACCCGATTTCAAAACGGTTTGCAGATTACAACTCTGTACCAAGATACCTTTCCAATGATACCAAGTTTGACCGACTAGAATACAGTCTTAGAAAAAATGCCTCTAAGCACTACCCTAACCCTAGCGGTTAGTGCTTAAGTCATATCTCGGCAAGTAAGCACCCGATTTCAAAACGGTTTGCAGATTACAACTCTGTACCAAGATACCTTTCCAATGATACCAAGTTTGACCGACTAGAATACAGTCTTAGAAAAAATGCCTCTAAGCACTACCCTAACCCTAGCGGTTAGTGCTTAAGTCATATCTCGGCAAGTAAGCACCCGATTTCAAAACGGTTTGCAGATTACAACTCTGTACCAAGATACCTTTCCAATGATACCAAGTTTGACCGACTAGAATACAGTCTTAGAAAAAATGCCTCTAAGCACTACCCTAACCCTAACCCTAACCCTAGCGGTTAGTGCTTAAGTCATATCTCGGCAAGTAAGCACCCGATTTCAAAACGGTTTGCAGATTACAACTCTGTACCAAGATACCTTTCCAATGATACCAAGTTTGACCGACTAGAATACAGTCTTAGAAAAAATGCCTCTAAGCACTACCCTAACCCTAGCGGTTAGTGCTTAAGTCATATCTCGGCAAGTAAGCACCCGATTTCAAAACGGTTTGCAGATTACAACTCTGTACCAAGATACCTTTCCAATGATACCAAGTTTGACCGACTAGAATACAGTCTTAGAAAAAATGCCTCTAAGCACTACCCTAACCCTAGCGGTTAGTGCTTAAGTCATATCTCGGCAAGTAAGCACCCGATTTCAAAACGGTTTGCAGATTACAACTCTGTACCAAGATACCTTTCCAATGATACCAAGTTTGACCGACTAGAATACAGTCTTAGAAAAAATGCCTCTAAGCACTACCCTAACCCTAGCGGTTAGTGCTTAAGTCATATCTCGGCAAGTAAGCACCCGATTTCAAAACGGTTTGCAGATTACAACTCTGTACCAAGATACCTTTCCAATGATACCAAGTTTGACCGACTAGAATACAGTCTTAGAAAAAATGCCTCTAAGCACTACCCTAACCCTAGCGGTTAGTGCTTAAGTCATATCTCGGCAAGTAAGCACCCGATTTCAAAACGGTTTGCAGATTACAACTCTGTACCAAGATACCTTTCCAATGATACCAAGTTTGACCGACTAGAATACAGTCTTAGAAAAAATGCCTCTAAGCACTACCCTAACCCTAGCGGTTAGTGCTTAAGTCATATCTCGGCAAGTAAGCACCCGATTTCAAAACGGTTTGCAGATTACAACTCTGTACCAAGATACCTTTCCAATGATACCAAGTTTGACCGACTAGAATACAGTCTTAGAAAAAATGCCTCTAAGCACTACCCTAACCCTAACCCTAACCCTAGCGGTTAGTGCTTAAGTCATATCTCGGCAAGTAAGCACCCGATTTCAAAACGGTTTGCAGATTACAACTCTGTACCAAGATACCTTTCCAATGATACCAAGTTTGACCGACTAGAATACAGTCTTAGAAAAAATGCCTCTAAGCACTACCCTAACCCTAACCCTAACCCTAGCGGTTAGTGCTTAAGTCATATCTCGGCAAGTAAGCACCCGATTTCAAAACGGTTTGCAGATTACAACTCTGTACCAAGATACCTTTCCAATGATACCAAGTTTGACCGACTAGAATACAGTCTTAGAAAAAATGCCTCTAAGCACTACTACCCTAACCCTAACCCTAACCCTAGCGGTTAGTGCTTAAGTCATATCTCGGCAAGTAAGCACCCGATTTCAAAACGGTTTGCAGATTACAACTCTGTACCAAGATACCTTTCCAATGATACCAAGTTTGACCGACTAGAATACAGTCTTAGAAAAAATGCCTCTAAGCACTACCCTAACCCTAACCCTAACCCTAACCCTAGCGGTTAGTGCTTAAGTCATATCTCGGCAAGTAAGCACCCGATTTCAAAACGGTTTGCAGATTACAACTCTGTACCAAGATACCTTTCCAATGATACCAAGTTTGACCGACTAGAATACAGTCTTAGAAAAAATGCCTCTAAGCACTACCCTAACCCTAGCGGTTAGTGCTTAAGTCATATCTCGGCAAGTAAGCACCCGATTTCAAAACGGTTTGCAGATTACAACTCTGTACCAAGATACCTTTCCAATGATACCAAGTTTGACCGACTAGAATACAGTCTTAGAAAAAATGCCTCTAAGCACTACCCTAACCCTAACCCTAACCCTAGCGGTTAGTGCTTAAGTCATATCTCGGCAAGTAAGCACCCGATTTCAAAACGGTTTGCAGATTACAACTCTGTACCAAGATACCTTTCCAATGATACCAAGTTTGACCGACTAGAAGAAAAAATGCCTCTAAGCACTACCCTAACCCTAACCCTAACCCTAGCGGTTAGTGCTTAAGTCATATCTCGGCAAGTAAGCACCCGATTTCAAAACGGTTTGCAGATTACAACTCTGTACCAAGATACCTTTCCAATGATACCAAGTTTGACCGACTAGAATACAGTCTTAGAAAAAATGCCTCTAAGCACTACCCTAACCCTAACCCTAACCCTAGCGGTTAGTGCTTAAGTCATATCTCGGCAAGTAAGCACCCGATTTCAAAACGGTTTGCAGATTACAACTCTGTACCAAGATACCTTTCCAATGATACCAAGTTTGACCGACTAGAATACAGTCTTAGAAAAAATGCCTCTAAGCACTACCCTAACCCTAACCCTAACCCTAGCGGTTAGTGCTTAAGTCATATCTCGGCAAGTAAGCACCCGATTTCAAAACGGTTTGCAGATTACAACTCTGTACCAAGATACCTTTCCAATGATACCAAGTTTGACCGACTAGAATACAGTCTTAGAAAAAATGCCTCTAAGCACTACCCTAACCCTAACCCTAACCCTAGCGGTTAGTGCTTAAGTCATATCTCGGCAAGTAAGCACCCGATTTCAAAACGGTTTGCAGATTACAACTCTGTACCAAGATACCTTTCCAATGATACCAAGTTTGACCGACTAGAATACAGTCTTAGAAAAAATGCCTCTAAGCACTACCCTAACCCTAACCCTAACCCTAGCGGTTAGTGCTTAAGTCATATCTCGGCAAGTAAGCACCCGATTTCAAAACGGTTTGCAGATTACAACTCTGTACCAAGATACCTTTCCAATGATACCAAGTTTGACCGACTAGAATACAGTCTTAGAAAAAATGCCTCTAAGCACTACCCTAACCCTAACCCTAACCCTAACCCTAGCGGTTAGTGCTTAAGTCATATCTCGGCAAGTAAGCACCCGATTTCAAAACGGTTTGCAGATTACAACTCTGTACCAAGATACCTTTCCAATGATACCAAGTTTGACCGACTAGAATACAGTCTTAGAAAAAATGCCTCTAAGCACTACCCTAACCCTAGCGGTTAGTGCTTAAGTCATATCTCGGCAAGTAAGCACCCGATTTCAAAACGGTTTGCAGATTACAACTCTGTACCAAGATACCTTTCCAATGATACCAAGTTTGACCGACTAGAATACAGTCTTAGAAAAAATGCCTCTAAGCACTACCCTAACCCTAACCCTAACCCTAGCGGTTAGTGCTTAAGTCATATCTCGGCAAGTAAGCACCCGATTTCAAAACGGTTTGCAGATTACAACTCTGTACCAAGATACCTTTCCAATGATACCAAGTTTGACCGACTAGAAGAAAAAATGCCTCTAAGCACTACCCTAACCCTAACCCTAACCCTAGCGGTTAGTGCTTAAGTCATATCTCGGCAAGTAAGCACCCGATTTCAAAACGGTTTGCAGATTACAACTCTGTACCAAGATACCTTTCCAATGATACCAAGTTTGACCGACTAGAATACAGTCTTAGAAAAAATGCCTCTAAGCACTACCCTAACCCTAACCCTAACCCTAGCGGTTAGTGCTTAAGTCATATCTCGGCAAGTAAGCACCCGATTTCAAAACGGTTTGCAGATTACAACTCTGTACCAAGATACCTTTCCAATGATACCAAGTTTGACCGACTAGAATACAGTCTTAGAAAAAATGCCTCTAAGCACTACCCTAACCCTAACCCTAACCCTAGCGGTTAGTGCTTAAGTCATATCTCGGCAAGTAAGCACCCGATTTCAAAACGGTTTGCAGATTACAACTCTGTACCAAGATACCTTTCCAATGATACCAAGTTTGACCGACTAGAATACAGTCTTAGAAAAAATGCCTCTAAGCACTACCCTAACCCTAACCCTAACCCTAGCGGTTAGTGCTTAAGTCATATCTCGGCAAGTAAGCACCCGATTTCAAAACGGTTTGCAGATTACAACTCTGTACCAAGATACCTTTCCAATGATACCAAGTTTGACCGACTAGAATACAGTCTTAGAAAAAATGCCTCTAAGCACTACCCTAACCCTAACCCTAGCGGTTAGTGCTTAAGTCATATCTCGGCAAGTAAGCACCCGATTTCAAAACGGTTTGCAGATTACAACTCTGTACCAAGATACCTTTCCAATGATACCAAGTTTGACCGACTAGAATACAGTCTTAGAAAAAATGCCTCTAAGCACTACCCTAACCCTAGCGGTTAGTGCTTAAGTCATATCTCGGCAAGTAAGCACCCGATTTCAAAACGGTTTGCAGATTACAACTCTGTACCAAGATACCTTTCCAATGATACCAAGTTTGACCGACTAGAATACAGTCTTAGAAAAAATGCCTCTAAGCACTACCCTAACCCTAACCCTAACCCTAGCGGTTAGTGCTTAAGTCATATCTCGGCAAGTAAGCACCCGATTTCAAAACGGTTTGCAGATTACAACTCTGTACCAAGATACCTTTCCAATGATACCAAGTTTGACCGACTAGAATACAGTCTTAGAAAAAATGCCTCTAAGCACTACCCTAACCCTAGCGGTTAGTGCTTAAGTCATATCTCGGCAAGTAAGCACCCGATTTCAAAACGGTTTGCAGATTACAACTCTGTACCAAGATACCTTTCCAATGATACCAAGTTTGACCGACTAGAATACAGTCTTAGAAAAAATGCCTCTAAGCACTACCCTAACCCTAGCGGTTAGTGCTTAAGTCATATCTCGGCAAGTAAGCACCCGATTTCAAAACGGTTTGCAGATTACAACTCTGTACCAAGATACCTTTCCAATGATACCAAGTTTGACCGACTAGAATACAGTCTTAGAAAAAATGCCTCTAAGCACTACCCTAACCCTAACCCTAACCCTAGCGGTTAGTGCTTAAGTCATATCTCGGCAAGTAAGCACCCGATTTCAAAACGGTTTGCAGATTACAACTCTGTACCAAGATACCTTTCCAATGATACCAAGTTTGACCGACTAGAAGAAAAAAATGCCTCTAAGCACTACCCTAACCCTAACCCTAACCCTAGCGGTTAGTGCTTAAGTCATATCTCGGCAAGTAAGCACCCGATTTCAAAACGGTTTGCAGATTACAACTCTGTACCAAGATACCTTTCCAATGATACCAAGTTTGACCGACTAGAATACAGTCTTAGAAAAAATGCCTCTAAGCACACCCTAACCCTAACCCTAGCGGTTAGTGCTTAAGTCATATCTCGGCAAGTAAGCACCCGATTTCAAAACGGTTTGCAGATTACAACTCTGTACCAAGATACCTTTCCAATGATACCAAGTTTGACCGACTAGAATACAGTCTTAGAAAAAATGCCTCTAAGCACTACCCTAACCCTAGCGGTTAGTGCTTAAGTCATATCTCGGCAAGTAAGCACCCGATTTCAAAACGGTTTGCAGATTACAACTCTGTACCAAGATACCTTTCCAATGATACCAAGTTTGACCGACTAGAATACAGTCTTAGAAAAAATGCCTCTAAGCACTACCCTACCCTAACCCTAGCGGTTAGTGCTTAAGTCATATCTCGGCAAGTAAGCACCCGATTTCAAAACGGTTTGCAGATTACAACTCTGTACCAAGATACCTTTCCAATGATACCAAGTTTGACCGACTAGAATACAGTCTTAGAAAAAATGCCTCTAAGCACTACCCTAACCCTAACCCTAACCCTAGCGGTTAGTGCTTAAGTCATATCTCGGCAAGTAAGCACCCGATTTCAAAACGGTTTGCAGATTACAACTCTGTACCAAGATACCTTTCCAATGATACCAAGTTTGACCGACTAGAATACAGTCTTAGAAAAAATGCCTCTAAGCACTACCCTAACCCTAACCCTAACCCTAGCGGTTAGTGCTTAAGTCATATCTCGGCAAGTAAGCACCCGATTTCAAAACGGTTTGCAGATTACAACTCTGTACCAAGATACCTTTCCAATGATACCAAGTTTGACCGACTAGAATACAGTCTTAGAAAAAATGCCTCTAAGCACTACCCTAACCCTAACCCTAACCCTAACCCTAGCGGTTAGTGCTTAAGTCATATCTCGGCAAGTAAGCACCCGATTTCAAAACGGTTTGCAGATTACAACTCTGTACCAAGATACCTTTCCAATGATACCAAGTTTGACCGACTAGAATACAGTCTTAGAAAAAATGCCTCTAAGCACCCTACCCTAACCCTAGCGGTTAGTGCTTAAGTCATATCTCGGCAAGTAAGCACCCGATTTCAAAACGGTTTGCAGATTACAACTCTGTACCAAGATACCTTTCCAATGATACCAAGTTTGACCGACTAGAATACAGTCTTAGAAAAAATGCCTCTAAGCACTACCCTAACCCTAGCGGTTAGTGCTTAAGTCATATCTCGGCAAGTAAGCACCCGATTTCAAAACGGTTTGCAGATTACAACTCTGTACCAAGATACCTTTCCAATGATACCAAGTTTGACCGACTAGAATACAGTCTTAGAAAAAATGCCTCTAAGCACTACCCTAACCCTAACCCTAACCCTAGCGGTTAGTGCTTAAGTCATATCTCGGCAAGTAAGCACCCGATTTCAAAACGGTTTGCAGATTACAACTCTGTACCAAGATACCTTTCCAATGATACCAAGTTTGACCGACTAGAATACAGTCTTAGAAAAAATGCCTCTAAGCACCCTAACCCTAACCCTAGCGGTTAGTGCTTAAGTCATATCTCGGCAAGTAAGCACCCGATTTCAAAACGGTTTGCAGATTACAACTCTGTACCAAGATACCTTTCCAATGATACCAAGTTTGACCGACTAGAATACAGTCTTAGAAAAAATGCCTCTAAGCACTACCCTAACCCTAACCCTAACCCTAGCGGTTAGTGCTTAAGTCATATCTCGGCAAGTAAGCACCCGATTTCAAAACGGTTTGCAGATTACAACTCTGTACCAAGATACCTTTCCAATGATACCAAGTTTGACCGACTAGAATACAGTCTTAGAAAAAATGCCTCTAAGCACTACCCTAACCCTAACCCTAGCGGTTAGTGCTTAAGTCATATCTCGGCAAGTAAGCACCCGATTTCAAAACGGTTTGCAGATTACAACTCTGTACCAAGATACCTTTCCAATGATACCAAGTTTGACCGACTAGAATACAGTCTTAGAAAAAATGCCTCTAAGCACTACCCTAACCCTAACCCTAACCCTAACCCTAGCGGTTAGTGCTTAAGTCATATCTCGGCAAGTAAGCACCCGATTTCAAAACGGTTTGCAGATTACAACTCTGTACCAAGATACCTTTCCAATGATACCAAGTTTGACCGACTAGAATACAGTCTTAGAAAAAATGCCTCTAAGCACTACCCTAACCCTAACCCTAACCCTAGCGGTTAGTGCTTAAGTCATATCTCGGCAAGTAAGCACCCGATTTCAAAACGGTTTGCAGATTACAACTCTGTACCAAGATACCTTTCCAATGATACCAAGTTTGACCGACTAGAATACAGTCTTAGAAAAAATGCCTCTAAGCACTACCCTAACCCTAACCCTAACCCTAGCGGTTAGTGCTTAAGTCATATCTCGGCAAGTAAGCACCCGATTTCAAAACGGTTTGCAGATTACAACTCTGTACCAAGATACCTTTCCAATGATACCAAGTTTGACCGACTAGAATACAGTCTTAGAAAAAATGCCTCTAAGCACTACCCTAACCCTAACCCTAACCCTAGCGGTTAGTGCTTAAGTCATATCTCGGCAAGTAAGCACCCGATTTCAAAACGGTTTGCAGATTACAACTCTGTACCAAGATACCTTTCCAATGATACCAAGTTTGACCGACTAGAATACAGTCTTAGAAAAAATGCCTCTAAGCACTACCCTAACCCTAACCCTAACCCTAGCGGTTAGTGCTTAAGTCATATCTCGGCAAGTAAGCACCCGATTTCAAAACGGTTTGCAGATTACAACTCTGTACCAAGATACCTTTCCAATGATACCAAGTTTGACCGACTAGAATACAGTCTTAGAAAAAATGCCTCTAAGCACTACCCTAACCCTAGCGGTTAGTGCTTAAGTCATATCTCGGCAAGTAAGCACCCGATTTCAAAACGGTTTGCAGATTACAACTCTGTACCAAGATACCTTTCCAATGATACCAAGTTTGACCGACTAGAATACAGTCTTAGAAAAAATGCCTCTAAGCTAACCCTAACCCTAACCCTAGCGGTTAGTGCTTAAGTCATATCTCGGCAAGTAAGCACCCGATTTCAAAACGGTTTGCAGATTACAACTCTGTACCAAGATACCTTTCCAATGATACCAAGTTTGACCGACTAGAATACAGTCTTAGAAAAAATGCCTCTAAGCACTACCCTAACCCTAACCCTAACCCTAGCGGTTAGTGCTTAAGTCATATCTCGGCAAGTAAGCACCCGATTTCAAAACGGTTTGCAGATTACAACTCTGTACCAAGATACCTTTCCAATGATACCAAGTTTGACCGACTAGAATACAGTCTTAGAAAAAATGCCTCTAAGCACTACCCTAACCCTAACCCTAACCCTAGCGGTTAGTGCTTAAGTCATATCTCGGCAAGTAAGCACCCGATTTCAAAACGGTTTGCAGATTACAACTCTGTACCAAGATACCTTTCCAATGATACCAAGTTTGACCGACTAGAATACAGTCTTAGAAAAAATGCCTCTAAGCACTACCCTAACCCTAACCCTAACCCTAGCGGTTAGTGCTTAAGTCATATCTCGGCAAGTAAGCACCCGATTTCAAAACGGTTTGCAGATTACAACTCTGTACCAAGATACCTTTCCAATGATACCAAGTTTGACCGACTAGAATACAGTCTTAGAAAAAATGCCTCTAAGCACTACCCTAACCCTAACCCTAACCCTAGCGGTTAGTGCTTAAGTCATATCTCGGCAAGTAAGCACCCGATTTCAAAACGGTTTGCAGATTACAACTCTGTACCAAGATACCTTTCCAATGATACCAAGTTTGACCGACTAGAATACAGTCTTAGAAAAAATGCCTCTAAGCACTACCCTAACCCTAACCCTAACCCTAGCGGTTAGTGCTTAAGTCATATCTCGGCAAGTAAGCACCCGATTTCAAAACGGTTTGCAGATTACAACTCTGTACCAAGATACCTTTCCAATGATACCAAGTTTGACCGACTAGAATACAGTCTTAGAAAAAATGCCTCTAAGCACTAACCCTAACCCTAACCCTAGCGGTTAGTGCTTAAGTCATATCTCGGCAAGTAAGCACCCGATTTCAAAACGGTTTGCAGATTACAACTCTGTACCAAGATACCTTTCCAATGATACCAAGTTTGACCGACTAGAATACAGTCTTAGAAAAAATGCCTCTAAGCACTACCCTAACCCTAGCGGTTAGTGCTTAAGTCATATCTCGGCAAGTAAGCACCCGATTTCAAAACGGTTTGCAGATTACAACTCTGTACCAAGATACCTTTCCAATGATACCAAGTTTGACCGACTAGAGAAAAAATGCCTCTAAGCACTACCCTAACCCTAACCCTAACCCTAGCGGTTAGTGCTTAAGTCATATCTCGGCAAGTAAGCACCCGATTTCAAAACGGTTTGCAGATTACAACTCTGTACCAAGATACCTTTCCAATGATACCAAGTTTGACCGACTAGAATACAGTCTTAGAAAAAATGCCTCTAAGCACTACCCTAACCCTAACCCTAGCGGTTAGTGCTTAAGTCATATCTCGGCAAGTAAGCACCCGATTTCAAAACGGTTTGCAGATTACAACTCTGTACCAAGATACCTTTCCAATGATACCAAGTTTGACCGACTAGAATACAGTCTTAGAAAAAATGCCTCTAAGCACTACCCTAACCCTAGCGGTTAGTGCTTAAGTCATATCTCGGCAAGTAAGCACCCGATTTCAAAACGGTTTGCAGATTACAACTCTGTACCAAGATACCTTTCCAATGATACCAAGTTTGACCGACTAGAATACAGTCTTAGAAAAAATGCCTCTAAGCACTACCCTAACCCTAGCGGTTAGTGCTTAAGTCATATCTCGGCAAGTAAGCACCCGATTTCAAAACGGTTTGCAGATTACAACTCTGTACCAAGATACCTTTCCAATGATACCAAGTTTGACCGACTAGAATACAGTCTTAGAAAAAATGCCTCTAAGCACTACCCTAACCCTAACCCTAACCCTAGCGGTTAGTGCTTAAGTCATATCTCGGCAAGTAAGCACCCGATTTCAAAACGGTTTGCAGATTACAACTCTGTACCAAGATACCTTTCCAATGATACCAAGTTTGACCGACTAGAATACAGTCTTAGAAAAAATGCCTCTAAGCACTACCCTAACCCTAACCCTAACCCTAGCGGTTAGTGCTTAAGTCATATCTCGGCAAGTAAGCACCCGATTTCAAAACGGTTTGCAGATTACAACTCTGTACCAAGATACCTTTCCAATGATACCAAGTTTGACCGACTAGAATACAGTCTTAGAAAAAATGCCTCTAAGCACTACCCTAACCCTAACCCTAACCCTAACCCTAGCGGTTAGTGCTTAAGTCATATCTCGGCAAGTAAGCACCCGATTTCAAAACGGTTTGCAGATTACAACTCTGTACCAAGATACCTTTCCAATGATACCAAGTTTGACCGACTAGAATACAGTCTTAGAAAAAATGCCTCTAAGCTACCCTAACCCTAACCCTAACCCTAGCGGTTAGTGCTTAAGTCATATCTCGGCAAGTAAGCACCCGATTTCAAAACGGTTTGCAGATTACAACTCTGTACCAAGATACCTTTCCAATGATACCAAGTTTGACCGACTAGAATACAGTCTTAGAAAAAATGCCTCTAAGCACTACCCTAACCCTAGCGGTTAGTGCTTAAGTCATATCTCGGCAAGTAAGCACCCGATTTCAAAACGGTTTGCAGATTACAACTCTGTACCAAGATACCTTTCCAATGATACCAAGTTTGACCGACTAGAATACAGTCTTAGAAAAAATGCCTCTAAGCACTACCCTAACCCTAACCCTAACCCTAGCGGTTAGTGCTTAAGTCATATCTCGGCAAGTAAGCACCCGATTTCAAAACGGTTTGCAGATTACAACTCTGTACCAAGATACCTTTCCAATGATACCAAGTTTGACCGACTAGAATACAGTCTTAGAAAAAATGCCTCTAAGCACTACCCTAACCCTAACCCTAACCCTAGCGGTTAGTGCTTAAGTCATATCTCGGCAAGTAAGCACCCGATTTCAAAACGGTTTGCAGATTACAACTCTGTACCAAGATACCTTTCCAATGATACCAAGTTTGACCGACTAGAATACAGTCTTAGAAAAAATGCCTCTAAGCACTACCCTAACCCTAACCCTAACCCTAACCCTAGCGGTTAGTGCTTAAGTCATATCTCGGCAAGTAAGCACCCGATTTCAAAACGGTTTGCAGATTACAACTCTGTACCAAGATACCTTTCCAATGATACCAAGTTTGACCGACTAGAATACAGTCTTAGAAAAAATGCCTCTAAGCACTACCCTACCCTAACCCTAGCGGTTAGTGCTTAAGTCATATCTCGGCAAGTAAGCACCCGATTTCAAAACGGTTTGCAGATTACAACTCTGTACCAAGATACCTTTCCAATGATACCAAGTTTGACCGACTAGAATACAGTCTTAGAAAAAATGCCTCTAAGCACTACCCTAACCCTAACCCTAACCCTAGCGGTTAGTGCTTAAGTCATATCTCGGCAAGTAAGCACCCGATTTCAAAACGGTTTGCAGATTACAACTCTGTACCAAGATACCTTTCCAATGATACCAAGTTTGACCGACTAGAATACAGTCTTAGAAAAAATGCCTCTAAGCACCCTAACCCTAACCCTAGCGGTTAGTGCTTAAGTCATATCTCGGCAAGTAAGCACCCGATTTCAAAACGGTTTGCAGATTACAACTCTGTACCAAGATACCTTTCCAATGATACCAAGTTTGACCGACTAGAATACAGTCTTAGAAAAAATGCCTCTAAGCACTACCCTAACCCTAACCCTAACCCTAGCGGTTAGTGCTTAAGTCATATCTCGGCAAGTAAGCACCCGATTTCAAAACGGTTTGCAGATTACAACTCTGTACCAAGATACCTTTCCAATGATACCAAGTTTGACCGACTAGAATACAGTCTTAGAAAAAATGCCTCTAAGCACTACCCTAACCCTAACCCTAACCCTAGCGGTTAGTGCTTAAGTCATATCTCGGCAAGTAAGCACCCGATTTCAAAACGGTTTGCAGATTACAACTCTGTACCAAGATACCTTTCCAATGATACCAAGTTTGACCGACTAGAATACAGTCTTAGAAAAAATGCCTCTAAGCACCCTAACCCTAACCCTAGCGGTTAGTGCTTAAGTCATATCTCGGCAAGTAAGCACCCGATTTCAAAACGGTTTGCAGATTACAACTCTGTACCAAGATACCTTTCCAATGATACCAAGTTTGACCGACTAGAATACAGTCTTAGAAAAAATGCCTCTAAGCACTACCCTAACCCTAACCCTAACCCTAGCGGTTAGTGCTTAAGTCATATCTCGGCAAGTAAGCACCCGATTTCAAAACGGTTTGCAGATTACAACTCTGTACCAAGATACCTTTCCAATGATACCAAGTTTGACCGACTAGAATACAGTCTTAGAAAAAATGCCTCTAAGCACTACCCTAACCCTAGCGGTTAGTGCTTAAGTCATATCTCGGCAAGTAAGCACCCGATTTCAAAACGGTTTGCAGATTACAACTCTGTACCAAGATACCTTTCCAATGATACCAAGTTTGACCGACTAGAATACAGTCTTAGAAAAAATGCCTCTAAGCACTACCCTAACCCTAACCCTAACCCTAGCGGTTAGTGCTTAAGTCATATCTCGGCAAGTAAGCACCCGATTTCAAAACGGTTTGCAGATTACAACTCTGTACCAAGATACCTTTCCAATGATACCAAGTTTGACCGACTAGAATACAGTCTTAGAAAAAATGCCTCTAAGCACTAACCCTAACCCTAGCGGTTAGTGCTTAAGTCATATCTCGGCAAGTAAGCACCCGATTTCAAAACGGTTTGCAGATTACAACTCTGTACCAAGATACCTTTCCAATGATACCAAGTTTGACCGACTAGAATACAGTCTTAGAAAAAATGCCTCTAAGCACTACCCTAACCCTAGCGGTTAGTGCTTAAGTCATATCTCGGCAAGTAAGCACCCGATTTCAAAACGGTTTGCAGATTACAACTCTGTACCAAGATACCTTTCCAATGATACCAAGTTTGACCGACTAGAATACAGTCTTAGAAAAAATGCCTCTAAGCACTACCCTAACCCTAACCCTAACCCTAGCGGTTAGTGCTTAAGTCATATCTCGGCAAGTAAGCACCCGATTTCAAAACGGTTTGCAGATTACAACTCTGTACCAAGATACCTTTCCAATGATACCAAGTTTGACCGACTAGAATACAGTCTTAGAAAAAATGCCTCTAAGCACTACCCTAACCCTAACCCTAACCCTAGCGGTTAGTGCTTAAGTCATATCTCGGCAAGTAAGCACCCGATTTCAAAACGGTTTGCAGATTACAACTCTGTACCAAGATACCTTTCCAATGATACCAAGTTTGACCGACTAGAATACAGTCTTAGAAAAAATGCCTCTAAGCACTACCCTAACCCTAACCCTAACCCTAGCGGTTAGTGCTTAAGTCATATCTCGGCAAGTAAGCACCCGATTTCAAAACGGTTTGCAGATTACAACTCTGTACCAAGATACCTTTCCAATGATACCAAGTTTGACCGACTAGAATACAGTCTTAGAAAAAATGCCTCTAAGCACTACCCTAACCCTAACCCTAACCCTAGCGGTTAGTGCTTAAGTCATATCTCGGCAAGTAAGCACCCGATTTCAAAACGGTTTGCAGATTACAACTCTGTACCAAGATACCTTTCCAATGATACCAAGTTTGACCGACTAGAATACAGTCTTAGAAAAAATGCCTCTAAGCACTACCCTAACCCTAACCCTAACCCTAGCGGTTAGTGCTTAAGTCATATCTCGGCAAGTAAGCACCCGATTTCAAAACGGTTTGCAGATTACAACTCTGTACCAAGATACCTTTCCAATGATACCAAGTTTGACCGACTAGAATACAGTCTTAGAAAAAATGCCTCTAAGCACTACCCTAACCCTAGCGGTTAGTGCTTAAGTCATATCTCGGCAAGTAAGCACCCGATTTCAAAACGGTTTGCAGATTACAACTCTGTACCAAGATACCTTTCCAATGATACCAAGTTTGACCGACTAGAATACAGTCTTAGAAAAAATGCCTCTAAGCACTACCCTAACCCTAGCGGTTAGTGCTTAAGTCATATCTCGGCAAGTAAGCACCCGATTTCAAAACGGTTTGCAGATTACAACTCTGTACCAAGATACCTTTCCAATGATACCAAGTTTGACCGACTAGAATACAGTCTTAGAAAAAATGCCTCTAAGCACTACCCTAACCCTAACCCTAACCCTAGCGGTTAGTGCTTAAGTCATATCTCGGCAAGTAAGCACCCGATTTCAAAACGGTTTGCAGATTACAACTCTGTACCAAGATACCTTTCCAATGATACCAAGTTTGACCGACTAGAAGAAAAAATGCCTCTAAGCACTACCCTAACCCTAACCCTAACCCTAGCGGTTAGTGCTTAAGTCATATCTCGGCAAGTAAGCACCCGATTTCAAAACGGTTTGCAGATTACAACTCTGTACCAAGATACCTTTCCAATGATACCAAGTTTGACCGACTAGAATACAGTCTTAGAAAAAATGCCTCTAAGCACTACCCTAACCCTAACCCTAGCGGTTAGTGCTTAAGTCATATCTCGGCAAGTAAGCACCCGATTTCAAAACGGTTTGCAGATTACAACTCTGTACCAAGATACCTTTCCAATGATACCAAGTTTGACCGACTAGAATACAGTCTTAGAAAAAATGCCTCTAAGCACTACCCTAACCCTAGCGGTTAGTGCTTAAGTCATATCTCGGCAAGTAAGCACCCGATTTCAAAACGGTTTGCAGATTACAACTCTGTACCAAGATACCTTTCCAATGATACCAAGTTTGACCGACTAGAATACAGTCTTAGAAAAAATGCCTCTAAGCACTACCCTAACCCTAGCGGTTAGTGCTTAAGTCATATCTCGGCAAGTAAGCACCCGATTTCAAAACGGTTTGCAGATTACAACTCTGTACCAAGATACCTTTCCAATGATACCAAGTTTGACCGACTAGAATACAGTCTTAGAAAAAATGCCTCTAAGCACTACCCTAACCCTAACCCTAACCCTAGCGGTTAGTGCTTAAGTCATATCTCGGCAAGTAAGCACCCGATTTCAAAACGGTTTGCAGATTACAACTCTGTACCAAGATACCTTTCCAATGATACCAAGTTTGACCGACTAGAATACAGTCTTAGAAAAAATGCCTCTAAGCACTACCCTAACCCTAACCCTAACCCTAGCGGTTAGTGCTTAAGTCATATCTCGGCAAGTAAGCACCCGATTTCAAAACGGTTTGCAGATTACAACTCTGTACCAAGATACCTTTCCAATGATACCAAGTTTGACCGACTAGAATACAGTCTTAGAAAAAATGCCTCTAAGCACTACCCTAACCCTAACCCTAACCCTAACCCTAGCGGTTAGTGCTTAAGTCATATCTCGGCAAGTAAGCACCCGATTTCAAAACGGTTTGCAGATTACAACTCTGTACCAAGATACCTTTCCAATGATACCAAGTTTGACCGACTAGAATACAGTCTTAGAAAAAATGCCTCTAAGCACTACCCTAACCCTAACCCTAAACCCTAGCGGTTAGTGCTTAAGTCATATCTCGGCAAGTAAGCACCCGATTTCAAAACGGTTTGCAGATTACAACTCTGTACCAAGATACCTTTCCAATGATACCAAGTTTGACCGACTAGAATACAGTCTTAGAAAAAATGCCTCTAAGCACTACCCTAACCCTAGCGGTTAGTGCTTAAGTCATATCTCGGCAAGTAAGCACCCGATTTCAAAACGGTTTGCAGATTACAACTCTGTACCAAGATACCTTTCCAATGATACCAAGTTTGACCGACTAGAATACAGTCTTAGAAAAAATGCCTCTAAGCACTACCCTAACCCTAACCCTAACCCTAGCGGTTAGTGCTTAAGTCATATCTCGGCAAGTAAGCACCCGATTTCAAAACGGTTTGCAGATTACAACTCTGTACCAAGATACCTTTCCAATGATACCAAGTTTGACCGACTAGAATACAGTCTTAGAAAAAATGCCTCTAAGCACTACCCTAACCCTAACCCTAACCCTAGCGGTTAGTGCTTAAGTCATATCTCGGCAAGTAAGCACCCGATTTCAAAACGGTTTGCAGATTACAACTCTGTACCAAGATACCTTTCCAATGATACCAAGTTTGACCGACTAGAATACAGTCTTAGAAAAAATGCCTCTAAGCACTACCCTAACCCTAACCCTAACCCTAGCGGTTAGTGCTTAAGTCATATCTCGGCAAGTAAGCACCCGATTTCAAAACGGTTTGCAGATTACAACTCTGTACCAAGATACCTTTCCAATGATACCAAGTTTGACCGACTAGAATACAGTCTTAGAAAAAATGCCTCTAAGCACTACCCTAACCCTAACCCTAACCCTAGCGGTTAGTGCTTAAGTCATATCTCGGCAAGTAAGCACCCGATTTCAAAACGGTTTGCAGATTACAACTCTGTACCAAGATACCTTTCCAATGATACCAAGTTTGACCGACTAGAATACAGTCTTAGAAAAAATGCCTCTAAGCACTACCCTAACCCTAACCCTAACCCTAGCGGTTAGTGCTTAAGTCATATCTCGGCAAGTAAGCACCCGATTTCAAAACGGTTTGCAGATTACAACTCTGTACCAAGATACCTTTCCAATGATACCAAGTTTGACCGACTAGAATACAGTCTTAGAAAAAATGCCTCTAAGCACTACCCTAACCCTAGCGGTTAGTGCTTAAGTCATATCTCGGCAAGTAAGCACCCGATTTCAAAACGGTTTGCAGATTACAACTCTGTACCAAGATACCTTTCCAATGATACCAAGTTTGACCGACTAGAATACAGTCTTAGAAAAAATGCCTCTAAGCACTACCCTAACCCTAACCCTAACCCTAGCGGTTAGTGCTTAAGTCATATCTCGGCAAGTAAGCACCCGATTTCAAAACGGTTTGCAGATTACAACTCTGTACCAAGATACCTTTCCAATGATACCAAGTTTGACCGACTAGAATACAGTCTTAGAAAAAATGCCTCTAAGCACTACCCTAACCCTAGCGGTTAGTGCTTAAGTCATATCTCGGCAAGTAAGCACCCGATTTCAAAACGGTTTGCAGATTACAACTCTGTACCAAGATACCTTTCCAATGATACCAAGTTTGACCGACTAGAATACAGTCTTAGAAAAAATGCCTCTAAGCACTACCCTAACCCTAACCCTAACCCTAGCGGTTAGTGCTTAAGTCATATCTCGGCAAGTAAGCACCCGATTTCAAAACGGTTTGCAGATTACAACTCTGTACCAAGATACCTTTCCAATGATACCAAGTTTGACCGACTAGAATACAGTCTTAGAAAAAATGCCTCTAAGCTACCCTAACCCTAACCCTAACCCTAACCCTAGCGGTTAGTGCTTAAGTCATATCTCGGCAAGTAAGCACCCGATTTCAAAACGGTTTGCAGATTACAACTCTGTACCAAGATACCTTTCCAATGATACCAAGTTTGACCGACTAGAATACAGTCTTAGAAAAAATGCCTCTAAGCACTACCCTAACCCTAGCGGTTAGTGCTTAAGTCATATCTCGGCAAGTAAGCACCCGATTTCAAAACGGTTTGCAGATTACAACTCTGTACCAAGATACCTTTCCAATGATACCAAGTTTGACCGACTAGAATACAGTCTTAGAAAAAATGCCTCTAAGCACTACCCTAACCCTAACCCTAACCCTAGCGGTTAGTGCTTAAGTCATATCTCGGCAAGTAAGCACCCGATTTCAAAACGGTTTGCAGATTACAACTCTGTACCAAGATACCTTTCCAATGATACCAAGTTTGACCGACTAGAATACAGTCTTAGAAAAAATGCCTCTAAGCACTACCCTAACCCTAGCGGTTAGTGCTTAAGTCATATCTCGGCAAGTAAGCACCCGATTTCAAAACGGTTTGCAGATTACAACTCTGTACCAAGATACCTTTCCAATGATACCAAGTTTGACCGACTAGAATACAGTCTTAGAAAAAATGCCTCTAAGCACTACCCTAACCCTAGCGGTTAGTGCTTAAGTCATATCTCGGCAAGTAAGCACCCGATTTCAAAACGGTTTGCAGATTACAACTCTGTACCAAGATACCTTTCCAATGATACCAAGTTTGACCGACTAGAATACAGTCTTAGAAAAAATGCCTCTAAGCACTACCCTAACCCTAACCCTAACCCTAGCGGTTAGTGCTTAAGTCATATCTCGGCAAGTAAGCACCCGATTTCAAAACGGTTTGCAGATTACAACTCTGTACCAAGATACCTTTCCAATGATACCAAGTTTGACCGACTAGAATACAGTCTTAGAAAAAATGCCTCTAAGCACTACCCTAACCCTAACCCTAACCCTAGCGGTTAGTGCTTAAGTCATATCTCGGCAAGTAAGCACCCGATTTCAAAACGGTTTGCAGATTACAACTCTGTACCAAGATACCTTTCCAATGATACCAAGTTTGACCGACTAGAATACAGTCTTAGAAAAAATGCCTCTAAGCACTACCTAACCCTAACCCTAACCCTAACCCTAGCGGTTAGTGCTTAAGTCATATCTCGGCAAGTAAGCACCCGATTTCAAAACGGTTTGCAGATTACAACTCTGTACCAAGATACCTTTCCAATGATACCAAGTTTGACCGACTAGAATACAGTCTTAGAAAAAATGCCTCTAAGCACTACCCTAACCCCCTAACCCTAACCCTAACCCTAGCGGTTAGTGCTTAAGTCATATCTCGGCAAGTAAGCACCCGATTTCAAAACGGTTTGCAGATTACAACTCTGTACCAAGATACCTTTCCAATGATACCAAGTTTGACCGACTAGAATACAGTCTTAGAAAAAATGCCTCTAAGCACTACCCTAACCCTAGCGGTTAGTGCTTAAGTCATATCTCGGCAAGTAAGCACCCGATTTCAAAACGGTTTGCAGATTACAACTCTGTACCAAGATACCTTTCCAATGATACCAAGTTTGACCGACTAGAATACAGTCTTAGAAAAAATGCCTCTAAGCACTACCCTAACCCTAACCCTAACCCTAGCGGTTAGTGCTTAAGTCATATCTCGGCAAGTAAGCACCCGATTTCAAAACGGTTTGCAGATTACAACTCTGTACCAAGATACCTTTCCAATGATACCAAGTTTGACCGACTAGAATACAGTCTTAGAAAAAATGCCTCTAAGCACTACCCTAACCCTAACCCTAACCCTAGCGGTTAGTGCTTAAGTCATATCTCGGCAAGTAAGCACCCGATTTCAAAACGGTTTGCAGATTACAACTCTGTACCAAGATACCTTTCCAATGATACCAAGTTTGACCGACTAGAATACAGTCTTAGAAAAAATGCCTCTAAGCACTACCCTAACCCTAACCCTAACCCTAGCGGTTAGTGCTTAAGTCATATCTCGGCAAGTAAGCACCCGATTTCAAAACGGTTTGCAGATTACAACTCTGTACCAAGATACCTTTCCAATGATACCAAGTTTGACCGACTAGAATACAGTCTTAGAAAAAATGCCTCTAAGCACTACCCTAACCCTAACCCTAACCCTAGCGGTTAGTGCTTAAGTCATATCTCGGCAAGTAAGCACCCGATTTCAAAACGGTTTGCAGATTACAACTCTGTACCAAGATACCTTTCCAATGATACCAAGTTTGACCGACTAGAATACAGTCTTAGAAAAAATGCCTCTAAGCACTACCCTAACCCTAACCCTAACCCTAGCGGTTAGTGCTTAAGTCATATCTCGGCAAGTAAGCACCCGATTTCAAAACGGTTTGCAGATTACAACTCTGTACCAAGATACCTTTCCAATGATACCAAGTTTGACCGACTAGAATACAGTCTTAGAAAAAATGCCTCTAAGCACTACCCTAACCCTAGCGGTTAGTGCTTAAGTCATATCTCGGCAAGTAAGCACCCGATTTCAAAACGGTTTGCAGATTACAACTCTGTACCAAGATACCTTTCCAATGATACCAAGTTTGACCGACTAGAATACAGTCTTAGAAAAAATGCCTCTAAGCACTACCCTAACCCTAACCCTAACCCTAGCGGTTAGTGCTTAAGTCATATCTCGGCAAGTAAGCACCCGATTTCAAAACGGTTTGCAGATTACAACTCTGTACCAAGATACCTTTCCAATGATACCAAGTTTGACCGACTAGAATACAGTCTTAGAAAAAATGCCTCTAAGCACTACCCTAACCCTAGCGGTTAGTGCTTAAGTCATATCTCGGCAAGTAAGCACCCGATTTCAAAACGGTTTGCAGATTACAACTCTGTACCAAGATACCTTTCCAATGATACCAAGTTTGACCGACTAGAATACAGTCTTAGAAAAAATGCCTCTAAGCACTACCCTAACCCTAACCCTAACCCTAGCGGTTAGTGCTTAAGTCATATCTCGGCAAGTAAGCACCCGATTTCAAAACGGTTTGCAGATTACAACTCTGTACCAAGATACCTTTCCAATGATACCAAGTTTGACCGACTAGAATACAGTCTTAGAAAAAATGCCTCTAAGCACTACCCTAACCCTAACCCTAACCCTAACCCTAACCCTAGCGGTTAGTGCTTAAGTCATATCTCGGCAAGTAAGCACCCGATTTCAAAACGGTTTGCAGATTACAACTCTGTACCAAGATACCTTTCCAATGATACCAAGTTTGACCGACTAGAATACAGTCTTAGAAAAAATGCCTCTAAGCACTACCCTAACCCTAGCGGTTAGTGCTTAAGTCATATCTCGGCAAGTAAGCACCCGATTTCAAAACGGTTTGCAGATTACAACTCTGTACCAAGATACCTTTCCAATGATACCAAGTTTGACCGACTAGAATACAGTCTTAGAAAAAATGCCTCTAAGCACTACCCTAACCCTAACCCTAACCCTAGCGGTTAGTGCTTAAGTCATATCTCGGCAAGTAAGCACCCGATTTCAAAACGGTTTGCAGATTACAACTCTGTACCAAGATACCTTTCCAATGATACCAAGTTTGACCGACTAGAATACAGTCTTAGAAAAAATGCCTCTAAGCACTACCCTAACCCTAGCGGTTAGTGCTTAAGTCATATCTCGGCAAGTAAGCACCCGATTTCAAAACGGTTTGCAGATTACAACTCTGTACCAAGATACCTTTCCAATGATACCAAGTTTGACCGACTAGAATACAGTCTTAGAAAAAATGCCTCTAAGCACTACCCTAACCCTAACCCTAACCCTAGCGGTTAGTGCTTAAGTCATATCTCGGCAAGTAAGCACCCGATTTCAAAACGGTTTGCAGATTACAACTCTGTACCAAGATACCTTTCCAATGATACCAAGTTTGACCGACTAGAATACAGTCTTAGAAAAAATGCCTCTAAGCACTACCCTAACCCTAACCCTAACCCTAGCGGTTAGTGCTTAAGTCATATCTCGGCAAGTAAGCACCCGATTTCAAAACGGTTTGCAGATTACAACTCTGTACCAAGATACCTTTCCAATGATACCAAGTTTGACCGACTAGAATACAGTCTTAGAAAAAATGCCTCTAAGCACTACCCTAACCCTAACCCTAACCCTAACCCTAGCGGTTAGTGCTTAAGTCATATCTCGGCAAGTAAGCACCCGATTTCAAAACGGTTTGCAGATTACAACTCTGTACCAAGATACCTTTCCAATGATACCAAGTTTGACCGACTAGAATACAGTCTTAGAAAAAATGCCTCTAAGCACTACCCTAACCCTAACCCTAACCCTAGCGGTTAGTGCTTAAGTCATATCTCGGCAAGTAAGCACCCGATTTCAAAACGGTTTGCAGATTACAACTCTGTACCAAGATACCTTTCCAATGATACCAAGTTTGACCGACTAGAATACAGTCTTAGAAAAAATGCCTCTAAGCACTACCCTAACCCTAGCGGTTAGTGCTTAAGTCATATCTCGGCAAGTAAGCACCCGATTTCAAAACGGTTTGCAGATTACAACTCTGTACCAAGATACCTTTCCAATGATACCAAGTTTGACCGACTCTTAGAAAAAATGCCTCTAAGCACTACCCTAACCCTAACCCTAACCCTAGCGGTTAGTGCTTAAGTCATATCTCGGCAAGTAAGCACCCGATTTCAAAACGGTTTGCAGATTACAACTCTGTACCAAGATACCTTTCCAATGATACCAAGTTTGACCGACTAGAATACAGTCTTAGAAAAAATGCCTCTAAGCACTACCCTAACCCTAACCCTAACCCTAGCGGTTAGTGCTTAAGTCATATCTCGGCAAGTAAGCACCCGATTTCAAAACGGTTTGCAGATTACAACTCTGTACCAAGATACCTTTCCAATGATACCAAGTTTGACCGACTAGAATACAGTCTTAGAAAAAATGCCTCTAAGCACTACCCTAACCCTAGCGGTTAGTGCTTAAGTCATATCTCGGCAAGTAAGCACCCGATTTCAAAACGGTTTGCAGATTACAACTCTGTACCAAGATACCTTTCCAATGATACCAAGTTTGACCGACTAGAATACAGTCTTAGAAAAAATGCCTCTAAGCACTACCCTAACCCTAACCCTAACCCTAGCGGTTAGTGCTTAAGTCATATCTCGGCAAGTAAGCACCCGATTTCAAAACGGTTTGCAGATTACAACTCTGTACCAAGATACCTTTCCAATGATACCAAGTTTGACCGACTAGAATACAGTCTTAGAAAAAATGCCTCTAAGCACTACCCTAACCCTAACCCTAACCCTAACCTAACCCTAGCGGTTAGTGCTTAAGTCATATCTCGGCAAGTAAGCACCCGATTTCAAAACGGTTTGCAGATTACAACTCTGTACCAAGATACCTTTCCAATGATACCAAGTTTGACCGACTAGAATACAGTCTTAGAAAAAATGCCTCTAAGCACTACCCTAACCCTAGCGGTTAGTGCTTAAGTCATATCTCGGCAAGTAAGCACCCGATTTCAAAACGGTTTGCAGATTACAACTCTGTACCAAGATACCTTTCCAATGATACCAAGTTTGACCGACTAGAATACAGTCTTAGAAAAAATGCCTCTAAGCACTACCCTAACCCTAACCCTAACCCTAGCGGTTAGTGCTTAAGTCATATCTCGGCAAGTAAGCACCCGATTTCAAAACGGTTTGCAGATTACAACTCTGTACCAAGATACCTTTCCAATGATACCAAGTTTGACCGACTAGAATACAGTCTTAGAAAAAATGCCTCTAAGCACTACCCTAACCCTAGCGGTTAGTGCTTAAGTCATATCTCGGCAAGTAAGCACCCGATTTCAAAACGGTTTGCAGATTACAACTCTGTACCAAGATACCTTTCCAATGATACCAAGTTTGACCGACTAGAATACAGTCTTAGAAAAAATGCCTCTAAGCACTACCCTAACCCTAACCCTAACCCTAGCGGTTAGTGCTTAAGTCATATCTCGGCAAGTAAGCACCCGATTTCAAAACGGTTTGCAGATTACAACTCTGTACCAAGATACCTTTCCAATGATACCAAGTTTGACCGACTAGAATACAGTCTTAGAAAAAATGCCTCTAAGCACTACCCTAACCCTAACCTAATATGTAGACGTATGCTGACGGATTACAATTTGCAACACCTGACGGATGCTGACGTATGTTGACAAATGCTGACGGATCAAAAAACCATCACGGATCCCAAAAAATGACGGATCCCACTTACATCCGCAACGCATTCGTAGGTATCCGTAACTAACGGTGGATGCAAACACGGAACCCGTATACTTACGTGCTTCGTGACGGATGCTAACACTGCATCCGTATGGATACTTCCTAAATCACGGACCCTATACACATACGTAACGCATTCGTTGGTATCTATAAGTCACTAACGGATTTAAACATTGCATTCGTATGAATACTTTATTTTAACATAACAAAAGCATACGCGATCAGGATTATTGTTTATCAGCAAAAACTGTTCAGATGCAGACGTATACGAATTCGCAACATCCTGACGGATGCTAACGGATCCCCAAGATTACCAAAAGTCACGGATCACATACACGTACACAGCCGTAACGCATTTGTTGGCATCCGTGAATCGCTGTGAATGCAAACACGGAATTCGTGTGCTAAACGTAATTGGCGATGCTAACACAGCACCGAAGGATACTTACTTTTATGTATGCGTGGCTAGCACTCTTGTTTTGAGCATATATTTTATTTTTTAGATTGGTCAATCTTTCCCCTTTTTGTACCTCGGACACCACAGTTTGTAATGTCAATACAAGTGAGACAATCCACGTTACGCTAGATACCAGGATACTCGGATTCGTAAGGATGCGAAATGGTTTTTTTCTGCATTCGTGGCAAGATTACCAACAATGCACTGCTCCAGTGGATTGCTCCAGTGGAGGGGATTCCATTGGAGCAGTGCTTGTTGGTAATCTTGGGATATCTTAAATATGCGACTCTGTATTTTTTTGCATCCGTACCTGGGGCGGTGTATTGTGGTAATCCAATCGTTGTCTCTCTGACCAATCAGACTGCACATCAGTCAGTTTAAAAATAAGCGGAGATAGTCAGCGTTGTCCGTGAGGACCGCAATCTTTTTGTACCTCAAACTTTGAGTTTTGAAACGTTGAACTCGGGATATGGATTTGTACACACGTGTGTGAACTTCTGTAGTAGGGTGATGTTGAGGCGGTGACCAAACTCAAGTGGCAGTCGACGGACGGGACGGCGATCGAGGGACTGAAACAGCCAGCCCTGTTTTGTAGTTCGGCGTCCTGGGGCTATTTTACATCACTGTCCTGCGGATCTCACGGCGAGGTATGTTTTATACAATGATGTTTCCAAACAATACCCGCTTTGAATTCGTCTTTGTGACTACATCCTTGTTGGCTAGTAGTTAGTAGCGCTTTTGGTATGCTTGGGCTGAACAGAAACTTATCAGAAAACGACATAACGGAGCTTACAAAACACAAGTCACAGCATGATACTTGCTGAGTAACTGTTGACTTATTTGGGAAACATTTGAATCATCATCAGAACAGTACTTGTATACACATATGTTTGTCTCAAGCCTGGTATTTATTCGCATAGGAACATTCTGTTCCAACGGTGTTTACGTGTTTGTTTATATGCGACGTCTCGTACACAATGCAAAGTCCGACGGAAGCAGATCACACCTTGTCACTATTATGCAACGCTAGACTGTTTCTGCCGCGCCCTCCCGGGGGACTTTTTTGGTATGATAATGCGGAATGTAACGGTGATAATGGCGATACCACAATCAGATGCATTTGTTCCTGTTGTAACAAGCCATTCACCATTTCTTTTCATATACACGATAATTACTTTGACGGACGCATCCATCAAACATGGATGCTTTAGCTATCTCAAAATTTGATGGGATTATTCTTTCTCTTTTTCAGAAGGCGGGCCGACATTCTCTGGCCGTGTCAACAGCTGGGAGAACACTGGACTACAGGAAGGGCACAGAAGAATTGAGCTGGGAGGGATCAGGGCGTAACTAGCCTGAAAAAAGCGAAGCACTGTCCCTAACCCTAAAGGAGACTTTGTGCTGTTGCGAGAAGCTGTACATACTTATACTAGAAGTCATGTTAGTTGTACTTTACAAGCTGGATTCACTATCTGTATCCTGTAGCCGGATGTGGAAATTCCTTAGAGTTGGACATCGCGAAGACTTTGATTTGTAATAGAAACAGATTCGTAGAAGCAAGATTAGCCACAGACTCCCATGTCAGCTTTACAAAAAGTCAAATTGTATTCACGTTTGATCCTATTCCTATTTGAAGTATAAGAAGTCATGTGATATGGCGGTTAAAGGATTCAACTTTCCCTAACATAATAAGATAAACAGGGACTCTCTGTACATACCTGGTATAAACCATTCTTGTTGCAATATTGTATCTGTATACATATCTGGCAGACAGGATTCACCCGATGACATTATGTCGTTTAGTTCTTCTCAGGACTGGTTTAGAATAAGATATCTGTGCATTCTTTTCTATTTCAAATCGTGTTAGACTTTTATAAGAAAGTAATTGGGCACACATGATATTGTGATTTGTCAAATGTGCGGAAAATTCTTAAAGTGACTTTGTATCTGCAGTAAAACCCGTTTGGATTCTTTATGATCTGATCATACGAAGAAATCCCTAAAAACGACTTCGCATCCGCGGCAAATGCCGCATTTGGATTTTTAGATCCGACCATGACCAATATCGAGTCCTATAAAAACGACTTCGCATCCGCGGCAAAGGCCGTTTAGGGACCCGTCTCACCAGGTATTCGAAGAAACCTTTGAAAAACGACTTCGCCGAGGGAAATACCGTTTGGGGATTGTTTGCGATCCGATCATTCCAGTATTCAAAGAAATCCTAAAAAAACGACTTCGCATCCCTAAAACCCTTTGGGATAGTTTAAGTCTTTCATTCGGATCCCAAAAATCCAAATTTCGGATATTTTGGGATCCAACTCGAATCCGTTTGCATTCGCTAGCATTTGTTACAAATACCAAAATATCCTGCTCGATATGACACTAGATACCCTTTCCCTAAGTGTACCCTAACCCTAACCCTAACCCTAGCGGTTAGTGCTTAAGTCATATCTCGGCAAGTAAGCACCCGATTTCAAAACGGTTTGCAGATTACAACTCTGTACCAAGATACCTTTCCAATGATACCAAGTTTGACCGACTAGAATACAGTCTTAGAAAAAATGCCTCTAAGCACTACCCTAACCCTAACCCTAACCCTAACCCTAGCGGTTAGTGCTTAAGTCATATCTCGGCAAGTAAGCACCCGATTTCAAAACGGTTTGCAGATTACAACTCTGTACCAAGATACCTTTCCAATGATACCAAGTTTGACCGACTAGAATACAGTCTTAGAAAAAATGCCTCTAAGCACTACCCTAACCCTAGCGGTTAGTGCTTAAGTCATATCTCGGCAAGTAAGCACCCGATTTCAAAACGGTTTGCAGATTACAACTCTGTACCAAGATACCTTTCCAATGATACCAAGTTTGACCGACTAGAATACAGTCTTAGAAAAAATGCCTCTAAGCACTACCCTAACCCTAACCCTAACCCTACCCTAACCCTAGCGGTTAGTGCTTAAGTCATATCTCGGCAAGTAAGCACCCGATTTCAAAACGGTTTGCAGATTACAACTCTGTACCAAGATACCTTTCCAATGATACCAAGTTTGACCGACTAGAATACAGTCTTAGAAAAAATGCCTCTAAGCACTACCCTAACCCTAGCGGTTAGTGCTTAAGTCATATCTCGGCAAGTAAGCACCCGATTTCAAAACGGTTTGCAGATTACAACTCTGTACCAAGATACCTTTCCAATGATACCAAGTTTGACCGACTAGAATACAGTCTTAGAAAAAATGCCTCTAAGCACTACCCTAACCCTAACCCTAACCCTAGCGGTTAGTGCTTAAGTCATATCTCGGCAAGTAAGCACCCGATTTCAAAACGGTTTGCAGATTACAACTCTGTACCAAGATACCTTTCCAATGATACCAAGTTTGACCGACTAGAATACAGTCTTAGAAAAAATGCCTCTAAGCACTACCCTAACCCTAGCGGTTAGTGCTTAAGTCATATCTCGGCAAGTAAGCACCCGATTTCAAAACGGTTTGCAGATTACAACTCTGTACCAAGATACCTTTCCAATGATACCAAGTTTGACCGACTAGAATACAGTCTTAGAAAAAATGCCTCTAAGCACTACCCTAACCCTAACCCTAACCCTAGCGGTTAGTGCTTAAGTCATATCTCGGCAAGTAAGCACCCGATTTCAAAACGGTTTGCAGATTACAACTCTGTACCAAGATACCTTTCCAATGATACCAAGTTTGACCGACTAGAATACAGTCTTAGAAAAAATGCCTCTAAGCACTACCCTAACCCTAACCCTAACCCTAGCGGTTAGTGCTTAAGTCATATCTCGGCAAGTAAGCACCCGATTTCAAAACGGTTTGCAGATTACAACTCTGTACCAAGATACCTTTCCAATGATACCAAGTTTGACCGACTAGAATACAGTCTTAGAAAAAATGCCTCTAAGCACTACCCTAACCCTAACCCTAACCCTAGCGGTTAGTGCTTAAGTCATATCTCGGCAAGTAAGCACCCGATTTCAAAACGGTTTGCAGATTACAACTCTGTACCAAGATACCTTTCCAATGATACCAAGTTTGACCGACTAGAATACAGTCTTAGAAAAAATGCCTCTAAGCACTACCCTAACCCTAACCCTAACCCTAGCGGTTAGTGCTTAAGTCATATCTCGGCAAGTAAGCACCCGATTTCAAAACGGTTTGCAGATTACAACTCTGTACCAAGATACCTTTCCAATGATACCAAGTTTGACCGACTAGAATACAGTCTTAGAAAAAATGCCTCTAAGCACTACCCTAACCCTAACCCTAACCCTAGCGGTTAGTGCTTAAGTCATATCTCGGCAAGTAAGCACCCGATTTCAAAACGGTTTGCAGATTACAACTCTGTACCAAGATACCTTTCCAATGATACCAAGTTTGACCGACTAGAATACAGTCTTAGAAAAAATGCCTCTAAGCACTACCCTAACCCTAGCGGTTAGTGCTTAAGTCATATCTCGGCAAGTAAGCACCCGATTTCAAAACGGTTTGCAGATTACAACTCTGTACCAAGATACCTTTCCAATGATACCAAGTTTGACCGACTAGAATACAGTCTTAGAAAAAATGCCTCTAAGCAACCCTAACCCTAGCGGTTAGTGCTTAAGTCATATCTCGGCAAGTAAGCACCCGATTTCAAAACGGTTTGCAGATTACAACTCTGTACCAAGATACCTTTCCAATGATACCAAGTTTGACCGACTAGAATACAGTCTTAGAAAAAATGCCTCTAAGCACTACCCTAACCCTAACCCTAACCCTAGCGGTTAGTGCTTAAGTCATATCTCGGCAAGTAAGCACCCGATTTCAAAACGGTTTGCAGATTACAACTCTGTACCAAGATACCTTTCCAATGATACCAAGTTTGACCGACTAGAATACAGTCTTAGAAAAAATGCCTCTAAGCACTACCCTAACCCTAACCCTAACCCTAGCGGTTAGTGCTTAAGTCATATCTCGGCAAGTAAGCACCCGATTTCAAAACGGTTTGCAGATTACAACTCTGTACCAAGATACCTTTCCAATGATACCAAGTTTGACCGACTAGAATACAGTCTTAGAAAAAATGCCTCTAAGCACTACCCTAACCCTAGCGGTTAGTGCTTAAGTCATATCTCGGCAAGTAAGCACCCGATTTCAAAACGGTTTGCAGATTACAACTCTGTACCAAGATACCTTTCCAATGATACCAAGTTTGACCGACTAGAATACAGTCTTAGAAAAAATGCCTCTAAGCACTACCCTAACCCTAACCCTAACCCTAGCGGTTAGTGCTTAAGTCATATCTCGGCAAGTAAGCACCCGATTTCAAAACGGTTTGCAGATTACAACTCTGTACCAAGATACCTTTCCAATGATACCAAGTTTGACCGACTAGAATACAGTCTTAGAAAAAATGCCTCTAAGCACTACCCTAACCCTAACCCTAACCCTAGCGGTTAGTGCTTAAGTCATATCTCGGCAAGTAAGCACCCGATTTCAAAACGGTTTGCAGATTACAACTCTGTACCAAGATACCTTTCCAATGATACCAAGTTTGACCGACTAGAATACAGTCTTAGAAAAAATGCCTCTAAGCACTACCCTAACCCTAGCGGTTAGTGCTTAAGTCATATCTCGGCAAGTAAGCACCCGATTTCAAAACGGTTTGCAGATTACAACTCTGTACCAAGATACCTTTCCAATGATACCAAGTTTGACCGACTAGAATACAGTCTTAGAAAAAATGCCTCTAAGCACTACCCTAACTAACCCTAGCGGTTAGTGCTTAAGTCATATCTCGGCAAGTAAGCACCCGATTTCAAAACGGTTTGCAGATTACAACTCTGTACCAAGATACCTTTCCAATGATACCAAGTTTGACCGACTAGAATACAGTCTTAGAAAAAATGCCTCTAAGCACTACCCTAACCCTAGCGGTTAGTGCTTAAGTCATATCTCGGCAAGTAAGCACCCGATTTCAAAACGGTTTGCAGATTACAACTCTGTACCAAGATACCTTTCCAATGATACCAAGTTTGACCGACTAGAATACAGTCTTAGAAAAAATGCCTCTAAGCACTACCCTAACCCTAGCGGTTAGTGCTTAAGTCATATCTCGGCAAGTAAGCACCCGATTTCAAAACGGTTTGCAGATTACAACTCTGTACCAAGATACCTTTCCAATGATACCAAGTTTGACCGACTAGAATACAGTCTTAGAAAAAATGCCTCTAAGCACTACCCTAACCCTAACCCTAACCCTAGCGGTTAGTGCTTAAGTCATATCTCGGCAAGTAAGCACCCGATTTCAAAACGGTTTGCAGATTACAACTCTGTACCAAGATACCTTTCCAATGATACCAAGTTTGACCGACTAGAATACAGTCTTAGAAAAAATGCCTCTAAGCACTACCCTAACCCTAACCCTAACCCTAGCGGTTAGTGCTTAAGTCATATCTCGGCAAGTAAGCACCCGATTTCAAAACGGTTTGCAGATTACAACTCTGTACCAAGATACCTTTCCAATGATACCAAGTTTGACCGACTAGAATACAGTCTTAGAAAAAATGCCTCTAAGCACTACTAACCCTAACCCTAACCCTAACCCTAGCGGTTAGTGCTTAAGTCATATCTCGGCAAGTAAGCACCCGATTTCAAAACGGTTTGCAGATTACAACTCTGTACCAAGATACCTTTCCAATGATACCAAGTTTGACCGACTAGAATACAGTCTTAGAAAAAATGCCTCTAAGCACTACCCTAACCCTAACCCTAACCCTAGCGGTTAGTGCTTAAGTCATATCTCGGCAAGTAAGCACCCGATTTCAAAACGGTTTGCAGATTACAACTCTGTACCAAGATACCTTTCCAATGATACCAAGTTTGACCGACTAGAATACAGTCTTAGAAAAAATGCCTCTAAGCACTACCCTAACCCTAGCGGTTAGTGCTTAAGTCATATCTCGGCAAGTAAGCACCCGATTTCAAAACGGTTTGCAGATTACAACTCTGTACCAAGATACCTTTCCAATGATACCAAGTTTGACCGACTAGAATACAGTCTTAGAAAAAATGCCTCTAAGCACTACCCTAACCCTAACCCTAACCCTAGCGGTTAGTGCTTAAGTCATATCTCGGCAAGTAAGCACCCGATTTCAAAACGGTTTGCAGATTACAACTCTGTACCAAGATACCTTTCCAATGATACCAAGTTTGACCGACTAGAATACAGTCTTAGAAAAAATGCCTCTAAGCACTACCCTAACCCTAACCCTAGCGGTTAGTGCTTAAGTCATATCTCGGCAAGTAAGCACCCGATTTCAAAACGGTTTGCAGATTACAACTCTGTACCAAGATACCTTTCCAATGATACCAAGTTTGACCGACTAGAATACAGTCTTAGAAAAAATGCCTCTAAGCACTACCCTAACCCTAACCCTAACCCTAGCGGTTAGTGCTTAAGTCATATCTCGGCAAGTAAGCACCCGATTTCAAAACGGTTTGCAGATTACAACTCTGTACCAAGATACCTTTCCAATGATACCAAGTTTGACCGACTAGAATACAGTCTTAGAAAAAATGCCTCTAAGCACTACCCTAACCCTAACCCTAACCCTAGCGGTTAGTGCTTAAGTCATATCTCGGCAAGTAAGCACCCGATTTCAAAACGGTTTGCAGATTACAACTCTGTACCAAGATACCTTTCCAATGATACCAAGTTTGACCGACTAGAATACAGTCTTAGAAAAAATGCCTCTAAGCACTACCCTAACCCTAACCCTAACCCTAGCGGTTAGTGCTTAAGTCATATCTCGGCAAGTAAGCACCCGATTTCAAAACGGTTTGCAGATTACAACTCTGTACCAAGATACCTTTCCAATGATACCAAGTTTGACCGACTAGAATACAGTCTTAGAAAAAATGCCTCTAAGCACTACCCTAACCCTAACCCTAACCCTAGCGGTTAGTGCTTAAGTCATATCTCGGCAAGTAAGCACCCGATTTCAAAACGGTTTGCAGATTACAACTCTGTACCAAGATACCTTTCCAATGATACCAAGTTTGACCGACTAGAATACAGTCTTAGAAAAAATGCCTCTAAGCACTACCCTAACCCTAACCCTAACCCTAGCGGTTAGTGCTTAAGTCATATCTCGGCAAGTAAGCACCCGATTTCAAAACGGTTTGCAGATTACAACTCTGTACCAAGATACCTTTCCAATGATACCAAGTTTGACCGACTAGAATACAGTCTTAGAAAAAATGCCTCTAAGCACTACCCTAACCCTAGCGGTTAGTGCTTAAGTCATATCTCGGCAAGTAAGCACCCGATTTCAAAACGGTTTGCAGATTACAACTCTGTACCAAGATACCTTTCCAATGATACCAAGTTTGACCGACTAGAATACAGTCTTAGAAAAAATGCCTCTAAGCACTACCCTAACCCTAACCCTAACCCTAGCGGTTAGTGCTTAAGTCATATCTCGGCAAGTAAGCACCCGATTTCAAAACGGTTTGCAGATTACAACTCTGTACCAAGATACCTTTCCAATGATACCAAGTTTGACCGACTAGAATACAGTCTTAGAAAAAATGCCTCTAAGCACTACCCTAACCCTAACCCTAACCCTAGCGGTTAGTGCTTAAGTCATATCTCGGCAAGTAAGCACCCGATTTCAAAACGGTTTGCAGATTACAACTCTGTACCAAGATACCTTTCCAATGATACCAAGTTTGACCGACTAGAATACAGTCTTAGAAAAATGCCTCTAAGCACTACCCTAACCCTAACCCTAACCCTAGCGGTTAGTGCTTAAGTCATATCTCGGCAAGTAAGCACCCGATTTCAAAACGGTTTGCAGATTACAACTCTGTACCAAGATACCTTTCCAATGATACCAAGTTTGACCGACTAGAATACAGTCTTAGAAAAAATGCCTCTAAGCACTACCCTAACCCTAACCCTAACCCTAGCGGTTAGTGCTTAAGTCATATCTCGGCAAGTAAGCACCCGATTTCAAAACGGTTTGCAGATTACAACTCTGTACCAAGATACCTTTCCAATGATACCAAGTTTGACCGACTAGAATACAGTCTTAGAAAAAATGCCTCTAAGCACTACCCTAACCCTAGCGGTTAGTGCTTAAGTCATATCTCGGCAAGTAAGCACCCGATTTCAAAACGGTTTGCAGATTACAACTCTGTACCAAGATACCTTTCCAATGATACCAAGTTTGACCGACTAGAATACAGTCTTAGAAAAAATGCCTCTAAGCACTACCCTAACCCTAACCCTAACCCTAGCGGTTAGTGCTTAAGTCATATCTCGGCAAGTAAGCACCCGATTTCAAAACGGTTTGCAGATTACAACTCTGTACCAAGATACCTTTCCAATGATACCAAGTTTGACCGACTAGAATACAGTCTTAGAAAAAATGCCTCTAAGCACTACCCTAACCCTAACCCTAACCCTAGCGGTTAGTGCTTAAGTCATATCTCGGCAAGTAAGCACCCGATTTCAAAACGGTTTGCAGATTACAACTCTGTACCAAGATACCTTTCCAATGATACCAAGTTTGACCGACTAGAATACAGTCTTAGAAAAAATGCCTCTAAGCACTACCCTAACCCTAACCCTAACCCTAGCGGTTAGTGCTTAAGTCATATCTCGGCAAGTAAGCACCCGATTTCAAAACGGTTTGCAGATTACAACTCTGTACCAAGATACCTTTCCAATGATACCAAGTTTGACCGACTAGAATACAGTCTTAGAAAAAATGCCTCTAAGCACTACCCTAACCCTAACCCTAACCCTAGCGGTTAGTGCTTAAGTCATATCTCGGCAAGTAAGCACCCGATTTCAAAACGGTTTGCAGATTACAACTCTGTACCAAGATACCTTTCCAATGATACCAAGTTTGACCGACTAGAATACAGTCTTAGAAAAAATGCCTCTAAGCACTACCCTAACCCTAACCCTAACCCTAGCGGTTAGTGCTTAAGTCATATCTCGGCAAGTAAGCACCCGATTTCAAAACGGTTTGCAGATTACAACTCTGTACCAAGATACCTTTCCAATGATACCAAGTTTGACCGACTAGAATACAGTCTTAGAAAAAATGCCTCTAAGCACTACCCTAACCCTAACCCTAACCCTAGCGGTTAGTGCTTAAGTCATATCTCGGCAAGTAAGCACCCGATTTCAAAACGGTTTGCAGATTACAACTCTGTACCAAGATACCTTTCCAATGATACCAAGTTTGACCGACTAGAATACAGTCTTAGAAAAAATGCCTCTAAGCACTACCCTAACCCTAACCCTAACCCTAGCGGTTAGTGCTTAAGTCATATCTCGGCAAGTAAGCACCCGATTTCAAAACGGTTTGCAGATTACAACTCTGTACCAAGATACCTTTCCAATGATACCAAGTTTGACCGACTAGAATACAGTCTTAGAAAAAATGCCTCTAAGCCTAACCCTAACCCTAGCGGTTAGTGCTTAAGTCATATCTCGGCAAGTAAGCACCCGATTTCAAAACGGTTTGCAGATTACAACTCTGTACCAAGATACCTTTCCAATGATACCAAGTTTGACCGACTAGAATACAGTCTTAGAAAAAATGCCTCTAAGCACTACCCTAACCCTAACCCTAACCCTAGCGGTTAGTGCTTAAGTCATATCTCGGCAAGTAAGCACCCGATTTCAAAACGGTTTGCAGATTACAACTCTGTACCAAGATACCTTTCCAATGATACCAAGTTTGACCGACTAGAATACAGTCTTAGAAAAAATGCCTCTAAGCACTACCCTAACCCTAACCCTAACCCTAGCGGTTAGTGCTTAAGTCATATCTCGGCAAGTAAGCACCCGATTTCAAAACGGTTTGCAGATTACAACTCTGTACCAAGATACCTTTCCAATGATACCAAGTTTGACCGACTAGAATACAGTCTTAGAAAAAATGCCTCTAAGCACTACCCTAACCCTAGCGGTTAGTGCTTAAGTCATATCTCGGCAAGTAAGCACCCGATTTCAAAACGGTTTGCAGATTACAACTCTGTACCAAGATACCTTTCCAATGATACCAAGTTTGACCGACTAGAATACAGTCTTAGAAAAAATGCCTCTAAGCACTACCCTAACCCTAACCCTAACCCTAGCGGTTAGTGCTTAAGTCATATCTCGGCAAGTAAGCACCCGATTTCAAAACGGTTTGCAGATTACAACTCTGTACCAAGATACCTTTCCAATGATACCAAGTTTGACCGACTAGAATACAGTCTTAGAAAAAATGCCTCTAAGCACTACCCTAACCCTAACCCTAACCCTAGCGGTTAGTGCTTAAGTCATATCTCGGCAAGTAAGCACCCGATTTCAAAACGGTTTGCAGATTACAACTCTGTACCAAGATACCTTTCCAATGATACCAAGTTTGACCGACTAGAATACAGTCTTAGAAAAAATGCCTCTAAGCACTACCCTAACCCTAACCCTAGCGGTTAGTGCTTAAGTCATATCTCGGCAAGTAAGCACCCGATTTCAAAACGGTTTGCAGATTACAACTCTGTACCAAGATACCTTTCCAATGATACCAAGTTTGACCGACTAGAATACAGTCTTAGAAAAAATGCCTCTAAGCACTACCCTAACCCTAACCCTAACCCTAGCGGTTAGTGCTTAAGTCATATCTCGGCAAGTAAGCACCCGATTTCAAAACGGTTTGCAGATTACAACTCTGTACCAAGATACCTTTCCAATGATACCAAGTTTGACCGACTAGAATACAGTCTTAGAAAAAATGCCTCTAAGCACTACCCTAACCCTAACCCTAACCCTAGCGGTTAGTGCTTAAGTCATATCTCGGCAAGTAAGCACCCGATTTCAAAACGGTTTGCAGATTACAACTCTGTACCAAGATACCTTTCCAATGATACCAAGTTTGACCGACTAGAATACAGTCTTAGAAAAAATGCCTCTAAGCACTACCCTAACCCTAACCCTAACCCTAGCGGTTAGTGCTTAAGTCATATCTCGGCAAGTAAGCACCCGATTTCAAAACGGTTTGCAGATTACAACTCTGTACCAAGATACCTTTCCAATGATACCAAGTTTGACCGACTAGAATACAGTCTTAGAAAAAATGCCTCTAAGCTAACCCTAACCCTAACCCTAGCGGTTAGTGCTTAAGTCATATCTCGGCAAGTAAGCACCCGATTTCAAAACGGTTTGCAGATTACAACTCTGTACCAAGATACCTTTCCAATGATACCAAGTTTGACCGACTAGAATACAGTCTTAGAAAAAATGCCTCTAAGCACTACCCTAACCCTAACCCTAACCCTAGCGGTTAGTGCTTAAGTCATATCTCGGCAAGTAAGCACCCGATTTCAAAACGGTTTGCAGATTACAACTCTGTACCAAGATACCTTTCCAATGATACCAAGTTTGACCGACTAGAATACAGTCTTAGAAAAAATGCCTCTAAGCACTACCCTAACCCTAACCCTAACCCTAGCGGTTAGTGCTTAAGTCATATCTCGGCAAGTAAGCACCCGATTTCAAAACGGTTTGCAGATTACAACTCTGTACCAAGATACCTTTCCAATGATACCAAGTTTGACCGACTAGAATACAGTCTTAGAAAAAATGCCTCTAAGCACTACCCTAACCCTAGCGGTTAGTGCTTAAGTCATATCTCGGCAAGTAAGCACCCGATTTCAAAACGGTTTGCAGATTACAACTCTGTACCAAGATACCTTTCCAATGATACCAAGTTTGACCGACTAGAATACAGTCTTAGAAAAAATGCCTCTAAGCACTACCCTAACCCTAACCCTAACCCTAGCGGTTAGTGCTTAAGTCATATCTCGGCAAGTAAGCACCCGATTTCAAAACGGTTTGCAGATTACAACTCTGTACCAAGATACCTTTCCAATGATACCAAGTTTGACCGACTAGAATACAGTCTTAGAAAAAATGCCTCTAAGCACTACCCTAACCCTAACCCTAACCCTAGCGGTTAGTGCTTAAGTCATATCTCGGCAAGTAAGCACCCGATTTCAAAACGGTTTGCAGATTACAACTCTGTACCAAGATACCTTTCCAATGATACCAAGTTTGACCGACTAGAATACAGTCTTAGAAAAAATGCCTCTAAGCACTACCCTAACCCTAGCGGTTAGTGCTTAAGTCATATCTCGGCAAGTAAGCACCCGATTTCAAAACGGTTTGCAGATTACAACTCTGTACCAAGATACCTTTCCAATGATACCAAGTTTGACCGACTAGAATACAGTCTTAGAAAAAATGCCTCTAAGCACTACCCTAACCCTAACCCTAACCCTAGCGGTTAGTGCTTAAGTCATATCTCGGCAAGTAAGCACCCGATTTCAAAACGGTTTGCAGATTACAACTCTGTACCAAGATACCTTTCCAATGATACCAAGTTTGACCGACTAGAATACAGTCTTAGAAAAAATGCCTCTAAGCACTACCCTAACCCTAACCCTAACCCTAGCGGTTAGTGCTTAAGTCATATCTCGGCAAGTAAGCACCCGATTTCAAAACGGTTTGCAGATTACAACTCTGTACCAAGATACCTTTCCAATGATACCAAGTTTGACCGACTAGAATACAGTCTTAGAAAAAATGCCTCTAAGCACTACCCTAACCCTAACCCTAACCCTAGCGGTTAGTGCTTAAGTCATATCTCGGCAAGTAAGCACCCGATTTCAAAACGGTTTGCAGATTACAACTCTGTACCAAGATACCTTTCCAATGATACCAAGTTTGACCGACTAGAATACAGTCTTAGAAAAAATGCCTCTAAGCACTACCCTAACCCTAACCCTAACCCTAGCGGTTAGTGCTTAAGTCATATCTCGGCAAGTAAGCACCCGATTTCAAAACGGTTTGCAGATTACAACTCTGTACCAAGATACCTTTCCAATGATACCAAGTTTGACCGACTAGAATACAGTCTTAGAAAAAATGCCTCTAAGCACTACCCTAACCCTAACCCTAACCCTAGCGGTTAGTGCTTAAGTCATATCTCGGCAAGTAAGCACCCGATTTCAAAACGGTTTGCAGATTACAACTCTGTACCAAGATACCTTTCCAATGATACCAAGTTTGACCGACTAGAATACAGTCTTAGAAAAAATGCCTCTAAGCACTACCCTAACCCTAACCCTAACCCTAGCGGTTAGTGCTTAAGTCATATCTCGGCAAGTAAGCACCCGATTTCAAAACGGTTTGCAGATTACAACTCTGTACCAAGATACCTTTCCAATGATACCAAGTTTGACCGACTAGAATACAGTCTTAGAAAAAATGCCTCTAAGCACTACCCTAACCCTAACCCTAACCCTAGCGGTTAGTGCTTAAGTCATATCTCGGCAAGTAAGCACCCGATTTCAAAACGGTTTGCAGATTACAACTCTGTACCAAGATACCTTTCCAATGATACCAAGTTTGACCGACTAGAATACAGTCTTAGAAAAAATGCCTCTAAGCACTACCCTAACCCTAACCCTAACCCTAGCGGTTAGTGCTTAAGTCATATCTCGGCAAGTAAGCACCCGATTTCAAAACGGTTTGCAGATTACAACTCTGTACCAAGATACCTTTCCAATGATACCAAGTTTGACCGACTAGAATACAGTCTTAGAAAAAATGCCTCTAAGCACTACCCTAACCCTAACCCTAACCCTAGCGGTTAGTGCTTAAGTCATATCTCGGCAAGTAAGCACCCGATTTCAAAACGGTTTGCAGATTACAACTCTGTACCAAGATACCTTTCCAATGATACCAAGTTTGACCGACTAGAATACAGTCTTAGAAAAAATGCCTCTAAGCACTACCCTAACCCTAACCCTAACCCTAGCGGTTAGTGCTTAAGTCATATCTCGGCAAGTAAGCACCCGATTTCAAAACGGTTTGCAGATTACAACTCTGTACCAAGATACCTTTCCAATGATACCAAGTTTGACCGACTAGAATACAGTCTTAGAAAAAATGCCTCTAAGCACTACCCTAACCCTAACCCTAACCCTAGCGGTTAGTGCTTAAGTCATATCTCGGCAAGTAAGCACCCGATTTCAAAACGGTTTGCAGATTACAACTCTGTACCAAGATACCTTTCCAATGATACCAAGTTTGACCGACTAGAATACAGTCTTAGAAAAAATGCCTCTAAGCACTACCCTAACCCTAACCCTAACCCTAGCGGTTAGTGCTTAAGTCATATCTCGGCAAGTAAGCACCCGATTTCAAAACGGTTTGCAGATTACAACTCTGTACCAAGATACCTTTCCAATGATACCAAGTTTGACCGACTAGAATACAGTCTTAGAAAAAATGCCTCTAAGCACTACCCTAACCCTAACCCTAACCCTAGCGGTTAGTGCTTAAGTCATATCTCGGCAAGTAAGCACCCGATTTCAAAACGGTTTGCAGATTACAACTCTGTACCAAGATACCTTTCCAATGATACCAAGTTTGACCGACTAGAATACAGTCTTAGAAAAAATGCCTCTAAGCACTACCCTAACCCTAGCGGTTAGTGCTTAAGTCATATCTCGGCAAGTAAGCACCCGATTTCAAAACGGTTTGCAGATTACAACTCTGTACCAAGATACCTTTCCAATGATACCAAGTTTGACCGACTAGAATACAGTCTTAGAAAAAATGCCTCTAAGCACTACCCTAACCCTAACCCTAACCCTAGCGGTTAGTGCTTAAGTCATATCTCGGCAAGTAAGCACCCGATTTCAAAACGGTTTGCAGATTACAACTCTGTACCAAGATACCTTTCCAATGATACCAAGTTTGACCGACTAGAATACAGTCTTAGAAAAAATGCCTCTAAGCACTACCCTAACCCTAGCGGTTAGTGCTTAAGTCATATCTCGGCAAGTAAGCACCCGATTTCAAAACGGTTTGCAGATTACAACTCTGTACCAAGATACCTTTCCAATGATACCAAGTTTGACCGACTAGAATACAGTCTTAGAAAAAATGCCTCTAAGCACTACCCTAACCCTAACCCTAACCCTAGCGGTTAGTGCTTAAGTCATATCTCGGCAAGTAAGCACCCGATTTCAAAACGGTTTGCAGATTACAACTCTGTACCAAGATACCTTTCCAATGATACCAAGTTTGACCGACTAGAATACAGTCTTAGAAAAAATGCCTCTAAGCACTACCCTAACCCTAACCCTAACCCTAGCGGTTAGTGCTTAAGTCATATCTCGGCAAGTAAGCACCCGATTTCAAAACGGTTTGCAGATTACAACTCTGTACCAAGATACCTTTCCAATGATACCAAGTTTGACCGACTAGAATACAGTCTTAGAAAAAATGCCTCTAAGCACTACCCTAACCCTAGCGGTTAGTGCTTAAGTCATATCTCGGCAAGTAAGCACCCGATTTCAAAACGGTTTGCAGATTACAACTCTGTACCAAGATACCTTTCCAATGATACCAAGTTTGACCGACTAGAATACAGTCTTAGAAAAAATGCCTCTAAGCACTACCCTAACCCTAACCCTAACCCTAGCGGTTAGTGCTTAAGTCATATCTCGGCAAGTAAGCACCCGATTTCAAAACGGTTTGCAGATTACAACTCTGTACCAAGATACCTTTCCAATGATACCAAGTTTGACCGACTAGAATACAGTCTTAGAAAAAATGCCTCTAAGCACTACCCTAACCCTAGCGGTTAGTGCTTAAGTCATATCTCGGCAAGTAAGCACCCGATTTCAAAACGGTTTGCAGATTACAACTCTGTACCAAGATACCTTTCCAATGATACCAAGTTTGACCGACTAGAATACAGTCTTAGAAAAAATGCCTCTAAGCACTACCCTAACCCTAACCCTAACCCTAGCGGTTAGTGCTTAAGTCATATCTCGGCAAGTAAGCACCCGATTTCAAAACGGTTTGCAGATTACAACTCTGTACCAAGATACCTTTCCAATGATACCAAGTTTGACCGACTAGAATACAGTCTTAGAAAAAATGCCTCTAAGCACTACCCTAACCCTAACCCTAACCCTAGCGGTTAGTGCTTAAGTCATATCTCGGCAAGTAAGCACCCGATTTCAAAACGGTTTGCAGATTACAACTCTGTACCAAGATACCTTTCCAATGATACCAAGTTTGACCGACTAGAATACAGTCTTAGAAAAAATGCCTCTAAGCACTACCCTAACCCTAGCGGTTAGTGCTTAAGTCATATCTCGGCAAGTAAGCACCCGATTTCAAAACGGTTTGCAGATTACAACTCTGTACCAAGATACCTTTCCAATGATACCAAGTTTGACCGACTAGAATACAGTCTTAGAAAAAATGCCTCTAAGCACTACCCTAACCCTAACCCTAACCCTAGCGGTTAGTGCTTAAGTCATATCTCGGCAAGTAAGCACCCGATTTCAAAACGGTTTGCAGATTACAACTCTGTACCAAGATACCTTTCCAATGATACCAAGTTTGACCGACTAGAATACAGTCTTAGAAAAAATGCCTCTAAGCACTACCCTAACCCTAACCCTAACCCTAGCGGTTAGTGCTTAAGTCATATCTCGGCAAGTAAGCACCCGATTTCAAAACGGTTTGCAGATTACAACTCTGTACCAAGATACCTTTCCAATGATACCAAGTTTGACCGACTAGAATACAGTCTTAGAAAAAATGCCTCTAAGCACTACCCTAACCCTAGCGGTTAGTGCTTAAGTCATATCTCGGCAAGTAAGCACCCGATTTCAAAACGGTTTGCAGATTACAACTCTGTACCAAGATACCTTTCCAATGATACCAAGTTTGACCGACTAGAATACAGTCTTAGAAAAAATGCCTCTAAGCACTACCCTAACCCTAACCCTAACCCTAGCGGTTAGTGCTTAAGTCATATCTCGGCAAGTAAGCACCCGATTTCAAAACGGTTTGCAGATTACAACTCTGTACCAAGATACCTTTCCAATGATACCAAGTTTGACCGACTAGAATACAGTCTTAGAAAAAATGCCTCTAAGCACTACCCTAACCCTAACCCTAACCCTAGCGGTTAGTGCTTAAGTCATATCTCGGCAAGTAAGCACCCGATTTCAAAACGGTTTGCAGATTACAACTCTGTACCAAGATACCTTTCCAATGATACCAAGTTTGACCGACTAGAATACAGTCTTAGAAAAAATGCCTCTAAGCACTACCCTAACCCTAGCGGTTAGTGCTTAAGTCATATCTCGGCAAGTAAGCACCCGATTTCAAAACGGTTTGCAGATTACAACTCTGTACCAAGATACCTTTCCAATGATACCAAGTTTGACCGACTAGAATACAGTCTTAGAAAAAATGCCTCTAAGCACTACCCTAACCCTAACCCTAACCCTAGCGGTTAGTGCTTAAGTCATATCTCGGCAAGTAAGCACCCGATTTCAAAACGGTTTGCAGATTACAACTCTGTACCAAGATACCTTTCCAATGATACCAAGTTTGACCGACTAGAATACAGTCTTAGAAAAAATGCCTCTAAGCACTACCCTAACCCTAACCCTAACCCTAGCGGTTAGTGCTTAAGTCATATCTCGGCAAGTAAGCACCCGATTTCAAAACGGTTTGCAGATTACAACTCTGTACCAAGATACCTTTCCAATGATACCAAGTTTGACCGACTAGAATACAGTCTTAGAAAAAATGCCTCTAAGCACTACCCTAACCCTAACCCTAACCCTAGCGGTTAGTGCTTAAGTCATATCTCGGCAAGTAAGCACCCGATTTCAAAACGGTTTGCAGATTACAACTCTGTACCAAGATACCTTTCCAATGATACCAAGTTTGACCGACTAGAATACAGTCTTAGAAAAAATGCCTCTAAGCACTACCCTAACCCTAACCCTAACCCTAGCGGTTAGTGCTTAAGTCATATCTCGGCAAGTAAGCACCCGATTTCAAAACGGTTTGCAGATTACAACTCTGTACCAAGATACCTTTCCAATGATACCAAGTTTGACCGACTAGAATACAGTCTTAGAAAAAATGCCTCTAAGCACTACCCTAACCCTAACCCTAACCCTAGCGGTTAGTGCTTAAGTCATATCTCGGCAAGTAAGCACCCGATTTCAAAACGGTTTGCAGATTACAACTCTGTACCAAGATACCTTTCCAATGATACCAAGTTTGACCGACTAGAATACAGTCTTAGAAAAAATGCCTCTAAGCACTACCCTAACCCTAACCCTAACCCTAGCGGTTAGTGCTTAAGTCATATCTCGGCAAGTAAGCACCCGATTTCAAAACGGTTTGCAGATTACAACTCTGTACCAAGATACCTTTCCAATGATACCAAGTTTGACCGACTAGAATACAGTCTTAGAAAAAATGCCTCTAAGCACTACCCTAACCCTAGCGGTTAGTGCTTAAGTCATATCTCGGCAAGTAAGCACCCGATTTCAAAACGGTTTGCAGATTACAACTCTGTACCAAGATACCTTTCCAATGATACCAAGTTTGACCGACTAGAATACAGTCTTAGAAAAAATGCCTCTAAGCACTACCCTAACCCTAACCCTAACCCTAGCGGTTAGTGCTTAAGTCATATCTCGGCAAGTAAGCACCCGATTTCAAAACGGTTTGCAGATTACAACTCTGTACCAAGATACCTTTCCAATGATACCAAGTTTGACCGACTAGAATACAGTCTTAGAAAAAATGCCTCTAAGCACTACCCTAACCCTAACCCTAACCCTAGCGGTTAGTGCTTAAGTCATATCTCGGCAAGTAAGCACCCGATTTCAAAACGGTTTGCAGATTACAACTCTGTACCAAGATACCTTTCCAATGATACCAAGTTTGACCGACTAGAATACAGTCTTAGAAAAAATGCCTCTAAGCACTACCCTAACCCTAGCGGTTAGTGCTTAAGTCATATCTCGGCAAGTAAGCACCCGATTTCAAAACGGTTTGCAGATTACAACTCTGTACCAAGATACCTTTCCAATGATACCAAGTTTGACCGACTAGAATACAGTCTTAGAAAAAATGCCTCTAAGCACTACCCTAACCCTAACCCTAACCCTAGCGGTTAGTGCTTAAGTCATATCTCGGCAAGTAAGCACCCGATTTCAAAACGGTTTGCAGATTACAACTCTGTACCAAGATACCTTTCCAATGATACCAAGTTTGACCGACTAGAATACAGTCTTAGAAAAAATGCCTCTAAGCACTACCCTAACCCTAACCCTAACCCTAGCGGTTAGTGCTTAAGTCATATCTCGGCAAGTAAGCACCCGATTTCAAAACGGTTTGCAGATTACAACTCTGTACCAAGATACCTTTCCAATGATACCAAGTTTGACCGACTAGAATACAGTCTTAGAAAAAATGCCTCTAAGCACTACCCTAACCCTAACCCTAACCCTAGCGGTTAGTGCTTAAGTCATATCTCGGCAAGTAAGCACCCGATTTCAAAACGGTTTGCAGATTACAACTCTGTACCAAGATACCTTTCCAATGATACCAAGTTTGACCGACTAGAATACAGTCTTAGAAAAAATGCCTCTAAGCACTACCCTAACCCTAACCCTAACCCTAGCGGTTAGTGCTTAAGTCATATCTCGGCAAGTAAGCACCCGATTTCAAAACGGTTTGCAGATTACAACTCTGTACCAAGATACCTTTCCAATGATACCAAGTTTGACCGACTAGAATACAGTCTTAGAAAAAATGCCTCTAAGCACTACCCTAACCCTAACCCTAACCCTAGCGGTTAGTGCTTAAGTCATATCTCGGCAAGTAAGCACCCGATTTCAAAACGGTTTGCAGATTACAACTCTGTACCAAGATACCTTTCCAATGATACCAAGTTTGACCGACTAGAATACAGTCTTAGAAAAAATGCCTCTAAGCACTACCCTAACCCTAACCCTAACCCTAGCGGTTAGTGCTTAAGTCATATCTCGGCAAGTAAGCACCCGATTTCAAAACGGTTTGCAGATTACAACTCTGTACCAAGATACCTTTCCAATGATACCAAGTTTGACCGACTAGAATACAGTCTTAGAAAAAATGCCTCTAAGCACTACCCTAACCCTAACCCTAACCCTAGCGGTTAGTGCTTAAGTCATATCTCGGCAAGTAAGCACCCGATTTCAAAACGGTTTGCAGATTACAACTCTGTACCAAGATACCTTTCCAATGATACCAAGTTTGACCGACTAGAATACAGTCTTAGAAAAAATGCCTCTAAGCACTACCCTAACCCTAACCCTAACCCTAGCGGTTAGTGCTTAAGTCATATCTCGGCAAGTAAGCACCCGATTTCAAAACGGTTTGCAGATTACAACTCTGTACCAAGATACCTTTCCAATGATACCAAGTTTGACCGACTAGAATACAGTCTTAGAAAAAATGCCTCTAAGCACTACCCTAACCCTAACCCTAACCCTAGCGGTTAGTGCTTAAGTCATATCTCGGCAAGTAAGCACCCGATTTCAAAACGGTTTGCAGATTACAACTCTGTACCAAGATACCTTTCCAATGATACCAAGTTTGACCGACTAGAATACAGTCTTAGAAAAAATGCCTCTAAGCACTACCCTAACCCTAACCCTAACCCTAGCGGTTAGTGCTTAAGTCATATCTCGGCAAGTAAGCACCCGATTTCAAAACGGTTTGCAGATTACAACTCTGTACCAAGATACCTTTCCAATGATACCAAGTTTGACCGACTAGAATACAGTCTTAGAAAAAATGCCTCTAAGCACTACCCTAACCCTAACCCTAACCCTAGCGGTTAGTGCTTAAGTCATATCTCGGCAAGTAAGCACCCGATTTCAAAACGGTTTGCAGATTACAACTCTGTACCAAGATACCTTTCCAATGATACCAAGTTTGACCGACTAGAATACAGTCTTAGAAAAAATGCCTCTAAGCACTACCCTAACCCTAACCCTAACCCTAGCGGTTAGTGCTTAAGTCATATCTCGGCAAGTAAGCACCCGATTTCAAAACGGTTTGCAGATTACAACTCTGTACCAAGATACCTTTCCAATGATACCAAGTTTGACCGACTAGAATACAGTCTTAGAAAAAATGCCTCTAAGCACTACCCTAACCCTAACCCTAACCCTAGCGGTTAGTGCTTAAGTCATATCTCGGCAAGTAAGCACCCGATTTCAAAACGGTTTGCAGATTACAACTCTGTACCAAGATACCTTTCCAATGATACCAAGTTTGACCGACTAGAATACAGTCTTAGAAAAAATGCCTCTAAGCACTACCCTAACCCTAGCGGTTAGTGCTTAAGTCATATCTCGGCAAGTAAGCACCCGATTTCAAAACGGTTTGCAGATTACAACTCTGTACCAAGATACCTTTCCAATGATACCAAGTTTGACCGACTAGAATACAGTCTTAGAAAAAATGCCTCTAAGCACTACCCTAACCCTAGCGGTTAGTGCTTAAGTCATATCTCGGCAAGTAAGCACCCGATTTCAAAACGGTTTGCAGATTACAACTCTGTACCAAGATACCTTTCCAATGATACCAAGTTTGACCGACTAGAATACAGTCTTAGAAAAAATGCCTCTAAGCACTACCCTAACCCTAACCCTAACCCTAGCGGTTAGTGCTTAAGTCATATCTCGGCAAGTAAGCACCCGATTTCAAAACGGTTTGCAGATTACAACTCTGTACCAAGATACCTTTCCAATGATACCAAGTTTGACCGACTAGAATACAGTCTTAGAAAAAATGCCTCTAAGCACTACCCTAACCCTAACCCTAACCCTAGCGGTTAGTGCTTAAGTCATATCTCGGCAAGTAAGCACCCGATTTCAAAACGGTTTGCAGATTACAACTCTGTACCAAGATACCTTTCCAATGATACCAAGTTTGACCGACTAGAATACAGTCTTAGAAAAAATGCCTCTAAGCACTACCCTAACCCTAACCCTAACCCTAGCGGTTAGTGCTTAAGTCATATCTCGGCAAGTAAGCACCCGATTTCAAAACGGTTTGCAGATTACAACTCTGTACCAAGATACCTTTCCAATGATACCAAGTTTGACCGACTAGAATACAGTCTTAGAAAAAATGCCTCTAAGCACTACCCTAACCCTAACCCTAACCCTAGCGGTTAGTGCTTAAGTCATATCTCGGCAAGTAAGCACCCGATTTCAAAACGGTTTGCAGATTACAACTCTGTACCAAGATACCTTTCCAATGATACCAAGTTTGACCGACTAGAATACAGTCTTAGAAAAAATGCCTCTAAGCACTACCCTAACCCTAACCCTAACCCTAGCGGTTAGTGCTTAAGTCATATCTCGGCAAGTAAGCACCCGATTTCAAAACGGTTTGCAGATTACAACTCTGTACCAAGATACCTTTCCAATGATACCAAGTTTGACCGACTAGAATACAGTCTTAGAAAAAATGCCTCTAAGCACTACCCTAACCCTAACCCTAACCCTAGCGGTTAGTGCTTAAGTCATATCTCGGCAAGTAAGCACCCGATTTCAAAACGGTTTGCAGATTACAACTCTGTACCAAGATACCTTTCCAATGATACCAAGTTTGACCGACTAGAATACAGTCTTAGAAAAAATGCCTCTAAGCACTACCCTAACCCTAACCCTAACCCTAGCGGTTAGTGCTTAAGTCATATCTCGGCAAGTAAGCACCCGATTTCAAAACGGTTTGCAGATTACAACTCTGTACCAAGATACCTTTCCAATGATACCAAGTTTGACCGACTAGAATACAGTCTTAGAAAAAATGCCTCTAAGCACTACCCTAACCCTAACCCTAACCCTAGCGGTTAGTGCTTAAGTCATATCTCGGCAAGTAAGCACCCGATTTCAAAACGGTTTGCAGATTACAACTCTGTACCAAGATACCTTTCCAATGATACCAAGTTTGACCGACTAGAATACAGTCTTAGAAAAAATGCCTCTAAGCACTACCCTAACCCTAACCCTAACCCTAGCGGTTAGTGCTTAAGTCATATCTCGGCAAGTAAGCACCCGATTTCAAAACGGTTTGCAGATTACAACTCTGTACCAAGATACCTTTCCAATGATACCAAGTTTGACCGACTAGAATACAGTCTTAGAAAAAATGCCTCTAAGCACTACCCTAACCCTAGCGGTTAGTGCTTAAGTCATATCTCGGCAAGTAAGCACCCGATTTCAAAACGGTTTGCAGATTACAACTCTGTACCAAGATACCTTTCCAATGATACCAAGTTTGACCGACTAGAATACAGTCTTAGAAAAAATGCCTCTAAGCACTACCCTAACCCTAGCGGTTAGTGCTTAAGTCATATCTCGGCAAGTAAGCACCCGATTTCAAAACGGTTTGCAGATTACAACTCTGTACCAAGATACCTTTCCAATGATACCAAGTTTGACCGACTAGAATACAGTCTTAGAAAAAATGCCTCTAAGCACTACCCTAACCCTAACCCTAACCCTAGCGGTTAGTGCTTAAGTCATATCTCGGCAAGTAAGCACCCGATTTCAAAACGGTTTGCAGATTACAACTCTGTACCAAGATACCTTTCCAATGATACCAAGTTTGACCGACTAGAATACAGTCTTAGAAAAAATGCCTCTAAGCACTACCCTAACCCTAGCGGTTAGTGCTTAAGTCATATCTCGGCAAGTAAGCACCCGATTTCAAAACGGTTTGCAGATTACAACTCTGTACCAAGATACCTTTCCAATGATACCAAGTTTGACCGACTAGAATACAGTCTTAGAAAAAATGCCTCTAAGCACTACCCTAACCCTAACCCTAACCCTAGCGGTTAGTGCTTAAGTCATATCTCGGCAAGTAAGCACCCGATTTCAAAACGGTTTGCAGATTACAACTCTGTACCAAGATACCTTTCCAATGATACCAAGTTTGACCGACTAGAATACAGTCTTAGAAAAAATGCCTCTAAGCACTACCCTAACCCTAACCCTAACCCTAGCGGTTAGTGCTTAAGTCATATCTCGGCAAGTAAGCACCCGATTTCAAAACGGTTTGCAGATTACAACTCTGTACCAAGATACCTTTCCAATGATACCAAGTTTGACCGACTAGAATACAGTCTTAGAAAAAATGCCTCTAAGCACTACCCTAACCCTAACCCTAACCCTAGCGGTTAGTGCTTAAGTCATATCTCGGCAAGTAAGCACCCGATTTCAAAACGGTTTGCAGATTACAACTCTGTACCAAGATACCTTTCCAATGATACCAAGTTTGACCGACTAGAATACAGTCTTAGAAAAAATGCCTCTAAGCACTACCCTAACCCTAACCCTAACCCTAGCGGTTAGTGCTTAAGTCATATCTCGGCAAGTAAGCACCCGATTTCAAAACGGTTTGCAGATTACAACTCTGTACCAAGATACCTTTCCAATGATACCAAGTTTGACCGACTAGAATACAGTCTTAGAAAAAATGCCTCTAAGCACTACCCTAACCCTAGCGGTTAGTGCTTAAGTCATATCTCGGCAAGTAAGCACCCGATTTCAAAACGGTTTGCAGATTACAACTCTGTACCAAGATACCTTTCCAATGATACCAAGTTTGACCGACTAGAATACAGTCTTAGAAAAAATGCCTCTAAGCACTACCCTAACCCTAACCCTAACCCTAGCGGTTAGTGCTTAAGTCATATCTCGGCAAGTAAGCACCCGATTTCAAAACGGTTTGCAGATTACAACTCTGTACCAAGATACCTTTCCAATGATACCAAGTTTGACCGACTAGAATACAGTCTTAGAAAAAATGCCTCTAAGCACTACCCTTACCCTAACCCTAACCCTAGCGGTTAGTGCTTAAGTCATATCTCGGCAAGTAAGCACCCGATTTCAAAACGGTTTGCAGATTACAACTCTGTACCAAGATACCTTTCCAATGATACCAAGTTTGACCGACTAGAATACAGTCTTAGAAAAAATGCCTCTAAGCACTACCCTAACCCTAGCGGTTAGTGCTTAAGTCATATCTCGGCAAGTAAGCACCCGATTTCAAAACGGTTTGCAGATTACAACTCTGTACCAAGATACCTTTCCAATGATACCAAGTTTGACCGACTAGAATACAGTCTTAGAAAAAATGCCTCTAAGCACTACCCTAACCCTAACCCTAACCCTAGCGGTTAGTGCTTAAGTCATATCTCGGCAAGTAAGCACCCGATTTCAAAACGGTTTGCAGATTACAACTCTGTACCAAGATACCTTTCCAATGATACCAAGTTTGACCGACTAGAATACAGTCTTAGAAAAAATGCCTCTAAGCACTACCCTAACCCTAGCGGTTAGTGCTTAAGTCATATCTCGGCAAGTAAGCACCCGATTTCAAAACGGTTTGCAGATTACAACTCTGTACCAAGATACCTTTCCAATGATACCAAGTTTGACCGACTAGAATACAGTCTTAGAAAAAATGCCTCTAAGCACTACCCTAACCCTAACCCTAACCCTAGCGGTTAGTGCTTAAGCCATATCTCGGCAAGTAAGCACCCGATTTCAAAACGGTTTGCAGATTACAACTCTGTACCAAGATACCTTTCCAATGATACCAAGTTTGACCGACTAGAATACAGTCTTAGAAAAAATGCCTCTAAGCACTACCCTAACCCTAACCCTAACCCTAGCGGTTAGTGCTTAAGTCATATCTCGGCAAGTAAGCACCCGATTTCAAAACGGTTTGCAGATTACAACTCTGTACCAAGATACCTTTCAATGATACCAAGTTTGACCGACTAGAATACAGTCTTAGAAAAAATGCCTCTAAGCACTACCCTAACCCTAACCCTAACCCTAGCGGTTAGTGCTTAAGCCATATCTCGGCAAGTAAGCACCCGATTTCAAAACGGTTTGCAGATTACAACTCTGTACCAAGATACCTTTCCAATGATACCAAGTTTGACCGACTAGAATACAGTCTTAGAAAAAATGCCTCTAAGCACTACCCTAACCCTAACCCTAACCCTAGCGGTTAGTGCTTAAGTCATATCTCGGCAAGTAAGCACCCGATTTCAAAACGGTTTGCAGATTACAACTCTGTACCAAGATACCTTTCCAATGATACCAAGTTTGACCGACTAGAATACAGTCTTAGAAAAAATGCCTCTAAGCACTACCCTAACCCTAACCCTAACCCTAGCGGTTAGTGCTTAAGTCATATCTCGGCAAGTAAGCACCCGATTTCAAAACGGTTTGCAGATTACAACTCTGTACCAAGATACCTTTCCAATGATACCAAGTTTGACCGACTAGAATACAGTCTTAGAAAAAATGCCTCTAAGCACTACCCTAACCCTAGCGGTTAGTGCTTAAGTCATATCTCGGCAAGTAAGCACCCGATTTCAAAACGGTTTGCAGATTACAACTCTGTACCAAGATACCTTTCCAATGATACCAAGTTTGACCGACTAGAATACAGTCTTAGAAAAAATGCCTCTAAGCACTACCCTAACCCTAACCCTAACCCTAGCGGTTAGTGCTTAAGTCATATCTCGGCAAGTAAGCACCCGATTTCAAAACGGTTTGCAGATTACAACTCTGTACCAAGATACCTTTCCAATGATACCAAGTTTGACCGACTAGAATACAGTCTTAGAAAAAATGCCTCTAAGCACTACCCTAACCCTAACCCTAACCCTAGCGGTTAGTGCTTAAGTCATATCTCGGCAAGTAAGCACCCGATTTCAAAACGGTTTGCAGATTACAACTCTGTACCAAGATACCTTTCCAATGATACCAAGTTTGACCGACTAGAATACAGTCTTAGAAAAAATGCCTCCAAGCACTACCCTAACCCTAGCGGTTAGTGCTTAAGTCATATCTCGGCAAGTAAGCACCCGATTTCAAAACGGTTTGCAGATTACAACTCTGTACCAAGATACCTTTCCAATGATACCAAGTTTGACCGACTAGAATACAGTCTTAGAAAAAATGCCTCTAAGCACTACCCTAACCCTAGCGGTTAGTGCTTAAGTCATATCTCGGCAAGTAAGCACCCGATTTCAAAACGGTTTGCAGATTACAACTCTGTACCAAGATACCTTTCCAATGATACCAAGTTTGACCGACTAGAATACAGTCTTAGAAAAAATGCCTCTAAGCACTACCCTAACCCGAACCCTAACCCTAGCGGTTAGTGCTTAAGTCATATCTCGGCAAGTAAGCACCCGATTTCAAAACGGTTTGCAGATTACAACTCTGTACCAAGATACCTTTCCAATGATACCAAGTTTGACCGACTAGAATACAGTCTTAGAAAAAATGCCTCTAAGCACTACCCTAACCCTAACCCTAACCCTAGCGGTTAGTGCTTAAGTCATATCTCGGCAAGTAAGCACCCGATTTCAAAACGGTTTGCAGATTACAACTCTGTACCAAGATACCTTTCCAATGATACCAAGTTTGACCGACTAGAATACAGTCTTAGAAAAAATGCCTCTAAGCACTACCCTAACCCTAGCGGTTAGTGCTTAAGCCATATCTCGGCAAGTAAGCACCCGATTTCAAAACGGTTTGCAGATTACAACTCTGTACCAAGATACCTTTCCAATGATACCAAGTTTGACCGACTAGAATACAGTCTTAGAAAAAATGCCTCTAAGCACTACCCTAACCCGAACCCTAACCCTAGCGGTTAGTGCTTAAGTCATATCTCGGCAAGTAAGCACCCGATTTCAAAACGGTTTGCAGATTACAACTCTGTACCAAGATACCTTTCCAATGATACCAAGTTTGACCGACTAGAATACAGTCTTAGAAAAAATGCCTCTAAGCACTACCCTAACCCTAGCCCTAACCCTAGCGGTTAGTGCTTAAGCCATATCTCGGCAAGTAAGCACCCGATTTCAAAACGGTTTGCAGATTACAACTCTGTACCAAGATACCTTTCCAATGATACCAAGTTTGACCGACTAGAATACAGTCTTAGAAAAAATGCCTCTAAGCACTACCCTAACCCTAACCCTAACCCTAGCGGTTAGTGCTTAAGCCATATCTCGGCAAGTAAGCACCCGATTTCAAAACGGTTTGCAGATTACAACTCTGTACCAAGATACCTTTCCAATGATACCAAGTTTGACCGACTAGAATACAGTCTTAGAAAAAATGCCTCTAAGCACTACCCTAACCCGAACCCTAACCCTAGCGGTTAGTGCTTAAGCCATATCTCGGCAAGTAAGCACCCGATTTCAAAACGGTTTGCAGATTACAACTCTGTACCAAGATACCTTTCCAATGATACCAAGTTTGACCGACTAGAATACAGTCTTAGAAAAAATGCCTCTAAGCACTACCCTAACCCTAACCCTAACCCTAGCGGTTAGTGCTTAAGTCATATCTCGGCAAGTAAGCACCCGATTTCAAAACGGTTTGCAGATTACAACTCTGTACCAAGATACCTTTCCAATGATACCAAGTTTGACCGACTAGAATACAGTCTTAGAAAAAATGCCTCTAAGCACTACCCTAACCCTAACCCTAACCCTAGCGGTTAGTGCTTAAGTCATATCTCGGCAAGTAAGCACCCGATTTCAAAACGGTTTGCAGATTACAACTCTGTACCAAGATACCTTTCCAATGATACCAAGTTTGACCGACTAGAATACAGTCTTAGAAAAAATGCCTCTAAGCACTACCCTAACCCGAACCCTAACCCTAGCGGTTAGTGCTTAAGTCATATCTCGGCAAGTAAGCACCCGATTTCAAAACGGTTTGCAGATTACAACTCTGTACCAAGATACCTTTCCAATGATACCAAGTTTGACCGACTAGAAACAGTCTTAGAAAAATGCCTCTAAGCACTACCCTAACCCTAACCCTAACCCTAGCGGTTAGTGCTTAAGTCATATCTCGGCAAGTAAGCACCCGATTTCAAAACGGTTTGCAGATTACAACTCTGTACCAAGATACCTTTTCAATGATACCAAGTTTGACCGACTAGAATACAGTCTTAGAAAAAATGCCTCTAAGCACTACCCTAACCCTAGCGGTTAGTGCTTAAGTCATATCTCGGCAAGTAAGCACCCGATTTCAAAACGGTTTGCAGATTACAACTCTGTACCAAGATACCTTTCCAATGATACCAAGTTTGACCGACTAGAATACAGTCTTAGAAAAAATGCCTCTAAGCACTACCCTAACCCTAACCCTAACCCTAGCGGTTAGTGCTTAAGCCATATCTCGGCAAGTAAGCACCCGATTTCAAAACGGTTTGCAGATTACAACTCTGTACCAAGATACCTTTCCAATGATACCAAGTTTGACCGACTAGAATACAGTCTTAGAAAAAATACCTCTAAGCACTACCCTAACCCTGACCCTAACCCTAGCGGTTAGTGCTTAAGTCATATCTCGGCAAGTAAGCACCCGATTTCAAAACGGTTTGCAGATTACAACTCTGTACCAAGATACCTTTCCAATGATACCAAGTTTGACCGACTAGAATACAGTCTTAGAAAAAATGCCTCTAAGCACTACCCTAACCCTAACCCTAACCCTAGCGGTTAGTGCTTAAGCCATATCTCGGCAAGTAAGCACCCGATTTCAAAACGGTTTGCAGATTACAACTCTGTACCAAGATACCTTTCCAATGATACCAAGTTTGACCGACTAGAATACAGTCTTAGAAAAAATGCCTCTAAGCACTACCCTAACCCTAACCCTAACCCTAGCGGTTAGTGCTTAAGTCATATCTCGGCAAGTAAGCACCCGATTTCAAAACGGTTTGCAGATTACAACTCTGTACCAAGATACCTTTCCAATGATACCAAGTTTGACCGACTAGAATACAGTCTTAGAAAAAATGCCTCTAAGGACTACCCTAACCCTAACCCTAACCCTAACCCTAGCGGTTAGTGCTTAAGTCATATCTCGGCAAGTAAGCAACCGATTTCAAAACGGTTTGCAGATACAACTCTGTACCAGGATACCTTTCCAATGATACCAAGTTTGACCGACTAGAATACAGTCTTAGAAAAAATGCCTCTAAGCACTACCCTAACCTAACCCTAACCCTAGCGGTTAGTGCTTAAGTCATATCTCGGCAAGTAAGCACCCGATTTCAAAACGGTTTGCAGATTACAACTCTGTACCAAGATACCTTTCCAATGATACCAAGTTTGACCGACTAGAATACAGTCTTAGAAAAAATGCCTCTAAGCACTACCCTAACCCTAACCCTAACCCTAGCGGTTAGTGCTTAAGTCATATCTCGGTAAGTAAGCATCCGATTTCAAAACGGTTTGCAGATTTCAACTCTGTACCAAGATACCTTTTCAATGATACCAAGTTTGACCGACTAGAATACAGTCTTAGAAAAAATGCCTCTAAGCACTACCCTAACCCTAGCGGTTAGTGCTTAAGTCATATCTCGGCAAGTAAGCACCCGATTTCAAAACGGTTTGCAGATTACAACTCTGTACCAAGATACCTTTCCAATGATACCAAGTTTGACCGACTAGAATACAGTCTTAGAAAAAATGCCTCTAAGCACTACCCTAACCCTGACCCTAACCCTAGCGGTTAGTGCTTAAGTCATATCTCGGCAAGTAAGCACCCGATTTCAAAACGGTTTGCAGATTACAACTCTGTACCAAGATACCTTTCCAATGATACCAAGTTTGACCGACTAGAATACAGTCTTAGAAAAAATGCCTCTAAGCACTACCCTAACCCGAACCCTAACCCTAGCGGTTAGTGCTTAAGTCATATCTCGGCAAGTAAGCACCCGATTTCAAAACGGTTTGCAGATTACAACTCTGTACCAAGATACCTTTCCAATGATACCAAGTTTGACCGACTAGAATACAGTCTTAGAAAAAATGCCTCTAAGCACTACCCTAACCCTAACCCTAACCCTAGCGGTTAGTGCTTAAGTCATATCTCGGCAAGTAAGCACCCGATTTCAAAACGGTTTGCAGATTACAACTCTGTACCAAGATACCTTTCCAATGATACCAAGTTTGACCGACTAGAATACAGTCTTAGAAAAAATGCCTCTAAGCACTACCCTAACCCGAACCCTAACCCTAGCGGTTAGTGCTTAAGCCATATCTCGGCAAGTAAGCACCCGATTTCAAAACGGTTTGCAGATTACAACTCTGTACCAAGATACCTTTCCAATGATACCAAGTTTGACCGACTAGAATACAGTCTTAGAAAAAATGCCTCTAAGCACTACCCTAACCCTAACCCTAACCCTAGCGGTTAGTGCTTAAGTCATATCTCGGCTAGATGTGGTTAACTTCAAATGCTAATAACTCCGCAAAGACTCATCCAAGCCGGAAACGGATTTCACCAAACTTCTCCCCACCAAGAGACCTTTCTAATGATATCATGGTTTGGCTTTTTCGAACAATTTTTAAAAATCCGAATTTTATGTCGAGGTTAGATGTGGTTAACTTCAAACGCTAATAAGTCGGCAACAACGGATATCACCAAACAACTCCCCACCAAGAGACCTTTCTAATAATATCATGGTTTGCCTTTTTCGGACACTTTTTAAAAATTCCAATTTTAGGTTGAGGTTAGATGTGGTTAACTTCAAATCCTAATAACCCCGCAAAGACGCATACGATATGGATACGGATTTCACCAAACAACTCCACACCAAGAGACCTTTCGAATGATATCATGGTTTGCCTTTATCGGACAATTTTTAAAAATTTCAATTTAAGGTTGAGGTTAGATGTGGTTAACTTCAAATGCTAATAACTCCGCATAGATGCATACAATCTGGAAACGGATTTCACCAAACAACTCCCCACAAAGAGACCTTTCTAATGATATCATGGTTTGCCTTTTTTGGACACTTTTTAAAAATTCCAATTTAAGGTTGAGGTTAGATGTGGTTATCTTCAAATGCTATTAAGTCGGCAACAACGCATGCAATCCGGAAACGGATTGCACCAAACAACTCCCCACAAAAAAATCTTTCCAATGATACCATGGTTTGCCTTTTTCGAACACTTTGTAAAAATCCCAATTTTAGGTAGAGGTTAGATGTGGTTAACTTTAAACGCTAATAAATCCGCAAAGACGCATGCAATCCGGAAACGGATTGCAACAAACAACACCCCACAAAGAGACCTTTTCTATGATACCATGGTTTCAATATTTCAAACACTTTTCAAAAATCCCAATTTTAGGTTGAGGTTAGATGAGGTTAAGGCGTTCGGATTGCATGCGTTGTTGCCAAGTTATTAGCGTTTGAAGTTAACCACATCTAACATTAACCGTAAGTTGGGATTTTTGAAAAGTGTTTGAAATAGGCATACCATGGTATCATTGGAAAGGTCTCTTTTGTGAGGAGTTGTTTGGTACAATCCGTTTCCATATTGCATGCGTTGTTGCCGACTTATTAGCGTTTGAAGTTAACCACATCTAACCTCTACCTTAAATTGGGACTTTTGAAAAGTGTTCGAAAAAGGCAAACCATGATATCATTAGAAAGGTATCTTTGTGGGGAGTTGTTTGGTGAAATCCGTTTCCGGATTGCATGCGTTGTTGCCGACTTATTAGCGTTTGAAGTTAACCACATCTAACCTCAACCGGAAATTGGGATTTTTGAAAAGTGTCCGAAAAAGGCAAACCATGATATCATTAGAAAGGTCTCTTGGTGGGGAGTTGTTTGGTGAAATCCGTTTCCGGATTGCAGGCGTTGTTGCCGACTTATTAGCGTTTGAAGTTAACCACATCTAACCTCAACCTTAAATTGGGATTTTGAAAAGTATTTGAAATAGGGAAACCATGGTATCATTCGAAAGGTATCTTTGTGGGGAGTTGTTTTTTGACATCCGTTTCCGGATTGCATGCGTTGTTGCCGACTTATTAGCGTTTGAAGTTAACCACATCTAACCTCAACCTTAAATTCGGATTTTAAAAAAGTTGTTCCAAAAAGGCAAACCATGATATCATTAGAAAGGTCTCTTGGTGGGGAGTTGTTTGGTGAAATCCGTTTCCAGATTGGATGCGTCTTTGCGGAGTTATTAGGATTTGAAGTTTACCACATCTAACCTCAACCTAAAATTGGAATTTTTAAAAAGTGTCCGAAAAAGGCAAACCATGATATCATTAGAAAGGTCTCTTTGTGGGGAGTTGTTTGGTGAAATCCGTTTCCAGATTGTATGCGTCTTTGCGGAGTTATTAGCATTCGAAGTTAACCACATCTAACCTCAACCTAAAATTGGGATTTTTGAAAAGTGTTTGAAATAGGAAAACCATGATATCATTAGAAAGGTCTCTTTGTGGGGAGTTGTTTGTTGCAATCCGTTTCTGGATGGCTTGCGATGTTGCCGACTTATTAGCGTTTGAAGTTAACCACATCTAACCTCAACCTAAAATTGGAATTTTTAAAAAGTGTCCGAAAAAGGCAAACCATGATATCATTAGAAAGGTCTCTTGGTGGGGAGTTGTTTGGTGAAATCCGTTTCCGGATTGTATGCGTCTTTGCGGAGTTATTAGGATTTGAAGTTAACCACATCAAACCTCAACCTAAAATTGGAATTTTTAAAAAGGGTCCGAAAAGGCAAACCATGATATCATTAGAAAGGTCTCTTGGTGGGAAGAAGTTTGGTGAAATTCGTTTCCCGATTGGATGCGTCTTTGCGGAGTTATTGGCATTTGAAGTTAACCACATCTAACCTCAACCTAAAATTGGGATTTTTGAAAAGTGTTTGAAATAGGGAAACAATGATATCATTAGAAAGGTCTCTTGGTGGGGAGTTGTTTGGTGAAATCCGTTTCCAGATTGTATGCGTCTATGCGGAGTTATTAGCATTTGAAGTTAACCACATCTAACCTCAACCTCAAATTGGAATTTTTCAAAAGTGTCCGAAAAAGGCAAACCATGATATCATTAGAAGTGTCTCTTGGAGGGGAGTTGTTTGGTGAAATCCGTTTCCAGATTGTATGCGTCTTTGCGGATTATTAGGATTTGAAGTTAACCACATCTAACCTCAACCTAAAATTGGAATTTTTAAAAAGTGTCGGAAAAAGGCAAACCATGATATCATTAGAAAGGTCTCTTGGTGGGGAGATGTTTGGTGAAATACGTTTCCTGATTGTATGCGTCTATGCGGAGTTATTAGCATTTGAAGTTAACCACATCTAACCTCAACCTAAAATTGGAATTTTTAAAAAGTGTCCGATAAAGGCAAATAATGGTATCATTAGAAGGGTCTCTTTGTGCGGAGTTGTTTGGTGAAATCCGTTTCCAGATTGTTTGCGTCTTTGCGGAGTTATTAGCTTCGCCAAAAAGCTTATGTTTTTGCCGACTTGGGTCTGTATGTAGGTCAACAGGATATAACTCGAGAAATTGTGGATGGAACTTTTTTATTTTTTGCAGGTGTGTAGCGGTTGTTTAAAGGCATGCCTAGTTCGAAAATGGGTTACCTGGCGTTTTCCTATGGTACATTAGCGAGCTTGTTATTTTTTTTTGTGTTTTTTCGGGAGGCATAAGTCAAAATGTAGCTGGGCGATTTCCACGATATTTGGCAGGTCTGTAGCGGCTGTCGAAAGGATTGCCATGTGCGAGAATGGTTTAGCTACCTTTTACCTATGGTGCTGTAGCTGGCTTTGTATGTAAGTGCGTTTGTCTGTAAGCAAGATAACTCGAGATGTTCTTGATGGATGTTAATGATATTTGGTTGATAGGTAGGGGACACAGAAAGGAAGGTCAAGTTCGATAATGGGCCTCCTGGCAAATTGTTTTGGTACTGCAAGTGAGCATCAAAGTTTGCGCCTAAATTTTCCAGAAGTGCCAGGTTCGTGATTTTTTACTGGTGGATAGCTGTTGGTACTAGGAGTCAATGGTCTAATTTTGGGCCCCCTAGCAGCTTGTTTGGAATTGCAGTGGGTGTTATATTTCGTAACTTTTTAGATGGATAACTCCTGAGGGGATTGATGGATATTTTTTGTTTTTGGTAGGTAGGTACTTTGGATGATTATCAACATAATGAGATGCAAATTATATAAATCACTCTCTATTTAATATAATTACTTAGGGAAACTTCTATAACGGTTGAAAAATACTTGTGACGGAGTCACCTGAAAGGACTTGAATCGACCCATAGATGTCTAAAAATAGAGAAGAAGTATGTCAAAGGAGCCAGTGGAAGCAGGGGCTCCCTGATAAACAGACGTTGTCTTGGAAGCATGAAATTCTGATTGACCAGGGATGTTACTAGGTCATCCGTGTACTATTCCGCCAGGATGGAGTCTGGTAGAGACTACTGGCTGAAAAATGCCTATAAATGGTCATGGTTCATGTTAGCAAAATACAAAGCCTGACCGTGTCCAACACGTATCTATAAAATTAAGCAATTAAATAGCTTGCTGAATTGATGTCAATACGACGACACACAGCAAAGGATTCATAGCAGTTGAAATATAACATATCTATATACAAGTGTTGCTTATATCTATATACAGATCAACAATAAAAGCAACACTATATCATGGGAACGGTAAAAATGTAGTAGAGGGAACTTGACGAATATCACTTGATATAAAGATGTAGAGCTAATATCTACGAGACACTTCAGGTGTATTTTCTTATGATGGACTGCAAGGAAACTTGGTGTTCCATGTGCCAGTAACACTACATGGGTCTAAACAAACGAATAAGTACTATGTAAAGTCAGTAATATAACATAATTGAACAATGACGGCTTGTAACACATAGTACTTACATCTGTGAACTAGGTTAAAACAACAAGTGACCAAGTGCTGGGACAAGACAAACCCAACATGTTGAAGAACAGCACTTAGGTCAAAAGGGTCACCGTCAATTATCCACGCATTCCTCAACTCTTAACAGAGATGTCATGTTGTAAGGGAAAGGTCGGCTAGAAAGAACTGACATCATTGCGAGAAATACAAATCGCCAAAGGTGACAGGCGGCTGTCATCGGACAGTCGCAGAAATCATAACCTTGGACTCTGTAAAATACCTCTGACTTAACTCGCGACTGCAAAACTTTACTTTCTATTTTCATGAGATTGAAACAAACGTTCACCAAGGCGGGGGTCGTAGCAATCCTTACATATGGCCCTTAGATGACCCTTGGTGAGTTAAAAAGTTCCGTAAATTGGAAGGAACAACTGTTACAGTGGCCGGGGTTTGGTGAGTGACGAATGCAATTATCGGCGTGACTTCCTGTGGTTTCCAGGTTTCCAAGACCTACCCACATACCAAATATCACTTCAATCCATTCAGCCGGTCTTCAATTTGCTGGTTTCTACATACATACATACATACATACAAACGCTACCCAAAACATAACCAGCTCTCCGAAAGTAATTATGACAACACAAAATAGAACAGTAACCTCATACCTGTACAAATTGTTCTGATTATGCAAAGACATTCATTCACATCGCCAAAACATTTGCTGCATTATGTACACCGACAGAATAGACTAATCTACTCACAATGTTCATAATCCAACCAACCACTACATGATGTGACTAGATAACATATGGACTTATACACATTAATCATTCAAAAAGAACTATCTTCCATAGAAATTGTTTATTTGGCGAAGATATGTGTTCGAGGAACTCTAGTTAGGATTTGAAGTTAACCACATCTAACCTCAACCTAAAATTGGGATTTTTGAAAAGTGTTTGAAATAGGATAACCATGATATCATTAGAAAGGTCTCTTTCTGGGGAGTTGTTTGTTGCAATCCTTTTCCGGATTGCATGCGTTGTTGTCGACTTATTAGCGTTTGAAGTTAACCACATCTAACCTCAACCTTAAGTTGGGATTTTTGAAAAGTGTTCGAAAAAGGCAAACCATGATATCATTGGAAATGTCTCTTTGTGGGGAGTTGTTTGGTACAATCCGTTTCCATATTGCAAGCGTTGTTGCCGACTTGTTAGCGTTTGAAGTTAACCACATCTAACCTCTACCTTAAAATTGGGACTTTTGAAAAGTGTTCGAAAAAGGCAATCCATGATATCATTAGAAAGGTCTCTTGGAGGGGAGTTGTTTGGTGAAATTCGTTGCCAGATTGTATGCGTTTTTGCGGAGTTATTAGGATTTGAAGTTTACCACATCTAACCTCAACCTAAAATTGGAATTTTTAAAAAGTGTCCGAAAAAGGCAAACCATGATATCATTAGAAAGGTGTCTTGGTGGGGAGTTGTTTTGTGAAATCCGTTTCCAGATTGCATGCGTTGTTGCCGACTTATTAGCGTTTGAAGTTAACCACATCTAACCTCAACCTAAAATTGGAATTTTTAAAAAGTGTCCGAAAAAGGCAAACCATGATATCATTAGAAAGGTCTCTTGGTGTGGAGTAGTTTGGTGAAATCCGTTTCCAGATTGGATGCCTCTTTGCGGAGTTATTAGCATTTGAAGTTAACCACATCTAACCTCAACCTAAAATTGGGATTTTTGAAAAGTGTTTGAAATAGGGAAACCATGATATCATAAGAAAGGTCTCTTTGTCGGGAGTTGTTTGGTGCCATCCGTTTCCGGATTGCATGCGTTGTTGCCGACTTATTAGCATTTGAAGTTAACCACATTTAACCTCAACCTAAAATTTGAATTTTTAAAAAGTGTCCGAAAAAGGCAAAGCATGATATCATTAGAAAGGTCTCTTGGTGGGGAGTAGTTTGGTGAAATCCGTTTCCAGATTGTATGCGTCTTTGCGGAGTTATTAGCATTTGAAGTTAACCACATTTAACCTCAACCTAAATTTGGAATTTTTTTAAAGTGTCCGAAAAAGGCAAACCATGATATCATTAGAAAGGTCTCTTGGTGGGGAGTAGTTTGGTGAAGTCCGTTTCCAGATTGGATGCGTCTTTGCGGAGTTATTAGTATTTGAAGTTAACCACATCTAAGCTCAACCTAAAATTGGTATTTTTGAAAAGTATTTGAAATAGGGAAACCATGGTATCATAGAAAAGGTCACTTTGTGGGGAGTTGTTTGGTGAAATCCGTTTCCAGATTGTATGCGTCTTTGCGGAGTTATTCGCATTTTAAGTTAACCACATCTAACCTCAACCTAAAATTGGAATTTTTAAAAATTGTCCGAAAAAGGCAAAGCATGATATCATAAGAAAGGTCTGATTTTGGGGAGTTGTTTGTTGCAATCCGTTTCCGGATTGCATGCGTCTTTGCGGAGTTATTAGGGTTTGAAGTTAACCACATCTAACCTCTACCTTAAATTGGGATTTTTGGAAAGTATTTGAAATAGGGAAACCATGATATCATTAGAAAGGTCTCTTTGTGGGGAGTTGTTTGTTGTAATCCGTTTCCGGATGGCATGCGATGTTGCCGACTTATTAGCGTTTGAAGATAACCACATCTAACTTCAACCTAAAATTGGAATTTTTAAAAAGTGTCCGAAAAAGGCAAACCATGATATCATTAGAAAGGTCTCTTTGTGGGGAGTTGTTTGGTGAAATCCGTTTCTAGATTTTATGCGTCTTTACGGAGTTATTAGGATTTGAAGTTAACCACATCTAACCTCAACCTAAAATTGGAATTTTTAAAAAGTGTCCGAAAAAGGCAAACCATGATATCATTAGAAAGGTCTCTTGGTGGGGAGTAGTTTGGTTAAATCCGTTTCCAGATTTGATGCGTCTTTGCGGAGTTATTAGCATTTGAAGTTAACCACATCTAACCTCAACCTAAAATTGGGATTTTTGAAAAGTGTTTGAAATAGGGAAACCATGGTATCATAGAAAATGTCTCTTTGTGGGGAGTTGTTTGTTGCAATCCGTTTCCGGATTGCATGCGTTGTTGCTGACTTATTAGCGTTTGAAGTTAACCACATCTAACCACAACCTAAAATTGGGATTTTTGAAAAGTATTTGAAATAGGGAAACCATGGTATCATTGGAAAGGTATCTTTGCATTATTAATTAGGTAATTGTGTAAACACGCTCAGTTCCATTATAGGACTATGGCAATAGGACTAAAGGAGAAGAATATAGCCTGGTATCCAGCCGTAATATAGCTCCCGTGTCTCTTCTCTCTTCTCTCCTCTTCGCAATTACGAAGCGGAGAGAAGAGACTCGGGAGCTATATTACGGCTGGATACCAGTCCAGAAGAATATTGATTGATATATATTATGAAAAATGAAGACCTAATTTGCATAATTAATGAGAAAATGCTATAAGTTCATTGTAAATAACGGTAAATGACGGGAACTTCTTACTTGTAGCATCTGGAAGTTATGAACAGGTGAACATTGTTGAACATTAATTATGCAAATGATATCCTCATTTACATAAATTATCAGAAAATGCGATAAAAGCCTAAATTCCTAACATAGATTGTGTACGTCTGTTGTCTGGTGGATGAGATGATTAACTGATATAATCTATGCGAATAAAAACCTTATTTGCATCATTAATGACAAACACAAGTAATTCCAGCAGTTGTAAAGGCCAGGATCATTTCGTGAAGGTATGGGGTCGTGGAACTCTAGTTTAAAGGTGTTTTCATTCCAAACTTGCAATTGGTGATCAATTTACCTAAAATGAAGTGACAAATCCCATGCTTATTGGACTGCAAAATCTATTGTAGAAGTACAAATCAAAGCATAATGTATGGACATATCAAACGTGGGAAGTGTAACCACAAATTCATAATCAAAACGGCAATATACTAAGTACTGGTAAGCAAAACGTGGATTAGATCTATCACGGCACAAGAGCACCGCGCCGCGACTGTCTGTAAAACTGCACTTCATGCTGAGAAGTACGAATGACATCCAGGTAAAAAGATATGGCAAAAAGCAGTTACTCAAATAACTAGATATGATTTTGGAAACGATCAGGCGTTTCAAATGGACCAGTTTCCTCCAGATAACTTTATGATCAGTGACACTGACGAAAACTAGTGGATGCTAGTTGAAATGCTTGACCGTTTCCGAAATCATATCGAGTTGCTTGAGTAACTGCTTTTTGGCAGACAAGAGATCATTATTTAAAAAGAATGTGGAACTTTCTGTAGCGTAGTGCTTAAAGCCAACATGGATAATAGTGTGTTCTAGTCTGTCAAACTTGGTATCATTGAAAAGGTATCTTGGTACAGAGTTGTAATCTGCAAACCGTTTTGAAATCGGGTGCTCACTTGCCGAGATATGACTTAAGCACTAACCACTAAGGTTAGGGTTAGGGTTGGGGTAAGTGTAGCAATAAGAGGCATTTTTGCTATTCTAGTCGGTCAAAATTGGTATCATTGAAAAGGTATCTTGGTACAGAGTTGTAATCTGCTTACCGTTTTGAAATCGGGTGCTTTTACTTGCCGATATATGACTTACCAATCAACTACCCACAAAGAGACCTTTCCAATGATAGCATGGTTTGCCTTTTTCGGATACTTTTCAAAAATCCGAATTTAAGGTTGAGGTTAGATGTGGTTAACTTTAAACGCTAATAAGTCGGCAACAACGCGTGCAATCCGGAAACGGATTGCACCAAACAACTCATCCATGGTTTCAATATTTTAAACACTTTTTCAAAAATCCCAATTTTAGGTAGAGATTAGATGGGTTAACTTCAAACGCTAATTAATCGGCAACAGATTGCAACAAACAACTCCCAACAAAGAGACCTTTTCTATGAAACCATGGTTTCCCTATTTCAAACACTTTTCAAAAATCCCAAATTTAGGTTGTGGTTAGATGTGGTTAACTTCAAACGCTAATAAGTCGGCAACAACGCATGCAATCTGGAAACGGATTTCACCAAATAACTCCCCACCAAGAGACCTTTCTAATGATATCATGGTTTGCTTTTTTCGGACACTTTTTAAAAATTCCAATTCTAGGTTGAGGTTACATGTGGTTAACTTCAAATACTAATAACTCCGGATAGACGCATACAATCTGGAAACGGATTTCACCAAACTACTTCCCACCAAGAGACCTTTCTAATGATATCATGGTTTGCCTTTTTCGGACACTTTTGAAAAATCCCAATTTGAGGTAGAGGTTAGATGTGGTTAACTTCAAATGCTAATAACTCCGCAAAGACGCATACAATCTGGAAACGGATTTCACCAAACAACTTCCCACCAAGAGACCTTTCTAATGATACCATGGTTTGCCTTTTTCGAACAATTCGTAAAAATCCCAATTTTAGGTAGAGGTTAGATGTGGTTAACTTCAAACGCTAATAAGTCGGCAACAACGCATGCAATCCGGAAACGGATTGCACCAAACAACTCCCCGCAAAGAGAAATTTCCAATGACACCATCGTTTGCCTTTTTCGAACAATTTTTAAAAATCCCAATTTTAGGTTGAGGTTAGATGTGGTTAACTTCAAACGCTAATAAGTCGGCAACAACGCATGCAATCCGGAAACGGATTGCAACAAACAACTCCCCATAAAGAGACCTTTTCTATGATACCATGGTTTCCCTATTTCAAACACTTTTTAAAAATTCCAATTTTAAGTTGAGGTTAGATGTGGTTAACTTCAAATCCTACTAACTCCGCAAAGACGCATACAATCTGGAAACGGATTTCACCAAACTACTCCCCACCAAGAGATTTTTCTAATGATATCATGGTTTGCCTTTTTCGGACACTTTTGAAAAATCCGAATTTTAGGTTGAGGTTTGATGTGGTTAACTTCAAGCGCTAATAAGTCGGCAACACTGCATGCAATCCGGAAACGGATTACACCAAACAACTCCCGACAAAGATACTTTTCCAATGATACCATGGTTTCCCTATTTCAAATACTTTTCAAAAATCCCAATTTTAGGTTGAGGTTAAATGTGGTTAACTTCAAACGCTTATAAGTCGGCAACAACGCATGTAATCCGGAAACGGATTGCAACAAACAACTCCCCACAAAGAGACCTTTTCTATGATACCATGGTTTCCCTATTTCAAGCACTTTTTAAAAATCCCAATTTTAGGTTGAGGTTAGATGTGGTTAACTTCAAACGCTAATAAGTCGGCAACAGCGCATGCAATCCGGAAACGGATTGCAACAAACAACTCCCCACAAAGAGACCTTTTCTATGATACCATGGTTTCCCTATTTCAAACACTTTTTAAAAATCCCAATTTTAGGTTGAGGTTAGATGTGGTTAACTTCAAATCCTAATAACTCCGCAAAGACGCATCAAATCTGGAAACGGATTTCACCAAACAACTCCCCACCAAGACACCTTTCTAATGATATCATGGTTTGCCTTTTTCGGACAATTTTTAAAAATTCCAATTTTAGGTTGAGGTTAGATGTGGTTAACTTCAAATCCTAATAATTCCGCAAAGACGCATACAATCTGGAAACGGATTTCACCAAACTACTCCCCACCAAGAGACCTTTCTAATGATATCATGGTTTGCCTTTTTCGGACACTTTTTAAAAATCCGAATTTTAGGTTGAGGTTAGATGTGGTTAACTTCAAGCGCTAATAAGTCGGCAACAATGCATACAATCCGGAAACGGATTACACCAAACAACTCCCCACAAAGATACCTTTCCGATGAAACCATGGTTTCCCTATTTCAAATACTTTTCAAAAATCCCAATTTTAGGTTGAGGTTATATGTGGTTAACTTCAAACGCTAATACGTCGGCAACAACGCATGCAATCCGGAAACGGATTGAAACAAACAACTCCCCACAAAGAGACCTTTTCTATGATGCCATGGTTTCCCTATTTCAAACACTTTTTAAAAATCCCAATTTTAGGTTGAGGTTAGATGTGGTTAACTTCAAATCCTAATAACTCCGCAAAGACGCATACAATCTGGAAACGGATTGCACCAAACACCTCCCCACCAAGAGACCTTTCTAATGATATCATGGTTTGCTTTTTTCGAACAATTTTTAAAAATCCGAATTTTAGGTTGAGGTTAGATGTGGTTAACTTCAAACGCTATTAAGTCGGCAACAACGCATGCAATCCGGAAACGGATTGCAACAAACAACTTCCCACATACCAAAAATCATAACAATCCGTTAACCCCTTCTTGAGTTATTCCCTTTTAAAATCTGACACTAAACCTGCCCTGCAGTTCCAAAACATGCCGCTAGTGGGCACAACCCTACACAACTTACCTTCGACATCAAGAGCTGTCTTCCACTCAAAAATCATGACCACAGCATGTTCAGAACTCGAGATATCAAACCCGAACGTTCCGCTGTAGTACCATAACAAGCCGCTAGGAGGCCCAAAATCTAATCGTTTCCAAGTCTCATCGAGACCTACCCACATACCAAATATCATTACAAGCCACTCAGGCGTTCTCGAGTTATGGTGGTCCTCTACACACATCCCTCCCCCCTTACACACGCGCGCGCGCGCGCGCTACCGAAAACATAACCTTCTTGGCGAAGGTAAAAACGTCGTGGTATGAAAGTTTTGTTGCCTGACGAAGTATTGATGGAGTAACTATGTTGCAAACATAACACATGAAATACGTTGAGGTGGTAGTTGGGACATGATAACAAAACCTCAATAACTATAGATATGTCAAAACCCATCAAAGTCATATAGAATTGAAGCTGAGAACACACCAGACAAAATATAGACAGGACCCCTTGTCTGAGGTCATTGACCTCGAGCTTCTTCCCGAAGGTTATTGAACAGGATACAGGCTCTAGTCACGGACTTTCAGTATCTGTTTTATGCCTGCTTCCCTAGGGACGATACCTGAAGGTCGGAAATGCTTAAAATTGCTTCCCGTTTCTTTTGTTTGATCTTCTTTTTATATCAAAACGTATTTATCATAATCTGACATCTCGACAACGGTGGTAACAAAAACGACATCATTAATTCATGCCTTATATTGTTCGTAGTGCCTAGGCATTTATAATGACGGCAAAATGAAACTACTAATAGTATACCTTCATCAATTCATTGTTTCAAACTTAGTTAAATCTTCTTGATTGTTTTGGTCGAAAGTGCATGTGCTTGTCTCAACCAGACTCTCAACCAGACTCTCAACCAGACTCAAAAGTGTAAAGATCGGTGAAATAGGCTGCATAATTTGCCCGAAAATTACGCATCGCATCCCACCGCGTCGAAAAATGCTAGGTCGTTTCAGGTAATTAAATTGCCAATTACGTATGCAATTAGTAATATTTTCTTAGTTTTTCGCAAAGAGTGTGATAGACACTGAAATAGTGTTCTTAGCCTCCTTCGCATATCTTCCAAGAGCAGCCGGCGTTTATTTGGGGAGGAAGCACTGTTTCTCAATTTTCAATTCGTCTAATTGGTTTTCACTCGCATAGGCATTAAATACACTGACCCATATCGGAAAATCACAAACCAAGATATAAGCCTACAGCACTTAAAAGGTCTGTGAGGGAAAAGTAGGTTTTCCCACGACAAGCTTCGTCAGAAGTGACGCATGGGTGTGTGTGGCCCTTTCACACTCCGTGATCGGGATGACCCCGTCCAACCTGTTTTGTGGGTCACGCACCGACGGAGCTGACTTGATTCTGCGCGGTAGAGATTCAAACCAGTGGTCTGTGGACGATATACCGGTGGTCAGGACGACTGGCGGACCATTCGGGACGAATTTCCACCACAGAGGATCTAAAAAAGCGAGCTGAGAGTCTGAGAGAAAGGATAATCTACGCGATTTATTCCTGTATCACCGGCGAGGTAGCTGGGAGTCATCGCCAAGACAACTCGAGCGATAAACAAGCGACAGGCCCGTGTCAGGGCTTCGTGACTAGACAACACACGTTGGAAATACTCCAGATTTTCGGATATCAACAAACCGTGGGGAACTTTCCATATAATCTACATATGGATACTAGTTTCTAGGGCAACGTGCAGCTGTGAGCTTGGTGACGTCATTTTCAGACGACAGTACCATACCGTCAGTACAGTGTGCAAGAGAGGTAGGGCATTTTGTACATAAATCTAAATACCGTTGTTTTGCCATGGGTAGAGTTACACAACTGTAACAGTAGGACGATTTGTCTGCTGTAGCGACTGATTATAGTTGTACAGAACACCGGTTTGACTTGAGGCCAGTTTTAGTCTACTTTTGGGACAAGCACTGAATGACACTACAGCCCGACGGCCTGGTGTACACTCAAGCTGTCAACTAGCGCTTCTCATGATTGCTAACATTGCTTTTATTTGAAGGGCATTATTTCTTTCACCACAACATAACCAATGACAAAATCATAGGAGGAAAATAGCGCACTATCTTTTTTTCATCGCTACATATCAAAGTCTTAAAGACATAATAGTTTATTAGATGTTTCGAATATTGTTTTGAGGTCATAGAAATTAAATCTGATAATTTACATTCAGTGCTGAAATTACCACTACACATGAAGGTCGTGAGAAAGGTCATACGAAAGACACCTAGATTTTACAGACTTATGACGTCAGACAAGCTTTATTTGCGGCTTCTGTGAACCAATGACAAAGGGGCATGATATCAGAAATCATCATCTCTCAACTCAAACTTCTCACTTGACATTGGTATTTTTCAGATTCAAATGTAACATCATGCAGAGGCTTAGGTGAAAAATTTAAATGTTTTTTTACATGCATACATTTGCTTTTGAAATTACGCACTTTCAATCTTGGCGTTTCTATATTTAGCTCGGTTGCTATATATTTGCGTTTGATATCTTTCTGTTTTGTTTGTTTTTAATATTGTTTGTCCTCATCGACGCCACTCCAAATTCTACAAAAAAATAATACTATTTAGAAATAGAATCATGTAAATTTGTGTGTATTGGAAATAAATGAAAGGATGTCTCAGGTCAAATGAATACTGGAATTCGTTGGGCATGGTGTGAGAGACAGTATTTCATTCAAATCTATTTATAAACAACTACGCTGTTGTCTGTAAACAAGACTTTTCAGGTGTATCATTGTGCCCTAGAAAAAAAGAGAGAATTCATTTCTTCTTTTGTTACGCAAAAATACACCATTTCTACATAACGTCACATGGGGAAATTTAATCAAGACACAGCCATACAAATCTCTTACTGTTAAACTTAGTAACAAAGTATACTTTAAACTATTATGCGAAACTGTGTCTAAACATCATGCTTTTAAACGTTCACTTTCAGTCAAATGTGAAGTTTTCTTTTAATTTAAATAAAGGCTTGATTGTTTGTTGTAAGGATTAGTTGTAGACTCTTTAGAACCTGTAACAAAGATACACTTTGAATTTTGGGATCATGCTAAATGTAAAATCACCACAAGTACATGGTTTAGCCATCATGCCGCAAAGTACGTTCGCAACAAGCTATTTATTCATTCATTCAAATCTTAACAAAATCCACTGAAATTCAAAGCGCAAACGGCACTGAAAAAGACCTTTGTGTACATGTACATTGTATGGATTATTCTTAAGGTTAGAAGATTGAACGTTCTTTGCGTTTGCTGTTCATTATTCATTCATCTGCACAAGTAAAGTACCGGACTATCCCATCTGATCCCTCCCATTGTGTAAGTAAGGAATATATTCGTGTGAAGGTTTGACTGGACTTTTAAAGCATTACGCCTTAGGGCATACATCTAGGATGGTTTCTAGCGGGGCTTAAGAAATGGGTTTTAGTTGGAAATCTTTCTTCACTTTGACTACAAAAATGTGTCGTTTCTTTCGAAAAAAGCAGATTTAAATCTCCAAATATTGATTACTGTTCGAAGGATTTGGTTATAACCTCTCATACGCGACAAATAAAGAACATCAGTATGTTATCTTGTCTATAATCTATGCCGGATTTACCTGTACAATACTGTGGTGTACTTATGTATAGACTATTTACATTGGTGTCATGAAACAAATCTAACCTAATTGTGTACATCGTGATCACTTATGTTTCAGTTAATGATACAATGCTGTGTAACACAAATACCTGCAAGAAAAGTAATGTAATTGACCGACTTGAAAACATTTTGTTGTGGCGCCTTTTTGGATATTATTGGTACTGTGATTTTTGGTCCTTTAAAGGTTCCATTTCGTTTACGCATTGGTCTATTTAAAGCAAAGACATTATATAAAATGTCTCTTTATGATATATTTGCTTTTTTCAAGGTCCAGATTTTCAAACATGGCTGTAGTCGTTGTTTTTGTATCCATTTTGTACAACTCAGATTTTTGTTGGTCAAACAAGAAGTGCGTGCAGTGCTAGTGCCAGCGATAATTTGCACATATCATGACATTTTTAGAATTGAAGGTTGCATGTGCAATGAATATTTTATGCTCTGCAGACAGTCGTATTGTCCGTCTTTGGAACAGCAAATCTTGATTTATCTGCCAAAGTATCAAAAATATTTTTACAGCTGAACCAACTGGGATACATAATAGCACAGTTCTCAATAGGGCGGGATACACAATACAGGTATAGGTGCAACGGGTTATTATAGGTAGAGGTCCGGACCAAAATAGAGTTTGTCTTACCAGCATTTGTAAGTTGCGTGGTACTAGCATATAACTGTCTTTCTTAGTCGCAAATTGTTGCCTTTGTGACGGACTTTGTCTACCTTTGGTTTCCCTTTTAAAACTACATCCACCAGTGTCTTACATTGTTCAGGCACAGGAAAAGGGGCACTTAATTCAGGTCCGGATGTATCCCTGACCTATTTTATCGGTATAGTGTACCTGTATATAACCTAACACATAAACAAATCAAGCAAATAGGCTTATAAAGTATTTCGGAATTCCTGAGTAGGAACAATTGGCGTGAGTAATACTGTGGTATTTCCATCATACAGCCCGTCTTTGTTATGCGGACATGTACATGTAATAGATGAAAACGGATCTGATGCACCTCGGGAATTGCTAGCGTTGTTTGCACAACCTTATCAAGCGTTTTTTATGTAGATTATTTCTATTGCTACTGGTCGCGATATATCAATCAATGATATCAAATGATACGAGGGGCGTTCAAGAAGTAATCCACCTGACCCATTTCCCAAAGGAGGAGATTAATGAAACTTGGTGCAGTTATTAGTCTTTCTCTTCATAGGAATCACCCAGAGTTTGCATTTCTACCATCGTTTGATGCAGCTCTGTACACCGTTTTTGTAGGACGCCCCAGGTTGGTCCTGCAACAGATGCCTCATCAATGGCAGAAGAGGGACGACCAGGTCTGGGAGCTGTTTCCACAGACTTCCGGCCATGTTTGAATTCACAATGCCAGCGTTTTACAAGGTCATATGATGGGGAATCATCACCATAAGTTTCTTTTATTTCATCAAAAGTCTCATTTGGTATGCGTCCTTTCAAATACAAAAACCGGATCACTGCGCGACACTCAACTGGCTCCATTTCACACCTGGTCCATTTCAGACCTGACTCAGTTCAAACACCTTTAAATCAAAAACCAAAATTAGTTCAGAGCTGTTTTTTGCAACATAATCCATAGAGATATGAATTATTACATATGCAAAATTTCATCTAGATCAGACAACTGGAAGTGGGTCAGGTGGATTACTTCTTGAACGCCCCTCGTAATCTTGTCCTCTCCAATGTAGTTTAACCTAATAAAGAAGTTAACGAAGGATTTTTTTCATATGATTCTTTTAGAAAGGGTTTGGTCTGGTAGTGTTCATATTCTTACACTTTGATGTGTTAGGGACAATTATGAGTTAGGGATCCTAATCTTAACAAAAAAGTGAACACTAAGAGTCTTCCCTGATTTGTATCTAACGATGATGATAATGACGATGATAATGATGACGGTTAAATTGTGATAATTACGGTGACAATGGTAATGATGATGATTGTGATGATGATACTGATAACAACGATGATAATAACAATGATGAAGATATTAATGATAGCAACAATGATAGCAATAATGATAATGACGATGGTGATGATGATAATGATAGAGATGGTGATAAAGGTGGCGATGATGATATTGTTACTGCTGCTGCTGATAATTGTATAGAAAGCCAATAATAGAACTATAACTGAATAAAAGGCAATTATCTCTAGTCAGTGGTGTGGCAGCGGTATGTATGAGGGTTATTAACACGACGTCTTCCTGCAGAAGTGTAAGGATGTTGCGCGGGAAGAAGAAAGGCGGGAAGGCGACTCCTGAGGAGGCAGAGCTGGACCGGGAGATCACCATACTGCAGCACCAGCGGGACCGGCTTCTGAAGAGGAAACAGCTGGTAGATCTCAGGTACGTACAGCACGAGAGATACTGCACATTAACTATTGTACCAGGTTCATCCAAAAGCCTCTGGTGTCCATCAAAAGGTCCGTGGGAAGTGGGCAAAGTTTGGAACAGGAGATTGAAACGTTTAAGAAACCACAGGGAGAATTGGTATGTCGACTTAATATGGGGACACGTTTTATTCCGACGTCGGACAAAATTGGTGGACTTAAGGAAAGGAAATAAGACGAACAATGAATGAATGAATGAAGACCTTTATTGTACAATTTTGCCCAACCGGGCTAAGTACAGGTCACAACAAGTCAGGATATATACATACATAAAAGTGTCACAAATCTGAAAGAAAGACGAGAGTTGACGAGGGCAGTACGTCTATCAGACTTACGTAAAATACGTAATGCATTACAACCGTACAGGAGAGAAGAAAACTCTCGGAGGCACAGGCAGTCGGGAGTTTGTACTCAACTAAGGCTGAATTTCGGAAATTTTTTTTGACGATGATTACATGAGAATATTTTGTTTTGTTCCAGGAAAGAGATCGCCATGCTGCAGATCGAGACAGAACAGTTAGCACAGAACCAGGGGCCGGGCGGGCCGGATCCCAACTTTGATTCCGTGTCTATGTGTAAGGATACTCTTATTTATCACTGAAATAAGAAATACACGCGAAAAGGGATGTCGGTAGCATAGGCACAGGGACCTTAACAAAAAAAAATAGGAGATGGTGTTGTGTCTGATACATATGTTCTTCGCGCACACACAACTTTTGACTCATAAGTGTTGACTTAGTAGTTAACACCTAATGGACTCTAGTAGATAAAGATAGATGATAATGAAGAAAAGAAATCATTTTTCCAGTGGAAGTTGTCTTCATAGTTGTTTCGGAGTAGTTGCTATAACGTTACATTGTCTGATTTCTACACACTCGTTTCTGGGTTTTCTCATTTTGAATAGCGAGCTGTTTTCTTCTTTTTACAGAATGCCAAATAGTAACGTATCTTTCACATGAAACATGGTTCACAATTCGAAGTAAGGGAAAACTTGTTTTAATCGCTGTTAGGTTCCGTGAACACTGCTGCTTTGGAGTATATGGACCCTGGGAACGTGTTTGAACCAGAGTACCCTGGGCAGGGGCTGCAGCCTCTCCATTGGATGGGACCAAACTACCGGCGGAAGCGCACATCTTCTATCTCTGACGTGTCCATAGCTTCATCTCTAATGGAAGGTACGGGCTTCCCGGTATTCTATGCAGAAAATTTTGCTTAGTTCAATACTGATCCATGGTTTTCATGTTGAAATTTATGCTCAATTAGTCATTTCAATAATAAACATCGAACATATGCTTTCGGTTACTAAATCAGCCATGACTATGTAAAATGTCCCCAACTACTTTGGTAAATTGCAATTGATCGGTCAAATATTATAGTTATAGGACCAAATGTGAGATGTAAACTAGAATCTAGATGTAAACTGCACCTAAATAAACATTTAGCATAAGCTTGCAGTCACTGAAGTAATGTCTCCAACTATGTTGAAAAATAAAGATTTAAAGATATCTAAACTTCACCTAGAATCTTTGCGTAAATCAGAAAGTATATCGAAATTTAGTGAGCGATTCAAAACCGTTTGAATGCCAGATTGTTGAACTTATTCCTTCATTTCATTTTCAGAGCACAGTTCAACAAGCGCAGCGGTACGTACCACAGTCATTTGTTATAATCATACAAATAGTAATTAAATACTTGACAATAGTTGAGAGACCGACATATTGTGTTCGTAGTTGGCATGTAACTGGGTTAAAGTGAGCTGGGATATCTATCATTGGAAATACTTTAGAACTAGAAACTCTCTTCATTCATTTTGTTGATGTGAAGTAATTCATTCATTTTGTTGTTGTGTAGTAATACACTAACATGCATGGAAAACACGAAGTTTTGTATAGTTCTACTTGCACAGGTATAGTTTTCAACTGACTTTGGTAACATATGCAGCATGGGAAAATACATTGAAAGTCACCAATTATCATTATCCAATTTGGTCTTTGCGCAGTAAACGCTTACTTTGTGTTCACTGACATTAGAAAACGCGAAGCTATTTAGCTCACACAGAGACGCATCTTCAATACACTGTTGGGGTATCTGGCATGGGAAAATACGCCGAAACATACTCATTATCTTTATCCTCTGGTCGTTGCGTAGTCATTCCTTAGTTAATGTTCACTGACATTCAAGACTATGTACATTTCAAACTTAAGCTCTCACAGACCAAAAGTTGAAATGAAGGTTGTCTTTTTATAAAGAAAGCTTCAAAACGGTATTGACGTCAGGATTTGAACTATTGCAGCTGGCATTTCTAACAGAAAATTATAAGCCCGTTAGTCATTGTTGAGTGGTTACATTCACAGTAATATGCTAGCGGTTTCTCAATGATGACCTTTGACAAACGATTAGTTTGGTTTCCGACTTTTGGACCTGTGGTCGTGGGAAACTTGTCACTGGCCTCCGGGTAGATATTAGGGGCGATTCGAAATTGATCAGAGGGAGAATGGTGGGTGTAGTTGTGAAATGGTGGTACATGTACCAAATTGAATGTTAGGCCAACAAATAATTGGTGAAAAATGTTTTGTGTTATTTTTGCCTTTCAACTTTGTTGTGTAAGTAATGCTTTTTGTACAGCCGGCCTTACTTAGCTATTTTCATCTCACCCTCCAAATCCATAATGGTTTGTCCTTAACTTGTTGCGGCTCTCTTCTAGTCAAGATCTAAGCAGTCTGGATTGAATACATAGGTGGGCCCTATTCGTGCGATTATAAGGTCAAACAGATGAGTGTACAGAATTTTACAATTCCTCGTTATTTGTTCGTCTACTCTTCTCGATAAGTGTGTTGGGTTTTTGAACATGCAGGGGTAGTTTGTTTAATGTTTGGTTATCCATTGTTTCTACACATGAACGACGTCGACGTAACATCCGAGGGAAGCTGAACAACGTTAACATTCCTACAGTATTATTATTGTCGGGGTGAGGGGATTCGATCATGTGTCCTCGGGTTATACGACCTCCCGGGCCTTGGCAGTGAAATTTTGTGGGACTTCTTCATGGATTGCTTGGGTTTTGATTTGAACTTATCTTTCTTGGTTGACGGGGTTCTTCAAGAAGCAATGAGCTGATTTGTATCAGAATGTTCAAGGAAGAGATATCTAGATTTAACCCATCACATGCCCATAGTTACAAACGCCACCTATCGGAATTTGTAGTTACTGTATGTTTAAATCTCATTTTTTGTAACCCCCTGCCGTGTTCAGTTCAAGAAATGGTCTCGTATTTAGGCATTCGATTGCTAGCATGTTCTTTGAAAAAACTTTCTTCGTGGTAGAAGAAAACGACCTGCCAAACATTCATTGACAATACTTTTTGCTATTTCTCTGACTAAAGTAACAAGCATACTGCTTACTGATACGGCATTCTGAGCAATTCAATGGATAACGTTTTTTTGTGAACCCAAAGGAAATGATATTTAAAGTCAAAGCAAAGAAGAGCAATTTTTTGCCGCTAACATAGGGACTAAGTGTTTATGGAAAGGGCAATGACGTAAGGACGTCTATTTTCCTTCGTTATGTACGTTACTAATCAACGTTCTGCACTTGAGTTAGAATTCATTTTGTTTTGTATTTATGATGATAGAATCAGATTTCCCCTAAAGTTGATTTTGATTTTTATAGGTATGATAGTTTTGATTGTTATAGTACTAGTTAAAAGAGAGAAATAGAATACTAGGTCAACCGGATATACAGTAGAAAGTGTCTACCGTGCCGCGGAACACTCAAAGGACTTGAAATACTTCACAGCAGACAGGTGGCCACTAGAGACAGGGTTCTTAACGCCTGTGTCAGTGAGAAATATGACCTGAGGATGTCACAATGACCAGGTGGTCCTTATGCAGTAGTTACAACAAGGAGGTTAGAAAAAGTCTTGGTTAGAAGTACAGGTTGGACTGTATGTCAATGACCATGTGGTCCCTTTGGAAGGTCACAAGTACGATTTTGTTTGTTTGTTTGTTTGTTTTATTAGGATCTGACTGCACGTCTCGCCCACCTGCAAATGAAATACACACTTCTACATAACGGTTTAGGCGTGGCTAGCTAAGTACATCATCTGCTGATAAAACAAACAAATTGGGGCATCTTAAGGCCCTTAAGTGTTTATGAAGGCTTTCAAACCGGGGTACAGTACCTCCCAAACACACGTGGTCCTAAATATTGCTGGGCAGCTACAATAACTGTATCTATAACCGTCCCCAGACGACACAGTAGTATGTCCCGAACACTTTTGTTATCTTTTTCTGACGTCATGACCTTGAACCACCTTACAGGAGGACTCCCCCACCCGGCGGGGTCGGAGGTCATACCGAGAGGATTCTGGGAACGCCACAGATACCAGCTCTATCGCCAGCGAGCAGGAATTCCAGGTGAGTCGACATAACAGGTGTCACCTGTATACTTAAGACGTTAAAATAAAGATAATTACTCAAGATATTATACGTTGGAAGGAGGGCTAAATTTATGATACATAGAGTCACTAACACCAAATGGCATTCTGTTTTTGAGCGAACAATTGTTGTTAACTGTCCTCAGTGCAGGAGTAGCCAATTGACATTCCTTAAGCTTTACAAGTATGGAAAGCGTAAACGGTACAGGGCTATTTGTCATATCTGGGCTCTTTTATAGGTCAAAAGTAGGTTTGTTTGTGTACTCTAATTTGTCAAGACCGCATGGGATTTGATCACAAAGACACGCTGAATGACCGCATCAATAGTTAAAGTGCTTCAATTACCAAACAGTTGGGCGTCGCATTCCTTTATATATTCATTATAAATACATGAGTCAGTCAGATCGTGTCTCGGGCACAGTATATACATTATCCGTGAATAGTGCATCAGGTGGGTAAATCAAGAAATACCGTGGGTTCTTAAAAACACAACCAAAATGATATATATGAATGCATATGCCAACCATTATCAAACCATTCAGATACGTCCCCGGGGCTTAATGGTATCTACTGGTCATGTATATGTGATATTCTGAGTACATTTTTAAGCTTTTTATGGTATCATCTCTCAATACCACCTATTCTTATTTCGTTAAACGTTAGTATTATTTTGCTAAGTCGCTCATGATGCTAGCGTACACAGAAGTATAAATGAATGCAACTCAAAATTGGCATGGTCCAGTTGTCTATATGGCAAGTTATATTTAGCTACATTAAAACATTTTGCTCAAAGGCCGACATTCCTGAGAGGACTTATGACAACAAAATAAGACAGCCATACTTTTACCGGGCACGTTCGTCGACGTCGTTTTCACCAGTACGCATACTTGGGTCCAAAGCAACACCCGAACCGTAACGTTTGTGTTGATTACTCGGGAAGTCATGCGCGAAGAGACCTGTTATGTGAACCTGTTGTTCTAAACAAGGGCGTGTAGAATGACCTGCTCACGTCTGCTTGGCTGACTGTGCGTACATTCGCTTTCCTGCCAAATACAAATCATTAACATTGGTATAAGACATCAATTTTATCAAAAAGTGCCTCATAATTCATGACATCAAGGTTTAAGGGAAAAATCATGTGGGCGCATATATAATTCGCGTAATTATATATTGATATATTTTCAATTGTGAGTCAAATTTGATATGACGGGAGTAGTAAGATTTTGTATAAAACATTAATATGCAATATCGTTCTTAAAAAAGGCACTTAATGTACCAAGTTGATGCACAATTCCAATGATTGATTAATATCGCCGTCTTGTCTATTTCTAGAGTTCTTGACATTGAAATTTACAATGTCACAAAGTGGTACATAAAAGTTAATGGATTGAAAGTACTTTGAAATTACCTACCTTAGAAGTGTATCTAGTTTTAGTTTCCAAAAAAAAAAGAATTAAGTGTGATTTTGAAATCAGAAAAATGAATAAATTTTTTCGCATTGATGGTACATTGTTAGACGACCGTTTTGAATAATACATGGGAACTGTTAACCCTAAAAACATAAATAAGCTTCATATTTCTATCACAACACCGTAACGTAAGACGTAATCACGAAAAACTGCACGGTTGAAATTTGTATGTTGCTAAAAAGAATTCTGTAAGAATCTTTACGAAAAATGACGGCATCTCACACTTCGATTTTTAAGTACGATGATGTAATAAATGCAAACAGCTTTTTTTACTGTACCGTTTAGACTGCCTAATTGTTGCCCTTGATAACGCCTTGTCACAATTATAGTCGTGCAATGTGGTGTAACAGTCCCTTGAACTTTGACCTTTGTCGTGGTCCCCTGGGACTGACAGTTAAATGGTGGCATAAGAAATCATTCTGTATTGATGAATATTGCATGACGCGCTTCAACCTATAAAAGATGATAATTTTGACGCTCAAAAGAAAACGTTTTGTACGCTTGTAACCAATATCAACGAAGAATGTGTAAAAAATAAGATGTCATTAATAATTTATGTGGTAAGCGTTACCTGCTTGATCATTTTACTTTTAGATAAGTTTTGAGATAAAAGTTTGTATAATACAGGTATGGAAAATATGACTACAAGATGATGGGAAATAGACAACAAACTGGGCTAATTGTTTAGGTTAAGGCGTAAACAATATCGAGGTTTTTTTTTTAATATACACTTTAACCTTACTCATTATAAGTTGTGGGCATAGTTCAATTGATAAATGTAGCCTCCAAGATATTTGAGATATTCAATTAGAAACTGATATTCGTCATCTTCCAGTTCTAATCAAATGGACGAACTTGTTGATCAACAAAAAATATCTAAAATCTTCCTGTTAAAGTATGTATTTAACATGTTGAATTTGATCCCTAGTTTTGCGATTGATATGCTCATACCAGGGAGTTTATAACGCAGTTTTGCTGCTTGAAAGATATTTTGAATGTAGAAGGAAGTGATGAGTAGAGGTAGGTGAACGTTCTGGCTTTTGAAGTGATCATCTGACCCCCTCCCCCTCCATCCACCCGTAGTGGGACGAGCGTTTGGCGGCCCTCTCCCCCACACTAGCGGCAGAGGCTCGGGAGGTCCGCAGTCATGAAGAAATAGGGCTGGACTTTGGCGTGAGTATCTGATCAATCAATGGTGGAAAACTTCGTAATGTGTATGTTTATTAGGTATTTAGTCGAAATCCAAATACAACGTTTTAAAAGAAATGTGTCATTTTATTCACATCGTTATTGCTACTTTATGATGCTTCACTCATATCCATTTTTGTCCTATTCAAATATAATGTGTAATTTGAGAATTATTCTAAAAAGGGGATCCTATGAGTACTATTTTGCCTTTTCCTTCAACAGTTAACGTTTATCAACTATATTTTTATACGTAAATACTTGATTGATATTTTTTATTCTTCCAGGTCCCTGTCATTGATGATGTAAATCCGAAAGACGAGAAAACAAGAAAGCCCAAGGTAAACACTGAATTACTTTATCTTAGATAAGTATTAAGATGATACTTGTGTTCCTGCAATGTTTGATTTGCAACTTAATTCTATTGTCCTACTTCTACATACTTTCATCCTTAGCCCTTTAGCCCTTTTCAGAAGTTCTGTGTTGCGTTACCAAACAAAACAGTACAAGTTCAAGTTCCGATAAATTTACCACTTCCACCCTTCAGACCGATCATGTTTTTGTCCATTTACATCTTGTACCAAGCACAGGGGCACTGGTGTGCGAGTTGTACACAGGAATGACGTCTTGTTCAAGCCACTTAAAGGTCAAGTGTAAGCTGCTTCGGGCTTCAGTCGTGTTGCTATAGCTACCTTCTTTCAAAGTCAAAGTGAGGCACATTGACCATGGCATCTTGGTATTTACTACAGAACTCAGGTTGACGTATGAAAAATATCTGAAAGCATTTTACAAATGGGTATAAATTCTTGCTGACAATATTTATGCTGCCAGTGGGCAACAATGCCTAGAATTATGAGACTACAAATTTTGCTTGCCTTCATAAGCATAAGTTTCATAACTTTGCTCTAACAGAGTGAATTTATGTTTTTGACTAATGTGTCAGTGTGTCTGTCTGTCTCTGTGAAGTTGTGATATTCAAAATATGCGTACCCGGCGTTGCCATACATATTCAGCGTTGCTACTTTGTCCGCGAGACTTATAATTCGCAATACAGTATGGGTAAGGGGGCGACGTTTGCCATCTCTGATTCCCTTGTTGCATACTGAAGGCAACTATGTATTTGGGCACTTTTTTGTCGTAGCTAGATAAAACATATATTCAGCCGTGAACAAAAGAAGTAAACGTAAACCATATTTCAGATCGATCTAACTTTCCGTCCAGACATCTTGTGTCTACTGTAGATGAACGTAGACCGAATCTTAAACAGACGTTTAGAGAAAAAGGAAGGTTCGTTATTATTACTCTCACGGAGACATTTCAGCCGACGAACGCTGCATTTGTCTGCCCCGACCTCCCCCTGGCTCTTGTGGCATGTCATGCATTATTCCGTACAACACGTTTGTATAGAGGCTTGGTCAGGTATAGGAAAGTCTGTACCCGCTGAGCGCGGAAGGCAAACATCTGTTTTTGCAGAAGTCGTCGAAGAAGTGAGGGCTCAGGTATGGTTACCGTTATAGTTGTCCTTTTGTTTCTTTGTTCCAATGCACTTCGTCGCCTGATACGGAGGTCCTCGAGGCATTAGCATCGGAAAGAATTGTGGTTGCAGCTCAAATTTTAGTGCATATCACAATATGCAAAGAGCAATTTCTTAGACGTTTGGGGATGATCTAGGAATGGTGTTGTTTAATCGTGATCTTTCATGCTATGTTTTGTAATTTGTATAAAATGTCGAGCTGACTCCTTCCGTCTTTTGGTTCAGTCCTTAGTGGTTGAAACACAGTCCAGAGAAAACAAAATGACATAAAACTAAATCTAAAAGCCAAGGGCAACTATTATATAAAGGTGTCCGTGGTGTTGAAAAAATCGTCATATATGCTTGAACGAGGAGATTTTTTTTAATACGTCGACCAAGATTGTACAATGACTGTTAATAACTTGAAGTCTGTGATATAAACGTATCACGATCCGTTAGTCCTTGAAGCTCCGTGAAACGCGTACGTAAGTACTCCAGAATGGACAGGAAATATTGCAGAGCCATGCCCCACTCTTACCCGGGGCGATGTGAACGTGTCTGGCAATACAGGAGTCAAGTTATTACTTGAGCTGCTAGGACGGGTCTGACTGATGCGGTTGTGCTGAGCATTCATAACAAAGGCAAACGTTGTGCCGTGTGTTTCTATTTTTGTATAAAAGAAAACCTAAATTCATGAAGTCTTCTTTTATGATTCCTACTCTTTCTCAAACAATAATGCACAATGGGAAAGTGATTTACGTAGTAATTGAGTTATTATTAAAGTTTATCTGAGTAAGTAAATAACACCATGGGAACTTTTTTTTTTCAAATAAAAGAAATTAGAGTCACCGGAATTTTCCGTTGCCTCTCTCAGTCCTTATTGGCTCTCTGACCCAATCACTCTGGACACGTGACTTGTCGCACGTGTGACGTCAGCAAAGGGTCAAAAGTTGCTGGAAGTCAATATCGCCCCCGCTCCTGTTGAGAGAATATCAGATAATATTGGCGCGCCATGGTGCTGTATCTGAGTAGCTTCTATGTAACTTTTGTTGTCTGTACATTGCCATACATTATCACTGATGCAATTGTTGCGCAATAAACCATCATCGTCATATGTTCCTCTTCCACAGAGAACCCGGTCCTTGTTGTTTGGGAAGAAGTCGTCCTCTGAGCAGAAGTTGAAGAGACAAGGGTCACTGCCGATCAAGACTGGCGAGAAACGACAAAGTAGCAAGGTAAGAGTGCGCAAGTTCAGAAAGTCACCCCAAAGATGGTGCAGTATAGTTTTTGATTGAATTGAAAATGTTACAGCGAATTCCACCGCATTGCTTTCGCCAGGGAATTCGTTTCTGGCTACACCTCACAATCACGGTGTTTTTAAAGGAACAGAGAAGACCGTTACTGCTTTGGGAGTACTTTACATTAATGCAATGCTTTTACAGCAAGTTTAAAATGAGATGATCTGAGTTTGAGATCAGAATTAAAGAAGACTTGTTTTCTACTGACGCTATTTCCACCCATGGCGATCCATAAAACAGTCGGGAATCCGGAGACGATTTTCACTGCTAGGGGGCAAAAAGCCGTCCAGGGCGTCCATGTATTTAGCCCCTCCCGAGGGGTCAGAGGTCAATGATGGGGATAACGAGCAGGAGGATCAGGTACCATATATGGTATTCATGGTACCCCGACCAGCGGAGATGTTGTGACAGTCACTGCACATAGGGGGCGCTTTAAAAGCACGGGAACGTGGCACGGCACTAGGTGCAAACACAGCTGTCAAACGGTCCCTACTTTCAGTCTACATGGTGAAACAAAAACAAACAAACAAACACACAAATTAATTTATTATGTGTATACTAGTACTACTGTAAATTCTGAAACAATAATACTATTTTTGCACTGAACTAATGCATTTTAACAATGGTGGGTGATCGCAAAAAATTGCGGTTTCACAGCATGTTGCCACAATTTTTTTTCTTTTAGTTCTCTTCCTGACAAAAGGAAGGAGAACAATTACGTGCAATGGAAACACTGAACACGATCCATCTATCTATACAGCTGTGAACACCGCACACACTGTTAACAGCTCCCCTTCACGATTTAAGTTAGTACTGCAGACCCCTGCACAACTTACCCTTTTCTGTAAAAATACACTGCGCACCATTGTGAAAGTGAATTCTTTGTACGTCATCAACTATCTTTACTGTGAATTAACCGGTACTAACGTTTGGGATAACTTCGCTGTCTCTTGTGGTAAATCTACTCAGGACTGGGACCTAACACGACCCCTACCCAGCAGCGCCACCTATCCGTCGTCTGCTGAAGAACAACAACGCAAGGACCCGGTAACATGCTGTGATCCTAGTTTTCCGCACATTTCCCGTGTTCGCCTTTTGCTCTTTCGTTGGCTTCTTACTCTTGTGACTGATGAAGATAATCTTTTTTGTTTGTTTCTAGTTTCCAGACATCCTGGGTTAAATTATGCTGCCAGCTAAAGCGTGATTCTTTCGTCCTTTTTAGATCTTTTTATAGGATCCAGTCTTTCTTAGCATGAGAACTTACTTCTTCATTTCTGTCATGATCTCCGATGCAAATTTTACACATTCTCACATACTTATAATGCACACTTTATAATTTGTACCCATGTCTGAAAATTTGAGTTGTGTCCCTTGTTTCTGGGAGACCGAGAACTTTATATTGAACGCCACTCGCCTTTCGTAATCTACAACAGTTTTGGGCCCGGCTCAGGGCACGTACATGTGTGATGCTTGTTGTGGAAAAGCGCAAATGTCGGAATTCCTACTAGAGAAAACGTTCTGTTAAGTAAACGTCACAGAACAACCTTGAAATACTAGAACCTACTCCGGACTACACATCCCCTTAGACATTAAGTCTATGCTCTGTTCTTTTTTTCTTGGGAAAACATTCATAAATGAATTAGGAAAGATGGCGGCGCACTCAAGTTAGGACAACGTATATTAGCGCCGCCATCGAGCAAAACAGAATGAAATTGACAAATGACAAAAACGAAAAAGAAAGACAAATAAATGTACACAATGGTAAGCTTTGTTCTCGCCGAGTGATGCCGAGAATCGCAAAGAATGGCACCTCTAATACCTGCAGATTGGTCATCTCCTTTGATAGCTATGACTAAGAATATAACCAATAACTTGTGTTTGTACTTTTCCTCCAGTCCTTGAGTGTGCTAAGCTTACAAGACGGCGAGTTTGAAGACATCTTGGAAGACGAAATGGGGGAGTTCTTAGCGGACTACAGCTTCAACACCTTCGCGCTGCGTCACTTTATGGGCGGGAAGAACCACTCCTTCACGAAGGAGCAACTCAAACAGCCACTACTCAAGCTCAAGTCGGAAGATGATCAGCAGGTTGGTGGTTAGATTGTTAGATTAAATTGTGTAGATTTAACTTCCATTATTCTGCTAAATTCCCGATGATCGCTACTTATAGAATAGTGTCATCGATACCTTCTAAAGAATGTTTTATATTTATGTTTATTGGTGGGGTTTAACCGGGTACGTCACAAGAATATACAGTGCATATACATGCGTGAGACTTCGAGCGATCAACTTGGCGACTTGCTTCTACCACTCAATAATCAACTGTCAACAACAACAACTGGAATCTTGTACCTCAGGTGCAATGTGTTGTCAGACACGCCAAGCAGTTGTTGCAGTTACACGCACCAGAATCACAGTAACGTTACATTCTGTTGGATGTTTGGTCAACGTTAACGCATCAGATTTTCGCCCGTATATCTTTTCCGCCACAACATTTTAGAAACTACAAATGGGATAACCTTCTTATACACGTTAACTTGACCTGATGCAATGTTAATTCGTTCTGCGGAAGTACTTGTGTAATAGAGGTTTGTTCCGCTAGGCGGCGCTGGAGGTGTGGGTCACCATACAGAAGTTCATGGGAGACGTGGCAGACACCGATGTGGTCGAGTTTATATCCAGAAAAAAGGTTTGTAGCTTCAGATTAAAAACGTACAAAATATGAATATTTACATTAAGATAGCTTGTTTTTATACTTTTCGTACGACGTAATAGTGGTTTGGAACTATCCAGGTGCTGAAATGCCTTCCAAACGGACTTTTAAGCTGCACGGAGTAGAAATTGTTGATTTTTTTCGTAGAAACCAACTCTAGCATTCATCATGAACCGGTCTCTTTGTTTTTACTGAAGTATTGTCATGGAAAATCTTGTGTTTTAAGTCCTCATTCTATGTGTTTTGCAGCCTCCCATTAAACGAAGGATGAGTTTCAGGAATTTTGGCGCGAAAATCACTGGTAAGAAGTCGTCCAAGTACGACCTGTCCACGGATAATGCCGCCAAAGAGGCCGCAGTCAGCAACGAGGTGGCCCAACAACCGGAAGTCCTGCCGCCAACATCCGGTGTGGAGAAGGTCGCGTTCATCACTGGATATGGAATCTACAGTAAACCGCTCAGGTATGCCCTCACGCGGATGCATCCATAACTGCATGTAGTAACGGCAAAACTCTAACTCAGGTAAACTTGTACACTTATTTTCTTTCATACAGTATTCAATCTCCTGTCTTATGCCCTGTCCAGCATTCACACATTTGACCTACTATGTGGTGTATGCGTGTGGTGTAGGTGGCTAATTTTAAACTAGCCACTAACACCACACACACTCACAAACACACACACTCACACACAAAAATTAAAAGTCACATTGCATAATTTGAACAAGATTACCGTTCCCATGCTACCCTAGGGACGAGATCTACTCTCAGCTGATGAAACAGTTATCGGACAACCCATCAGAGCGGAGCCGCGAGCGAGGCTGGTTCCTGTTATCGCTGTGTGCCGGGTGCTTTGCACCGTCCAGTCTGGTGAGAAGTCACAATGATCTGCCATTTGTCGAATGCACATCTAAGAGTTATGTTCTGATGGTCATATGTTTTATAACCCCCGAACCCAAACCCAAACCTAACACTTACCCAACAACCTTAACCCTAACCCTAATGCTTAATCTAACTCTAACCCTAACTCTAACCCTAACCCTAAGCCTAAGCCTAAGCCTATTGCTATCCCTATCCCTAACCCTACCCTAACCCTAATCCTAACACTACCATAACCCTTATGTTTTGGGACCCCCTAACCCTAACACTAACCATATTGCTATCCCTAACCCTAACCCTAACCCTTATGTTTTGGGACCCCCTAACCCTAACACTAACCATATTGCTAACCCTAACCCTAACCCTAACCCTAACCCTAACCCTAACCCTAACCCTAACCCTAACCCTAACCCTAATCCTAACATAGAGGCATAGGATTGCACAAGCATTGGAATGTAGGGTAAGTAGTTGTACTATAACTGCACGGTGGTGTTGTAGCGGCAATGCTGTCCCAAATGTGACGCACACAGTGTCTATATCCTCCTCTTTTGACCTTTAATGTTTACAACAGGTGACGAAGGTGGTTCGTTACTTCATCAGCGGCCACGCCCCACCTGAGTACAGCCTGTACTGTGAGGAGCGACTGCGCCGAACCTGCTCTAATGGCACCAGGAGTCTTCCACCACCACAGCTGGAGTATAACGTGAGTTTGTACAATCTGTTTTTGTTTATAAGATATCAAATTACAAAAACATGGACAATATGAGGTAATTAATTCTATTTATAGAACATTTTTTACAAATGCCATCATCATCATCATCGTTCGGCTGCAGCGCAGGCGACTGCAAGCCTTCTCCAGTTCCGCCTATCGGCAGCGAGCTGGCGAAGCTGCCTGGGGGTGATCTGGCCGTGAAATGCCATCACAATGATAATTTTTTTTATTAGAGCATAAAGAATCACACTAGGTAACTAGGGAAAATGAATGTGCACATTTTTTAGTACAGTCAAACCTGTATTAGGGGCCACCTCTACATAGGGGTCACCTGTCCATAGTGGCCACTTTTTGTCGGTCCCTTGGTAATTTTATCTACAAGTTGCCACCTCTATACAGAGGCCACCTGTCTATAGGGGCCACATTTGTCCGGTCCCTTGAGTGGCCACTATAGACAGGTTTGACTGTATGTCAAACATCATTCATAGATGGAGAAACAAAACACTAATAAAAAGTAGTTTGACAGTTTGGCTTCAGTGTTTTATTGTCTGAAGTCACTTTACACAGAATGATTTACTTGGTTGTACCAATATTGAACTGTCAGACATATCTAGATTGCTATTATTATCCAAGCTTTACCAAAGCTCTTGTTCATTGCAAAATGAATATCGTTTTGACATATTCATCCGGATGTGACCAAAATATGTTGGTAAAACACTTGCCTTCTACTTTATAACAGTAATTTGACATGTACCTTGATATGACTTTATAATATAGAAAAATCAAAGTCTGGTTCTGTTCTGTGACTCAGCATATATCTTCTGCCATTTGACAGGCTGTGAAAAAAAGAAGACCAATATTGGTAGCCGTTACTCTCATGGACGAGCGAGTGGTGAAGGTAGAAGTAGATTCGGCGACGACGATTCGCGAGCTCAGGATCCAGCTGTCTGAGAAGATCTCCCTTCTGGATCACTTCGGATTTGCCTTCTACATCACCATGTTTGATCAGGTAAAGGTAACACATTTACTGTAAGCGAACACGTTACATCAATGCAACACGATTGTCAAGCTTAACCACCATTGCAATGATATTGGCCATGAAAAAACAGTCCACCATTTCTGAAAATGAAAGACACAGAAAGAGTCTTGTTGTTGTTGAGATTTGTCTTCAGATTATTTTGTAACTTGCTATCTTCTTTCCATGTAACATCCAAATCTTCAGTGTTTCTACAGCTGCTTTAGCTTTTGAACAAAACTAGGAACAAATATTCCACTGACTGCCTCTGTGACTATTTAGTACAAATCCTTTGAAACATCAAGTATGTTTTCAGAAAGTGATAATGATAACATGCCAAAAGCAGTTACTCAAGCAACTGGATATATGATAAAATCATATCCAGTTGCTTGAGTAACTGCTTTTGGGCATATCTTATTACCTGGATGTCTAACCTTCATTGACGTGATAATGATACGTTAACTTGTTTGTCTTATTGCAGACAATCTCGTTAACAAGCGGCAGTGCCCAGTGGGAGCACCATATCATGGATGCCATATCACATGTGGAACAGACTGGCAGGGACGAGGGACTGTCAGGGAAAGATGTGCAGTGGGATCTGTTCTTCAGGTACAGAACGGTATTAATTGTACATGTACATTACACTACAGTACAGTATGTGCAGCACAATACACTAAACTACAATGTTACAGGTGTTTCTCTCTCTCCTATGGCAGGGCATTGTCACTCTCTCTGAGGAACCCCTCCCTTTAACTACTCGAGACTCTTCTGTTTACGAGTGTTACTTCTGTTTACTTGTGTTACTTCTGTTGACTAGGTGTTTACTTGTCCCAAAACTGTAGTAATGTAGTACAAGTAGAATGGTTAATGTAGGTCAATGTGCAGTTTTGTAATATTATCTCCAAATGTATAAAATTCAATACATGTATTTTACTGATAAAACAACACATTATATTCCAGAAAAGAGGTGTTTGGCCCGTGGCACGACCCATATAAGGACCCTGTGGGAACCACCCTTATCTACCACCAGTTAGTGGGAGGACTCAAGTATGGAGAGTACAAGTGCCAGGATGTAAGAAAACAATAATTTATGGATTCTACTTTTCATTTTTCAAATTCATGTAGCAACTATGTTCATTTCCAATAAAAACGTTTTGGTTAGTTGTGCATGTAATACATTTTCATACAATCACTAAAAATTTGCAACACATTTTTGCTTTTCCCCTAGGATGCTGAGTATGCAGAGTTCTCTGCTAGAAGATTCTACATCGAGCACGGCTCGAGCGTCTCCGAAGAAGGCCTGATTGAGGTTATACAGACTTATGTCCCTGATAAGCTGCTGAAGAGGCTGGGAGCAGGCTACTGGGTCAACGCTACAATGGATAGTTTCAAAAAGGTGCAACATTTAGTGTTACAGTAAGCTCTGAGCATATGCCAACATTATCAGCTATTGGTGTTGACTCTGTACAATGTTGCATAAGACACAAATATTGTCTTGAATTCCTGGTAATACATTGTATAAATTAGGAGAATATAATAGACTGAAGAGCATAATACTGTATACATGTATATACATCTTAGTGTGAATCAAGGAGATATTTGTGTCTTACTTGTAAACATCAATAATATTGACTATATTGTTTATCTGTAAACTATGATATCTCTGCAAAATCAGTCTTAGGGAAAGGCTTCCTGTATACAAGCTTAGGCTTGGACTCCAGTCTTGCTTGTTTGAGTCATGATTTCTTTAATCTTTGGAAGCCAAAGCATTGCCAAATATATTTAGACTCCAAACTAGTACAAGCAGGTTATGGTGTATCTAATAACATGGCACTCAATCACTGATGAAAACTTCCTTCATCGTCAGTATCTTATAGCCTAAGGTTATTTCCCGAACAACCTCTTGAATAACATCCCAACTGTATTTCAGCTGTATCCCGATGGCACAACAGTCTCGTCTCAGGATGAGAAGGCTGTACTTGTACAACAGGCCATGGACAAGTGGGCACAGCTCTTTTCCAGGTACATGTACTCGTGGCTGAAATGTGCTATGTGTATGGTCGTAGACTTTTCAAACAGGTTGTGACAGAACCGTCAACAAGGATATAAGATTATATCATTTTCCATAAAAAGACAGCTAAAGTTTGCAAGCCATATGCAAGTGTTATCCCAAGAAAACCCTTGATTAGCTATTGTACGACAATCTAAATGCCAATATTCTCAATCCTCAGATTTTTCGTGATTAAGAAGATGAGTGGCCCAGGCATCACCCTGAAGAGGTCTGCGGTGGCAGCTGTGAACTGGAAGGAGTTATCAGTCCTGGAGGAGAGTGACTCAGGCAGGGGGACTAAAGTAGCGCTGCTGGTGCCGCTAACGGACGTCAAATCCGTCTCAAAGAGAAAGTATGTTTACGGTATTCAGTTCGGGATCATTACCATTGCCTGCTTATGTCTTGGTATTTTGCAATCATTGTGTTTGTCTGTGGTAGCAGTTTGTCAGTGTCACAAAAACTGTAACAGTTGGAATGGAATTTGGTCTTAGGTCTTGAACAATGAAAGAATGGTTGGATTTTATCCTTTGATACTTAAGAAGTTCCAGTTTTTCTATCTGAGAAATTCCTATAAACTAGTAAAAGGCACTGGCTGTTTCCTCATCCTTTGACAAAATGATATGTATTGGTTGCTTGCATTTTCAGATAATGACATTTTTAATAGTATGGAAATTGTACACTCTTTGGTGGTTCCTCAAACTACAATGTATTTTGCCCATTGACCCTAGAATTTAAAATCCTGTTTATAGGCCACCTATCTAATGTTAACTACACACACACAGGTTTAACCATGAATGCCTGCTGAGAAACATGGACATTGACTCAACATTCTATTAACCTTCTAACATCCTCTCTTACATTTTTGCTAAAAAGTGTTTTTCAAATTAGGGGCACGGACAGCGATGACGAGTTCACCGTGAAGACCACGCGCGGACCGAAGTTCACGTTCATCATGAACAACGCGGATGAGATTCAGGAAATGCTGCAGGCGTTCGTGGGACGTCACATCCTGGAGATCCACCACCCTGTACAGCCAACCGAGGAGCACGGTACATCTTCTACTGTTTTGTATCATGTTCTGCCTCTAAGCTATGTTAAATTTGATTGGTCATTACTCTGTGGCGGAGGGTAACTTCTGGAAGAGTATTGTTGTTGTCCGATGTGATGAGTGTTTGCATCATTCTGTACCTCTATGTTCCCTTTGCCGCATTCATATGTAGTTTGGCAGTTGCATGATGATGCACTTTTTTTTGTGGTAGCTGTTTTATAAACGATGTAATAATTTCCCCTATATTCCTGATATTGTGGAACAGACCATGTGGCTTTAGTTTACATTCATGCCCTTTCTTTTACAGGGGAGGAGTCTGCTGCTTAGAGACAGATGATTGACATCATCATGGAAACAAGCCTTGCTGCTATATGCTAGATAATCAGGTTTATTTCTGGATCGACATCTTCTATTGCTGCGAGAAGTGCACTGAAGTTGTTTAGCATGCAAAATACAAAAGCTAACTGACCAAGTCTATCACAGTAGAGTACTGATGACAACTTAGTTGCTGAAGTATTTTAGCCATATTTTGCGGCCATGTTGACGGAGCTAAATGGAAATAGCAGTTCATATATTGCAATTGTATAAAGCTATGCAAGTCTTGCCATCATTTTTGTATGGATTGTATGACAAGGAACCATATCTTTTGTAAAATATTTGGTGCTGTATATCAGCCTGATTAGATTGTGCTGCCAGGATGTTACATAATTGTTGTCATCATATTGCCTTTGCCATGCCTTCAACTGGAGTACTCAAGTTGTTAGAGAGGCTTAATGTACCACATATATATGATCAGTATTTTAGAATGTATAAGTTAGCAGTGGTGTACTGTAACATTTTATACTGTATAATACAGTTAATGTATTGTATTTATGGTGTATTTATATCTAAGACCTATATTTACTTCATTTGCACAATTATATAGTGACAGTGGATGTTAAGATATTGTGTCTTGCCAATGGTCATATTTATTTGGTGATATTCCTTTTTCCTGGTTACCAAATCTGTGTAGTGGGTATAAAGTAGAATATCAGGGAAGGTGCATAAGTTAGCTAGTTTCTGTGCTTGAGGAAATGTATAATATTTGCTTAATATGTGGATGAAGGTTAGACATCAGGTAATAAGATACGCCAAAAAGCAGTTATTCAAGCAACTGGATTAATCGTTAATGAGTATTGCTTTTTGGCATTTCTTTGCTTACTTTTCAGTCTTTCTCATGCCAGGGTGTCGTCACTCCTAAGGAGGAACTCACTGTAAAATTTACATTGTTCACTTTGTACACGTAACCGTAGATGATCTACTCTTAATGTTATCATTGTGGATCATGTTGCTGAAGGCTTTAAAACATGGTAAAACAAACTAGGTATCGAAAATTATACTACATCTATTAACAAATGGAGACTGATTCTAGTGGGCTCTTGCTATATTTAGTTTTTATATTCAATGTTGCAATGAATATACAATGTATGAATCAATGCTTGTATTTTGTTCTATCCAACATCACACAAGATCAGCTTCAGATGACATGTCATACTGTATTTTCCACTCATGCATGGCTTCAACTGATTTCTTTCCACTTTAAAATTGTCATGGTCATTTCTAATGATATTGCAAACAATACAGTAACTGCCCGGCTTCTACTGTCAACTTTTCATGTTTATAACTATAAGTCTATTTCTACTTACCAACAATATAACCTGTACTTGTTAGAAAAATAAACAAAAAGTTACTTCGTCATAAAAAAAAAGATACTTCTAGGAACACCATTGCAACTTTCACTGAGTTGCAATTTTACAAAACTTGTAAATACACAATGTTATATGGACACATACCCTCTAGCTACATAGTATGTGGTCAACTGAGTTAAACTTAAAACTAGCTTTTAAACAAAAACAGTGTATAGAAAAATAAGAGTTTAATATCAAAAAGTAGAAAAAAGTCTTAACAAAACCTCAGTAGGGCAACATTAGTATGGCAACAAATAAACAGTACTGTATGCAGTACCGCAGTCCTGCTAGAAGTCTGCTAGAAGTCCTTCCTGCATTTTCTAACTTTGGCACACTTTGCAATTGCCGTTACAGAAACTGTGTATTGAGTGCTGTCTAGCACTAGTTACATTTAGGCTGTCTCTTGTCATCTGAATCAGTGCCTGACAGAATCAGTGACAATTTTGTAAAAGGAATGTGGCAAGGGAATGGCTTCAAGTTTTTTTTTTTTTTCACAAGGGCAGATGCACTCTAGTACAAGAATATGCCTGAACTGCCCTCAGCTGCTAAAGAAAATTTCTAGGCTCCCCCAGAAGTCTTCTTCCTCACTCGCAGTTGCTTGTCTGGTCCCTGCGCAATACAATAAATTGTTATATTTGCTACACTTTCTGATGCATACAAAAAAGAGTATAATTTTATTTTTAACATTGTAACTGAAAAGGTTGTACCAAATGTGAAATGATTTCCAGAAACACATCAAATTCAAAATTCAAAGTAAATCTTTCAATAGAAATGGGCACTTCTGAAAGTAACTTGGTGGACTCTTCAGCAATGACTTTTTCTGCATTTTTTCAAAAGAATCTAGGGGGTATGGGGCACACTCCACTGGAAAATCTTAAAATGTTTATTCTCTGTTAAGTTTTTTTCCCCACATTTTCATTGTCATTGGTCCAAGAGGAATTTCCATTTTTACTTTGTGGAAGTTTCATGGCGCTATTGGCAAGAAATGTTATGATTTTTTTCTACTGACATTTAATTTGATTCAGCTGCTGTGACACTATGGAGGACAGATACTTCAGACAGCCCTGAAACTTGAAGAATAAGTAAACAACCAAAAACCTCCTTACCATCTGTCTTGTGGTGACCTCCAGACCTAGCCCCTGTGCAGTGTGTATGATACAGTCACTCTCTGCTGATGTCAGCTTCTCCATAGGAAATGTCATCTCAGGCAGACTTGCATCCTCACAAAATGAGCTGTGGAGAAACAGTTTCTAATCCTTCAGTCCGTTTTTAACTGTAAATGATCATATCTCTTGTTTTTCTTATCAATTGCATAGTGCTGTAAATGTATTAAATCTCACTATCGTGGTTTTACTTGCAATTGTGTGCGTGAGGAAAAGAAGTTTTGGGTATGTTTTAAGGTTGGTATTGAAGCAATTCTGTTTATATATCAATGAAATACAACATTTCATACATTGTACAGTTAGTGTGTAGAATATACAATATACCTGATGATGATTTTGGTAGCATTTACTATTTGTGTTCTAAAAATAACCATTTTCTAAAAACATTTCTATTGGATATACCTCAAAATCACACAAGTTCAAAGGTCATAGACTCAACCAACAGGTCATGCAATATTCCAACTTCAATGTTCAAAGGTCATACACACCCAGCAAGCTTCCTTCTAACCCACCTGCACAGGAAGCCAAAGAATGAGAACAGTTTGAAAACTCCACTTCTTAGAGCTAGAGGACAATTCTGTCTGTCCCTCTGAACACTGAATATAACCCAAGAAGGTTTAACTCTAACAAAGCTCTATCTAAAAATGCATGGGTGGAAATATCCAATGCCACCATTTAATGACCAAGAACAAACAAATTTGTCACCCAATATGCATACCGGAACACGATACCCCCTTGAGGCAGAAAGCAAACAAAAGCCTTAGTGTTTACAAGAGATTATGTCCCCCAGGAACTTTCTTATATAAGTGTTAGTGTGTGTGAAACCTACACCTTTGGGTGGATTTCAGTCACATGACTTGGTTGGAGATTGACCCTATTGGGAGGACAAACATACCTTTGCTCTCTTAACGTCAACTTGACAACCTATTGGCAGCTATTAACTTTCATTTTTGCTGTGATATACACAATGATCCCTTATAAAAGACTAGGGGTGGCAAATTCTTGAACATTTTGAAAGGCGCTGACTGAAGGGTGGATACAGAATTTCTGAGTACAAAGCTGTTAGACACGGGAGTCAATAAAATGGCAGACAACAGGAAGGGAACAAAGACAGCAGGGCTGATCTTTGCTCTGGTACTGGTCCCACTATCACTCTACGTGGCCAACATTGCAACGGACTTGGTGTTGGCTGTACGGTACCTCAGGAACAAGCACTACACCTGGTTTGGGCTGACGCTGGGGTTCGTACTGGTTCCGTCACTGATCATCCAACTTGTTTCTCTGTTCTACGAGAGGAAGACCATGCAGCAATATCGACCTCTGTTGTATATCCTTCACGTGCTTCAGCTCGGTGTGTTTATCCAGTATGGTGCCTTATTCCTGCACCTGTGGATGGGGCTGGGCGGAGGGGAAAGTGGTCGCGTCAGCCCTGGTTTACCCATCATCCATTTGACAGAGGCGGTGCTCCAGTCCATGCCTCAGTTCAGTCTGCAGCTCTACATCACTGTTGTGTCTCACTTGAACGCCACTAAATTTATGCCTGAGGAGAACTCAACAGTGGCTTTCAATACCACAGAACTGCTAACCACACAACTGCCAACCACTAAAATGTATGACAAAGAGGGCAGTGAATCAGAAGTACTGTTGTTAACACTAAAAATTGTGTCCATGTCTGTGTCTCTCATAGCTGCCACCAAGGCTGTGGTGGCGTTTTTCTACGACAAGTGTCTGACGAAGGAAAATCTGAGCCAAGCGAAACTCCTCGCGAGAATTCTGCTCATCACGGTGTGGAAACTCTGCGAGCTCTGCGCCCGTGCCTTTGCTGTTGGACTGTTTGCCTCCGCGGCAAAATGGATTGTGATAGTCTTGTCAGCCCATTGGGTGATCATGACGGCAGTCATGATTACCGTACGTGACGTGTGGTTTACTGTGAGTATGCTCATGTGTGCACTTGTAGCAGCCGTGGACACCTTCAGTATGACTTGGTCCATTTTCTACATACAAACCTTCTGGCTGAACACAGTACTGACTCTACTAGGGAACATTGCCATGCTTGTGGGATGGTATTTCATGAAAGATGAGAGAAGCTGGTATGACATTCCAGCCCTCGCATTCGTAGTGAGTGCGTCTGTACTGTCTGCAATGTTAGGTATTGTAGAGATGATACTCGAGAAACGAATAAAGTGCCATTGTCAGGGTAAACAGAGAGAGAGGCAGTATGAAATGAGGCAGTGATTTTAACTGGTAAGACCACACCGCCTTCTTTACCTGGTTTTCTTCATACTAAAACAGGACAACAATCGAATAGAGAAATACATAAATTAGAATGCAATATATAGTGAATCCCCAAAAGAAAATTTAGTATACATATACTTTCCTCTCACACTTTCTTTTCATGCCGTTTTTTCAGTTTAAATCTGAGGTCCAAACTTTGAATTATTGTGGTCTAATTCCTTTAAAACCATTTGGCAAGCCGAAGAACTAAATTAATATACTGACCATAGTATCATCTCAATTATGTTTTTGTCGTGTTTTATAATGTATACCTTATTGTATATGACTGTTAGACATTCTAGTGGAGTATTGTAAGATAACATATAGCAAAAAAAAATCATTAAAATGTACCTCCTTATTGTACAAGTAGGATCTGTATGTTGATAAAAGGACAATTTCCAAGCAGTAATAAGTGAAAGAAATTGTACTCACACAAACTTGTCATCAATAAGTTTCTTGAACTCAGCACTGCATTCTGGGATGTCTGAGCTTTTGATCTCTGAAAAAAAATCTTGCCAGCTTAACGACATGATCTCATGATATATGCTTCTCAATAAATTTTTCTACATCAAGTGAATGGAAAAGACATTTAACTTTAAATTTTGTAAGATAGAATACGAATAGGAGACATTCATGTATCCTTTCTGATGAAACATTGTTGTATAACAAGGCTCTAGACAGACAGAAAAATTTTAAAACCAATCCGTCAACCTTGACGGACAAAAAGGGCTCTTGTAAAAGGTGTGATGTCGATCGCACAATGCAGATATTTTGTAGTCAATCTCAATGACAGAAATTTGTACACGGTGACGGAAAAATAAAAATTATGATATTTTGGAGCGTGGAGCATCTTTAATTATCACTTATGTCATGTACATGTACATGTAGTTACAAACGCAAGCATTACAGTCTTGTACACATTACATTTAAAATTTTGCAAATAAAATGATATTAAGATAGATGACCGAACATACTCTACCTTGAATGTGTACAATGGTCCAATACAATACAGACCTCAAAACACATGAGCAGGCAAAATTGGTGCTGTGCAGGTATTCCTGATATCTACCTGCACCTAACATGATAAAAAATCTCTTCTGACATTCTTTATGCAAATGTAATAACATATTTTAATACAGTAAAAGACACTTCAAAAGTATCATAATATTCCATACCTTTTGTCTCTTTGGCCCCACCAAACATTTTCCTACAACGTTCCTTCTCCAGCAAAGTGAACTGCTGAAACTTCCTGGTGGCAAGAAATATGGGAATTTAAAATCATCACAACAAATTTTCTCCTTCAAACAATTCAATAAGCACTTACTATGTAGATACACACACACATACACATATATGAAAGATCTGATTCACTACAAAACTAGCAAACAAAGTGAATATTTCAAGATGTACAGTATCATTCATTATGACTTAATTATTGCTTTAAGTTTGAACCAATGCAATAGGTAGATCAAAATTGAATCACAGATAATGCCATACTCAGTAGGTGTAAACATATTTCTAGCACAAACAGCATAACCATGACCGTTGCCCTGAACCCTTTGACCCCTGACCTGTCCAGTTTCTTGAGTTCCTCCCTGATGTCCTTATTGTTGGGTGCCAGGTTCTGGGCCTTCAGCAGACAGCCTTTGGATCTGTCAAACTCACTCAGTTCACAAAGAGCCTGTGGGAAGTACAGTTCAGACCATATTTAAGGGTAAAGCACCATAGAGCAGAGATATGAATGAAAAGGTATTACAGGATAAAAGTAAGCTGATGTAATGAATCTAATTCAGAATCTTTTTAATCTACCTTTAATTCTAAAGGAGAAGTTTTATGATACATAGCCTAATTATGAGAGGTGACATTTTTTTATTTCGAACATACTAAAATGAGTTTCGTACCTGGCCCTTTCTGTACAAGGCTTTCACGTTGCCACCATCGATCTCGAGAGCGCGGTTACAGTTAGCGATACAGCGCGGGTACTCTCCCATCTTCAGGTTACACAGTGCCATGTTGTTGTACAGCTTCAGCAGCACCTTGTCCCTTTTGGCCTCTTCTTCATCATTGGCCAGACGAGCGTTTTCTAAAGTCCTCAGGGCCTGGGGACATCATGCAGTTCCATTAGAAAGTGCAAGGGCTATAGTATGTAGGTCATGTCTTTTCAAGCCAGATATCAATAAAGAGAGCTTTAACCTTTAAAAACATTGTTATCACTGATGATAGTTATGACCAGAAGGAAACTGAAGAAAGGAGAATATTTCTGAGCTAAAGAAGAGTGTTTTTTTACTGAAGAAACATAAACAGTTAGAACTGTAAGAAAACATAATTTTCACAGTAGTACAATAATGATGATAGCCTGTTGAAACTGATGGGACCAGTTCTAACCTTACTGTACTTGCTGATGGCTGGTTTGAACTGGTGCCGCTGGAAGTATTCATTCCCATGATCCTTCTCCACACGGGCTACCTCCAGTAGATGCTTGAACGTTGCTTCCTTTTTTTGCTCCTAGACAAGACAGAATAAATCATAAATGTCTGTATCATATAGATAGTATTTGACACACTTAATACTATCTGTAATAATTTTGCTAAACTTTCGCAAATGCTCGAAGCTGTAAAATTGAAGCATCATAGGATAGAATTCTGCAGACAAGCTAGAGAGGGAGACAATTTGGGCTCTCTCTACCCTTTTCTCTCAAAATTATGGGGGGGGGGGCAGTGCCATAGGTAATCTAGGGGGTATGGGGGAACCAAAAGTGGGACTGAGTATGATCCTTAATCTTTTCCAAAATAAATTCTTTCCTACCTCTGTCAGTGAGTTGAACTCCTCTGCTGTACTTCTGTCCACAAAGTTCAGCATTTCTATCTCATACAGAACTGGGGAACAAACACAAATGACAAATCAGTTATAAAACGCTCAACATATAGATGTACATTCCTGGAAAACAAAAGGCCAAGACCATCCTGCCTGAGAAACTTACCTATACATGTACATCAGAAAAGATGCTGTCTTCCACCAATAAAAAGCACAGCAGAACTACAGAAATGCAAATGTGAATCAGGACATTCTGAGCCTGTATTATGGTAGCAGAACACAGTTTTTTGCCTATGGGGATTTACATGGTTAAGGACCCCAAAGTGAGGTGGTTCAACGACTCAAAAAATAAACCAGGGTGCAAAAGTAACTAACAAGAATTCGATATGTTGGAGTTGAGGGTAGAATCTACAAAATATGTGAAAATGAGATGAAGTTTGCCTGCTCGTTTTCCCAGAAAGAACACTTTGAAATGACCCCCAGCGGAGGTCACCATACTGCAGCTGACACACGGAAGTAGCGGGAACAGGATTCGTGCACGAAATTCTACCCAGCCAAACAAACATCGTAACCCAACTCATACAGCCTCAAAACTTACGTATCCCTCTACTATTCACCACAGTTTCCGACTCGCTGACGTGCACAGAAAAAATTCTATGGCTTTTCAAGAACTGCGACAACCTATTTTGTGCCCGATCTACTTTTGTCCACGGGGGTCGCCCATAAATACTGTGTTATGCGACCTTATACTGATAAATCCCAGGTATACACACTCTACCTGGACTCTCCCAACCTGATGTCATCGGACATTGGCAAACAGAACAAACTGATCCATTTCTCTGCAGTACTTACTTGTGGCGTTGCCTGGGATCCGAGGAGGGCAGCCAAACTTGCCATATCCGTAGTTGGGCTGAACCAGGAACCGTGACCGCTCACCCTTCCTCATGCTGGAAATGGCAATCTCCATCCCTGGAACTACAGATCCTACAGGGGAAGGGGGGCAGTAAAATCTTATCCGTCCTTCAAGAGTATGAGTTCAAAAATATTAAAGCTCATGTACAAGGTATGGTGTGATTTTTGGTCTTGATTCAAAGTAGAAAAAGAATAAAGTTGCTATAAAGAAATCGAGAGGCAAGTGAATTCAGGAAGTCAAAGATACATCAAACCACACTACAGTAATTTGCATCTATGTACTGATGAATAGAAAAACAGCTAGGAATAAAACCAGGACATTGTTTACATGTAACTGTTGGTCATTTTTCAGTTATATCCCAAATGGTACAAGTTATTCTATTCTATTTCTCTTTTCTCCAAACCTGAATGAAAAGTAGTGGATTCAAAAAAGAAAAACATAGATGTGGATTTTATATCTATTATTAATCATCATCATCTTTTACCTGTTGCCAGCCTGAACCTGAGCTCTTCATTGCGAAGTCTACTGGAGTCAAACGGTTCATCTGAGTACTCCAAGTACCCATTATAGTGAACTGTGGATGACACAATACATGGATCATATTAGTGAATTTTCACATAAGTGGTACAGATTTAGATAAAATTGATACAACAAAGTACTTTGCATTAAATACAATAGGAATCTTTAAAGTTTATCTAAACTGCAATAGTAAAATTCAATGTATGATTATGTAATATTGATTGTGCATTTGAATTTCATCCACTATAGGAGAAGCTACTGGTAGCTGAATTCAGATTCATTAAAGCTTTCATTTTCAGCCAAGTACACCATACCAGGTTACCTCATCTTTATTATAGGTATGTTGGGTTCTTTCACATTCAGAGATTTAATGCCATAAACAATTCCACACACCAGGCTGTCCACTTTTATATAGTCCCCATCTGAAAGGACTAATGCAACCCCAACCAGCCATGCCCGGCAAGGCTTAAGCCCTTACAATCTGCCGATCCATGAAGCAGCTGGTTCTAACCTACAGTAGCTACTTGCTCCACAACTACAACTGAAGTTTACCCTGTTAGTAGCATTACTACAATGTACTTACCCCTGACATAGGCCCCAGCAGGTACTACATCACCAACTCCCTGCTTCACCACCTTCTTCACCACACCCCTGTCTCCACAGAGGGACTCCATCTTTACTGCCAGTCGCTCAAAGGGGCTCTGGAGGTCACAGGGTCAATCAATGCTGTGATATGTTTTAACACCATTTCCCATTCAAGCGGTTGCTATTTTTGTTACCTACATCAGAAGATATTCAAAGACCTACCAGGACGTCAGCAGATTTTGTAGATTCTAACAAACAAATTGTCAAGCACAGGTACATTTTGTAAGGTGCAGCCTGCACTTTTGCCATTATGTTAACTGGCACAATTTTGTCTACATCCTGGTATTATGACCAATTCTATTGACTACTTTACCCTATACAGTCAACATAAAGAGAAAAAAGCATGTTACCAGTACATTTAGAGATACCTAATATCTAAATACGAATGACAAGGATTGAAAGAAGTGCCAGACCATGTCTAAGTCTTCAGTGGAGGAGTCTTCACTCTCATCATCCAGCGGAGCTCTGCTGAGCTGCTGAAACACGTCCTCCGCATCAAAGTACCTGTTATCCAGGGCAGCTGGGAAATACAGGGGACATCTCATGCTTATGACATTAACCCTCTCCCTGATAGATGCAATTAACAATTCCCATAACCACCACAGATTTGCATATGTATCAGCTAGCTGAAGGTAAAGGCAACTGAGTTGTTACTATGCTACATGTTATTATAATATCCTGTATTGATTCATTATCAACCTACAAATATAGCATAAATATTTGTTAGTAATATCTAAAACTCAACTGTTTGCTGCAGAAATTGTATAAAAGATGTCACACATGATCTGTATTGGCTACGTATGTATTATGTTGGTAAAATTCTGTTCCAGATGTCAAAAACGATTTTACTTTACTTCGGGTGAAGGTTTTGCCCCTGAGGCATTGCCAAAAAAAAGCACCTTATGATTACCTTCCTCCATCTGCAGCTGTGACTCCACCTCAAACTCCGCCCCTTGTCCTGTGGTGTCACAAACCTCCTTCAGGTCCAGACCTGACACCAGGCGGGTGGTGGGGACGTCTTCACCAGACAAGCCCTGAGGGAATAACAGGCAGTTGTAGCAAACATCATTATAAGCATTTTCACAGAGATCAGGACACATGAGTGGCGACAGGAATTCTAGGTAAAATGTCAGAGGTATTTAGCAAAAAGACACGCATGGACATTGTTATGCAAATTGAAACAATAGTTGGGTAAGGAATGTTTTCTTACTCAGGGAATTTACCTTTGACATATTACCTAGAATTCCTGTCAGCGCATATGCGTCCTGATCTCTGTGAAAGAGCTTGCTATTTTAGACAGTCCGAAGGTTGCCAATTTTTACACAGTATTTAAAAAAGAGGTTGAAATTAAAAGAAAAGGCAAGGAATTGGCACAAACACTGCAACTAATCATTAGTAATAATTGTAAATAAATGTAAACAAGAAACAGAACAAATTGAAGAAATAAGAAAGGAAGTTAAAACAACAAAATAATCGCAAAGGCTGAACCAAAGACACTAGAATCAGAAGGGAAGAAACTGAAAAGTTTACAATCTTGAAGTTTCGACATTGTTGAAAAGGCTCCGCCCCTGAGGCGTCAGCAAAAACTAGGGGTAAAGTCAATGTGGTGGAAGGATCACTTCCAGAAAGAGAAAGCAAAAAATAGAGAACCATGCATTGCAAAGAACATAAAAAGAAAGGAAGGGTTGACAGAAAAGCCCAGACCAAACAAGCAAGTAAATAAACAAAACACACAAAAAGAATTTTGGCAAAACCAAGGAGCTCAAGAGGCAAAACAAAATGCAGATGACCCCACTCACAGCATCTTCTGTACAGCTTTCAAACTCGCTGGAAGAATCGTTGGTCTGGCCGTACCGTCTCTCGTACTCCTCAGCTGGAATGGGGGCTCTCTCTGCCATAGTTGCGGGCACAGAGTTGGGAAAGTAAAGTAAACAAAGAATTTGGAAAATCTCTCATAAACTTTCTCGAACCACGCTCTCTTTTTTGCGAATTCTTGGAAAGTTTAGTCTCTTATTCCAGTACTGGTTCGACGCTTGACATATTTCGCCTAAAATCACCTAAACTTATTATAATCAGAGTGATACGAAGATCTAAAAGTTTAAACTTCTGTGTTAATAAAAGTGTAAGATATTACTTGGGTTATTATATTAAAATTGGTAATACGAAGATGATCTAATTCTTTATTTCAATGAGTAGATTTGTGCCGAATTAGGTGCTACATAGTGGCAGCTGTCAGGCTACTGGGCAATTATACTACTGTATAGGTATTGCATATTTAAGAGTTATGAGTTAAATATCATACGGCTGTATTTTAAAGAAAATATGCATTAAATTTCAACTCTAGATATATGTGCAACATTGTTTTGTATTTTATTTAAGGTATGCGTCAGCTGACGTTATTCATAGTGTCAATATTTCTTTATTACCTCCCTCCTGAATGGTATCGTCTATTTCAAAATGGCGGGCGACGAAAGATGGAATTACGGCAATATGGACATGTATTTGCCACAAAATCCGCCCTCTAGTGGCGCTATTTCACAAAATTATAACCAACAAACAGAACCATTGCCTCACAGAACAGACGGGGAACCACCAGTCACCCAGAACGGGCAGACAAGTCACGAGGATTCGGCGTTCTACCTCCTAAAAGATATGCCAGGTATGTCAACGCAACACATAATTATATGCTTGGACCGAAATTGTGGAAAATGGAAAGTGACAAAAACAAGCTATGTTTGATAATAATCACTGTAAAGAAAATATTTTCTTTTGAAATATTATAACGCATTCTGATTTAGAGTCAAACGTCGGTGAATACTTGTACTATTAGTTCCTAGATAAACTTTTATATGGAAACAAATAAAGAAAGCAAAATCAGTTGTCATAGTTTTATATAGGTGTGGCTATATTTCCGCATACTGTATATCTGATTGGTAAATCAGTATATTTCTATTCACTTCTTATGAACCATTTGATATTTGCAGGTATCTCCAGACCAGGTGGACCTCATCATGTGTCACCAGGTGCACAAGGTACTGTGAAAAATTATGTATGAATTCATAAATGTTATAACTGGGACGCGGTAACGTTCGATATGGAAGTTCTGGTCTATCAGGACTGGGTGATAACCAGCAGGATTACTTGGGGTTCTACTTTGTTGAACCTAGTAAACAACATCTAAATAATACGAGTGGGTAACCATTTTTTCTTCTTGGACCATTCCAGGAAAACGGATCTGAAAAAAATCAGTGGACCGGATTTTGGACTGATTAGAAAATGAACAGATGCCCGCACTACAGCGGCGGGCATTCATGTGTTTTGGGTTTTATCAGTCCAAGAAAATAACAAGAGCAACATAGAGGAGAGTTTCTACAGTCCAACTTGGTCTAATTTAACAAGGCAATAAGCATTGTCACAAATTTTTACAAACTATCAGGTCCATGTTCAGGTCTAGGTCTGTGTCTGGACCTGATCCTCTGAACCTGGATGGCTGGAACATACCTGTACCTGAATTGTCTGTACCGGTATACCACTAAATAAGATGTTACATACATTATATTACATATATACCAGGTTTGCTTATTTGGTCCATACATGGACTAATACATGCTGCTGAGCCATGTCATGAAACAACAACCTAAAATGTTTCCTTCTGCCCTCAGCTGCAGTAGACATCACAGGCAGTGTGAACCTGATCCAGCACCATGGTCTGGAGCACTCATTCCATAAGTTCTGTGGCAAGAAAGTCAAGGAGCCCCTCAGCAATTTTCTACCAAACTTACCAGGTTAGAAATATCCTTTTACATTGACTTTCAGACTCAGACTTCATCACACAATATTTTCTCTACCGAAAAATTATAGCATTTATGTCTTTTTTTACTACATACATGCATCCATGCAAAGTAATATCAAGCAGAAGTTCTCATACAGTTAACTTTCTTTCTCTCTCACACATACAGACACAGAACTTTACAATTTATTGTTAACCGTTTCACGATTGAGAAGTAAGTAAGTGTCTAAGATGTAGATGTCATGACTTTCCAGATGTCATGACTTTCCAGAACAAAATAGATTTTGGCTAGCTACAATTTTGATCCATTTACCTTAGTGTTGACAAACAATGCTAAAAATGTGTCTTATAATCTTCTTTCACAACAGGTTTTATAGACACTCCAGGTTTGCAAGATGGAAGGTAGGAAACAAATGTATAAGTTATGAATTTATTATTCTATATAGTATAAACTTAGTCGTAGCAGTTTTTTTTTACACTTATGATTTTTTTATTTAACTTGCTAACAAAATGTCTACCTTTATGCAAGTATAAACTGATAGATACTGTTCACACATATTGTAATGTAGTATAGTTATGATTGATACATAATTACAGGTTTATGTATTGATTACCTTGTGTAATGAAATGTTTCTGCTCTATTATTAATATCTACTGCGGCCAGTAGCAATGTCACAGGAATGGCACAGAGGCAAGATCATGTTCTTTCCCTTCTGAATGTTGTTGTTCAATTGTAGTTTGTTATTGTTTACACTTTACCCATGCAGCTTGTTCAAAATGCTGTGAATTCAAAAAGTGATTTTAAACATGTTCTCATTGCTGAAAACTATCAAGTTCAAAATTTGTAAATGACAGGGTTTACATGATTTTGTAAAAAATAGAATATCTTGTGAATATTTGCCAATCATTATACAATGTATGTCATAGTTATAGATCTAATACTAATAGGATTTGTAATTGTGTAAACCATGAACATGTTTTTTGTTTGTTTCGTGTGTTCACTTCTATAGCAGTCTGAGGTCGCTCATTGAGAAACCACCCATAGTGGGAAAGGAGCTGTATCAGCTGTCTGGACCACAACTTCAGGGCTTCAGGTTACATCCAGGGCCGGTGGGTAGTCTTATCTTAGTTAAGATACTTGCCATGGATTCTTGGATACTTTATTAGTCCATATTATGCTACTAGTATATAAGATGCTTGTTGGCAGGGTGGCCATGTGGTTAGGATTGTTGACTTAGAATCTAAAGGTTCTGGTTTCGAATCCCTAGAGCAGTGCAAATGTTGTGCATTTTAAATTTTACAAAATTACATGCCTGACTCACAGTGTGTAGTTTGGTTAGGAATGCCTTCTCAGATGGGATGTGCGAATGTAAAGCGTTAGGTCAGGTTTGAAAAAAGCCACATCTAAAACATGTTTAAAGAACCCACCACGTGCACCTTCCCAGTGTGATTGATCAAACCTTACTGTACAGTCCTATGTAGCTTGTACTTACTGTTAGAAACTGGTGTAATACCCCCAAAAGACGCAAAGAAACAATTTTTTCCATGTCATCTTGTATTCATAATATCATATGTCTGAAAACTGTTATCGTTTGTTGTTCAGTGGGGAATTGTGCAAAAAATTCATGGTGAAATATCAGTAACATCCATTGTTTTCTGGCAAGAAATTAAGAATTAAGGAACTAGATTGGTTTGGCCCAACTTTTGTATGTACTTCTTTGACCCTAGATCCCGGAGCAGTACAGATTACTTCACCAGCAGCCTCCAGCCAAGAAGAAACATAAAAACAAGAAGCACAAGCGTGAGCACAGTAAGACCAGTGAGGGTATGTCAGTCCAGGATAGCTCTCAGAGCCACACAGGTAAAACTAGTGCTGGACCATTCCATTCTCCCAGCAGAACAGGGGAGGCAACCACAGGAGATGCCACGCAATCTGACTGGAACACAAAATCTATATACGTCTGTCTTCTTACAGTGTCTCTGCCATTCTATATATTCCATTCCTATTGTAGGATCTTGCCACCACAAACCTCGAAATATTCCTTGGAATTTAAAATTTTGCTTCATGTTTCTGTTCATAACAACTCCTGAAAACTCTCTTTTCTCATTCAATCTCATAAGTTATTTATAGAAATGACGAACACTGACTTTTGGATTTGTCGGATCCTACAATAGGGGTCTTTCCAAACCACAACATATCAGAGATACAACGGGATCAACCAAATTCACAAATCATGATAAACTTGTACAAGCTATCACTTTTCTGTCTGAAATGCTAATTTTCACTGTTTTCACAAACTAATTCTTCTATTTTCCACACCTCAATCTTCTTACTCTTATTTGGTCCTGGCCTTCTGTACATTTCTGACATGCATAATGTCAATGAAGAGATGTCCATGGATAGAGCTCCCTCCCCTGTATTGAGAATGGAATGGTCCGTTTGAGTGTTGTGTTTTTGAAGGACTGGCTTTGAGCAGTGCCTGCATGATCGTACTCCTCATTTTACCTCAGAAACTGGCAGTTAAGGTTCATCTATTTCAATTATGATTTATTGACATATACATAATATCATATATGGACTGAAATATGCTGCATGTGTTGACATAATTGTTGTGAAATAAGATGAATATAATTTCACTGTAATATAACATTATTGTGTGTTTGTTAAGCTAGCATGACAATGTCAACAACCTTCAGCCAAATTTGATGACTGCCAGGAAGTCGCAAAATTTCGAATCACCAGAGAATCATTTTTTAGCCTGAAAATCTTTCAGTACCTTGGATAGGGTTGATGACCTGTAAATATCTATAAATCTCCAAGAATTGCTGCTGAACATGTTATTTAGATCTCGCAGACTTGTCATATCAGCTATTATGAAAATTTCATGTTGATGACGTTCACAGGACTATTTAGCACATTTCCATAACTATTTTATGATTCTGGCATTTAGACGCAAACAGTACCAAAACAACCCTCGAAGTCTTCTCATGTTCTCATGTACCAGTACATACATTGTACACCCAAACTTGCTGATTCAAATCTGTGTTGTTTTGCATTACAGATGTAGGAGCAAGCAGCACTACAAGTGGGGAGAAAAGTGAAAAGAAAACCAAGAAACAGAAGAAGCATGAAGACAGTGAAAAGAAGGAGAAGAAGAAAAAGAAAGACAAGAAGAAGAAAAAGGTTCACATAATTTTAATGATTTGTTTATTATGTTTTTTCCTGACTTTATGGGTTTTGGTTGTGACAAATGAAGATTTGATCATCATCACTAAGGCACAAAACCACAGCAATTTGATTTGTTCTCAGAATTCCTAGTTTTGATATTCCTGACAATCACTTTTTGTTCATTGTTTTGTGACTTCATGTTATCTTATGCAATTGAAAATATAAGTGACGTAAGAACCAACTTGAAGAAGTTAAATTGCTTAATGAATGACGCAAATCTATATTTCAATTGTTCTAAATCAAAGGTATTTCATACTCATTATGTATGGTTTGAATGGCATTTAATTTGCATAGTTAATTAGAAATGTATTATACCTTAGTGGTGAATGGTTGAATATTCATAAGAGTGACACATGTTGGTTGGAATATCACCTGACATTAATTATATTAATTTGCTAATGATATTGCAGATATTAAGTTGGTAAAGGTATGGAGTTCTTAGACTTTCGTTTTGTGTGTTTCAGACTGGGAGCACCTGAGAAGCAGTCTTCTTCTGATGGTGTCATCTTTGCCAGTCAGAGGGCAGCTAGACCACAGACCCAACGACTTGTCAATCAATCATGCAAATTACATGCAAATTGACCAACCATGCATTAGATAGAGATTCTTTTGTTGTGGACACTTTGTTGAAGGGAAACATTGGACCATACATTTGATAGACTTCCTAGGGGCATTGTTGAACCACTGTTGATGAGTGAGTGTTCCTAATAAGTGGACAATTTTAGTTTTCATAGTTGCTTGCTTCGGTGATCTTAGTTTGGAAGATTGGTGCTAGCTAGACATACATTTTCTTCATAGGTTGTTTGTGCTTCATACAATCCATCGAAAACTATACTACACAGTAGTATTAGGCTTGTTCCCTAGGGGCATCACCAAAAAGCTATTATAAAATCTATTGAAGCAGGTGTTAGGACTCTTCCCTCTAGTTTTCTGCATTTTTTTGGATGAAGTACTACGAATGGGGTCAAAATTCAAAAAGCTGCACTCTGAAAAACTTACAGCAAAGTGTCCCAGAATGTCTGTGATAGCCAGTTTGTAATTTATGTTTTGTGATACATTATATACTTGTATTATATTTATAGCAATCACAACCATTATGATAACATCAGAAATTATTGTACAAAATCATAACTGTTTTTCATAAGCTGTTCAAAAAAGGATACGTGTGGCAAAATATTCCATAGATGTTCAGGAATGAAAAATTGTAAACATCAGCATTTTCCCAGAATTGTGTTAAAAGCTTGTACATATCTGCATGTAACTCATCTACATTTATGCTGGTTGATAAAGACTAGTGACTAGTTTATAATCTGTTTATATCATGTAGATATTGTTCAGGAATTGCTGATTGAATATCTCGGTTTCCAAGTTTGCTTCTTCCTTTTTATTTCTAAATCAAACAAAATGAACCATTTGGGATTTGAATCTACCACAAAATGCTCATTTTGGTACCAACATTTGATGATGGTCCTTCTCTTCCTAGTTGTAAAGGACTGGTTTTCCATCTGCCAATTGCATCAAAACTTTATATAAGTTCAAAAATCTTTGGTTTGAAAAGTTAACCAGCCTTGTATGCTACCTTTGCAGCTTCTGTGGTAGCATTTAGTTTCAAGATGTTTGTTTCATTTTGATTTGGCCCACCTTTATTTTTTTTCCAAAAGCCAAGAACCACGAAATTAAACAAGTGCAGCCTCATGTAATTATTATTGCATTAAACCTTAACATGTATATGGTCTATATTAGGAATATAGATTAAAGACTTTGAATACTTGCAAAATCATACTGACAATGTATAATAGTATCTGTTTCTAGCACAGTTTGATGTTTATTTTACAAGGCCAACTGTGGCTTGTATCATTGTCGTTGGCCAGTGAAGTTTGTTACAACCTTGTCATACTAAACATAGATTTGTATTTGCAGAGTGTCAGAGGCTAAGTTTGAGAAAAAAACGGATCCATGAATAGAAAATGTTTGGATTTTATAAAGCACATAAAGGTCTCACTAAAATGATTGGAGAATTTCCCAGCCCCCACAGTTGACCATTACAAAGCCATGATGTGTAAGAGGCATTAAGTGCTGTGTTCATTCAAACACTGAACCATGAGTTGTGACTGCCCACATTTTGACATTGGAACCCTCTGAAAAAGTTGTTCCTGCTTTTTCTGAAAATAACTTTCAAATGGCTTCAATCTTGCAAAACTTTAGTGGCTCTGTTCACAGCTTGATGAAAATGTGATGAAATTCTAATTTTGTTTGTCAAGTTGGATGCATTGGATGGACGCAGGAGAGAGCCCTGTATTATATCAACCCTGTCCTGGTCAGAGTAATGTAACAGCCCTTCCCTAATGATTCCCCAATCATACAGACAATTGTGGGATTCATTCTCATTGGGGTTTGTCCACGGATGCACGTAAGGGGATAGTTACAATCAAATAATTTTACATGCTAAAGTTATCATTATGACTTCATGAGCGATGAATTGTTTTGCCCCCCTCACATGTATTCATGGATGGTCCCCGAGAAGCTGTGCAGTATGTTGTGGTGTTGAACCAGGTTTAGCTCTTCAGATGCAGCTACACATGTAATTATACAGACTCAAATCTTATTATACTCTGACCCAGTGCCCATAAAGAAGTGAAATACTGTATTCTCTGCATAGTTTTAAGATTTCATTTGGCATCTTCTGTAAAGGTTTTTTTGTCGGGAGAGTGACATTGCTCATGAAATTTCTCGAAACCTGCAAGGACTTCTGCTTATCCATATCAGCGATACAATTTCTTATCGTAATAGCACTGTGGCTTCTGATGTGTCGATTCCCTATGTACACAGATTAATTTTTGTATGAGGTTTGATGCAAAAATTGGGAGTTGGTGGTTGTGATTTTGTACATGATGACCAAGACAATTCTACCTGTAAATAAATAAGGCGCAGAACTGTTGATTTGCCTTGCTTTCCTGTATGTGATTTTTTACACACACTGTGTGCCTTGTGGTTAGGGTGGTTGACTCAGAACCTGGAGGTATTGAGTCCTCATCCCTGACAGGTCCCTCAAATCAAGTACTGTAAATGCATTTAAGTTCACAGGGATTTAAGTTCGCAATAGCACCAAACACCGTAGTCTCTTACTACCATGGAAAATGTTCACGGTGGTTTTAAATTCATGGTGAAGTGGCCATACAGAGGATAATTATTTGAGTTTGAGGGCGTACAATTACTGTTAGAAATTGGCATCTTTTTTTGGACCATTACGGTACCAATAGTCAAGCAACCATGTGCAAAAAGAAATGGCCAGCAAAAGTATGGGCAAAAAAAAGGATGGAGAAAGGCCCCAAGGAGCCTGCTATGGAGGCTACCCATTTAAAACTTTTCTCAGAATATTAGGTCCAGCCTTGATCTGAACCTCCGGCCCTAAACCCCTAACACACATGTAAGCACAGCGATACATCACATGGACTCAAAGCAAAGACTCACAAAGACACATCATCAATTTTTTGTCGATACATTCTTCATCCCCCACCACAATAGATGACTGAAAACATATGCCATTTACATAGATAAATGGCTTTAAACAAAATGATGTTTTCTTACTCCTTGGACATATGTTTACTACTAGTACTTTATAAAGAATATGTAACATATACTGGTCCTCTGCATTTACATACCTCTCACCATACCTGTGTTCTATCTGTGTCATAGTTGAATTTTCCCTTGCACCAAGCAATTTCATTGAGCACACTTCAATATGATATAATTACTGAAATTCTATTTATCTTCACTCATCTGAAAGTGAATGTTTGTGCTTTCCTTTATTGTGTGCTTTTATTGTTTGAACTGAAATCGAATATATCAACATTTTCACCATGTAGCAAACTTAAACATTACATTAATATTATTACATACAATCTAAGTCAAGAAAAATTTAACGCAATTAGGAAGGTGTAATGTATATCTTTACTACAGTCATTTTTTAACATTCAACTTTTTTTAATGGAAATCTTTAGATTTTCATGTGATTTTGTTTATGCAGTGACCTCTGAGTCTATATACTATCAATGACATTGTGTTTCCATTGTATTACAACAGAAACTACTTCAAAATTGTTATAACGGCATACGAAATAAAGCATGGCAAAAATGAATAAATTTACATTATTTAGCTGGAGAGCAATATGACATGAAAGATCTCTATCTGATAGAGACTAGCGGAAGGCATACAGCAGCAACAGTATCACACAGACACCTATCACAGTGCCCAGTATTATCGAGTCCCGTCTCTTCCTCAAGTTTATCTTCTGGAAGAGGTTATTAATCACAGGGAAACGTTTCGCTAGCGTGTTCATTTTGGTCGTGATTCCTCCCAGCATGCCCTTCTGCCCCATAAGATTCTCCTTGGTTGCCATGGCGATGTTTATCGCCTCGTCAGCGACTCTGTCCGCGCTCCGCGTGTGCTCCTGCTCCTTGAGAAGCAGGTCCGTTCTTCGGTTCTGAACGGACGAACCCTTGTGGTAGTTGTCAATCTCTCGGCGTACGGATCCAAGCAGCTCCTCGCGGTCGCGGTAGGCGGAAATATTCGTCTTGGTTTTGTTGAATTCGAGAGAGTAGTCCTGGAGGATGTCGCGGTGTCTCTGGAGGGTGTGCATGAGGGAGGGGTTGTTGGTGTGGATGCCTCCGTTCTGGGAGTACTCCGCCATCTTGTCATTCACCTCATTCAGCTGTAAAAAAAAACAGAGTGAAGATGATGATAGTCAAAGCTGTGACCAACTATGCTGTGTTGCCAATTAAACCAGCGACCTACGGTATACATGTACAAAGTGAATGCTCTACCCACTTGTATATTGCTGTATCAGAGTCGACTATCCTATAAAATCTTGAAATGATTTGCAAGTTGCAATACGAAAATCAACGTGTTAATACGTGTATAACTTCAATCCCTCTACTTGTGCTCTTTTACAGCCTGATTCAGATCCAATTCTGTGCTTGGTTACATATCCTGAACTGTACATAGTGTACTTGAAATATTTTATGTAGATACATGTATGATGAAAGATGGTTCCCTGTTACCTTCACTAGCAGTTGTTCTATCTCCAAAGCCATGGTCTCAAACATGTGCTCACTGTTAGTACTCCCCAGCAATGGTGATGACTCTGCCCTGCAGAAAATGATTTGACATTTGTTAGGGGTGGGTACTGGTACAGAAAATTCAGGTCCTGCTCAGGTCCAGGATTTTCTGAGAAAAGTTTTATGTAAATGACATATGAGAGCTGAAAAGGGTAAAATTTGTAGGAATGTATGGCAATCAAGTAGGTTTAGGTTAGGTCTTGTTTGTTTGAACCTTTGTTTATTCATTAAAACTGAAACCAGCCTGCAGGCCACTTTTCCTTGAGGTCTTGAGGGAAGAGGCAAGGGTCAGATTAAGTACTAGTAATAGTTATAGTATATAACAGAGATACAGTTTATATCTCTTCATTTGTCCTTACCTTCTGGAGTCTTGTACATGTCCCTGGCTGGAGTAGCTGGTGCCCAGTTTGCTGAAGGAGACCAGCTTCAGATCAATCTCATTCTCCAACTGACGGGCCTGCTTACGCAGGTCTACATGGGGATATACAAAGTGCAGAGTGTAGAGAGTGTGGAGAAAATGATGACCTGCCTCAACAAACACTGACATGCAGCAAAGATGATGATACTGGTGCGATACAGATAGTAACTTTAATAACTTATTAAGTAACCATGAAAGCTACCTTCAGCAGGCAAGTTCTATCTGCACCATTCCTTTTCTTTGCCTTTCATCTTCAAGGACTACTGTCTCAAATTCTCTACACTGGCAAACATCATGCCTTTCACTGAAAGTTTCTGTCCATCAAAAAGTGATGGTTTAAAAATGTTCTAAGTAACTTACATCATATTAAATCTTGCAATGCATGCATGTTGTATTCAAGGATGCTATGAATATGGAAACAAAATGCATTTTGAGGCTTGGGCCATCCTTGCTCAGTAGCATCATAAAAAGTTGCCTGTGCATCTGTAACATATTGCTTAGGAGTGGTGCAATCTCCATTTCTTTACAATACATACTATACTGTAACATAGGCAAAAAATTATACCTCCTCTAAAATGATAGTAAATTCTCTACACTAGCAAGCATCATGCCTCCTGGCTAGAAATTACTTACTGTACTGTTGTATAAAGCTTGCCTGTATCATGCTATTTACACACATATTTAGCCATTCTTGATTATATGGAGTTTTCTTTCCTAATTATTACATGCAGCAAATTAAATTTCAAGTGTGGTCAGTTTCACTGGCCAAAACCAATGGATGAAATTGGCAAGGCCTTATATGAAATATGGATCCAAGATAACCTCCTACATGTCATACAAAATTTATACCGTTCCGTGAATGGCATATCAAGAAATATATTGTAAAAACATCATATGTTCCCGTTCTTTGGCAAAATAATTTTCATGTAGAAAACAGATTCGTCATCGGCCCACAACTGCGTTTTTCTAAACATGCGACAACAGACGGGACATTTCCATGCGGGGTTATGGTTAGAACTGTTCTAAGGGACACAACGGCACGACTTACCCTCGAAACTCATGGTTAACCTGACGTGCTTACGTGGAACTTGGTTCAAATTGCGCACCCACCTTCCCAAACATTGCCAGGACCCGCCATTTTGTTTTCCCCTGACGTCACTTCTCCAGAATCGTCCACTATACTCAAGGTATATTAGTAAGAGAAGAAAAAAAGTTATGAAGGAAAGATTACAACTTGTATCATATGTACAAATTAATGAAACATTTCTCCAATTAGAATATCTTTACAAAAAGAAACTGGGTATGAAAAGTTGTCCATGTCAATTAAGTTTTATTTCCCAATATTTAAATCACTCTGGTTCATGTGTAACTTGTTTAATATTGATATAAATCCTAAAATTTTGACAGAAAGATGAAAATAATATCTATGGCAAAATCGGTGTTTATCATTAACAAAAGAAAAAGTCTCTGTATGATTACTAAAATATCTGTTACATTTTTATTACACCCCTCGTGTAGAAAGTCGAACAATCCAGTTCCGGGTTGAATGTCAGGCTCACGTGTTGAAGAGTGGCAGACCGGACTTGCAAGGCTCGACAAAAATCATGGTTGTTTCTGTAAAAGTCGAGGGTTTGAGCGCCTTTCTGGAGGCTGTTGAGAAGCACAAGGGGAAAACGATCTTTGCACTTTTTACCGGCTCTCACGACGCCCAGGGGAAGAGCTGGTGTCCCGACTGTGTTGCAGGTATTGGACTGTGACTAACGTTATAGGACATGATCTGATATTATATTCAAAAATTACAATTTGTTTTCACCTCCATATCCATTCCAAAAGGTTTAGAGCTTCAACGTTATACAAGACACTCGGTCAGCATACTGCTCGATGTTCTTAAACCTGATTTGCACGTCATTTTATTGTGTCAAAATTATAATATATTCTCACTCACGTTGCCTCAGTGGAGAGTTAAGGACTGGGGTGAGAAGACCGAGGCACCGTGGATCCGAGATTCCATGCTTACCCGTAAAAAAAAAAAAAAAAAAAAATTTAGGGAGGGGGCGAACTTCTTTCCCGTGCCCCCTTTAAATTTCCATCTAACAGTGTCGTCTTTAGCAGAAGAGGTGAAGATTGCCCAGAAACTTGATATCTTGTGTTGTGCTCTGTTCAGATGTAACACAGAAAAGACATCAGATACAGTTGAACTGACTCCAGGTTTTATTCAGACTGCTGTGCCACCTGAAGAGGAGCAATACACTCTTTGGGGTGCTTTTCATATGCTTGCCGGAGATACAATAATACTACAAACTACTTCGATGGCACTAAGCATTCCTAAACAGGAAAGTATCGCAGATGCTATGAATGATAAGTGATGCCTTGTTTAACAATCCTTGACCGTATCTACCACACTATACAGTTGCATATAACCTCGGACCACACAGATCGGAGATATCCCTCTGGTGAAGAGCGGCTACACTAGCAACATGCAGTTCCCTCATGACCGTGGACTGTAGACTAGTCTACTCTTGCTAGGCTGTGTCCCTCCCGTCCGGCTCATGATTCACTTGTGAATTAGAGGGAGTTATATCACATGTCATGAACTCACGCGAGTGGAGATCTCGCGAGAGTTCATTCCATTGTGATATTAGTGGGAATAATAATATATTCTCACTCACGTTGCCTCAGTGGAGAGTTAAGGACTGGGGTGAGAAGACCTCGGCACCTGCCTCTCCCGAGAGTACCATTATTCCCTTAATTTAAGTTCCTGCCAATCCCTTCATTTAATCCTCTCCCAATCCTTATTCTTCTCCATTCCCTTCTCCCAATCCTTATTCTTCTCCATTACCTTTCCCAATCCTTACATTTTTCCTCATTCCTTTCCCCAATCCTTAGATTTACTCCCTCACCTCTGTGCCTTTCCGTACAAAAATCCTCAACGTATACATTGGCCAATAAGCCACCTTGACAACACAGCCCAAACGGTCTGCCGCGCAAGCTTGTTCTCTTCTGGGTGTAAATCTATCACAGTCACCGTCATCCCTCGTTTTTAGGTGTTCCTCAGGAATGATGATTGATCCCTGGTTCTCAGCCAACTTCCTTAGGCGGCTGAGGTCCGGCTCGAGCGGGACCTGTCCATAATCCGAACTCAGTGGAATGGTCGACGACCAGTCCGACAGAGAACCCTCATAGGTTACCTGAGACCAACCTCTCCCAGGTTGGAAGTATTCAACTCATCTTGTATTGGAAACCATCAAACATTGATTTCCCTGAGCACGAGAACAATATTCCAGCTGCAGAGAAAGCTATCACCACAAGGCTTGCTCAGTGTCTAACCTGTAAACTTTCGATCTGTATGCACAGTTCTATGTATTTCAGTCTGGACAGGCCCCACTCGCTTCCCGGACCACCAGGCCGAAGCCAGTATGGGTGGCAACAGCTTAAGGGAGCTGAACACGGTCCACGAGTGAGAACTAGGCCAGCTTAAGGTAGCCAATAAACAGGACCCCAAAGTAGGTCTTCACTGTACTACAGTCATGTCACCTACGTTGGTTTGTCCACCAACCATGCAACAAACCAAACAAGATCTGACGTTTTTCAACAACCCGTCGTCAGATCAAGTGAAACACCGACTCAATCAAAGCAAAATTACGTTGCCGTCCATGATTGTCCAACAATCTCACCACACCGTCCGACGGTGCCCGCTGTCCGACAGCAAATACAACATACAGCAATGTACTGTACCACACCGTCCGACGGTGCCCGCTGCTCAAACAGTAAATACAACATACAGCAATATACTGTACCACACCGTCCGACGATGTCACTTTCCAACAGCGAATACAACACACAACAATGTACTGTACCACACCGTCCGACAGTGCCGCTGTCCGACAGCGGATACAACATACAACAATGTACTATACCACACCGTCCGACGATGCCGCTGTCCAACAGTGAATAAAACATACAACAAATGTACAATACCAAACCGTCCGACGGTGCCCATGTCCGACAGCGAATACAACATACAACAATGTACTGTACTACACCGTCCGACGGTGCCGCTGTCCGACAGCGAATACAACATACAACAATGTACTGTACAACACTGTCCGACGGTCCCGCTGTCCGACAGCGAATACAACATACAACATACAACAATGTACTGTACTACACCGTCCGACGGTGCCGCTGTCCGACAGCGAATAAAACATACAACAATGTACTGTACTACACTGTCCGACGGTGCCGCTGTCCGACAGCGAATACAACATACAACAATGCACTGTACTACACCGTCCGACGGTGCCGCTGTCCGACAGCGAATACAACATACAACAATGTACTGTATTACACCGTCCGACGGTGTCGCTGTCCGATCGCGAAATCCCAACAAATATAACTTAAGATTGGTCGACGATCTCCAGCTAACAGAGTCAAAACATAAAGTTAAAAATTGGTCGACGATCTCCCGCTAACAGAGTAAAAACATCAAGTTAAAATTGGTCGACGATCTCCAGCTAACAAAGTGAGAACATCAAGTTAACATTGGTCGACGATCTCCAGCTAACAGAGTGAAAACATCAAGTTAAAATTAGTCGACGATCTCCAGCTAACAGAGTGAAAGCATCAAGTTAAAATTGGTCGACGATCTCCAGCTAACAGAGTAAAAACATCAAGTTAAAATTGGTCGACGATCTCCAACCATCAGAGTGAAAACATCAAGTTAAAATTGGCCGACGATCTCCAGCTAACAGAGTCAAAACATCAAGTTAAAATTGGTCGACGATCTCCAGCTAACAGAGTGAAAGCATCAAGTTAACATTGGTCGACGATCTCCAGCTAACAGAGTGAAAACATCAAGTTAAAATTGGTCGACGATCTCCAGCTAACAGAGTGAAAGCATCAAGTTAAAATTGGTCGACGATCTCCAGCTAACAGAGTAAAAACATCGAGTTAAAATTGATCGACGATCTCCAGCTAATAATAGAGTCAAAACAAAAAGTTATCCCACATAAATTACGTATTACACCCCCAGTACTAAGGAAACGGACAACTGCACGTTAAAAACTCTAAGAATGGCACATCACATGTTACGCAAAAACAAATTACTGAGAAAAGAGAAACATCACGACGGTTCCATGACCTCTACAAACTTAAGGTTGTCCGACAACCTGAAGTGCAAAAACAAACACTTCCAGAAATGATATCACAGCACCTAGGAATTGCTGCAATGGTTGACAGCCTCCCGAGTATTGAAGTCTTCGAGCCTGGTCCAATCACTTTCCGGGCTGTTGACTGCTCCACAGATTGTCCTGTCCAGAACTGCTGGCCTAGCATAGAAAGACAGTGCAAATTGTACGGTAAAACAAACAATAACACTGCCAAAACGAGAGCAGCCCAGTCAGGCAACTCTTCCCGAAACATGGCGCTTCGGCACAACAAGAAAACACCACTTTGACAACTGCCCAACGTTTCCACAAAAATGGCTTAACTCACCCACAGCGGTGTCAAAAATAAGTTTAACCACTACTGTCGTCAGGAGAAGAATGTCAGATGCTCCTTCAAGCCTGCGGTGACGTCGATCAGCCAAGTGTTGTTCTGCTCCATTAGGCTCCTTGGGCGGGTAAACAGGGAATACGGCAGGCCTGGCGGTGATATAGTCGTGTCTGAATACCTAACTCATGTGAGAAAACAAAAAAATTAGATATACTACTGAGTTGAATCAATCTCACCTGCGCACCCGAACACGTGCGGTCCACATACAGATGCAAATTACACACAAAAATGAAACGAGCATCAGAAAAACATTAGAAAACTCGCGAATATGCTCTAAAAGCACAAACTGCACACCCTAGGAAAGGTGAGCAAACAAATTAACAAAATAAAGGAACAAAATTCAGACAGCAAAACTTCTCTAAGACACACTCTCCCGCCAAAGCGCGGGAAAACAGACCTTCAAAGAAAATTCCAGAACACGCCAAAAGGCGGCAAGGCAATATTGCGTACCTTCTAGACTACCGACACTATATCCACAGGAAACTACTCTGTCCTTTGATGCCGGCAAGATACGTTTCCAAAAACGTTCCCTGAAGTTTAAGATGTCACCGGCTTGCACATGGCGGGTACAGCGCTTCAGGAGCTCGGCTAGGCAACGTCCTGCTCGTGCGGCTCATGATTCACTTGTGAATTAGAGGGAGTTATATCACATGTCATGAACTCACGCGAGTGGAGATCTCGCGAGAGTTCATTCCATTGTGATATTAGTGGGAATAATGCTAAGAAGGAGAAAGGTAATTTATGCACGTTAAGTTAATTATGATTTCCCAATGATCATACGCATGGTGGTGCTCACCTGTGCTTACTTCACACATATCATTATAATATGGATTCTCTTCATTGTCACCGATCTGCAACTCAAGTACTCAAAGCATGATTGCCATTATTTATGCAAATGAGATCATTGATATGCCATCCAAGTTTGAGGTTAAATCTGATTATGCTCGTCCCCATGGTGGTGCCACCAAACAGTTGACTATTTTATGATAGCCACTTTTATCAACAGAAACTTCATCATTGCACTAATCACATGAATCATTTCCATTTTCCTGTGTGGTACCAGCTGACCCAGTAGTGGAGGAGTGTGTGAAGGGTGCTCCTGAGGATGCTGTCTTCATCACCTGCTCTGTAGGTGACAGGGCAACGTAAGTATTCTGTTGTGAAGTTGTACATGAAAACCAAGAAGGTTGAAAAAGGGATCAACCACCTTGATGAAAACTGAACTTTGCTTTGATACTTTTGAATACCAGGCTAAATTTTCAGGAGTGGCTTAAACTTTTTAAAAAAAGTTAAAGAATCTCAAAGCAGATATAAGGATCTGACTCAGTCTTATTGCTCCATGCCTGTTTTGCAACATTTTGGTAATTGTGCCTTCTTAGACCTGTACTTATCAGTACCTAAAGTATGGAGCTGTGCCCTTGCATCTGCTTGGAAATTATATTTATATCTCAATGTCAGTAACTTAGTAAGTTAGTGAGAGCATTGTTTTTGACAAAGGGTTTCGAAAGTTGTCTTTTTCCTCCATGAATGGAGGTGTTGTTTTTGGTCTGTGTATTTGTTTTTTATGCTGTGTATACAAAATTATTTGAATATTGTAAGGTGACGGCATCTTAAATTTCTTGATTCTATAGATGTTAAATGATATTTACGTTTTGTTTATTGATATTCTTGTGTGGTTTGTGCCTTTAAAGGTGGAAGGACCAGAAGAATGATTTCCGGACCCACGACAAGCTGAAGCTGACAAGTGTGCCCACCCTCATGAGATGGGGAACGGTTGGTCCCCTTTGTTGTTGTACCTTTCATTTCCTTGTGAATCAAAATTTACAATCTTTAAGCAGATCTTTGCGCTTAACATTATAACATTTTGATTTTATGCCAAACATCTGAGAGAATATCATCATTAAAGAGCAAAACAAGTGGATCCTGTGCACTTTTGCTTTGTAAGAAAATATGACCTCACAAAAAAATCTTATATATCTTTAAATTGCTAAAAAAATGAAAATGCCCGTACCAAATTACCTTTTCCCCAACACTGTATTGTTGTTTTTTAGGATCGTAACAATGTCATGCACTTGAAAGTTGTAGCATACACAGCATTGTTCTTCTAGCTTTGTTCTCCATATAGCATAACTGCTATACAAGCCACCTTTGGGTGCAACAATTTAGTCTCAAATAAGCTATATATGTAACTTGTAAGACCTGACTCGCGTTTCAATGTCTGATACATCACGGTTTACTATCATGTTTATCGTCTGTTGTTTCCTGTCATTTAGTATCCATAACATATGAAAGTGACCATTCTCCAAGAGGTGTTAAACCTGTTTTTCAATCCTACTTTGCAGCCCCAGAGGTTGATGGAAGAGGACTGTGCCAAGAGTAACCTGGTGTCCATGCTCTTTGAAGAGGACTAAGATGGAACATATATCCTAATCCAGCATATTGCTTTCAGCTCTCTTGTTACCTCCAAAGTTTAATAAGAAATAGCTTAAACAGAGGGCTAGGAGGGTCCCAGCAATGCTATATGCTAAATATCAGGAAGGCAACTATGTATAATGCAAAACCCAGGAAGACACCAGCTACAATTGAGGCATAGTTGTCACTACCTCACAATGGATGGCATGAAATTAAACCCCCTCCCCAAGAATCGATGTATAAGTTAGTGATGAGAATTACTAAAAGGGACATGCACTAAAAAGCACTGCAGGAACATGCAGAATTAACTGTGATGTACTGTAACTCAGATCTAACTAGTTACCTGCAGCTGACTTCAACTCCTCTTACCAAATGGAAATCAAAATATTTAAGAAATGTGATGTTATCCCATTATAATTATAGCCTAAAAAAGTCATGGTTTGGATTATATTAAATTTTACCCACATGTGCTGTACATCCTTGTGCTTGTTTTTAAATGTATGCACTTGTATTTTGTTTAGTATTAAATCAATGATAGGTTTGATTTAAGTGTTAGCCATACCTATAAAATATGAATTACCCATGGACAGTGGATATTGGTTATATCCTTTTTATTCAGCTGTTTTCGCAAACTTTCGATATACAAAATGTTCTCAACAGGTACATTTAACAGACATGTAAAGAATTGTGGTGTATCCAGGTCTAAAAAATAGTTTTTACTTTGCTATTACTTGGTATCTTTACCATATTTCTACTATACAATGTCTTAAAACATCAAGACACATTTTGTACTAAAAATTTAGGGTCATGATTAAAATCAGACAAAGTTTCAAACATTACATTTACAGTCTTGGTGACAAAGCAGAAGTTTTTTGAGGTCATAAGACAATTGGCCAATACTGATTCTTTTAAAAATAACAAGTTTTTCAATTAATAACAGGGGTTGGAGGAAACTGATGGACAAGAACACGAATCAACTAAAACTAGCAATAAAACTACTTAGTATATTCTTCTTTTTTTACTTAGTATAATATACATGTGTTTTGTAACGGTCTCTATAGGATAAGGAATCACTGTTTTCATGTAGGACAGTGGAATGGGGACCATACTAATACATCAATTTGTAACTTGCCACAGTTGATACTTAGAATTGGTCTTGACTAAGCACATCCATAAAGTCTGCCATAGAAATTTTTTGAAAATACACTAACACTAGGAAATTCTATTGCAAGGAGAAGAAATGCATGTCCTGTTACGTTTCCAAACTTCATTAAACATCACAATTGTTTTGTGCACAAATACCTAAAAAACAAACGTTGAATGTTACTTTTGCACATCTCAACAGAAGTTACATTGTACTTCAATACCAAGCAAATTGTAAATTACATTACTCTATCGAGGTAAGCAGTGAAACTCATAGCTATTGGTTTTCCTAAACAGAGGCACATTGTTAGCTGATAGCTGTTGAGTGACCATACCCCCAATCTGCCCCCAATATAGTAAGAATCTAAGGATGGGTTAGTGATATGTATGCACAGCCGCCTCCAACAAGTCTCTCTTTCATCAAAAAGTGTGATTCACTTCATGGGCTGTGTTGACAACATACATACATGACATACGAATGCACAGTAAACATTGGTTCTATCTACGAGGTTAGTAAAAATAAAAGCTACACAGATGTAGACATGTAAGAAACTCATGAACTTATTCTACATTATAACTACATATGCCCACAACCCCCACCCACAAGTCAACCCCCACCCCAATATACTGTACACCTTACAAGCTAGCGAAACCCTTCTCCGGCCCCCGAATCCTCCTGGCCAGCTGGACGTCCCTGGGCATGAGGGTGACTCTCTTGGCATGGAGGGCAACAAGGTTAGCATCCTCCATCAATCCAACCAGGAATGATTCAGCTGCCTGAAATAGAGGAAAATTACAGGGGTCTAGCTAATTGGTCATTTTCTTCAGGCCATTGTCAAGTAGTGAGTGCTGTAGACTGTCTCACTTAACATGTACGAAGACTATATGAGTATGAGTATTGCATGTCTTTCAATGCTAATCCTATTTCTGTCCAGGCCCATGATCTACTAGACTAGAAGCAGATGTTGGTATAGAACATTGGAACGTTTTCTGATCGATTTATATACATGTTAGACTGTAGAGTAGAAAACAACTCCTTAAAGGGACATAATGTAGAAATATGGCGCCAAAATTTCAAATGTTTTGAACCTGAGAATCTCCATTCAGATTGACATTTACAACTTATTTCTAACTTATCTGCGTCATTTTATCACATTTTTAGTGCTAATTAACGACGTCAAAGTAAGCCGCGACCAAATTCACTTACTTCCGGGTAGCCTACCGGAAGTAAGCCGACCGTAGATTTCAGAATCGACCGTTGTGGTCGCAGATCCCCGGAGCTTCGCGGGGACTTTCAACAAACCTCGGTAACGATTCGAGCGAACCACCGAACGCGTTCTAAAGCGCATTTTGGCTCGCCGGCGAGTTGAATAAAATGGCGGACGACTCAAGCGGCGGAGGGAAGTGCACATATTTCAAGACATCCTCACGGCTCAACAAAGTCGTATCTATGCGTTGTAAATATTGCTGTGCAGTGTAATAAGGTAGACTCAACTCATAATGTAGAAAAATGGCCGAAAACAGTAACTTTACATTTTACATTATGTCCCTTTAAGTCCAGGGAAAAGATCAGAGGAGCAAAAAGATCAGAAAATCGACCAATATGTTACTAGTACCCCAAAGCTAGGCCTGTGGTGTATATTCAAGATGATCTAATTATAATGTTACCATAAGGCATTACCTCTTGTAGAGCCATGATGGCAAAGGCCTGCCATCTGAAATCCATTCCTCCAACATCACGACACACTTCTCGCACCTACAGTTTGGTGAGAGAAAAGAGAAGTTGCTGTAAATCCTAAAGATATTTAGGGCATTTTTACTACATCTTATGTTCACCATCTTCTGGGTGATCTCCCATGCTTATGTCATCACAAACTTGTCTCACAGCAACCCTTCCATCTTGCACTGTCACCTGTATATGCAGGTTAGTGCAGGTAAGATTGGAGCTGTGCAGGTATTTCTGGTGTCTACCATATGCATGTACTGGGTTTTATACATATAAATGTCCTATAAAAAAAAGTATAATGTAGCTGTATGTGAGTTGTTATTAGCTGCATTCACTGTTATCACCTATTAAGTATAAAAGACAAAAATAGCAATGGTTCCTGAAAAATTTTAGTGTGATATATACTTCCTAAATTCAGAGTGGTGCAGGTAAAATTGTCTGGTGCAGGTAATTTTCAATGTTACCTGCAGGTATGCAGAAAAAAAGTATTTCGATCCCTGACTGTGTAACTATTTTGAGATACTGTGGTTTCATCTGCAAACTAAATCATGAACACTGCATCAAAATTGAATTGCAATACTAACGACTAGTTTGGTAGTACTACACATACATGTGTATGTAAGTTGGAAATAAGAACCCCCAACTTAAGCCTTTCTTATTTGCAACAGGACTTGAACGGCCTGGACCACTGGTCTCGCACCAGCTACATGAAACTGCATCCTAAGAAATGCCAAGTCATGCACATTCAATTCAGGAAAGTCCCGCAGCCATCACCCCCTCTTACGATCGACAACACAGAACTTAAAGTTAAACAGGTGTAAGTGATGAAGGTCTTGGGTGTGCTTCTGCAGTCAGATTTACGTTGGAACTCCCATATTGACGCAATTTGTAGCAAATCTAGCAAACGCCTATATCTCCTCCGTAAGCTGAAACATTTTCATGTGTCCATCGGCGACCTAGTCACAGTACTAGTGTATGTATCTTACATCCGACCAGTCCTGGAGTATTGTGCCCCCGTCTGGCATTCCGGGCTCACCACTGCACTTAGTGACAGGATCGAGAAGGTCCAACGGAGAGCTGTGCGCATAATACTGGGACAGAACTACACGTCTTACACTGATGCCTGTTCTGACTTGGGGACTACCTTCTCTACAAGCACGACGTCTTGAACTGATAAAAAACTTTGCTAACTCTTTCAGTCAGTCAGAGCACTTCCTGCACTTACTCCCACCAGCCAGAGGTGAAATCAGTGGTAGACAGACAAGGTCATCCCACAAACTGAACACTACTCGCTGTAGAACTGAACGCTATCGGAACAGCGCTGTACCCTTCATGGTCCGCCTTTTGAACAAGTAATTGTCACCGTTGTGCTGCTGTTTTGTATTAAATAGTGAGACATTATGTATATCTTAAATATTTATCCAACATAATGATACATTGATATTACTGTACTGTTTTAAATATCTTATCCCAACGTTGTTTTAATTTGTCTGTCTGTAACCGGATTTTTAAGATCCGTGCCTGTGCGATTATTTATAATCTTCGATTTTAACCACCTTGTTGATTTAATGATGTAATGGTTTGTAATGACTTGACGCAATTCAGCCGTGAGGCTGCCATGCCAATGTCAGTTTGTTTGTATTTTGAAATAAACCAGTCATATAAGATCTAATTGCAATACAACAAGTGCAGATAATGTTTCTAGTATGTAGAAAATTCTTAGCCTGGGTGCCATCCGGATAGTAGTTTGCTCCTTTGTTCGCCTCTGCTATGGAACAGCAGAGAAGCGATATTTACAGTGTATAATGAATGTCATGGCTAGGAGCATTACTGTATATTATAATAATTATTAGTATATTTTGTGTGTGTGTGTGTGTGTATACAATGAGCACAATTTTGGTTTTGGTTATTGAACTTGAGTTTCAACTATAAGAACTAACAGTAGTGATATTACTAGTATCTAGTTTATCACAATGTCTAGTATCTAGTAAATATTCATTTTCTTACCACTCTTGCAAAAGGCAACTTTCTGATCAGAAGTTTCGTAGATTTCTGATATTTCCGGATCTCCATCAGTGCTCTTGTGCCTGGGCGAAATCTTCTTTTTCCTGTGATAGTATGATGGCAAATACATGTATTAATACTTTACTAGATACAATGGAATACTCTTCCTTTGAGTATGCAAATTGTTATTGTAAATCCTCAAACAAAGATAGGCTACAAAATCTTTGATTGGAGCAAGTTGAAGTTTGTACCCTCAGAACGAAAGAAGAATTGACAGATGGCTACATGACATGCATAACTTTTGAACTACAGTCGAACCTGCCCGAGCGACCACCTCTTCTCAGCGACCACCTGGCCATTTCGACCACTTTTTCTCGGTCCCGATTTATTTTCCCATTGACGTAAGCATTAAGCGACCTTTTCTCAACGACCACCTGGCCAACGCGACCGGCCCAAATTGGGACCCATAACGACCGCATCATTGTCAAAATTGAGGTTTTCATCGATTTTTGATGATAAGTAGCACGATTTTGTGCCGAAATCGGCCAGTTTTTGTCGGATTTTGGGGTTAAATTTACAGTTTACAGTGTGCCTGTTGTATTTGAGATTAAAGACCTCGCTTCTTTGCGTGCGTGCAGTGTGCTTGCTTTATGCCATTAAGCACAATGGAAACCATTTATACTTTCCATCGGGCATGTTTTGAGTCGATACTCTTCTCAGCGACCACCTGTCCAAATCGACCGCTTTTTTCCGGTCCCCGGGTGGTCGTCTTGGGCAGGTTTGACTGTACATGTATCTGAAAAGTGTTCAACTTCAGGTCCACAACACTTTTGGACATAATGACATTAATGTTACTTTGTTAGCGTGGATGCCACACTGTTTCCAGGGTCTACACTCATCGGCTAACTTGTGACGAACGAGACTTCCGCGTTGCAAATATAACGTTACAATAAAAATGTTCACAAAAGTACAAAGAAGCGAATGCTATCCAACAACAATCAGCGTAATGTTCATGCTTTTATGATCATGAATTGGGAATTTTAACTCACTCCTGCTCGGGCTCCTTCCTTGTTGTTGCTGCCCGGCACGGGACGGTCCCGCAGTAGGCCCGCGGCCAGGGGTTCCTCTGCCCGGCGTACCGCCCCGACCACCACCCCGACCACCTCCCCTTGCCGGGCTTCCCGTCCGTCCTGGCTGCGTGTTCCGTACCCTTGGCATCTTGGTGTTGTCTCTTTACAAGATCGATGTCCACAAGACACGTTTTAGATAGTTTCCAAGAACCAGCGCGGTGAGTGGGATTTAAAAATGTCCGCTGTTTACCACAATGACCTGACCCGGCTGTTGTCCCGGAGACCTAACGGTTAAAATTTGAAAATAGCGCGGCAGGACCCCCTACTCATACTAATCATGCAATGAACTGTAGGCGTCATTTTAGATCTAATTCTTAAAATAAGCTTGGATGTTCATACAATTTCTTTTCAATTTTTTTCTAAACAACAGAATGATTATAAGTCCCAGTACACACACATCCAATCACTACTTCGACGAGTTAGTTGAAGGGTATGGGGCCTTGGTTAAGCGAAACTTATGCAGGCATGACACTGGCGGTTATTGATGGTACTGCAAGTACCTGACTGGCGGACTCATTCAGTCCCTAAATTTTTACCTGCTTGAATTCGATAATGAATGACTTTACAAATATAATTGGGAACTCTAGACCTTCTTTCTTAATTTTTGTTTGGAATACATATAAAATATTCAAGAAAAAAGATAACAGGTATCTGAATCTCCAAGATGTTAGCGTGGAGATTTTTTTTTCTGACCAGCCGACGTTTCATAGATGCTTAACTACCAGAAATGATGATGATGAAAATTCGCCTCATCAGAAAACATTGATGCTCTGACCAAACATCTGCTTAGAGATTATGCAACGTACAACATGACAACTTTCAAACTTACTTCAAGAAGCATGAAAAAGCGAAAACAACAGGCAAGAAGTTTGAATATAATGACTTTTATTCCACTTAAATTCTATATTGTGGAAGGACACACATTTTCCCATAGGTATGATGTAGCTGGGGACTACTCATTCTAACATTTCAGGAAGGGGTAGGGAGAGGTCCCTCCCCCAGTTTATTCTTATTCCTCTGTCCAAACTTTTACCATATTTGAAACAAATAATAGGACCAAACCCTTGCAACTTTAAAAAATAGAATAGCCACAAGTTCAAACTAGTATCTCATCTAATGATCACATGTATTGTTTAATCAAGTAAGTCATGTACCTTGGTTCTCAGCTGTTTTAGATGATTAGACCAAACGGCATAAAAATGATTGCTGGGGACTCAAGTGTCTTGTGCAACACTCATAGCAATGTAAAAAGACAAAATAAAACCGAATGTCTTGCATACATACTTCACTTTTATTATAGAAGTATAAGTATGTAATATACACCACATTGCTGAGGTCAATGATATTTCTAACTTAACCTGTTAAGATTAGAGCTTACAAAGGTATATCCTTACTGTAAGACAAAATGTCAGAGGTTTATGCCATGAAACGAGAAATAACAATGTAGTGGCCCTAAGACTATACATCCTACAACCTAAACCTTTATTGAACTATTTCCTATACCAAAGCCTTGTGTAGTTAGACAGCATGATAATGCTATCCTGATGACTTCTTTTAACATGTTTATTTGGAGACAAAAGATTTCAAGTCTTCCAGGAACTTGATGTATTGCCTGTGCTCGTGGGATGTGGACAGGGTCACCAGCTTTGCAGCAAAGTCGTTGTCAACACCACGCTCTTCCAACGTGGTCATCAACAAGTCATACAGGGTCTGGGGAAATAATACATAGGATTAATACAATAATCACTGTTTACCTTTTTTCATTGAATAACCCTGATATCAGATAGATTTACCATGGTGTAGGTTGTATGTACATAAAAAGAAAAAGTTAGCAAATGATCTTTTACTTGCCATAGCAATATCTAAGTGGGTAGAGTTCTCATTTTGCATGTGGCAGGTAATGTTGAAAAATGTATGTAGTGCTATAGTATTTATCATCATCTGCTTGCACAGCTGTGTGGCTTAAGGGCCAACTATACAGAGATGTGCAATGGCCTATACACCACTAAAGAACATTATGGTTTGGAAGGACTCAAAACTTTTTTTTCAAAGGGCCTTTATGACAGAAACAAGGAGCTAGAAAGATTTCCAATTTTGCCTTCCAATGTCTGCTTGGATACTACAATTTCGTCAACATAGGAATTCCTTCTCATTTATTAATTACGTTAATTTCTTTGAAAAGTTTGAACATCAAATCGCTACCTTGAGAGGGAAGATGGCAAAGCACCAAGGACAGTGGTTAAGATTATCTGCAACTGATACATCATCCTGTTTGATACATACTTATAGTTACATTTCCTCTGTATCAGGTTTGGTCTTGCTTTATGATTTGGATGGTTTCACTTTATGTTTATGTTATGTAATGTTATTTGTAAATATTGTAAATAAAAAAAAAAACATTTCAAAGAATTCCATCTCACCCCGTCCATGTTGTCTGCCCCAGCGATGTAGCTGCTCTCCTGCCACTCCCCCTCCCCCTCGTGTAGGGTCACCTCGTCGATCTGGAACACGTCCACCTCCTCCTCCCCCCCTGTAGTCCCCTCATCACCAGTAAAGGAACAGTTCAGACTCAGGCTGGAACCTCCAGACTTCTTCAGCTCTACTGTGAACCTGGGTCTGGACACCATCTGACAGGATAGGGACACGTCTTATTGCATTGTGAAGATTTTATATGCTATTCAGTACAGCTCTCACCAACACGCTTTTGATCATCATCCGATCGGTCTCAAATTGAAATGACCTGAAGCCTATGTCATGTGACCTGACCAAAAGTATGACATTGGCAATGGGTCAAACTGTGCCTGGAAATCTGCATCACCCCCTGTCTTGGTTCAGGGTTGTTTGATGACCTCTGATATATGGCTAATCATGAACTCTTGCATGTAAGTACCTACCCAAGGAAAAAAATGCTAAGGAACCTGTACTGTATCAAAGGACCAAATCTATATACATGTGTATATATGTGTATAATAAAACAATTTTACCAAGCAGCTCTGAGTGACATCCTCACTACCTAGAAAACCTCCTACCTGTGGCTGTTCAGACTCCTCATCCATAGACTCATCATCCACTGACAAGTTGACATTAAAGTCGATCGTCACACTGAGAACAAAATAAAACAAAAAAGTGTCATTAGTGATTTGCTGCTATCTGGGGAAATGATGATAATACATTTGTACATGTAATGATGTATCTTGCATGTCTTCCACCAATACAGACCATATTTGGACATGCTTGTATGAAAATCATCATTTCCATATATGTCTTGACTCTTCTAACAGCTGACATGTACTCATCTCCAAGCAGATGGGACGAAGAATTTTCAAAAGTCATGCAATAACATCTTTTCTTCTTTCTTTCTTTAGCAAAGGGTTTACATTGAATGTACAGCAATCATACAAGTAGGCTTACATTTCTCCATCAAAGTTTCTGGTAAGCGTGACTTCTGCCCCTTTAGTAGAGATTTCAAAATCCTTCAGTTTGGGGGCTTCTTGCAAGTTGTCTTTCTCTGACTCAATCTCCTTTGAGAGAAAGTTTGCGAGCTCCTTGTCCCCTGCAAAAGAAAAGCCTTCATTTGTTACACAAGATTTGGTGAAAATGGAAACAAGGGCAATTACTGTTAATCTTCAAATTTTTCAGTGACTTTTACACTGCGAAATCGTAACACTGTTACTATTTGAAATTTATCTTATGCGCAACAGAAATGTTTCAACTGAAAACCTGCAAAAACCTCCTATCCCCTCCCACCATGAAATTATGTCCCAGTGACGATACATGACTTTACAGTAGGTTAAACTGAAAGGAATATTATTATCATAATTTGCAGCAATACAGATTTCCTAAAAAAATATTCACTGATATTTGATGTTCAGGGAAACAAATTCTTATCGAAAATGCGATCAGATTTCAACGTCTAAATCTCAGATATACAATTTGTATTACAAATGTAATAAAAATACCACCCCCTCCTCCTCTACATCTGCACTGCACATGTGAACAGTGATGATGAAATCTGGAGCTCTAAAAGACATTTTTTCAAGAGGAATACATTTATGTTATGAAAACAAAAACGACACTCACCTTGAGTATGCAGCCCACAGCAACTGCAGGTCTTGTTGACGTCGGTCAGCTTGACCACTCCACCGTTCAAGAGGTCAGTGTCCGGTCTCTTGCTGCAGAGGACCCACATGGACCGTGTGAATGACCGGGAGAAACATGCGGACCGGAGGCTGTGTCCTTCCGCCGCTGAAAACGTTAAAAGCGACCTCGAAACTCCAGTCAGAGCTGTGAATCCCTGTCTGCTTTGTCCTAAAAGCTTTGCTGCGGCAGACGCCACAAGTCTAGATCCAGAAAAAGCCATAGTATTGAAGAATTTTACGAAAAACTGGAAGTCTCAGTCCTGAACACGTTTTCTAGTTTTCAGTGTGACCTACGTTGACCTCGAAACAGCATTGTGGGTATAGCACTCAGATATCTCACAATCATTACGGTTTCTTTAAATTTTCCACTATGATGTCTTGCAATGAATACAAATCAACTAATAGAAGTATTTGGGTATCAAAAGTTGACAAATATAAAAACCTGTAGGTTTGTTTCACAAAACCTGAAAGTAGGTCAAAGGTCAATCTACAACAAGGGGAAATGGCCGCCATGCGACACAGATAGCAGAAGTTATCACCGAAACTTTTTGTTTCTCTTCTTTCCCTGGCTGATCAGTAACTTATCTGATGAACAGGAGAACTCATAGGTATACAGCAAAGCCACATAGCGACTAGACAGCCATGGCGGAGTCGACAGATGACTTGTTAGAGCCGTTTTTAACGCCAGAAGAAAATGGAGACCTTCCCACTGCGTCCAAGTCCTTCAAAACAAGATCACGAGACCCAACCAGAATCACTAACGTCGTTAGGTTGGTGCTTTTAGACTTCTATATTGTTTCTGTGAGTGCTAAAATTGATATCCTAAAATCATGTAAATATTTACATATATCTGTTTTGTCTTGGGCAGGGAAAAAATTATGGTACGGTACGAGTACTAGTATTTATAACTAAACCAACTCCCCACCGTGTCGTCATAAGCTCGTGACTTCAATTTATATTTGTTTACATTTTCCATATTCTTTTAATGCTTGTACAAAACATGGTCCCACCTGTTAACATATGGACCCATATTAAAAGTGCAAAGACCAATTCACCAAAATTATACATGGCCAATGTTCAGTTGTAACATTATATCTTGAATAAATTATTTATCTTAATTCATGAATCTTTAGGTTAGTCCCATGTAACTTACATTACATACACAAATATAAAGCATATATATGTATTTACACATATATACAATGTACTGCGATTGCCATTTCCTATGTTTTTGCTAAAAGTTTTTCTCATTTTATTGTAACAAGAATCTTGAACTTGATTCATGAAGGTGTGGTATGTGAGTCTCAGTGTCATGAAGGTATAACATTGCAAAATTTCTTTTACTTGATAAATTTGATGTTTAACTTGTTTGTATTCTAATTAGGCTAAATAAAGGTAAACAATGTGATGTAATTGAATTGTATCAACCATCCAATCATTGCCAGTGATTCAGGTGATTTGGACCAATCAGAGGTGATGATGCATAGAGCAGCTCCTCTCTCACCTGAACTGGTCTATGAGAAGAGCCATCATAGGCAGCCAATAATAATGAGTGACTCAGAAAGTGAGACAGACCAATCAGAAAGCACACTACAACATCGATCAGGTGGCTGTCTTGTCTATGGAACCGTTGCTGTACTGGTGTTTGTGAACCTGTTAAACTATATGGACCGGTTTACACTCGCAGGTGGGCTATGATACAAGCCACAGGTACATGAGACTGATATGTATTCCGAGACTGTTGCAGGAGTTGTCCAAAAGACCTGTCACTCAAATTTCTGACTGGGTTTTCTTGCCTTTGAAAGAAGACTCATTCTTGCAGACTTCACAAAATAAGCCCTCTCACACTCACAGAGGTCAGAACACAAGTGCGCCGACAGGACTTCTAGGTAACATGTTAAGGGTAAAGGCCCCAAAAAACAAAACAAAACAAAATCCATCTGGACGTTGTTATGCAAATCAAAAAAATGGTCAAAACAAGGACTGTTGTCTTTTACAAGGACATTACCTTTGACATATTACCTAGAATTCCTGTCGCCACACATGTGCTCTGATCTCTGTGAGAGGGCTTATACAAAATTTGACAAAATTTTTGGGGACATGTGTCAAACACTGTATGAAAACACTTGCAACAGTCTCAAGATATACAGTCTCTACCTTATCACCTTTCCTTCTCTTACACCTTTCTCCTCATCTTTTCTCTGCCGTAGTGACCAAGATGTGTCCACTAGTGTTGCTGCTCCAGAGGGGGGGAACATTGGCACTACCCGGGCTTACCTTGCCGTAGCTGTCATGGTGTACATTAACCTGCTAAACTACATGGACAGGTTCACTATAGCTGGTGAGTGGACAAATGTTTCACGGGAGAAAAAGTGGTGGTTATTCTATTCTGCACATGCTAACATTGTTCAGAGCACTAACATTAGTAACAATGTCATCATCAGTCTCTTGCCACCTTACTCCTTTGCAGAAACCACATTCTGTCAGGTTCATGCTAGTCTTAATCATCTTACTAACAAAAATGTTAGTGTTTTGTCTGTTCTCTGACTATTTCTATTACTATGATGTTATAAAAACAGTCTTAATCATGGCCTACTTTTACGAACTTGGTATATAGAAGAACTAATGGAAATTTTGTAACTTTTAAGTTAAACATTTAAGAGAGAAAGGGAATGAGCTAATAAATAAATGATTTACTTTTGTGCAAAGAGATAGTTATTAGTAAAGTATGTTCAAACCTTGCTTGTACTCTTTGTTAAATATCACCTACAATTATGCAAGGGTGTTCAATCAGCTGTAGAAAAAGCTTGCATGCAAAGAAAATACCAAAAAATTCCCCCAGCACTAAACAGAAAAATTTATGAGATTCCAGAAAAATATCAATATCTTGCAATCTGGTAAGCTGAAAGAAATCAGGCTCTTTAGTATTTAAAATTACATACTGCAGAAAACATGAATCACAGGTTTTGCACACTACATTAGTTACCAAAATGTTCTATTTATCTAAAACTATCACTTTATCATTACAGGAGTGTTGATAGACATCCAGTCCTTCTATGGCATCAGTAACAGTGATGCAGGGCTGCTGCAGACCTCCTTCATCCTGAGTTACATGGTGCTGGCCCCCCTGTTTGGTTACCTAGGCGACAGGTACAACAGGAAGTTCCTGATGGCTGCTGGGATACTGTTTTGGTCAGGGACAACATTAGCAGGGTCCTTCATACCCAAGGAGGTGAGAGTTTGTCATTTGTGGCCAATTTTGCTTAATCATCAATGTTTTGGTTCTTTGAAAAGAGAATGTGTTTGTCAATTTGTGGTAAATGGTAGCGTATGTTTTTGTCTTCCATAATTTTTGCTTTGTTTACCTTCTGAAGTCATAAATATTTTGTACAGTAGTAAGTACAAGCTGCACTAAAAAGGTTGACATTAGCTTAATAATTATGAGCACATACAGCATATTTCAATCCATCTCGATCCAAAAATATACTGTTCCATAACAACCTTTTGCAGAAATTGACCTATCCCAAAACATCATCCCACTCCGCAATGGATCCCCCCCATATAAGAATGGACTCTTCTAGAATATCCGTATCTATGCAAAATGGACTTGTCTATGTGCCCCATTTGAAAAAATGAAAAAGAGTCCATTTGAAGATTTGACAGAAGAAGGAGAAAAAGAGACATGACCAAAAAAAATATATATATTTCAATCCATTTTTGGATTTCTCAGCACGTATTATCATATCATAATGATTGGGGATAAATAATGTTCCTGCCTTTCCTCAGCATTTCTGGCTGTTCCTGTTCATGCGAGCCATGGTGGGGATCGGTGAGGCCAGCTACTCCACCATCGCTCCCACCATCATCGCAGACATGTTCACTAAGGACAGGAGAACCACCATGCTCACCTTCTTCTACTTCGCTACACCTGTGGGCAGGTAAGGGTTAAACATGAACCCATAAAATAGCCTAGCTCTCTTTGCATATATAGTCTAGATACATGAGGACCACCTGGCCAATGTGATATAACTTTTTGGTACTATCCCCTTTGATAGACTGATACAATCCTATCCACATGTACAGTGACCAGATTTAATCGTTCCCCTGCTAGCCACCATAGCAGGCTCTCTTTGCCTTTTTTCTGTTCTATGCAATGTGGTATGGGAACGACGTCTTGTAAAGGTAGACTGTGAAATTTTTATTGGAGGTTTCTTTCAACCTTCTATGATATTCATCAAACAACTGTTTTGATATTGAACTGCGTCGACCATTTAAAAACCATTTGAAAACTGAGTTTTATTCTGTTATAGCGGACTAGGTTTCATCGTGGGAACCAACGTTGCGAAGCTGCTGGGGGCGTGGCAGTGGGCGCTGCGTGTCACCCCGATCCTGGGCGTTGTCGCCGTGATCCTGATCCTACTGTTCGTGCCGAACCCACCGCGTGGGGAGGCGGACGGTGGGAACGCCAGGCTGACCAACACCAGCTTCCTTACTGACCTCAAACAGCTCTGTAGGAAGTAAGTCAGTGTGTATACGTGTGAACTTTAACTGCTGTCAATTATAGCAGATTTGATTGGAAATGTGTTACTGAGATGTGTGTTCCTCAGACATTGATGTGTTCTTGAGACACTGATGTCTTCTTGATACATTGATGTCTTCTTCACACATCACATTGATGTATTCTTCACACATTGATGTGTTCTTCAGATATTGATGTGTTCTTTAGACATCGATGTGTACTTCAGACATTGATGTGTTCTTCAGACATTGATGTGTCCTTTAGACAATGATGTGTTCTTTAGACATTGATGTGTTCTTTAGACATTGATGTGTTCTTTAGACATTAACGTTCTGCCCATCAAATCTTCACTATATACAATGTATTACTAGTATGTATTTCTTCATGTACTTTATGTTATAATGAAAGATTTCTTTTAATTTGATTATGGTATTTGATACATATTAATCTTATTCCTCTTTTATTCATAACATGTTGACCCTTGAATCTATCCTTGACAATAACTTTATTAGAAAATACATTTAATTTTGTAGTGTGCCCAACATTGACTATTCTTTTAAGTAATAAAGGAATCAACGTAAATAACGGTAGTGTTTGACTTTGATCATGTCATATAAACACCAGTGAAATGATTTTGTTTTCCAGTGGCAGTTTTATGTTGGACACTGCAGGTTTCACATGTGTATCGTTTGTGACTGGAGCTCTGGCGCTGTGGGCGCCCTCCTTCATCGCTTATGCCATGACAGATGGACACAAACCGACAGACAAGATGTAAGTTGGAAATCAATATGCTCCATAGTAGGCCTGGATGCCTGTACACAAAACTGGCAGTGGACTGGAACATATATTACTGTAAACTCCTTTGGTTTTAGACCTGAACCAAGTTGAACACATTCAAATGTTGCTGATTTGTACTTCCAGCACAAACAAAGACAGCAAGCATGAGTTTATGACGTTCGCTTTTACATCATTGCCAGTCATAATTGAGTTACCCTGTGACAAAAACCTTGAGTTAGGCCTAGGAAAAAAATGTTGTGTTCCTGTTTTAGTCCTGAAAAAATAGGGTTCGTAGGTTAAGGGATTTTTTTCTTGTAATCTCTATTTAGGCTGGCCAATGGGAAAACGGTATTTATTTTGCACCAATGTGTATTTTGATTAAATAGTGTTAATTATTTGCTATTTCATACAATCAGAAAATATATTTTGGTTTCATACAATCTGCAACGTTCCTTCTGAAGACCATGAGAGAATTGAAACTTGTTGTGTTACCAGGCAAGCAGACATAGCCCTTATATTCGGAGGGATCACCTGTGCTGCTGGCGTGATCGGCACGGTCGCCGGGGCCGAGTGGGGCAAGCGGTGGAAGAAGAGCAACCCCACGGCCGATCCGCTCGTGTGTGCCATCGGCATGCTGGGATGTACGCCATTCCTGTACTTTGCGCTGCTGCTATCGAGGACCAACATCATTGTAACATATGTGAGTAACATGTAGATATGTATTAGTGTGTAAGTTGTGCGCGTGTGTAAGTGTGTATGGTGTGTGTTTCCAGTTTGAGTTAGTGTGGGTATGTGTTTGATGGTAGAATGTGTGTCTTTGAGTGTGTTTTTGTGTAAATCTATGAGTATGTGCATTTTTGTTGAGTGTGTGTTTGTCTGTATGTGTGGGTGTTATATATGTACACGAAAAATCTTTATTATAGTCTTATATTCACTGATTATGATATGTGCTGATATTCTTTATTATGAAAGAAACTGTAGAAAGCAACATTCAATTTGGAAGATGTTTATGATTGTGTTTTGAGATTTTTTAAGTAATTGAAATTCTCCATAGTTAGTCTTAAATTATTTCTATTTTATTTCTTCCTGACAGGTCTTAGTGTTGATAGGTGAGATCTTCTTGTGTCTAAACTGGACACTGGTAGCAGATATTGTCCTGGTGAGTCATTTTTATATATAATATGAATTATGATTTATTGGTCAACAAAAACTCAACATGATACAATTTTGTCAATGAATTTTTAGTAACTGCCTTACAAGTATTGTCACATAATGTTTACCTCATTTTAACATTGTCTACTTTTTTAAATTAAAGTGTCTATCTTTCCAACCTGTATTTCGAATGACAAAAAAATGCATAATTTGGTGTACACATGATTATGACAATGATGTTCCATTTTTCTATTTCAGTATGTAGTCATTCCAACTAGAAGATCAACAGCAGAAGCAGTACAGATTGTCATCTGTCACTTGTTAGGGGACGCTGGTAGTCCTTACCTCATCGGAATTGTAAGTACACTTTGTTACAAACAATTACTAAACATGCTCCTAAATGTGGACGTAGTTTAACTTAAACCAGTGCTTAACATACTTTTTTCAGCCAGGTTGCTCTGGTGGCAACCTGAGTCGAAAGCCAGGTTGCGCCATCAACATTTGAGGTTGCCCCGCTTCCAAGTTAATACTTACTCCAAATCAGCTACTTTTCTATTATCTTTTCTTCCAGTTAGATGTCACTGCTTATGTTTTATCTTATCAAGAAATAGATACAAAAGCTTATGCATGTAGGTGGGGGAAAAGCGATGTTCCAACTGCAACATTTCAGGTTGCTGCGTGCCAAATTCCTGAGCATGTGGATGTCATCCATAGAATTTATCTGCTGTGGCCTTAAATACAGTTGTATTTCTTTAGGTATCAGATGCAATAGCCAGTGGGCATGACAACTACATCATCAAGTACCAGAGTCTGAAGTACGCACTTCTCATCAACACGTTCGTATGCGTGATCGGAGGGGCATTTTTCCTGGGCTGCGCTTTCTTCATCGTGGGGGACAGGGCCAGGGCAGACAGGATAACCAGAGGTAGGTTTTCTGTTCTGAAGTTTTATACATTTTATTTGTGAGGGGTACAGAAATAGTGTGCCACAGCTGCTGAGTTAGTTAGCTGTGTGGTAATGTGGAGAGGAATGATTTGTATTGCATTGATGTGTATTGTGTGTGTTTTCTCTGTGTTTGTGTGTGTGTGTATGTGTGTGTATGACTGTGTGTCTGTGTGGCATAGTAACAACTGTAGCTGGTACATGTATTACCCATGTGCATGACTACTATTTTATGTGTGTTTTAAGGGCCTTCCAACAAATAATGCATGGAGAGGAATCTAAATTTGGATCAATATAATGCAATGTTTGATCTTACTGTCGCTGTGAATAGCATTTTACAGTTGCAGCTATCTTAACTCTCGGTGACATACACAAATGTACCTGTCTAGAAAGCAGGGGTTAGGTTTAAAAAAGCCCTGTCATGCAGTTTATGTTTATATATATAACATGACTAGTAACTGATAGTAGGATGTTCTGTAGGTGATCTATCATCATACCTGGCAGGTGAGAATGACCCTGTGGTCACACCTGAAGATGAGGACGATGAAGATGATCCTAACTTCACATCTGTTTCTCTCCATAATCTCCTATCAGGTGAGCTGTCCCACTGACATCAGCTCCCAGACTCTTCAGTCATGCACTCAACCTTCTTCTTCTGGTGTCTCCATACACCTTTCTCATCAGGCGGCCATGATAGATCGAACCCAAGGCCAATGTGGCAAACAAAAGACTGTCCATCATAATTAGTAGTTCAACCAATAATAGCATGGCAGTTAGGAAATTGACCAATAAGAGAATGGCTGCATGCAGGTAAACTTCAAAATGGATTATACCAACACAGATGACCATTCATGCTTGCATTATTATGTTTTTCTTTTTTTTCGTTTAAGGGACCATGGGATCAGTCTAATGTGTAAATTGCTACATCTTTCGGTGCATTACACTAGTCATAATTTTTATTATTTGATCGTTTGTTGTGAAAATTTGTGTGATTTTTTGGGGAAAACTATATAGGAGCTGATTTTGTAAATAAGTTTTGTCTGCTTGCCTCATTGACCTTGTTTTTTATCCATCATGGCCATCACGTGAGAAAGGTGTATTAGCAGGTCGGTCTCCAGTACCCGTCTCTGGACGGAAATATGCTTGTCTGTCAAAAAATGAATGTCAGCTATATGACAAGAAAATATTTTGTAAACTTAAAATGACAGTTATGAGAAGGAAATTTACAACAAATTTAAAGCTGGAGACAGCCCTGGCCTGTAAAATTTTGTGTTGTTGTTTTGCAAGGTGTGTTTTATCTTTCACTTTTCTCTTTTTTAGGAAAAGCCTTTCTGCACAAATCTTTGTTTGCACGCAACATGTTGGCTTGATTTTGTGAACTAAGTTGTTCTGACTGAAGATTAACATTTCCAGTTGCCTTTATGCTTCTTAACAAATAGATACAGTAGTATATAAATGTACTTCTGAACTGTACATTCAGTATTTGGATTTTACTGGATGTACAGTTCAGAAGTATATCAATTTTATGTACTACTGTTTTTGAACAAGACAAATAATTTGTCATCATTTGATGCTCCTTTTTGCAGTGCATTCCTTCAGCTGTGTCCAATGTATTTTATGCTTATGGCAACATTGCCTATTTACTTTGAAATGGTGCCAAAGGTCCATGAAAAATTTCGTATGCAAGGCATATTTCTATATCTTAAAATCAAAATTTGCCTCTTGTTCCTTTGTTCTGTTTAGTGTTATGATTTCCCTCCCCATTCAAGTCTGATGAGAATGCTGTATTGTTGCATTACATGTTTTGATACCATCATTACATAATACCAATGTCTAACATCTAATGAGGACGAGTGAGTGAGTGTAACACCTGATGTCAACATCTAATATTTCCCCTATGTCCTTTTTTTTTTCAAGTCTCAACAGGGATCACTCCAAAGAGCTGACCTGGATAGCAGCTGTCATCACTCTCTATACTCAAATGCTGTCTCAAACTTTGCATGCTTTCATCATTTGTGGAAATCATTTTTGGAAATCATTTGTGGGTTACTAGTATAAAGAAAGTCTTGAAGGGAAAATGTGCATATTCTTACTTTAAAGGAAATCAATAAAAAAACCTTGCTCTGTTTTTTCTTGCATAATGCAGAAAATTATAATTTTTTTTCACTCTTAGTCTTACTAGGAGTAGTAAATATTGCATCTTCATTGAGGAATGATTCAGGCAGCCCAATGAAAAGTTACTGATTTCCTTTACCAAAGGCATGCAGACTTTTGAGACTATAGCCCTTACTGATGGATCACTCAGTATACAATCTGTGTGGCTGGCTGGACTGATCCAAGTTTCAAAAGTTGTCTTTTTTGTTTTCACATAGGAGAGCAAGCTCCTGAGATTGGAGATGACAACAGCATATACCCACCAATAAATGATCCAGGAAGACCTGTTGACGTCGTGATTTAATATGTTTTTTTTGCTCTTGTTGTTGATGGTCTATTTTGTGAACATTGCTAAAGGAATGTATTATTTTGTCTTTTCCTCCTATGGTTCTGATCTCCTGGTCCTGGAATTGCACCCTAAATGATGTGGACAATTGCTGCTGCCAAATCAACCAATGGGCTTCTGCTGTTGATAATCCAATCATCCAATCAACCAATCATCATCGTTCATCCATCAATGCATCCATCAATTGTACCTATGTGAAATGATATTTGCTGTAACCAATCATGTGACCCAATTCTATGATCTACTGACTTTGACCAATGATCAATCACTGCACACTGTAACACACAAACTGTCAATCAATCACCCTGTGAATTGTAACTGGCCAATCACAGGAGAGGAGTCAGAGCATAGTGACTTGGGTAACAACTTAATTTTACCAGTGGATCCTCTAGATAGTTATCTTCATCAGACAGAGACTTTAATGGATGGAAACACAAGGACTTGAAATCATTGCATTATGAAAAATGAATATTTTACATTGCATGCTGTAAATAAATTTGCATTGTATAGATACATAGATTTACATGGTCCTCATTTTGTTGTAGCTTCATTGGCCATATATTCTTAAGCTGATGCTTTTGATTATTTTCTAAAAAGGCCTCAAACATTTCTTTTGTCATTCTCTGTGCATTGTTCTCTCCATTGTCTTTACCAGATAGATTGTTGTTTTTTTGGTAAGGACAGAAATTCAGTGAATAATGACAGTGCAGTGTATTGATGTATGTATATTTTGTAACAGAATGCAGTAAAGGACCAAGTGATTTGAATGTCATGTTTTTTTTTTTTTTGCAATTTGGTTCTTATGACAATTATTTCCCTGTGTCCAGTCTTAAATATTTTGTCATCTTTGGCAGAAAACCTCTTAAAACTTTTGTTCTCAACCGAGATAGTGTAACAATAAATGCATGTATTTCTAAAATTCAATGTAGTTGGTATATACTGTAAGATGTGTAATAATGAAAATAGCTCTGTTGTACAAATTAAAGAATAGTGATGGTAAATGCTATTTTCCTAGAAGTTTGAATTAAGTATACATAAGAGTGTAAGTTGTACAAAGAGTTATGACATTATTTCCTATCATTGAAATTGTAAATTCAATATATATTTTGTGGTTGATTGTAAATAAATGTACATTGTACTAAATTGGAAAAGTGATAAATTGTACCATGCCATTTCCAACTTACAATTTATGCAGAAAAAATAATGAACCAGTCCTGCATATTGTTGTTTTGATCTATTTCTGATCGAAACTGTGCAAGGAAATTGAGCCAATGATAAAACAGTGAACAACAGTAAGCAATGAAATTTTGCAGGAAGGTTTATTGCAAAACAGACCATATATACAAAAACCACTAGAAATTAACAAAACTTAGAATATTTCCACCACCCAAAATAAAAAAGTACTTAAAAAACTTTCATTTAGTTAAGCTAGAAAGTAGAACAACTTTCGTTTCTGCAACAAGCATTTATGTGCTTTTCTGCAGCAAGCATTTGTTGCATAATGGGTAAGGCTGCCATATATACATAATGTATTTGTACTGCAACTATGAGTGCAATTTGTACATATACATGTACATGTACAAGGGAATGATTACAAAATTCTGGCTGTCAACTTTCTTCGTACAATAAAAGAATCCCCCATAATTTCTGATTGCCCTAGTCGTCATAGATACATAAGTGTAAAATGACAGTCACAGTGTCACACACAAGCAGATATAGGTTATGTCCTTATCATATTATTATGGTTGATGCACGTAATACGTAATGCATATCACCAATCCACTAACTAAACTTATGCATCTTCTACAAATGTAGTGAAGTCCAACACTGCCGTTATTTCATAACATTATCACCATGGGTACCTTACTAATTGAAACAAAACAATCTCAGCCAGGGCGTCTTGGCTACAGGAACAAGTCCATGACTTCGGACACTTGGGAGTTGCTCTTTCAAATATTCACCATAACACTTGCCGAGTGCCAAGGCATAAGCTTGCTTGTCGGCATCTTTCCACGTCTCGGAACGCCTCTGCTCTTCTTGCATAGCGTTACGGCTGAGAAATCTCACGTCAAAACGTATCCGCCCGACCTCCTGGTCCTCGTCTTCGTTAAGAATGGTTTCAAACATGCGGTAGTTGTGTTCAAGGTTACAAGGGACGACTGCACGGGCGGTATAGGGTAGGGGGTGACTTTTCTCATTGTTATGGACCTGGAATTGTAAGTCGATGAGGTATCCATCATCTACGTCCAAACTCTGAAAGTAGAACACTTGTCGGAAATGTCGAGCAAAGTTGGAACTAATTTTTTCCTTGGACTCTTCGCACCAAGCTTGGTCGATCTTTTCTTTACTTCTTGCTTCGATGTTCACAGCAAGACGTTGTCCAGGACTGTGTTTTGGAACGTCGTGAAAGACGATATCCAGCAAGGATACAGATAACAACAGTTGGTCTTCGTCTTCTCCTATTGATCTGAAACCCAAATCCACGACAGCGTCTATCTCTTCGCCGTGGAGAGCCGCTATCTGTTCGTACGCATCTCCCAGTTCACGTCGGTACGACGTTTGTTCTGACGCTGTGTCCTCTTTAACAAAGACCGACAACATGTCTGAAACATCGCAAGATTCGGTTTGTTTTGTCTTCATTTGTACAGCCATGGAAGCCGCATTGGACACCATAGCTTTCGTTGGCGAGAAGATGTGGAAGACATGCGGGACTCTGCATGGGTGTTCCCCGCGGTTTACAGGTAAAGGTTGCCGCTCGATCTCGTCTGCTGCTTCCTGTAGTGCTTTAAGTATGGTGATGGCTGCAAAGGGGGCGAGCTCGATCCGCGGGACCTCAGAGGCAACAATAACGAGGATGTTGTCGTCACCAACAACGTAAGGAGGAAAACCATCTTCTGTGGGCTCTAATATCAGATCGTACAAGAGGTCTTCTTCGCTTTCAGGCTTCTTGAGCGGATGTTCTTCGACAAGATGCACAGGAGTGGGAAGAGGTTGTTTGTTTTCTAAAGACATGATGGTCGATCCTGTTTCCGTCTTGGCTATTCCTAGACGAGAAAGAGTCGGTACAAGGTTTGCCAGTTTCCTGGGAGATATGGCAGTGAACGCGGCGCCGGCATCCGTTCCACTATCAAGTCCTGATTCCGTCACAAATGGATGAGTTTCTGTAAACCTGAAGGAATAACCGTTTAGCGAGTATAGATGGCGGTTCTTTCTTGTTGGCGTTGATATGACGGCAACACGGCGGGGTCCCTGGAGAGTGAAAACCTCGTCACCGACCTCTACAGACCGGATGGGCAGTCGGGTACCGTTTGCCATGAGCACCTTCGTGTCCCCGGTGAAGCAGCTTCCGCCGCCGTGGTGGCCAGGAGTGTGACGGTACCCGCTCCCAGGCTGTCCATTTGCCGTGAACTCGAAAGAGTTTTCTTCTTTCATGCTAGACGGCCTTCCGTACGGGCCATAAGACGGCATCGTTACTGACTTGAGGATTCCCTTTGCGGCGTCGCCTTGAATGTCATTCCATGTGATGGCTGATGGATCCATCCAAGCTGTGTAGCTGGTCCACTTCCCCACTCCTACCTCCGGCGGGATCATCAGTTCCTTACTTTTCAACTGTTTGATGATACCGTCTATCTCTTTGTTACTGGAGCCGAGCAGGTGCAGTTTTACCCAGTGATGGTACAGCTCCCATGCCGCATCTGTCCACATACCTTCCGAAGCAACCGTTCTCTTTGCCGTGATCCATGCATCCGATGTCAGCACCGCTACGTACTCAGCTTTCGCCGATTTCTTGTTCTGTATTGAATCATACGCCTTTTTAGCAAAAGTCTGACTGAAGACTTTAGCGTAGAAGGGCATACAGTGCTTTTTCAGCTCGGAATTTTTACTGTTCACGGCGTTGTTGATGTCGTCCTTTTTAAGTTGCTTCCTCAGATCGCTGGTTAGGTTGTACATGGCCTGACAGAGAACTACTGTGGAAAAATCAGACCACCACTTGTTATCTAGACTGGTGAGGGAGGTGTTCCCCTCGTAAGGGGCCGACTTGTAGTTTGGAAAGAAGATTTTTCGGAAGGTGTCCCCTTTTCCGTGCGCCTCAGTGTGGCGGCCTGGAGTGGATCCCTTGAGTTTGCTGACCAGGGATGTTCGGGCCGGTTTACCGGAGTAATTTCCACCGGGTGTTGGGAGCAGACTGAACATCTGGATAGATAGATTGTAAAAAAGAGGTTGATATACAGCAAACCGACCAACTTGTGTTCAACGAACCGATGCATCCGTCAATGATGTACTAGTACAAATGTATATTGCTGACGCCAAGCCAGTGTAGTTGGTATAGATGAAGTAAAGACATCCAGGGAAAAGAATGCACCAAATAATAGTTACGTACTCAAGCAACTGGATATGATTTAGGATATTTCTTTATCTCATGATTTGAAAATAGAAAATAACCGGTTTCGTTTGATTATTACACAACAATCGTCCAAACGTAACTATATCAAATATATAACCTCTTACTGTCTAAAAGTTTTCTGTACCTACCGCTATATTAATGGTCACATCATTTTCAAAACATAAGTACCGAAATCGTATTCATAGCCAGAACCAAACTAGGTCTATGCTTTGTCGTTTTGTCAAAACATCTTCACATATACCCACTTTCATGACAATACATGTAAATGTTATATCTTATTGCGTTGTCCCACTAAACCACGTGTAAAACACACAAATTGTGCTACAAAAACATAACTTTCTAATTCTAGCAAAGAAAATAAGACCAAATCGCGATTATCTACCTGTACATCTGTATTTGAGAAATTGCAATATGGGAGTGTAATTTTCATACCAGCTAGCATTATCTTATGTTTGTACACATACCTCCTGCACGCCGGGTTCCTGTATGGTGGAGAGCATGGCGGCCATCTTGATTAAAGCTGATCAGAGAAGTTGGCACCAAGACGCAGACTCTTTTATTTTACCTAGAGAAGGTAAACTTTACTCAATAAATATCAGAATGTCACAGTATATCAAATTGTTTTTCATGTTTTGTCGTGAAATTCAAAGATGGTGCCACACTGACTTGGCTTATGGTAGACATAACAAATTGTATTAGAGTGGGCGAAGCAAAGGAAAAGTGCGCACTAAAGATGTTTGGGGTACTCTGTGATCACGACGCATGCGGTTTAGATATATGAATGCACGAAACAGGGTACAGCAAGCAATACAGCTGTCATTCTTATTCTTCCATAAGATATACATAAAGGTTGTCCTCTTGCAGAATATTCGACGTATTGACTTATTTTCCGGTGATCTTTTTTTCTTGTGGATACGACTTAATGCATTGTTGCACAAATCTATGAGCGGCAAAATTGAAGCATGTGGCATCAATAGAAGGTTAATGTTGCTTTAAATTTAATGGAAACATGGGGTAATTCTAATCACTGTAATACGCACAAAGTTGAGTAGAATAAAATCTCTCCACTTCCTCACCAAAACAAAGTTGCAATAAAAAAAAACATACTGTTCAGCTTACCTTTGGTATGGAAAACAAGGCATGGACTCTTGGTAGGATGAATGGCTAAACTTGTGCAACCGGAAATACGCGTGACATGGCATAATCACTGAAAATTGTAAGGAGTGGCTTTAATTTTCTAATTACAAATGCTCCAACGGTTTAATTATGACGAATTTCTTTTATATGGGAGAAGCAAATTCGATGTCAGCTTCTTTTTCCAGCCCAATAAGGAATTCAACATAAGTAGGCCGAAGATATCCGCAACAGATATCCAAGAAAATTTTTTCTGAAAGAATTGAATTTCGTCAAATGGGCAACGTTTTGAGTAAAAACGTTTGGTTCGAAGACGAGTTGTCTATTTTCGCAGAATTGCAAACTGCAGGAGATTGATATCAATTGCGCATTTTCTCTAATTACAGTTAATTGTTTCAGTAATTTCTCAATGAGATAATTCATATAATTAGACGTCCTTTTGACATGTAATTGTTTTACTGGTTGAGTAGGGCGTAGTCAAGCACAGAAAATTACTCTCTTCTCCCATAAATAGCAAAATACAGTATGGTTTATTTACATTTCGCTATGGTAACGTATATACATGTACTTCCATGAATCCAGGATGATTTGATTAAATGGATGACATCCCCTGGAAACCCCAACACAGTGCGAATAAAAAAAGTTGAACAAAAATGTTGTCTTGACTATGGAATCTAAATACCCAGGAAGGTTGAACAAACAGACAGAGTACATGTATGAATACTTAGCAACAGATTTTGTTCTTTCACTTCTTCTTCTTTGACTTGAACTGGGCGTTAGCATTCTATGATAAAAGGATACATGTTTTCCGATATATTTTCTATAAATATACGGCATTTGAAGCTGCTTTGGACGATTTACAGCATGGTTGAAACTTTTTTAAATGCCCCAAAATTGATGCGCGCGGATATCATCCATTTAATCAAATCAGCATGGCCTGGTCTTTTAAGTGCTTTACACATTTTGCCTCTTATAGCTGGATAACAAGTTAGTGAAAATGATCTACACGAATTCCATTCATAGCCTTGTTTATTCTAGTTTAATCACAAATCTTAACAAGTCCAAGATAATGTATAAAACTTCTCTTCTCACAGATTTGAATAAATTAAATCAGAGTATACGTGATTACTTGCACAGGGTGTGTCGAAAAAAACAGACAACTCGTCTATTGTTACATTTTCTCCCAAGGCCTAAGGTATTTTGTTGTAACTCTCCAGAGAATGTTTATTTGTTGCCATTTTAACATTATGATTAAAAATACGAAGAAAAGGCGTGGACATCAGTTCAGGGCGTCTGTCTTGGACTGTGCACTCTTGACGAGTTCATCGGAACGCCTATACACTCAGGAAGTACCAGGTAAGGTAAAAGTATATGCATGCTGTATTCCATCTCTGTCTGGGACAATTCTTTAAAGAAGATTTATCAGTTTTAGGTGTAACCTATGTTCCTGGGTCCTATGTTTGACTATCAGAGGAATTTGTTGACTAAAGAAAGTGTGTGCTGAAAATACATTGTGTGACAAAGGCCGGATGAAAATTGGCTTAGGTAAAGTTTGCGGCCGAAGAAATTCACATTTTTTCCATTCGATAACCAGGATACACTATGGTGAGCCAAAGTAAAAGAATTCTTCCCAGATAGATTTAAAGTTAAACCAAAAATGTCGATACATAACTCATACGGACGGGTGAAAACGCACTCGCATGACCTGGTCCTAACGATTGCTGTTGCATGAAGTTCTTTGGATGAGAGTCTGATTGGCACATTGAGTTATCTTAGCGTACACATTGAGTTATCTTTAGCATTCTAACGTAGGTGGATATCAGAATCCTTGCGCACTTTAATACCACACATTTGACACGGGATAAGCGTTCCTTACTAGCCTAGTATCAAACCTATTATAGTCGCTGAGTGTTCTGTCGTCCTAGCTCTCCGTAGATATTTGCGGAGTTGACGAAAAACACTTAGTAGCTATAGTAGCTCTCGATACGTACGCTAGGCTATGAGCTAAATAAACGTTAAACCGTTAATATTGTGGTAGCAATTACATCACCAGACCTTTAAATTAACCGCATATTTAATGACTTTCTATTAAAACTATTATGGATTATATTTTGATACTTTTAAGCATGTTTTTAAAGCACATTGTATATTTTTATTTAGGTGATGATTTTCTCATGTTTCTTGATATTCATGACGGACATTCCTTTACAAGTGTTAACTTCTTGTTAAATTTACGATCTAGCTGACTGCAACCCTTTGTTGTTCCAGACCTTCAATTGCATTGATCTTAGATAACCCCAGAAGTTCTTGCATCAACATGGGAAACTCGGCTGGAGCGAAAGGTAGTCCAATCTACATTGACGAAGTTTGTCGAGATGTTCATCAACAGACACCAATTCCAACACCAACACCGACACCGACACCGGTACCGGATGAACTGGAAGAAAAACCTAGGGAGGACAAACCCAAACCCAAACCCAAACCTGAACACAAGACGACGAAAAAGGAGACAGCTGAGAAGTCGCAGCCTACGGTATGTTCACTTTATTAATAGATATAGTATGATATACATCATTTGCAAAGATGGAAGAATGCCTACTAGTATGATAGGAGTATCAATGGACCAAAAAAGCTAGCATATCACTTTGAAATCCCATATGTGATTCGTAGCAGCTCTTTTTAGTAGATTTAGGAGCTTTGCGTATCGAGGTATTATAGGTTTAAACCGACCGGGTTTATCTATTGAAGACTTGCTACCTACTGTAGTGGTTGTGCAAAGGTGTTCCCAAGGGGGTATGGAAACGAAGTCGGACGCCACCTATAAGCCATAAGGTGTCTGTATCTTTAACTTAATGAGCTTATAAGACTGTTCACTGCATCTACCATGCCAGTTTTTCTTTTCGGGGCCTCTTTATTCAAGAGGAACTGTTATATACCAAGCAATTGTTTACATTTTGTTTAGTGGTTTTGTTCACAAGAGTTTTCTACATGCATGTATTGTCTTTTGTCGTCGGGATTTGTCAATCACAATGTATATCACAGTATGACAATATGCCATCTACGCTAATATTCCTGTAATCATAGACCGAGACGGGTATCATTGTATAAATTGACTTATCATTGTTGCCGAACATTGTACCGTGTACAAATGTCGTGCAATAAAGTTTATTCATTCAATGACGTAACTAGGTCTTCCTTTTACAGCGGGTTGAGAGATATCTTTGATGAGTCCAAGGCGTGGCTCTACCTTTTCTTGATTTGTTTTTCTAAGGCGTGACCCTACATTGTCTTAATTTGTTTTTCCAAGGCGTGGCTCTTGTGTCATTTGAGAAGATCCTATAATGGAACTTAATTCTTGCAGATTGCTTTCGGGCACAGCACGCCCAACGTGGAGCTCGAGGTTGCCACAATTATAACATAGAATTGTTTCTTACAATAGTCGTTTGGATATTTAAATCACACATATATCTACTAGATAGATGCTGGGTGATTATAACATTAACCCAGAGATTTGTTGACATGTAAGTACATAAAGTACTCTTAACCATTGATTGATAGCATTCCTCTTCCTTGCTTTACAGACTGTGGACAACATGGTCAGCTTGATCAATAAACGACATCGCGTCTACGATGTCAAAGTGCTGTCCCAGCATAGCGCTGACAAGACACCACCGTCCGCACCTGACACCATCACCCTCAAGAAAACAGCGGCTGGCATGCAGCAGCTGAAGATAGGCCAAGACGTCATGAGCACCTGGAATTGGGATAAATCCGCCAACAAGCTGATGTGGAACGATGGAGAACATGCCGGCCATATTGCATTTCCTCACGAAGAGAGCACACGAGGGTACGGGACCGTGAGCCGCGGTCTAACGTCTTTCTCCGTCATGGCAACGCTACGACCAGTCACCTACAGGTGTTGTCTTTCAAGTAACGCCGGGGCGTACGTGAAACAAGAAGGGTCGGCACTCAAGCTGATGTGGGATGACACCACCGACAAGTGGACACACGCCACGTGGGATGATGACGTCATAAGCTTTACGTATGGCCTGGAGGAGCAGTTCTTCATCGGACAGAAGACCTACAAAGTTAACATCAACTTTGAAGATCTGCATACAAACGTGACGTACAACCCTGCGGAGGGAGACTTCTCCTTCGTCCTCACCCCTGAGTTCCAGGCGGTGTTTCAGCACGAGAACGACACAGTGCCTGTTCCCGATAACCCCCGAGATGACGACAAACACGTTTTCCCGTACCTGCTTCAGTTTACCTTCAATGCTGAAGCGTCCGAGTTTTCTGGTGCAATACTGACCAAGGCACTGGACGCAGAAACGGGAGAGGTGTACGCTGTTAAGGCGTATGTCCACGAAGCTGGGGAGCTATCTCTTGGCGCGCCAGCACCTCTACATCTTAATGGCCAAGAACTTATCAACATGTCTCAGTTCAAGAAGGATGACAGTGGCTGAAGACGGAGACATCAACAGCAAGTGTTTTCAATGCCCAGTCTCCAGAGCTGTACAAAAACCACTGGCTGCGGGACATGCCGAGGATGGGAGATTTTCTGGTGGACCAGATGCAGAATAGGGCCAAGTACGCATCTTACATCGAACAGGACAAAAGCTCTTGGATAGAAGATATCGAAACCAGCGTCGAAGATCCCACTAACCAAGCCTCTATGTTGGCTATCATAGAAAGCCTGACAACGTTAGGAAAGCAAGGGAAGTACTGGGCCTATTGGTTCTTCCGTGACATCACTCAGCCATCTGCCCTTCAGATGCTGCAGATGCTCTCCGTCGGGGGTGCCGCGTCTCTGGACGGCTCAGCGTTCTCCAGGCAGATTCAACAGAACTGCGCAATTCTCGGCATCTTGGACAGCAGCGCCACGTTTCAGGAACAGTACGTCAGGATCATCCAGATCTTCCAACTGACGAATATCCTCCCCCAACTTCTCGACTTCAGTGGCGACATGACCAACTACCAGTACGCAGTGCAGGACATCCTAAAAGGGTTTGAGGAGAAGTACATCGACAGCACGGATCCTAAGATGCAGGAAGCTGCTAAAGAGATCCAAGAGAAACTGAATCAGAAAAATCTGGAGGATCTCATATCTCAGCTGCAAAAGATGGCCTCGCAGTTTACAGGAGACTACAACTTCATAAAGCTGATGACCTATGTTGATAACGAGTACGCAAAAGGCTCCCTGTATCTGCTGGGTAAACTGGTGGCCAGTGCTGCGATCTGTGGAGGTATCATGCTGTTCTACTTCGGAGTCAGGAATTGGAAGTCCCTGGATGGAGCGAAGAAGGCGCAGGTCATCAGCGACGGCGTCCTGGTGTTCACTGGCGTGGCAGCAGGGTTGGTCAAGCGAGGGGTCAGCTTGTACGAGATCTGGGGGACGGAAGCGATGGAGTACAAGAACGTGGCAAAAATCGCGTTCGAAGGCGACTGTCAGGAGTCCATCACTCGCGCATCGAACGGCTTTAGCAAGTGGATCCTAGAGAAGAAAGGAGGCGACATAGAGATTGGAGTCGACGCGGCCGCTGAAGAGGCTGTAGTGGCGGGCGAAGAGGACATGGCCTTAGTGGAAACTCTGTTAGGCAAAAACCTCGACGAATTCATGGCAACCCGTTTCGGTGCTTCTCTGGCAGTTTTGGGTCTCGTTTTTGGAGCCATTTCTCTCAGTAAATCGACAACGGGTCTGGAGAAAGCAGGAAATGCCATGGGAGTCGTAGCGTCTACCCTCCAGATCTGCTCGACGTTTGGGGCCTGGCTAATCCCCGAGGGAGCTGAGATCGCAGGAGTGGAGTGCGCGGCGATCTGCTCCTGCCTGGGCGCGCTGGCGGTGGCGGCTGCTCTGGTCGGGGTGGTCCTGCTCATCGTGGAGCTGCACAAGAAAACCCCGTCTCCGCTGGAGGACTTCGCGAAGAAGCAGGCCAACGACGCAGGCCTGTACATGCCGCATGGAGCAGACATCGACAGCTTCCAGAGCTACCAGCCAAAAGGAGAACTACAGAAGGAGGGAATCAGCCTCCAGCTTAACGGGTCGCCCAATAAGTACCTACAGTTCAACACAGACGGGTCCCTGACTCTTACTCAAGCAACCAACGGTCCAGACACCGTCTTCTACATGACCACCGACTCGTACGGTAGAGCCAAGTTCATCGCCAACTTGCCTAACGACGACAACACGGCAATCGTGACCAAGTACCTTACAGTTGACGGACAAGGTCAGCTATCCGGAGCAGACCAGCTGACCGGAGATTCGGCCAGCCAGCAGCAGTGGGTCGCCGAGTGTCAAGGGTCAGTCGAGCGGGATGGCGACGGGCACCTGAAGTCGGCCAATTTTAAATTCTACAGCCTGTCCATGTTCAAGGCGCAGGATAAGAAGTTCTACCTCGGAGAATCCGGCGACGTCGCTGAAGTATCCGAGTCAGAGCAGAAGTCATGGGGTGTGTCCATGTGTTCCACCAAGCCTGTCGGTCTCAGGATGGATGACATCACTCTCTTCGACTTCCAGATGGACCAGAAGTTCTCACCGACTCTCCTGAACCCCGGCAGCGACCCCAGGAAGTGGGACATCAGGCCGGACCTGCCGGGCTTCATGGAGCTGGACACGGCTACGGGCGCCATCTCACAGAAGGCGGGAGTCGCACCGAAAGTCACCGCTTCCAACACCTACACCCTGACGGTGGAGAACAACCTCGGCTCAATCTCCGCAAAGTTTATTTTTAAAGTCGGAGAGTATCCTGACGGGGCATGAACGGAAAGACAACTGAAAGAAATACGTCCCATAATATTGTAGCTGGTGCCAAATAAGTAGAGGAGCAGTTGGTGAAACATTTCGGTTAGGGACTTATATCTGCGCAAAATAAGTTGTGACTTATATAGAACACATACTATGCATGTGTCATTCTGGTGACAATTTAGGGATTGTGAAAGTATTGCGTGTCTTTAATTTGTGTAATGCTGAGTTAGGTACGTCGTATTAACAAAATCTGAATTACGCAGGGAAGGCTGCTTTAGTTTTATCCCTGTCCGTTTGGTGAATTCTCATGATATTAACATTTCTCGTACATTATTTTCTTTTATATTGTTACATCTGTATGATATGACAAGAAACTGTTCAGTGCAAGTTCGACATATATACATTCAGTGAGAGTATTGGTATGATGCTGCTTAGTTAACTATGATAAACATATTGTTAGCTCGAAAAGGGCCAGCTTTCAGAAAGGCATTAAGTGTACCGGTGTAATGATTATATCAGTATGAAAACTTATTAAACAACCTGTAGACAACAAATAAAGAAAATGAATGGTGAAATTTTGTATCCCTTTATTTCAATACCACGAGCTTTCAGGTGTACGTGCATTTAGAACCATTACAACGTATTTCAAACAAAGTGAAATTGATGAAATGGTACAGTATTGGAGCCATTGCCCCATTGTTAAAGCTTATTATATAAATCTGTAGAGGACACGTGTTCTATGTTATATGTTGCGCTTGGACTTGCTGATATTCAGACTTAAATAATTAACAATATAAAAGGAAAATTTTGGTAGCTCCGCTGAATTTTAGGAATGTACCTCAGTAGGCTGGAATTTAAACACAGATAAAATCTTATTGTTGATTCAGTAGTATAAAGACTGCTGGTAAAATTTCCTAGTAAGATCCTGCGATGAAAAAAATACAAATACTAAGAACTTCAATTTATAACTAGAGTCAATTTATATAGCTTTATGCTTGTCAATGCCTAGTTTTCCTCAAATAGAAAATACACCATGAACAGAAGTGTTAGTTGTATGAATAGTAGTATTGGGGTCTGACACCGTGAGCAGATGCAAAAGAAAACATTTAAAAGCTCTCAGAAAAGCACAATATAAGAGATCTGAGACGCCGACTTTAAATTCTAACTGAAATAAACGTAAGTAGACCACCAATACAGCCACCCATACTTTTTACAAATGCGGAAATCCCGTCATACAACTGTGCCAAGGAAAGGCACTGACATGCACAAAAGTAGGGATTAACCAATATTCTGTTTCCAATCGAATTTTCCTCTCCGAAGGACAACAAGATCCTAGACTTTACCAGTGATACTTTTCTCTAAGTCCATCTGGTATTACGTGACTGTTCAGGTGCTACGTGCGAGGGGTAACAGGTGACAACAGTAGCTAAGGTATGACAGTTTATGTAAACACACGCTAGTCAACATAAACGTTTATGTTCCTGGAGGAGATTTCTATTTTTCCGTTTATCTTTGGGTAGTGGTGTGTCTGTGTGAATTGTTTGAGGATCTGCATGCCTTTTCGTTAAGCGTTAGGAGCCACTATAATTCACCATTAATCGTTACCACGACTTCCAATGCAGACCCTCTTGTTTGGCAGGTTTCCTTGTTTCTCCAACATTTCCCGCTCTATTGTAATCATAACGTAATCTAGACAGAACGAAAGGTCAACATCATCATCATCACCCAAACACCTGAGTTTCTGACGGGCGCTAACTAAACACTCCTTCAGTTTCTAATTCTGGTCAAGCAAGTCTCAATACATTTGCAAAACATCGCTGGGTATCTACGGCCAACTGGACATTGTCCGGAGTGGACTACGCACAAAGGGTCAGCTTTAGACAGTGGACTGACCTACAGGATTAGCAACAATGGCCAGTAGGAGGCAGAGGCGAAGGGAGAGAATAAAAGGTGAGAAGGGGGTAGTCTCAAACGTTCATTTTGTTTCCTAGATCTCCTGGTGAAGCAAGGTATACAGAAGTATCATGGTATTACTTGTGCGGCTTAAAGCAACTTGAATGCTTTCTTCAAAGAGTCAAGATTATGTCAGAAACTTGGAACTACGCTAAATGGATATAGTGTTTAGACATTAGGAAATACTGGAGTTCTAGGGACTAGGTATCGACATAGGTATTCTATAAAACAATGAGTTTGTCACGATCCCTTATGTAGCTGTGTGCGGTACGATGGCAAAAGATTGTTTCTGCGGAAACGATATCCGATGGAAATTTAAAGAGAAACACCCAGGCTAGTCAAAACACTTCAACAATATTGTTTGACAACGAGACAGGTGGCACTCTCCCAGCCTACACAATATTTCTGGAGCAGAAAATTCCACCGCTGAACGATTTGTGAAACTCGGACTTGTGTGTGTCGTCATTTTTTGCAATGATCAAACTGTTGCCTGATTCCAGAGATGCAAGATTTTACAATGTGCAAGATCTAGGTAAGCTAGAATCACGTTATGGCTTACAAGTTTGTATGGTACGTGCGGATGCTTGGTTTTTAAATTTCTCTTAACAGCGTGTCCGTCAAGGTTTGCTATTGTAAGATCTAGTTACGCCGTCTTGGAGCAAACAGTTGCCCTTTCAGACTAGTAGACTGTGTGTGTTGGGGGGGGGGGGTACTAACTTCTAATTTTACTACGAATATTGAAGTTTACGAGTATTGAGTGAGGTAGGCACTCGATCTGTGATTCATTTTTTTCTGGCCTACAGCTATTTTGTAAGATTGTAAGATTGTACATTTATAAGAATTATCTTTTCTCAGATGATGTAACGGGGCGACAAAGATATATGTCTAAGTTAAGTCTAGTTGTTGACGTAGTTGTTGATGAAAGATTGTCCATGTTAATTGGAAACATATAGGTCGTTTGTACTATGTTCCTTATTACTAATGTGAGTAGAAATCCCTTCGCGGTCAGCACTTCCTCCAATCTAAAGTGTAAATGATTGGTCCATTTTTAAGCGACTTTTGCACTGTTCAAAACAACAATTAAACTATGCCAGGATTTCTCGTTCTTAGATTTCGGAGAGAGCGCAGGAGAATGTATTCGTTACGCTGAAACTGTACCGTGATATCAAGTCAGGCTTGAGTGAAATAGACCAGCTGTGTTCCTGAGGTTATTCTTCTACTGGACAAAACGCCTTCTTCAGTTAACGTTGCATATAAAAGAAACAATACTGAAAAAGCTACTCACGATATATTGAACCAGTTGTGTGTAACCATATTTGTAATTAAAATTGATAAGAGAAATACAAAGGAGCACCATCAGGTCTTGATTAAAATGTTTGCAAAGCATCTTCGCTCTTTATGTTATGTTTGTGCTGTTGATTTTTTGTAACCCGCAAAATATATCTAACGTTATATGCGCATACGACACGTTTTCTTTGTCACCTTGTTGTTTCAAGCATCAACAGGTGGTTGTCCACAGTGCAGGAACGACACCTAGCAGAAGCTATGAGAACTGCTAAACTGTCGGTTAATATATATTTTTCATGTATTTTGGGGATCTCCCAGGGCTCAGATTTATATCCTTACGTCATCTGTATGTTTTTCCAACAGCGAAGCTAACTGATATGTCTGAATCCGCGAATGGCTCGCCACAAGGAGACGAACCCAAGACCAAGGGAACGAGATCAGGCAGACGGTCCGTCCTTGGTCACGTGAAGATGTCCGGTCAGAGGTCAAACATTCCAGAGATGTTCAAAGTGAAAGTTTTGGTGCTCGGGCCCTGCGAGGTAAGAACGCGCCAAAAATACAATGTCTACAATTTTAGGGATTATCAGGAATTGTCTTTAGAATTACTAATTCTTAATCTTACCATTTCGCTGGGTTTTTGGTTAGAAGAATCCTAAATTAACGCGGGAAACAGTCAAAATTTTGACCTGCTTTCTGGGTTGGGGAGGGGGAGGGGGAGGGGGGTATTGTCGTCATGGAGATAGGACGCTTTCTTCGGCTACATCTACATGATACAGCAATAAATATGTTTACTGCAAAAATGATTTAGTATTATTTACATATTTCAACACCATAAAATATATAAGGCTTTTTTGTTTAGTAACTACATCATGCACTATTCCGTGTAAGGACTTACATTTATATACAACGTTTTAGATGTAATTGATAGGGTGTTCAATTAGAATATTTTTCCTGTCAATAAGAATGTTTTTCCACTATTGACTGGGTGTTTCTGTTAATAAGATTTTTAAAGACATTCCATGGTTGCCATGGTGGTATGACAAATCATTTTGTATTTTGTTTTATTTACAAGGCTATCAATGTTGACGTTTTGCATGTATTTTACCCACTAGAGCGGGAAGACAGTTCTGTCCAACTTCCTGGCTGATGCCACAGAGATGAGTGGGGACTACATGCCCACACAGGGCGTCAGGTCAGTTTCTCATCATCTCCAAACAGATCTATTAATGGGAAAGGCAGTATCAAGAGGGCTAAACAGTTTTCTCCATGTTTGAGTGCATGTAGGTCTTTGGGGCGGTTGGACGCTGTTTTAGCCCTTTGGATAATATCTTTGCTGACATTATATCTGCTTGGAGATTAATTTTTTTTGCAGTACAGTTGATGGCAAGGTGGTCTTGTGGTTATGGTTGTAGACTCAGAATCTATAGGAGCTCCTGGTTTGAGGAGAGCTTTAAAGTTTACTTCAAGAATGTTAAAGAATCCAATGGCAATGAAGAAGAGCAGGGGACTTTCATTGGGTAATGAGATCGAACATTTACACAGCTTATATGTAATGTGCAAAACTGGTGTTTATTCTACATTGCAGGTTGTTGGTTAAAGCTTGGGGTATTCTTGCTAGACATTTACACATCACCAATATATAATGCTTGACTTATCTTTTCTTTTCACCGCTTGAAGTTGAATGATTGACATTTTTGACAGTCTTAGAAAAACAACAAAATGAAATTTTTCCACCTTTTTTCAGGATCTTGGAGTTTGAAAACAACGGGCTTAATGTTGGAGGAAGAACTGTCAATGCTGAGGTGGAACTGTGGGACTGCAGTGGAGATCACAAGTAAGAATACAATATTTTAGTCAGAAAGTTAAACTTTGAGTTCTGTATAAAATCTAACCTGTATATGGCTGAGATCAATACACCAGTATTTACTAATTGTACTGATTATTAATTTCTCGTATGCAGATTTTATTTTGAATTTCAGTCTCATCACTTTTTTTTGCCTGTACACAATGCATTAGTTGAAAGCATGTAGTAAATAATTACATATGATGAGTTTTGGTACTCTAGTCAAGCAAAAATAACTTAAGTATTAGTGGACAGATTGCGATGATTATACTATATGGATAGGTCTTGGGAAGATAAAGGTTAATAGAAATTTTGGGCCTCCTATTGGCTTTCCTTGGTAATGCACTGAAAATTTTTTCATTATTCTTTAGGTTTGAGCAGTGCTGGCCAGCCATTCAACAGGAGACCAACGGGGTTCTCTTGGTTTTTAACCCTGATCAACCCAACCACGACAAGGAGCTGGAAACATGGTACATGAAACAATATATGTTTAATCAAGGACGTTACGTCCTTGGTTTAATTAGTAGTGATTGTAGATGTAGAAAGATACCACATTCTTGTATCACAGTACTTCAGATGCTTTACCAGTATGATTACACAACAAAGGTCTTTTATTCCTGTATTCATGATTATTGTGATTTACCAGTATTATTTCTTTAATTTCAGGTACAGCCACTTTGTCTCACAACAGGGTATGAAAGACTCCCAGTGTCTGGCCTTCGCACACCACAAACCCTCTACATCTGACAAAGCACGGGGTCACCTATGTAAGTACATTCTAAATTCTAAAAACTGTTTCAGTCATACAGTACTAAATTGACCTTAAAAGGACAGAAGACTGTACATTTGACAAAACTTACAGGTACTACCATACCAGTAACTTACTAATCTATCATAGTCAAAGTTCTAAATGTTTTTTTGCAGCATTTCTGCATTACTAGGACTGCTGACGTAGATGTAAAATCAGGTTCAGGGATCAATGTACAGAGGCTTAAGTCTAGGTAACAGAGAGAGACTTTTGGTGTCTCGCAAGGGGATCTCGAATCAACAGTACAGGCAGTACTGACTTTAACACCCTGTACAATGTTTACTTCTTTTTCCAGTGCTAAAACTGTTATTTTTTTGTTCCATATTTTAGTCAAAATACAAGTTCATACTTTGCAGTTGGTGGTACATTGGCATTCAGAATCCAACTAAATATGTAGTAAAAGATTCTTGCAATATCATAATAGTACTTCATACCACCATGCAGCCCTATTTCCTACTGATTGTCAAATACTGCCCCTTTTTAAATGTAAATGATTATGAAGGTTTCCTTGGTTTTTGCAAAAGCATAGTGTTTTTTCTACTGTTTTATTTTTTTGTTTTACCACTTTTCAGCCTCACTTCTGAGCAAAGTGACAGTTGTCCACAGCAATATAGATGAGGATGGGGACTCCGTCAGACAAGAGTTCTCCAACTTTCTGACCAACATCCTGTCCACCATGTCTGACAACAGAGACAAGGAGGAGCTCAGCATCATCAGCTAATCATGTGGGCATCACATGCTTGACATGTGATTGTCACATGCTTGACATGTGATTGTTACATGCTTAACATGTGACTGTCACATGCTTGGCATGTAATTGTCACATGTTCTCTATTAGAACAATGTCAATGACTGTTGGTTATGTGTGACGTTGGTTTAAAAGCATGCTTAAACTTAAAGGGATATGTACATACATTATTAATGTAATAATGGTAAGAGAAGCACTGAAAACAAAGCAAAGAACACTATGAAAATAGGGTTTGTGGATTATGATATTTTTGTTTATGGCAGAATCTTGTTTAAAAAGTATGAAATTGTCTTCAAATTAATAGATGGTTGTGACCACATAAAAACTATGTTTGAAGTTTGTATGTAAAAGTGATATGTTGGGCATTTGGTATAGAGTCCGCATGTATTTTCAAGTATCTCTGACTCTATGAATTACAATAAAGAGGCAAGGTACAAAGGAGTTATTTGCAAAGAAAAGTTTCATTTTTGTTTTTGTATCTATATTATATATAGTATTGGGGCCTCAGTATGTCCATACCAACTGCTACTATTTGTGTGTGTTTGGATGTGTAGATTATGTGGGAGTAATGCGTTTATGTAATGTTTGAAGGTGTACTTGTGTACAATTTTATGTAGTACTACGTAAATGTGGTTTTCAATGTGTGCATAACTACTGTACATATATGTGAATGCACTCCTGTGTTTGCATGTGTGTTTGTGTATACACTTGTGTGTTTGCATGTGTGTTAGTGTGTATCTATAAAATACTGATTGGTGTATAATATATATGCATGGATTTAAAGCTAATGATTCTAAAATATAGGATAAATCATTATTTTACCTTTGATTCAAAATTATGTACTAGCATTAAAATAGTCTTCATTGCCAAATTAAGAGGCTGATACTGATAATGTATGGATAATCAACATTTATTTTCATTATTCAAGAATCAGGTAACTTAATTTAACACAAAGCCATACATACTAATACATTATTCCTCACTATCATCATCATCTTTACCTCTGTCTCTATAAAGATTAAATCTACTTGGTAAGGCTACTGGTATTTTCCGAACCACTCCCTATCGTATTTGCTGATATGTTGACTACACCCCATCATGTTCTTCTTTACCACATCCTCGAACGTGAACTCGTTCTGGTTGTTCTCCCTCCTCCATTCCTCCTCCTTCTCCTCCTCCTCCAACATTTCCTGAGTCACAACTTTAGCCTGGAAGGGTAACTTCTGCGCAATCTCCCTCAACATGGGGTGTACCACCTCAAAGTCTATCTTTCCTCCCATTTCCACAATAATGCGGTCCTGTTTGATCGGCGTAACATAGTGGTCGATCGCGCCCTTCCCGCCGCCCATGCGGTGCCCTTGTCCCTTTTTGGTCAGGGGTTTGTAGGGCGCCTCAATGCGCCATTTTGCCCACATCGTTTTTGTGTCCATGCGCCGGTTGATGGTGAGGCGGATCATCTCGAAGTGTCCCCACCTCATGAGCCCTGGAGAGAGAGCCTGGGTGGAGAAACAAGATTTGTGGCATTTTCAGTTGCTGTTACATGGACAGATTTGCCATGAACAGTGAGGCACGGTATGCTAAAATACAGCTCTACCTAGACAATAAAATGTATTTTTCTTCCATCTTGTAAGAAAATGCATGTCTAGCTGTAGTTCTGAATCTACAAAATGAGATCTTATTTTCTAAAGCATTCTATGGGGAGTATAAGCTTCTGAAGCTTGATAATTACTGAAATAGACATTTAGCTACCAGTAGTATTTTTGTGTTGAAATTTTCAATGAGAATTCTGTCAATTTCTGGAAATGAAGTTTACTGAGGTCTTACTAAACAAAGATAAATTTAGTCTGAAAGTGTTTGTTTTTTCTGACAGCGGCAGCCTTTGCCTATGTCATGGAATGAAGAAACTAGACCTTTATTTTCTAATGACATATTTATGTAGATAAGACAAGTGATTCATATCAATCATATATATAAACTCCTGCTTCAGAACAATAAATTCTACAGACAGATGAATTTTCAAAATTTCATAAATTTGACTCCATCTGTAGTTGAATTCCTGTATTATAATTTGTAGTTATAAATGATGAGGATGATGTTATAAATGTGCACACACACACAGCAACCATGCCATACCTTTATCCCATATTGTTTGCCAATCAAAACAGTTTGTTCTGGATCTGCCGGTCCCCTCAGCATCTTGATCCCCCTGGGTTCCCTCACATGCTTCACCAAGTCTGGGACTCTCTGGTAGAACTTCAGCTTTGACTGCTCAGGGATGTCAACATCTACAGTACACAATACATCATGTTTAAATTCACTGGTGCACCTAACCAAAATTCTATACACAAAGACATTATGTATGCCAACACGTATCAAATACTTGCAGGGCCATGCTTTAATATTAGACTTTTTTTAAATGGTGCATGCTGCCTTTATTGCTGAGAACTTATGGGTAAGAATTTGGAAATAAAAATTGCCACTACCAGTAGACTATATCTAGCCCCATGCTGTAGTGCTTGCTCAATTGTGAGGCCAAAGGGCTACTAGTATTGAAATGGAGATGGGCATTGTCCTATACAACTAAAGAAGGATTTCAACTCAAAATTCACCTAATGTTATACCATGAATTACCCAGTTAAATAAATCATTTTTTCTTTGTGATTTACATGTAGCGAAAGGCGCGAGACTAATATCGTTCTGTACCTCATATTCTTACATAGCCTGGGTGCTATACTAGTATTCCGTAGTTATTCCTGACTTACTCTTTTATTTCTTAACCATGGATAAGAAAGCAAAAAGATTGAGCCGGCAGTAACTACAGGGTATGGTACCCAGGCTAAGTCATACAACTTAATTATGTTGTTAAGACGAGATCCATGTATAACTCACGGTCATAGTTCCTGGGAATGGGGAAGTTCTTCAGTCCAGCAGAAAGTACACACACTGGTGGACAGACTTGCCTTCCTGTAAAGTTTAGTGTAAAAGAAAAAAAAATAACATTTAAATCTTTACGTACTAGTAAATCGTTCCACAAAACTACCAGGATTATTCTGAAGGTGAAATAAGTGCAAAGCTATCGGTGACTGTCAACAATGTGGTGCGAGATATTATTTCGTAAAGGTCGCACTCCCGGGCCCCCCTCCCCACATTTCTCCAACCTTGACTTTTGCCATATATCGGGTTATTTCAGATCAATACTCACCTGCTATATGGTGAGGTTGAATCAGACACAACTTGGATGTGTTGTGACCAATGTGGTTTCCTACTCTTCTCAACAAAACAGACATATTGTTGGTTTCAAAAACGTCACGCACGTTCCAAAACCAAATCCTCCATTTTCAACCTCTCAAATCCGACGGGAACACCACAAACGGGGGAATATCTTGATAAAATATTTTATAAATTTTAACATGTTCCTATTGTATAACAATTTTCTAGACAAAAAATTAGAAAACATTTTAAAATTTATATTTTTATATGAAAATATTACAGTTATCTGATACATTAATCTTTGTAAAAATATCTTTTAAGATTCGCTTCCCTATTCACTACTGGTATAACCCAAGATGGCTGCGCCGGAGGAGCTGCAACTTTTCCGTAAGCTCGGAATTGGGGCAAAATTCGACACGAAACGCTTCAGGAAAGACGCTGAACGTTCTCAGGTATCAAAAAAGATGGTTGATATGTAATGCAGTTTCTATTCATTATTCGAGTTTTGACTTTGCAAGGATTTAGGAGGGTAATTGAATCCGTTGTATGTTGAAAATGGGGAGGGGGGCAAAGCACGCATGCACATGTATCCAACCAAGGAGCTTTTATCACTGATAAAAGCTCCTTGATCCAACATACACACGTGTTTTCTTATAATAATCATCTGGTGTATTTTGCCAGCCAGTAGGTACCCCAAGTATGAGTAATGAGGCTGTTTAACGTGGTCGAGGCACCTCCTCGATGATTAAATGTCATGATGCATGCATCTACACACTTGTAAATGTACACATATGGTCATTTCTTACTTCCCCCCAGATGATTAGAGCTCAAGTCACACCAACAGTATCCAAAGAAGAGGCGGACAAAGCTCTGGATTTCTTTGGTAACTTATCAAAACAGAAGCCCAGTAAACCAGCAGCAGAGAGTACTGGGACCAGCGCAGAGACATCAAGCAAAAACAACTGTTCAGAAGTATTGAAGAGTGACGGCCTTGGAGTACAATCAAAGAAAGGGAAGAAAAGAAAACAGAAAGGAGAACTAGCCGACAGTGACGACAGTGGTAAGAACGAAACGTCATGGAAGAAAAGTTACTGTAAATGCAGAAATCTTCGCGGTGGATTAATGTTCGAGGTTTTCACGGTGACCACTTCACCGCGAACTTAAAACCACCGCGAAATCTTTTTTTTAATGGTATTAGACTTCAGTCTATGGTGTTACCGCGAACTTAAATCCACCGCGAAAAGTCCCTTTTCCCGCTACAGCAAAATTAGATGCCCGCGAACTTAAATGCATTTACAGTAATACGTTGCAAAAAAGAAAGAACTTACGGAAGAGTTTGTGGAACTAAAAGATACTATCTTTTAGGTTTGGCTTTGACTTTATTCAGTATGCAACATGGGCAATCAGGGCTCGAAATTAATTTTTGGGATTACACAATGTAGGTGCATTGGTGCACCCAGTTTGGAAAATTGGGTGCACCAAAACATTTTTGAGTGCACCACTTAAATCTAAGTAATAACCTAATACATGTAATAAAACTTAGTTAAAGGCTATCACATCCTTAAACAAGTACCATGACAAACATTTTTATTATCTTTCTAACACTTAGATGTCAAGAATATGATGTATACTAGTATACTTTGATATCTTTACATACTTGTATAGAAAAATATTTGGGTGCACCCTGTGCACCCACAGAAAATAATTGGGTGCACAGCTCCAATTTTGGGTGCACATGCACCCAGTATTTCGAGCCCTGGCAATACACAGTGGGCATAGGTAATAGGTGTGACCACATTACATAAATTTACAAAATTAAACAAATATCAGTAATAAAAAAAGTAGATATATTTAAAATCAATACCCTAGAACTTCTTAATGTTAAACTGTATAAATGTAAACAAAATCAACTTAAGAGGTTATATTGAGTAAAAGGAGACAGACTCATTTTAAAAATCTAGATGTAAGTGGATGAAATCAGGGGAACGACGTTCCAAATATTTTTTTGAATCATGAAAACAGAAATTATACTAAAAAATATGTTAAGAGCAAAACTCTATCAACTGTACTGTAAATGCAATGATATAAGGATTAAGGAATGAAGGAGTTAGTGTGAAGTGCTACAGATATACATACATACATCGTTAGAGTCTGGTGTATTGAGTGCTAAGTCTAACATTTAAGCTGATGTTTCCCTGACATGTTTTTCCTTTTGGTTGACCCAGATTACAGTGAAGACAGCTTACAGTTGCTCGGTGACATCAAAGCTTCAGAGAAAAAGAAGAAGAAAAGGAAAAAGAAAGACCTGACAGTGAACAAGGTGGAGCAGATCAAACAAGAAAAGGTAAAACAAGCAGACTTTTGCATATATGCTGTTTGTTGTTTTGTACTGCAGTGCTCCAAAAATGCATGTAATAAAATAATAGTTATATACTTTTTATCAGGTACATTCTGCTTTGGTGATGTCTACAATTTATCTACTACTAGTACTAGTGCATCTAACCCTCACCAGTCCATTTAGTGTTACTAATGTTAGCCTGTGTAACCCAATCTCTCACTGCTGGGCTGATTGCGATAATTATGTGGCCTCATAGTGATAGAGCATACTTGTAGTCAAGCTAGGTTTTTGTTGGCTGTATCAACATTAGCTGTTACCACCTGCAAAATAAGAAGTTAAGAATTAAATGGTATCTTCAAGTTTCCTGGTGTGATCAATACCTTCATCAAATCTACTAGTCAGTATTGCTGTTTTTTTAAAGCCCTGAATGGACTTCTGCAGTAGACAGTGTTACCATATAAGTACTTACAATTCTTGCTTTACTGGAAGCAAATGTCCACCAACACCCAAGCGCACAGTTTACATAATCCAAGTTTTTTCTTATCAACCTTTCTCCAGCTGAGTGAGTTTCGTCGCAAGAATCGGATCCACGTACAGGGCTCGGACATCCCCGCCCCCGTCACCAGTTTCCAGGAGCTACAGGGGGTGTACGGTATCCACCCCCAGATCCTCACCAACCTACAGGGCCTGGGGTATGAGGAACCTACACCCATCCAGATGCAGGCTATACCACTCATGTTACAGGTAAGAACAGGAACAGATAGTATTACAGGGGGTCTACGGTATCCACCCCCAGATCCTCACCAACCTACAGGGTCTGGGGTACGAGGAACCAACACCCATCCAGATACAGGCTGTACCACTCATGTTACAGGTAAGAACAGGAACAGATCATAGTATTACAGGGGGTCTACGGTATCCGCCCCAAGATGCTCACCAACAAAAACGTATACAGGGCCTGGGGTATGAGGAACCTACCCCCATCCAGATGCAGGCTATACCACTCATGTTACAGGTAAGAACAGGAACAGATCATAGTATTACAGGGGGTCTACGGTATCCGCCCCCAGATCCTCACCAACCTACAGGGCCTGGGGTACGAGGAACCAACACCCATCCAGATGCAGGCTGTACCACTCATGTTACAGGTAAGAACAGGAACAAATAGTATTACCCGGTACATTGTGCTATCATGTTTTTTTTTTAGTACGTTGTACTCCACACTTTATAAAGTATTATAACCTAGTGGATGGCATATTTGTTTGCATCTAGGACGTCATGGGTTCAAATTACAGTCTGGTCATACCAAAGACCTATTAAATGTTACATATTGCACAGCTCGAGGTTTGAACCCTTCTTAGGCACATCATACTTCAGAGGGGAATACTAACTTTTTAGTCCTGTGTATGGGCCTGTGCATCAAACCTCTGCACTTTATAGAACACAACATGCTTATCAGAAGGAATAGAAGTGACCTAGTAATCTGCTTAGCTAAATTGCAGACATTATACTGGCTCATGGTCAAAACAAATTGAGGGGACATTAACTTAATTAGAATTGTCCTCATGTGTCCTTTCCAGAGGAGAGAAATTCTGGCCTGTGCACCGACGGGTTCCGGTAAGACGGCAGCCTTCATCTTACCCATCCTGCACCACCTGCGAGAGCCGCGCCGACAGGGCTTCAGGGCCGTGGTCGTGTCTCCAACCAGGGAGCTCGCAAAACAGGTCGGGAATACAGTGTACGAAAATATGTTGATGTCCGTTTCTTAGACTTCAAGTTGTGGTAGTATGAATATCAAGAGTTATTGCCATTTTTATTGTAACAGCTGTAAAAACCAAAGTTACTATTACAGTATCAAAATAGGATACATAACATATGCTTGTATTCAAAGTCTGTTAACAAATTATTATACAAATGTATGTATTAACAAAGATTTACAGTACACAGATTCAAGCTGGTCTAGATAGTTTAATTGGCACCACTGCCGCACCACTGCCGCACCATAGCAGGGGGATTTTTGCCAAAATTTCTGAACATGGTGTACATTATATTTTCATAGCACCACTGCCGCATGGCTGCCGCACGGCTGCCGCACGGCCGACCGAGAGGTCGCGGGTTCGAATCCGGCTGCCGTGTTACTGATCTTGTGCCCTTGGGAAAGGCACTTTACACGACTTTCCTCACTTTTCTCAGGTGAAAATGAGTACCTAGCTTCGGCTAGGGCCGTCCCTCGGATAGGACGTTAAATGGAGGTCCCGTGTCTGGGGAGAGCCATACCCCGGGCACGTAAAAAAACACGCCACTTGTGCGATGGTGCGATGTGAGTGGATCAAACCATTCCGGCCAAAACGGGGTAGGGAATTTCCGAGCAGCCTTGTAACCCCTGCTTCGCCTATGGAACCAGTGGCTAAGCTTGATGTTTCTGACTTAGGGAGAATGATGGTAACAACAAGACGTTGAATCATATATTGGTAATACACATTTCATATAGGACATGGAAAAGGTGTTCCCAATGTTAAATCTGTATCTTCCTCCTCGCCCAGACATTTACATGGTTCCAGAGGCTGGGAGAGGGGCGTGGCTTCAGGACGTACTACATAGAGAAACCTGCGCAGGCTGCCAAGAAGTTTGGACCCAACTCTGCAAAGAAGTTTGGTAAGGGGTGGACTAGTAGTAGAAATTATAAGAGTTATGAGCTCCTTTGAAGAATGAATTTAAAGATATGCTCTAAGTCTAATACATTTTGAAGCAAGATATGCTAATTGAACCTATATATATATATAGTCGATACACAGATCCCTCAACATGCCAGGGAAAAAGGAGAACTATATTTGTAAGACACTTGGGCAAAGTACACCATAACCCTGACATCAACATTTTTGCAACATCTTAAAGATTCTTGTATATTGTGGTTCTTTTACATAGATTGGTACTTTGAAGTCAAATATGATATGCTTGCAAAAAATTTAAAAGTTTGACATTTCAAAGGTAGCTATTTTATGAGATGTAAGAAATTAATGTACATTACTACAATATATATGTATTGTGTACAGTTTGTCACACCATGTCAAAGTGACTTTTGGTTTTGATTTTCTTTTATTTAGATATTTTGGTGACAACTCCAAACAGACTGGTGTACATGCTGAAACAAGATCCTCCAATCGTATCATTACACAGGTAAGTTTCCCAAAATGTCACAACTTAAAGGTATAGAGCCTTGTCAAGGTGGTAGGTGACCACACTCCATTACCGTATGTACGTGTGTTAAATTTCATTGTACCCGGCTCAGGTGTTTAAAATTATGAATAAATGCAAAGTCTTGTTTATGTGTATGTATGGGGAAGCTTCAGGCATTAAACCTCTGCATGTATGAGGTCCCAGTGTGCGTGGCTGAAAATGCCAGAGAAGAAACATTTCGCTACTGCCAATTTCTTCAGAAAGCATCACTCTTGAGGAGGACTGCTTTCACATCTTTAAGTTTTCCTTGGAACTATAATTGTAGAGTGGAACTTATTGCCACCAAGTACAGTAGGGGTATCCTAGCTAGATAGCTTTTAAACAACTAGATGTGCAAAGATTAGGCATGACAGGCTGTTCACTGTTAATATAACCAGCTGCTGCCACGCCACGTGACTGCGATGCTGGTGTGTTATGCCAAAGGACGTCTACACTGGCTCTATAATAAAGGTTTTATTACAAATCCATGCCCATGGGGCTAATTGCAAGTGAACAAAGCAAATACATGAAGTGCTTGAAAACAGGTAGATGATCTAAATTTTATCATACAAAGATTAACTGATTGTATGTATCTACAGAATATTGAATATGATTCTAAACCTACATTACTATTGTTTGACTTCTTCTCTGAAAACAGTTGAAAATTAAATGTCCCACATTTACTATCATGATAGATTGATTCGATGTAGTAGCTGGTGTTTTATGCCAAAGGCCAGTCATACTGACTGTACAGATACAGATATGGAAGCTGATGTGTTACACCAAAGGCCAGTCATACTGGCTGTACAGATACAGATGCTTTTTGCTCACTAGTGTGGAGTGGCTAGTAGTGGACGAGTCGGACAAACTGTTTGAGGAGGGAAAGCAGGGTTTCCGAGATCAGCTGGGAGTCATCTACCAGGCCTGCGACTCCTCCCACGTGCGTAGGGCCATGTTCAGCGCAACGTTCGCGTACGATGTGGAGCAGTGGTGCAAGCTGAACCTCGACAACGTGGTGACAATTAGCATTGGAGCAAGGTAAAGTAGTCTTTGTTCAATGCTGCCCCCTACTGATTATTCACAATACTGCAGTAACCTTTGATGTCATACAATGCATTGTCATGATAAGTAAATTACAAATGCAATTTACTTACTTTCTTCTGTATACTATATATTATGTCATATTAATGAGAGATTTGAATTTCGTCTTCCGCAGGAACGCAGCTGTGGATACAGTTGAACAACAGTTGCTGTTTGTTGGGTCAGAATCTGGCAAATTACTGGCCATGAGAGAGCTTGTCAGAAAAGTAGGTATTTTAACTACTCTATCCATGGACTTTCAATCATGAAATATCGGTGCTGGTTTTATGTTCCTGGTTTACATGATAAGACGCCACCACAAATTCATTACATACTAAACATGTACTTTCTATTTCTACCGTATTGTTTTTAATCATGAAAACATTAAGAAATTTTCCCTTTCCCTCCCGATTGCAAAATTAATACCCTGAGTCCTTAGGATGAATTAGAGCATCTTACTGTGAATATGACATGTTCTTCAGTCATTCCAAATAGTATGAGAATGTTAGTGGCCTTAAAGAAGACATTACATTATATAATTCAAGTCTCTGCTGTGCTCCTCTCCTACTAGATTAAACAATCATTTGACATGTGTATTTTTCAGGGGCTGACCCCTCCAGTGCTGATCTTTGTTCAGTCCAAGGAAAGAGCCAAGGAGCTGTTCCATGAGCTCATCTATGATGGTATCAATGTAGATGTTATCCATGCGGACAGGACTCAGACTCAGGTACCAAAATTCTGACAGTCATAATAATTATAAACTGAACTTAAGAGTAAAGTGTACTTATTATAGGAGATTGTATAGTAGTCCCTATGTGAGTTTTAATGAACATTTAACAAAATAATCCAGGTACTAGTCTGTGTAACGCAAACTCCACTGTCCAGGGCTGTAACTAGCCCCTCCCCGCGGAGTTTGAGCTTCTAGGAGGCCGGCGGATGTTTGGCGGGCTGCTATAAGCAATATTTAATCAGGCTAATCCAGGTACATGTTAAAGAGAATTAGCACCCTAGTTTTCAAAACCAGAATAGCGACACTGTTAATCCACAGTCTGTGGAGAACCAAGGAGGTTATATTCAGATATAACCTCCTTGGGAGAACCTTGCTGTTGCAAAGATAGAAAGGCAGGGAATAAACTTTCATACGTATTTACAATGTCTATAATTTCTGTGTCCACCGAGGTTGAGGTTTTCATACCATGTACAGATTGATTAGTACTGGTCTAGAGTACATGTATGTACACATACCTCCCTCTTAAAGTGCAGTTGTATCCATCAATCAAGTCTGTAAATGCATTTAAGTTCGCAGGGATTTGATTTCGCGGTATCTGGAAAAATAACTTTTTCCTGTGGTTTTAAGTTCCCGGTAGCACGATGCGCTGTTGTGTCTTACTGTCATGGAAAAATGTTCGCGGTGGTTTTAAGTCCGCTGTGAAGTGGCCACCGCGAAAAATACGAACATTAAACCACCGCGAACATTTCTGCATTCACAGTAATTCAATGTCCAATGAGCGCATTTTTTTAGAATGCTCATGATGTACATGTAAGACTCTTGTATGTCAGTCTCAGTATACATGTATACTTTTGAAAGCTAAGTGCACTGTCACAATCAATTTGATAAAACATTCTTTCTTGCAGAGGGAACTTAGTCTTAGCAAAGTGACATGATGATTATGATCTTTAGAATAGCTGACAACGCACTAAGTCTTATTCAGTCTAAGCCTTGACACTCTACATTATGACTCTTACATATATCAACAACATTACACAGTGTTGTTATGTCCTCAGGGCCCTAAAATATCATACTTTATATCAGCACACACCACCATTGTGAGACGTGTATGCTACAGATAGTGTCCAGAAACATATACCCCAGGGCTCTAGCTTTTATCAGGGGAGCACTTGTAAATGTACTCTCACAAGTATCTTTATTTCAGTCTCTACCTCCATGAATTGTAACATTAAGCTTTACTTGGGTACCAGTCCCAGATATGTATCTGATACTGTAACAGTAGGTCCATTTGGTCCACAAGAGCTCCCCTTGCCCATTAAGTATAATGTACAAGATCGCATTGACAAATTCAATCTTACTTAAATCATCTAAGAAAACTTTGGGCCCACCGAGTAGAGAAATCACTTCAGTACACAAATGTTTTTTCAGGGTAAATGGAAAGGATACAAAGATATAATGTACTTCTATCATGAAAGGAATTTCAAAGTATAACATGTACAAGATTTCAACTTTGTCATCATGTACTTTGAACAGTTAAGTAGGGTATTACAGTGTGAATTGAAGTGTACATGTCACTGAATGTTGACAGAAAATGTGAAAAATCATGATTGTGTTTGGCAAATATTCTGCACCACAAGATGGTTAATAACAGATTCAAGTACTGTCTATTTTGAAACTTTGGTGTCTTTTTAAATTTGGCATTGTTTTCATTGACCTGCAAACTTATCATACCCGCAGTTATTTGTTCTTTACATGTCTTTCATTGTTTCAAGCATTGATTTAACTATGACCTCAAAATCATGATTTTCACTGTGGCACAAAAATCAGGTGCAGCAAATGTGGATCAACTTACAGTACCTTGTACAGTACCTTGTAAAATAGGGCAAAGGGATGCATATTCAGGGAAATACGGAAGAATATTGTAATAACTATTCATATGCATTGAAAAATGGAAACAAAAATTGGTCAAAATCTTTACCTGAATCAAAACTACTTGCTCCAAGGTATGAAATTATTAGTTCTCATAAAGTCATATGGTTGTTATATTATGCACTGCCACATAGTCAACCAACATAAACCTGCAAGGCTTGTTTGCTATATTCAAAGAGTTGTCTTATCAGTTTATGACTTCCAGTTCATTGCCTTAAGCATAACCTATTACTTAATTTGAGCGGTAAACCAAAAGTAGATGCAAAACTTTTTTTTATCCTTAAGCATAACGTCTTACTTTAGATGTAAGCTGTAAACCAAAAATAGATACAAAATGTCTTTGCAGAATACATGAATTGCTTATTAGCCAAGGATTAGAAAAAATGTTAAGCTTAATTTTGCAAAAATTGTCTTAAACTCAAAGATCTCATACCACCCTTGGTATTTTTACTGCCCTCTAGGATATGTTAAGAGTAAAAATGATGATGGGTTGAATGACTAAGTTAATGTGCATGTAACATGATTGTGCAGACATCCCCGGCAGTGTCTGTAGTAGACAGATAACAGGTTTATCTGTCAGTAGTGCCACACTCAAAAGCTGAGTGAGGACACAGCACTTGTCTCTTTGGCCTTATCTTTCAAATGTGTCCAATGTAACATGTAGTGTAACATGGCCTGAGGTGACCTAGAGGCGGCAGTGTGAAAAATCGCACGTTCAGATCAACTGAAAAGGGCATACATGTCATTTGTGATTGTCTGATATACATTGTACAGTAATGCTGGATGCTTATGGTATGTCAGCAGAATGGAAATGTTTAGTTCTGAAATGTATGAATGTTGCGTGCTATAACATATACTGAAAAATTAGGTGGAAAAATTGAATCCAATACTGTAAATACATTTAAGTTCGCGGAGATTTAATTTTGTGTTAGCGGGAAAATGGACTTTTTGCAGTGGTTTTAATTTTGCAGTAGCACCGCATGCACTGTAGTCTCTAACTGTTATGGAAAAATGTTCGTGGTGGTTTTGAATTTGCGGTGAAGTGGCCCCCGCAAAAACCACGAACATTAAACCACCACGAAAGTTTCTACATTTATAGTAAACAGAATGAGCGTGAATATTTGTAAACAAAATGAGATCCAGTTTTCCTGTAATGTCGTAAACTTCTGTTAGTTTTGATTTTTTTTTATTCTATCTATTTTCTCCATGCAGAGAGATAACACAGTGAAGTGTTTCCGGACAGGGAAGATCTGGGTTCTAATCTGTACTGAGCTGATGGGAAGAGGCATTGACTTCAAAGGTGTCAACCTGGTCATCAATTATGACTTTCCTACCAGCGCTGTCAGCTACATCCACAGAATAGGTGTGGTTTCGTGTTGTTTCTTACTTGCATTTCATTAGTACATGTGATTTTATAGATGCAAGACAGACATATACCCCTAGTATATGTAGAATTGAGGCTTTCATTTATAATAATGAAATAATAAGTATTGATTCCGAGTCATTGTGATATACGAGTAGTTTGTGCCCCGGTTCATTTGGCACTGTGCTTTAAAATCTATTGAGTGAAGGTAGTAAAAATGTATTGTACAGTGACAAACTCTCATTAGCAATAGGTGGGTTTTGTCAATCAACCTCTTTTGGCTGTTATACGTACGTGTACAGCAGGAAAACGGATTGGCCAATGAGCAAGCTCCTCGGCTGTAATATTCCGTGTGTTCTCTTGATCGTTCTAAATTTTTTAAAGATTCACCAAACCAATGTTAACAGGTTCCTGAGCTGCAATGTGATGGATAGATTTTCAGGTGCAGATGTAGAGGTTGCTGTCTTTCCAACCCATTTTGCAGTGACCAAAGCTTTTGATGACTTCATCGTAATGAGAAAAAGAAGAACAGATAAACCTCATTGTTGACAGTTGATGCCTTGCAGAAATAACAATATTTTCCTCCTATGTATCAACAGGCCGAACTGGAAGAGCAGGGAGACCTGGCAAAGCCTTGACCTTCTTCACCGAGGATGACATTGTCCATCTGAGAAGGTGAGTGAGATGTCTGTCTCTCAGTCAGAGACTTATCTGTCCGTCGGGCTCAAGCCCCTGTCACACACAGCCAACCGTAGCCTCCAGACCCCCTCCAGACCATGGTTGGTTGTTACTGTTAGTCATGAGCAAGGTCATCTGTGACTGTGAATAGAGTCATTTCCAGGTATGGCAACCATCTTGGATTTTCTGGGGTCATCTGGGATCAGGCACCGAAATGAGGCTGCACAGGAGAGTACAGTTGGAAGCATGTATTAGAATATATGTAGGTCATCTTCAGTGGCAAGTTCTGCCCCTCTAAGTCTAACTGAAATACTGCAGAATATGTGCCTGTCATGTGACACGTGCAAAATATTGTTTTGGTCAGTGAAATTGCTTACAAGTCATTAAAAAAAATTCTGGCCAACTATGAGTCTTAAAAAAAGTCATGTTCTGCTTGAATGCAATTAAAGGAGAAAGACTACAGTCAAGTTGGGTAGATTCCAGGCTACTCCCAACCCAGCACCAACCTTTGTTAAGCTAAGGGCACAACCCCCCGTACGTGGAAATATGTGCTGTCTACGTGCCATAACGTGGGCAATCTTTTGGGATCCGTAAACGGATTTTGGAGCACGCAGACATGCCGTAGAACTTTACGTGCAGGCAAAACTCAATGTGCCATCGGACTGTGGATTCACCCCCCGTACGTGCCAGTACAGTCGACGTGCCTGCCCTTTACAGCCTGAACGTTTTCAGAAATGCGTGGCGGAAGTGGCCTCCAAAAAAAACGTACGGACAAATTGCACGTACGGCGGCTTGTGCCCTTAAACATACAGACAAATTGCACGTACGGTGGGTTGTTCCCTTAGCTTTAGGGATTGGTCAGGAGCAAAGTTGTTGGTTGGTTCTGCATAATTGTGACAGGTGCTTTATGGAGAGAACATGCTTGCTGGTTTCATCCAGACAGTTTATCTTGTATGACATCTGGAATCTGCTTCTAAGTACAGACTGGGCCGCTAATGGATGCTACTGTCATGGAAGAAGGCTTCCACATGATATGCTTCGAAAGACTATAATCTAGGAAGGGTTTTTGCCATCAAAAAGGGCAAAAACTTAAGCTTTGCAAGAAGTTAAACTTCAAAAGCAAAGAAAAGCAAGACAGTTTACATGTTTAGCTTTTAGTTGATGTATTTTACAGGTACTAGTACTCCAGTGCATTTTGAGTATTTTTGCCTAACACTAAGTACCATGATAATATAATGTACTTACCATTGATAATGATCCATTTTAGCAAGACAGTTGTATTATGGCATACAATTTGATATAATAAATTAAATGTAATTCATTTTGCTGCTTCTCTGTAATTACTGTAAATTCAAATTCACCACACCTTATTGTCAGGATGTAGTCAAAATCAAGAGTACTTTTTTTTTTTTACTTCATGGTCACCACGTAACAAGACCTAAAGGCCACTCAAGGTTACGGGTTACACGATTGTAACTGTAACAGCATCTCTTTGCCTTGGGGCGGAAACATCATGATTGAGACCAGCCCAATTGCTCACTATGAGTGAGGACTAACTGACCCAATAGGCGAAGCAGGGGTTACGAGGGCTGCTCGGGAGATTCCCTACCCCATTTTGAGTACTTAATTAATGTGTTGTTCTCCCATATTTTCTTTACCAGCAGAAAGTTGACAGACCAATTTTAAAGAAATTATCAACTGATGAAAATATTTGCATACATTCAATATCCCTAGACTACATTACGTATAACCCAGAGCACAGTTATTATGAACTCCGTTACATCAGGTACAGGAAGTCATAACTCTTTTTAATAAACTCATAACACTGCAGGCCTTTAAGCAGATATGACATATCATCTTTCATCTGATGTCTACAAGCCCTAAGGCATCATTAGATAAATCTCTAATTTTCATAAACATCTGTAACAGCAATAAATTGCACATGACATACATGTACATGTACATGGCTTGTGTACATAACTTAATTTTCACCTAGATTCTGTTTTTTTTAGTTCCCATTGTTGGTCTTATTATCATAATATGCACTGATACACATGATAAAACAACTATCATGATAGGAAATTAGACATTCTTCTACGTTTGTCTCCATTTTCCAATATTTTTTTGCAATTTTATTATATATCTTTGCCAATTTGGCAGCTTCTTTGTTGTTCCCATTTGCAACATGGTTGCAAATTATTTCTGTAGTGTGTCCTTAGTTACCACAAAATGTGCTGGGTACTTAAAATGAACATAAAATAGTGTGGGAGTTATGCTTGAATGCCTTGCACTTTATCATCCACCAGATGAAAGTCATCCTTATCTTTTCCGACATGGGTAATATTGACAATATGTTACCCTTGATAAAGACAGAATGGGAAGAAGTGATGCGCTGATATGCAGGAGCGATATTGGGTTGAAAGATGAGCACATATGTCCAAATGATGTATACTCACATCCATATATCCATTTGTCATTCTTTTGATCTTTTGTCTGGATAGCAATTGAAATAGACAACGTTATTATTATCTCCTTGGTATTTTATGTCCAAGGAAGAAAATGTACAGTTGGAGATATTCAAACTGTTAGAAGAGAAATGGTACATGACTGTCATTGAGTTTCTATTATGAATTAAAATAGATGGTACTGCTACTATTGCAAGAAAACAGGGAGAATGCTTATATTGTGTACTACCTTTTCCTTCTTATTTTGAAAATTGCACGTAGACAAGGCTACACAACTACATTCTTAACCTCATGGATGGAATGGAAAGCTTTGTTGTTCTTTTTTTTGCTCATTGGATATTTGTGGCGGACTCCTACTCTTAAATGGATCAATAAGTGTGGCAGGTTCTTTAAAAAGATGAGTATTTCTCACATCAAATACTGTACCTGGCTCCATTTAATGTCTTATTCAAAATACATGGGATTCTTTTTTTAGGAGCTACATGTTCTTTTTTTGTACTCATAGTTTTGCATGCTTTTCTTCTGTTTTGATATAGTGTACTGCAGAAACATAAATGTACATTTGAAAAGTTATATGTCAATAGAAACTAGTGTCAAAATATGTACTGTTGAGTGTTGTATGTATGGTATATGTATGTTTTCCCTGTCCTATATTGTAAAAGAAAATGTCATGCTTGGTTAGTAGAGCACTGTTTTTGTTTACCCACAGCATAGCCAATGTGATGAGGGAAGCAGGCTGTGAAGTTCCTGAGTACATGCTGGAACTCAAGAAAGCAAAAAGGTATGACATTAAGAAATAGACAAAAAATCAAAACCTCGAAAGTGCTGCAAAAGTGTGATGGGTTGTACTGTTTGACAATAGTTCCTTATGAATGCAAGAAATTGTTTTTGGTGATGTTTTCTAAACAGAGCATGCCCACAGACCCGTAAAGTCCTTTGGTCTTCAGTGTTGGCCACAGAACATTGCTTCATCAATTCTAGTAAAGGAAGGAAAAATTTAGAGCTTGAGCACTGAATGATATAGACAAAATGACATCCCTACTCTGATGTTTTGCACAATGCTTATTTCTTCTTACTTTTCTTCAACAACCTCCTGCTGTGAAAAACATTGATGATTCTTATACCATCAGTCGCTTATTAATGCTCTCTTATGTTGGAATCATTATGGTGGAAAATTAATGTAGTTCTAGGAAAGTTTCCACTGCCTGAGGCACAGAAGAAAGTTTGCGCAAAATTTGAAATGCAACTGTGAGACCGCAAATCACCAGAATTACAGTTACATCGTACATTTATTCATTTTTGCTGGAGGGAATCCCTTGATAATCTCCCTGTCTACTGTGTGCTACTTCATCTTAAGGATCATTCACATAAAATTGATTAGGCTTTTACAATGCTTGAGGGCCTGTTTTGAAATTACAATGTTCACTGTACCCCTCATGAGCATGCATGTGTAATTAAGTTATTTGCAAGATTGAGAAGACTTATCCCAGCAAGCAATAAAAGCAGGTGGTGGTATAACCAACAGGAATCTGTATTGTGTTTTGTGTGATGGTTTTGCAGTGGAGTCTAACCCACACAAAAGGAAAACCTGATGTTTTATTGGGAGAGATTTAAGAAATTGCAAAAGTGACAACCATTGCCAGCATTTTAAGATGTAGAAAAGTTAAGAGATGGAAGACTCAAAGTGAGTTAACTTAAGAGCAGTGCTCTAGTTGATGTTGGATTTAGATGATGTGTGCTATAATTATTTTTTGTATATTATTTGAAAAATGCAAACCTTGATATTTTGTGTTAACCATGCAATACAAGACATTGGTTGAAGTGTGTTAAATGAAACATGTTTTTACACTGTTGTGTGAGATGTTGTATTATGTGGCAGATGTGGAAGGGGAGCATGCAATACCATCACTTACTCAGAAACTCCCTTTTTATTGTCAATTCATTTTATGTTCATTTCTTGTGACTAGGAAGGAGAGAAGGTTTCTGGAGAAGAGAGCTCCCAAACGAAAAAGTATCAGCACTACACCAAAGATGTTTGTGGACAAAGCTATGAAGAAAAGGTAAGGTTACTTATCAAACCAGACGAAAAATGCTACATGGAAGTGTGGTTGTAGCTAATGCTTTGTCTATATGCTAAATTCACCACATTATGGTTCATGGTAGTTACCTTCCAAAGAGTAATTTATGAGGAACTACTGTATACTATAATCTGGTTTGGAACATTAAGTGGTAACCATTATTGACGTCTGAGTCATTTGCAAAGTGACTAACTCAGCTTTTGTGCTATACAGTAATCGTAAAAATGAGTAGGATACAATTTGCACAGTCTGTACTTGGTAGATAGCTGTGAATTATACCTTCCAGGGGAATAGGGGAATTTTGTATTTTGCACATGTAGCTCAACTTGACAAGTCATGTAAGGACAAAACATTATGAGTCATGAGTAGGTATAGTGATGATGATCCATACTTATCTATCTCTGGTAACATCTCTGCGGTATAGCCTGGTGTTGGGCTCTAGTTATCAATCATTTAGCTCTTGGTGGTGAACACACCAATTCTTCATGACAGGGGTCTGATGGAGTGTAAGCTTGTACAATGATGATTGTCAATATTTGAATACAGAAGGGCATAATACATAGATTTGTATCAATATCTTTTTGAGCTGACTATAACATGCATGTAAATTGCACGTCTCACAGGAAAATGATTGAGAAGAGCAAGAAAATGCAAGGGAAGACCAGGAAACATGAAGCTCTGCAGTCTGATAGCTCAACAGCAAATGCAGATGACCGGAATAAGGTCACAGAATCTGGTGGAAACGGGAAGAACAATGAGCAAGAAACTGAAAAGCACAAAGGAGAGAAACTCCATGGGAAGAAAGGTGCAACCAGTATAGACAGAAGTGCAAAATTGTTGTCAGTAAATACAAATGGTAAAGGTCTGAATAAAAGAATGAAGAAAAGGAAAGGAGCCAACAAGAATGCAGCCAAGTCATGAGTTGTTGCCAAGTAGTGAAATTCTAAACTCTGGCATATATGTATGATTTAATTTACATACTAGCTATGTGAAAAGCAAGTAGAAGATATGCCTGTCACAAAGTTTTCATCACTTTGTTTACAAGTATCTTGAAGTTTCTTAACTGTGATAAAACTTTTACATGAGATGTGTAAAATGCAGAAATGTGATGATCCTGTTCCAGAGAGTTGGCGAAATAGACAAAAATAAAGATGCCCACTTTGGTAGTGGAGTTTTCCTTGTAGATTGTATTATGTTTGTCAATAGCATCATTATCAAATATTCAAAACAATGATAAATACTAAAGTATACACACACACACACACACACACACACTAAATCATTTACTTCATGTATTGTGGAAAATGTTTTGAAGTATTGATATTATATCACAATGTTTAGTTTCAGATTATGGTAATTAAAAACAAGACATTACATTGTCACAAACTGTGTTAAAAATATTTAAATTAGCATATGTAAAATGATTCTATTTAGATCTCAGAGATCAAAATAGGCCATTGACTGATAAAGATATCCAGTATTATTATCTTTCACTTTACTGCATTAGCAAAACGTGGAACCGGCAGTATATTTCTATTGATTTGTTCTGTTGCCAGGAAGCAATTCTCAACAGCTGCCGTCACATCTCTGCTGATGATTCCCTTTAGTGTGAGGGGGGGGGGGGGGGGGCTGTATGTGGTCCGATCAGGTCAGTCACTCTGTCCTGGAAAGACGCCAGGAATTCGGCCGTTACTGTCTCTGCAGCTTCCGGCAGGGTGTTCTACTCTGGAATTGGTACTAGCGGGTAAGAATACATCTGCCTGCAACGTTATGTTTTCCTGTAGCAGGACGATGGCGGACCATATCGTTTGTCGTTTTTGGTCATTTATATGTATGTCATTCAAGTTCACCTTGCCGTTGGGTGTATTTCTTCAGCAGTTGTACACGTATGTCTTATGCACACCATGATATATAAGAGGAGACAAAACCTTGATGAATAAATAAAAGGACTCACATATTTCATAAAGTTTTGTGCGCACGTGCCCTCAAGCCGAACCTCACCAACGCCACTACGATGATAACTCAGTGGCATTAGGGGAGCTTCGACTATGACAGATTAAGAGCTTTTGCAAGCGGCAGAGAGCCAGCAATTTGTACTACTCGCAAAGCCCGTCTGGTATGGATATGATCACCGCTGCTAGACTTATAGTCCAGGCTTGAAAGAAACTGACAACCGTGACGTACGATAGGGCTACATAATCTGTTACCGGCGTGGTGTTCAAAGACTTATCTGTGCCGCTGTAAAAGCACTTCGTGCAAGAACGCCATCTCCGGCTACCAGTGATAACATTGAAGTGAAAGAAGCTGACAACAATGAGTTATGGTGCTGATCCTTCAAAATCAACGACTGCGTTTTTCAGGGTCTGGCTCTTTACACAGTAAGAAATGCTTTGGCCTTTTCGCGGCCGATTCCTTTGAATTGAATGTAAGAATTGAGAAATGGTGCATGCACGTGTTATGATAAGTTTAACTCCCAAAGTCAAGCCGCAAAGTTGGGATATTACCATTTTCTTTGAAATATTGATGGCATTAAAGAATAGAGTTGATGTAGAGAGCTGTTAAAGAGCCACAACCGAACATGAAGGACGGGAAACGTTAGAGGAACTAGTGGATATGCTTTAAAGTTGAGTGGAGGCTGTTGAATAAGATGTTGTGAAATGGCAGACCTCTGCAAGTCATTTGTAGCGGCCTTTGATAGGCCTTTTCCTCTTGAGAATAAATCATACATAGTTCAATGTGATCAGTTGTGCAAAGATCAGCTTTAATACCATAGACCAGTACATTTACACAACACAGGACAGTAACTTTTCCTTTGGTATTGTCTTACAATAAGGAACTATACAGACATGATATGAGATAGCGACCTTGACCTGTTCAACCGGATTTTCTAATTAGAATGTACATGTATTGCCAGTTCATGAAGCTGAAGAATAGTGATGGATGTCACTCGAAACGTCCGGAAGTAATTCTCCGTCTTTTGATCCAGTTGCAGATTGAAGATTGTTTATAAATATGCCAGAAGAATAACATCGGTAACAATGATTTTGACGTCATGAATACTGTTTTTGACATGCACACATTTTCTCTCCCTGAAAGAAACTTGGTCAACATTACATCTGAAATGAAATACGGTTACCTTTTGCACATCCCAGCTGATCACAGCTGCCCAATGTGATTAGGAGTTCAGCCGGCTGGCCAGCTGACTCCCTCTGACCAGCTATACTCCTTGGCCAGGTTTGATACTATCTTATGGCACAGGCAAATCTGCTGGGAGATTAGCTCACACACACTCAAACGTGTACATGCACACACACTAAGGGCACAACCCGCCGTGCGTGCAAATACGTGCTTTCTTCGTGCCAAAACGTGGGCAATCTTTTGGGATCCGTAAGTGGTAAGTACCGCCTCCGTAGATCAGAACGTTACGTACGTGCAGGCAAAACTTTGTCTGCCATCGGGCTGCGAATCGGGCTGCGGATTCGCCCCCGTACGTACCAGTACGGGCGACGCCCCTGCCATGTTTAAACGTTTTCAGAAATACACGGACGTCCTGGCGTACCAAAAAACGTACGGACGGCGGGTTGTGCCCTTAGCTTTACATACTCGTACTACACACACAATGGGTGTAGAGTTACAGTCTTGTATATTATGTAATTTATTCTTGACGTCGACACAACACGAAATGTCTCTTGTTTTATGAACATGACGACAGACGTATTTCTGAACTGGTTACGACAAACTTTATTTTCCGCACGGGAATGCGAGCAATACACGGCAGGGGGCATGTACGCCCGAGTCTTGTATTCAAAGCTATAATTAAGGAAGGACGGATATTACACACAAGGATTCTGTGGTAACCTCTGTTTTCTGGCGTTTGTATGGTATGAAATTGTTGGACTCCACGGAGACCTAGCTTAAGCTAAGGGCACAATCCACCGTACGTGCAAATACGTGCTGTCTACGTGCCAAAACGTGGGCAATCCTTTGGGATCCGTAAGTGGTAAGTACCACCTCCGTACGAAGTCGTAGGGAATCCGACGGATTTTGGAGCACGCAAACACGCCGTAGAACTTAACGTGCAGTCAAAACTTTGTGTGCCATCGGGCAGGCTGCGGATTCCCCCCCCCCGTACGTGCCAGTACGGGCGACGCGCCTACCCTGTACAGCCTGAACGTTTTCAGAAATATGTGGCGGACGGACGTGGCCTAACAAAAATCTTACGGAAAAATTGCACGTAAGGCGGGTTGTGCCCCTGGCTTTACTTAGATTCTTTTACAAATCAAATTGATGGTTTCGCTTCAAGTGCATCATCAGATAGCATAAAAGTTAAACGTAATTGTACTTCAGGACTAAGATATTCATAAATTTAATGAAAGCTTGTCCATCTAAAGAATTAAATTGATTTGAAGGACAAATTAGTAAAGTAAAATGTTAGCTTCTTTAAAGTATTTGTATCTTGTGGGTGTTTTGTTTGAGTATTCCATCGAAAAACTGTATAGCAAAATATCCCGTGACAACAGGTCTAAGGTTTATGTATTGTATATCTGCACACCACTGAAACTTAGCCTGGGTACCATCCTCTGAAATATCCACTGGATCAATTTTCGCTTGCAAACAACGAAGTGAAGACCCAGCAGTCACTACGTAGGATGACACCCAGGCTAGCTGAGACTACATGTACTACGATACATACTTTGAAAACATCAAAAGCTATAACCAATTGCTTATAGATGCGCGGACTTGCACGTATACAATGTAAAAAGGGTAAATCTTGTGCAGACGTTTCAAGTAATTAGGTATTGTATGTATTTGATCTTTTACGCAATGGGCATTTCTTACATCGAAATCTCTCACAGTATAGGATTGAACGAATAAGTCACTGATATCTAATAGAGCAAATGGTTCATTGTACATTTGACTGTAGTAGCAACTCACTTGTTACTTGCAACTTACAATGAAGTACTTGTGAAGCTTAAAATCGTTTGACAGTACTTTTTTTTCAAAAACAAGGTACAGCACATCAATGGCAAACATCTACAACTAACACTTGTACCTGTATACCAGTGTCATAATACCCCCTCACATTAGGCGAAAATCAATCGGACGACGAGTCTGCGAGCTCTAAATTACGAGGAGGCATGACCCTGCTGCCGACGAAGAAATGGCAGAGTTCCCCTCTACCCGTCAGGGTCATGCCTCCTCGTAATTTAGAGCTCGCAGACTCGTCGTCCGATCTATTTTCGCCTAATGTGAGGGGGTATTATCGTTGTGAAATTCTGTGTTCATTTTATTGTTTGTTACAATTTTTTGGTCATTAACAATCAATCAATAGGATATGTCTATACAGGGCACGTACGTCATATTCAGCGTATTAACGAGGTTATCCTACATATCCAAAGGCAATTCGATGATGAATACTAAAAAATACACGAATCATCATCATACATACTGAGGTACAAAGTGTGACAGGAGTGACATAAAACCACGTCGTTGTCTTCCGTAAATTGAAAGTGCCAGTCCCCAGATTATGTGCACACCATTCGTCGAGAACACTCCATTGCCTGTTTCTTACACTGGGCTGTTCTGTTTGACCAAAACTCTCATTGACCCAGTGCCTTGTCAACAAATAATCAATGTATCATCGCGTGATACCCTGACGTCAACATATTCTCACAAGATATTGCGATATTATCATATCATCGTGAGATATCGCGATATTCAATTTTCCATTCCTTGCGGTGCTGTTGGTCTACAAACCATAACCTTTATCATTCGTTCAAATTCAGTTCTAAAACCCTTGTTGAAACAAGCATACAAGATGGGATGCACCATTCTAGACGCCATCATCAGCACATAGGCTATCGTCTCCGCATCAGAAATCTGCGGGTCGTCGACAAAGCACCCTACTAGAATTATTATAGGCAAGGGCATCCAGGCCAGTATAAACGTCAGGACAATATACACAGACCGTTTGGCTGCTGACCGGTCCATAGTAGCTGTCCGCGATCTTGACCTGTACTCGCCACTGTAACTTGACGCTTGGGAAACGGTAGAGACTTTGGACAGTGATCTGTCCGATGAAAATGATATCGTGGACAGGCGCTCTCGAGATATGATACGCTTGGGTTTACGGCGTGGTACGGAGAGGTACAGGTCTCTGTCACCGCCGTCTGGGACGACGACGGGCAGGGCGCCGATGACGTGGTTAGCATCCGCTGGCATGTGAATCCCCGAGTCTTCTCGTAGACTGACATCGTCACCGGCTAAGTTATCCACCCGGTGAAACCGCACACAGGAACCGTCGATTTCAGCTGTAAACGACCCTTTGTCTGAAGTGGAATTGTCGTCTCCGCCTTGTGAACTGTTATCCTCACTGCTACACTGGTCCATAGGAAGGTTCCAACTGATCCTTCTTTTAGTCGGTATCATGGGGCAAATTTTCTCTTCAACCTGTTCGGGCTCTGCTTTCTTACAATCCTTGCTTTCTTCCTTCTCCTCCTCTTCCTCTTCTTCTTCTTCAATGACTTCTTCCTCGTGACTACGTAAGCTAAGAAGGCTTCTCAGGCTAGTTTTCCACCGTGGAGTTGAAACGGCAATGGATTCTCTCTTCGGCTTTTTCAAACTTTTGTCAACCTGATGACCCTTACTTGTAGGGTTCGAGCAGGCAATAGACTCTCGATGAGGTTTTGATGACTTCTCCGAAGCATCTGGTGAGTAGCTCGGAGCACTCACTCGTCTCTCCTTGGCAATGTTGATGGGAGGGACCGCTAGAAATCGACCGGTGAAAGGTTTAAGTTGCGGTGCACTTGGTCTGCGTTCGAATTCAACGTCAACACATGGCACCACCAGGTATTCCTCTGATTTCTTCCTTGCTTTGAACTCCGGCGGAAGTGACGTCACCCCTTTCCGTCTTGTCCGCATTGGTGACGCAACAGGAGAGCGAGGTGGCGTCACACCTTCTTCCGGTAAAGCAGCAGGCACCTCGGCAACAAGGGTCGTTGATTGGTTGTGATCGTTCGCAACGGGAGAGGGTACAGGTACACAGTCTTGCTGAGTAGGAATAGGCAAGATGCTTCCTTGTAAAGGTTTTGGAGGTTCTTTCAGCTTTGTGAGCAGAATTCGGTCCTCCTCCTCTGGACCAGGCGACGACGTTCTCTTGAAACGGGGCACATCAACAGGTCTTGACACGGCCAAGCCATTGTCATCGCCGTGGTCTACACCTTGTGAACAATTATCTGATGTGCCATCGGGACAAGCAACAACAAGGTAGTTGTTAGTGATGGGGGAAGGTGGAACACACAGGGTGTCTGTCCCTATTTTGGCGGGTATTTCTATCGCAGTTTCCTTTTCAGTCGTTTGACCGCATCTACCTGTACCACCCATTATTGGTACAGCAAGGCTGATATCTGATGAAGACCCGCTCATATGGTTCAGGCCTGGGACAGCAGAGTCGTTAGAGATGGAATCTGCTGTCTTGCTGTTCACTGGAACAGCTAAGGGGTTGGCGGTTAAAGACTTCCGTCTTTTAGGCGCTATTGTAGGCATCCCCGGAACGGATAGGAAGTTGGATTTGGGGAACTTTCCCACCTGTTTGAGGATCATATCTTCAACACTATTTCGGCGAATGCAACTTTCTACGTCTATTTCATCCTCATCTTTCGGTGGGGTCAAACGGTACGTCACACTGTCCTTTCTTGTCCCCTCCTTGTCAGAAGCAAGGCTGTTCTCCGAGTTTGGTTGATCTGCTGAGACGTTTGGGGTGGAAGGCGAAATGGAATGGCAGGAGTTTGGCGGACTTAGTGTTTGTTGTGATGTGGATAGAGTACCGCTGTTGGGCTCCTGGGGCGATGGGAGAGGAGAGCAATCCGTTAGCTGTGGGGGAAAAGAACGAACACACAACGGCGTTCAATTAATTTATGTTGAAATGGTAGCATGAAGGGTATCTTGGATACATGATTAGTGATCATATATAAGAAGTCAGTTCACGAATGACGTAGTAGTATAACTAGCAGTTTGATATGAGCTCTATTTGACACTGTTTCACTATTTCTTCACGACAACACGTTAATACGATCAATTATCTTAGTGGGAAGTGAACATTTAAGATTAGTCGGACGTATTGCCACAACTGGACTTGCGAAACCTAATGAATAATAAGGCTTCAAAGTGTTCACGTCACTGCAAGAAAAGTGGGACTTACTCCTCACCTCACCTCATCGGGACTTACTAGATAGCAATAAATTTCAGGTAAGGCTGGTAATGTTTACACAAAAAAAAACATTTACCGCTGTTTGCAAATCCCACTTTTCTTCCAGTACGTTCTTTCGAGATCTTCGATATCTTCTTAGTTACCTCCTAATGAGGGGCTCAAATTAACTACTCCATGTCGCATGGTGACGGTTGACGCAAAGATGGCCCATATTGACGGCGTGTTGGTTTCCAGATCCAGATACTAACTAGATAACTAAATAAATAGTACATGTAACTAGAATAAAATTATTTTTCTATGACCTAGTACCAACCTAATACAACTATTTAAGCCTTTGAGTTGCATTGTTACCTACCTGAGAGGATAAGGACGGTGAGGTAACAGGTGCTAGATACAGCGTCTCCCCACCAGGCTCCTCCTCCCCTCCTCCCGAGTATGCGAAGTCAGACGGCGTGCACACACTGGGCACAGGCGGCTCGTACGAGGAGGCCTCCGCCGGGCAGATGGTGCCGTAGTTGGGGGCAGATCCACCGTCAACCTCCTGGACGACTATGATTGGCTGTTTTGTTCGAGCACGTCTTTTCACGTGGGTTCTGTGGATGACAGAAAGCTTGTGTTTTTTTCTGTTATATTGCCAGTATTGCAGGATAATTTTGGTGGTGACACAAGCATGACAACAATGCCAATGGAGCGCCATAGAAACATGATAATATTAGCTGTTATCTCCAAGTATGCTAAAAGATATATCACCAAAGTAATAGAATACAGTTGGTCGGAGCATGAAATATAGTCCCTACACATTTTATATCTAATGAAAATGTACAGTTTGATAATCGGTTGATTCACTGGTATTTGAAGGAGGTTTTAAAGATTTCATAGTTGATTCTTTTCTATTCATTTTAACGGGTTCATCAACCAACTTATGAGTACGAATAGAGCATTCCCCCAATTAAATATATATATATATGGCAAGGGAATTGTATAATATGTACAATTATTTTGTATTTGTTTACTGCACTCAAGTTAGTAACTTTATTAACAGTGCCAGTACAGTACAGACAGATGGTAAAGATTTTTCTTTGCCTCCCCTGCCGAAGTCAGGTACCCATTTCTTTTTACACCTGGGTAAAGTGATGAAAGTCTTCTTAAGTGCCTTTTCCAAGGGCACAATGTCGGGGACACGCGTACGACGTGTATCGAACTCGAAGCTCTAGATCCCGAGCCCAGCGCTCTACCAGTTACGCCACACACGAGGCCACGAATCTGTGTAGTATGCACAATTTCCTACCTTACAGCTCTCACAATCATCATGTAGCATCCGGTGACCACTACCAGAGACAGCATAGCCAGAGGCACTAGACTGTAGATTTGTAGGGGGATGTAGCCCTGCGATCCCGGTGAGTTTCTCATGATGCAGCGCTCGTAGAAATGTGACGTGGTCGGCAGTGCAGCCTCCACCGAAGCCACGGTCAGGCCCACAGTCCAGGAGAACATGGTGGCGCACGCCACTCTGGTCACCTTGGTTCTGGAACTGATAGAAACAACGTAGATGAGTGCCAGACATCTATCTGGTAACAATTGTACCTCGTACAATTGTTGTGCAATAAAGTTATGTTTATCTGGTAACATGCACAATGTATCTGGTCAGATTTTGGAAACAGTCAAAAGTTTCAAATAGCATTTAAAATTTGTTTATGTTCCCTGTTTTTATACGACACCAACGCAAGCTGGTGGATGCTACCTGAAACACATGCTACATGAAACCGTTTCCAAAATCTTATAAATCCAGTTGCATGAGTAACAGTTATGTATGATACACACAATGACTAGGCTCTACAATCATCCCTGAACAGAGACGGAGGACGCCACAAACTACCTACTTTATTTGATCTACTTTGTCACGTGTGTGTTAGTGACATCGTGGAAACGTTGGACCCAATCTCTGAGTGTGTTGTGCGGTCGAAACCTAGACAGGTTTTTAATGTCTCTAAATTTCCATTTAGATATCATTCTTCACAGTTCAATCTATCATGTGGGCTAAGATAACCAATATCTATAAAAAAAATCAATCATCTAATGTTTTGTTGATACTACTTCGAATTGTAAGTTATACCCAGATCAGCCTGGCTGATTTGTTACTACTGTATTTCGTAACATATAATAAACTGAGATAAAAAGTACCTTCCACCCCAGCTTTCAATCACCCAGCCATTCAACTTGTAGCTTAGATTGTTGATTTTGTAATTTTTGAGTTGCTATTAGATACGAGGCATGAATGTATTAAATCGGGAGGTGTCGTTTCAGGCGTCCATTGGTATTGATAGCATGTGATCCACTTTACAATATAGTAGTTAGCCTTGTATCCAGCCGTATTATAGCTCCCGAGTCTCTTTTGTCCTCTTCGCAAATATGTATTTGCACATCCGGTATCGTAAGTGATCATAAAACAGCCACGAGACACAAAATCATTCCGTTAAAACTTGTATCTAACGCATGCAAAGTAATTTTGAATATTACCACCCTCCCCCCTGCACTGTATTTGTTACATTTGAAGAAATTCAAAAGCCTGCGTAGGTGTCTCTTCCAGCCAATATTGGTACCGGGTGGCCAATTTTTGATGCAGAATACAGCGATTGGCCTTTGGCATAGCATCTTTTTATACACCTGACCGTACCGAGATGTGTGTCTCGTGGCTGTTTTCTGATCACTTACGAAAACGGATGTGTGAAATCATAAATCTTTCAACGGCACATGGTGGGAGAATAATGCCCACTTCAGATACCCAGCTGTTCAACACATTCTTAAGAATGCCTTGATTATCCCCTTTCTGACGTGGCGGACCTACGCCTACGGTAACCAACGAAATGATGATTGTTGACGTTACTTGTAATTTTGTTGCTACTTGTTCGACTAGTGAAAAAAAATGGTCTTCCTCAGTAAAAAGCACAATTTTTAATTTGGTTTATTTTATGCGTTACGCGTACATAAGGCAGTGAAGAGTTTGAAGCGCGCATGCCATTGTTATGCATTGTCAGAGCCCCTCATCTTTGACATAACTTGCATTATGCATCACACTGCGCATGTGCACATCAAACCGTAAACTGGGTTCTTATTACACTTTATATCTGATCTAGATTTTTATACAAAAAAGACGTATGCAGCGTTTCTGGTGGACAAAATATGACTGTGCCCTATTGTATATAATGCAAAGTAGTTTTTTTGGGTGCGGTGGGGAGTTTATTTCATGCTAGATGCCAATTTTTATACACAGTGTCTCTCAAATGACCCAATGCATCACAACTGAAGTGGGCGTGACCATGTTTCAAAATTTCGAGTTTTAACTCCATTTACCCCCCCCCCCCCCCCCCTAACAAATGTTTTGCATATTTCCGAGTCTGTCGCAGCATTTGGGCGCTTTCACTTTTACGCCTCGATCAAAGTATGAAGCCGGCACTTCACAACCAATCACGCCAGCGGGTAATTTTCACAGCTCCTCTTACGGACGTCAAACCTGGGTCGTGTAGAAAGCCATTAACGCCATGTAATAGGGTATCTGCCGTTATAAACACTCTCTAACCGTCAGTCGCAGTGGGTGAGGGATTGAAACAGGGCAACCTTCAATTCCCAGACGCCATTTACACAGCGATTCCACCGCAACTAAATTGCAGTGAAATAAAAAGTTCCCCTTGGGACGCATCACGTAGGAGCAAATCGGTGATCCGACCGCGTCTGGCAGTCACAATTGTTCGGAGGAATCGAAGACAAATTTGATCCTGTTTCTTGCGTCCAGGAATTTCAAGGTTGATTTTGTATCGCTCAGATATCATATTCTCAGAAATAGCGTGTCGGGTACTTGGTTTTGTCACATTGGAACTGTCATCTGGGACCAAGAATGTATATCTTGTAAGATTTGCATTCAAAATTTCTCTTCAGTGAAGAATTTCGCCGTTTGTCAGATTTTTTCTTGCTCAGTGTTTGATCAATTAAAGATATGCACTTTTTTTAAATAAGTAGTGTTCTTTCTACGTAACTACGCAGTCACCTTCTTTCAAGTTTTGGTTGCTTCAGCCCCCTTTACAAATCAAGAATTTAGCTCGGCCGAGTTGTCAGCGAGTTCTAAATTACGAGGAGGCATGACTCTGATGCCTACGAACAAATGGCAGAGTTTCTTCGTAGGCATCAGAGTCATACCTCCTCGTAATTTAGAGCTCGCTGACAACTCGGCCGAGCTAAATTCTTGATTTGTAAAGGGGGCTTTCAGATGCCTTCAACAACATAACGTAATCTGTTACTCCTTACCGCACGCATGGGGGCGCTACAGCTACAGATAGAACCCGGTACCAGACGTGACTGAGTCTGTACATCCCGTCGTCTCTGTTTGTCATTAGTGTGGATTTTATGATACAGATACTTTCCTTTACATTCTGTACTTCTATAGTAAATTCGATGGTCCCCTGTACTGTTATCATCATTTTGATGCTCGATGTCTATAATGTAGTCCACACCAAGTTAGTCTGCATGGCGCCTGTAGTAGTAAGACATTCAATGACGCAGTAGATAGCCTTGCGAATCTGTATGATTGTGTAATCTCGAACCAGATCCACGGTGCGTAATGTATAGTATCAAACTTCCCGTAGGTGCCCGTTTGACTCCCTTGGCCGGCTACACTCCTTGGCCAGCTTTGATACTATCTTATGGCACCGTAGGATCTGCTTGGAGATTAATGACTGTGTACAATGAACGAGATAACTACTAGATATCCCGCTAATGGAAAATGTACGTGATTGTGAAGTGTTTGTACCTTGCCATGTCAAATGATACTTTCATCCGACAAAGTGATTACTTTGGGATGATGGTAAATGGAAGAAACATTCTCAAAATCTAACACTGGGAGCCCAGAGGCTTAATTGATTCTATTTCTTTTTATTTTGCACAATCTTTAAAAAAGATAACATAAAACAAATTAATGGATGAAAGTACATGCAGGGGGGAAGAATTGATGTTAGACTTAACATAGATTTAAAATCAGAGCACAAGTGAATAAAATATTATTTACCACCGAATTACTAGGATCAGTACAAGTTTTTATAATTATTTACAAGTTTCCAAATGCAAGTTTATAATATACTCCATATACAAAATTAATGTTCAGCAGTAAGAGCATTATTTATGTCATACACAATAGATGGTATTGACGAAAAGTTATAACTTCCCATTTGAGGTGCAATCGTAGAACACATGTGGATGTCCATGTAATACAGCTGATTTGGGGCTGCACATACGTAAATGTCAACAAAATAACTTGGCTGAAGCAACACCACAGAATCATAACAACAACAAACAACTAAAGTAAGCCATATCATATAGGAATACAACCATAATGATTTTGCACAGGTAAGGGTGATGAAGAATAGGTTTAAGGTAGTCTTATATAGTCCATAAGAAGTTAACCTCCCTTACTAATACATAATTTACGAAAAACGGTAGTCCATAAGAAGTTAACCTCCCTTACTAATACATAATTTACGAAAAACGGTAGTCCATAAGAAGTTAACCTCCCTTACCAATACGTTATTTACGAAAAACGGTAGGTGCAAATATTACAGTTACATACCAACCAGGCTTGAACTTATTAGTAAGCAGAACAATCGACTAAACTGTATTTATGTCCTTACTCGCCGGTTGGATGAACATGGTCCGAGATATGATTTATGCATAAGGAGTGCTGGCGTTGAAGGGCAAACCGGACACTATTTTATTGATCTGTTATGAAATACTCAAATGCCAGGCCGACCACGAAGATTGCTACTAATCCTGAAGAAAGATTAGTGAAGGATTCGCCCGAGTACTCGAGTCAAAGTTCTCCTTATGATTAGTGTCGTAGGTTGCAATGTTACATTCATCATCATATCACTTTGCCTACCACATGCTTAAAAGTGAAAAAGACATTCTTTATTAGTAGATGAAAGAAAGATACATGTATCCCAGCTCATGTTGGTCAATACCGACCAAATGCAGGCGGGGGGGGGGGGGCATTGACAGACTGACACAAGACATAAATAATATTGCACAGAAGTTTTGCTTGTTATTACCTTAAATTCCTATTGCACTCAATTACATTTAAAATCACAATATACTATTACGGATAAAGCGTTTGGTTGCTTCCTTCCTTGTAACTTCATTGTCTTTATGCATGTATACTTTTGATGTAATCTTTTCCCTTTGGCCTTCCTGGAAAGCAGTGACTAGATATTGAGTTAAGCCAACCTGGCTAAAGAAAGCAGAAAAATGATACAATACCATACAATATCACTCCATGTCTTTGCCTATTGTGGTGTGCAATCAGTATTTTCGTCAGGTGTACATTTAGCCATTGGCAAAATCTTAGGCCCTGTCTCACGATTTTTTGCCTGACAGGGCTTTCCTCTGACTGGTCCATATATCCATTCAAATAGAAACTTGACTCAGGCTCTGCGGGTTTACAGCACATTACTTCAGCCTGTGGTGCCAAGCTAGTAGTGACGCACTCCCGGTAATACGGATATGTTTCCCAGACAACGAAACGGCTGGGGGTCGGGCTTATCCTGTGTGTCAAGGCTTAGTTGCCTGTTAAAGAGGATTTTTCTAGCTAGGGGCCGGATCCCCACCAAGAAAAAAACGTTGCACTTTACACGTAATATTGGCTAAAACTATTGGTGAGTACATGCTAAGCCAATAAGTCAGGTTCTTCTATGTAAAGTACATGCACTCGTTTGGCACTGAAAGTAAATTGTATGAATTATAATTTTAACAACTTTAGGACGTTGTGACAAATTTAGGACATTATGGTAAAGCAACTGGTGAACGAAGAATTTTGATTATGGTTGAAGTTGATGCAAAAAAAGGCACGATGCAGGCATCGTGATGTGTTTTCCAGCAATTTGATTTGATTTATTCGGCTGTATAATGCAATACCGGCAAGTTGGTTCAATGTCTTACAGTATCGAATGAATGAGCGTCCATACGCTTCCTGAAAAGACGTCAAACCCAACCCGTTTAGAAAACTCAACAACAGGATTCGAGTAGCCTCTTTACAATAATGTTTATCACTGTTCATTGCCACATGCATATCTCTTATGTACTTGCAATTATCCTCAAGGCATGAACGTGCAAATTTTCTATATCTTTAAATGCTTAAAGCAGCGTGCAGTTTACGTTGATTTGAAATGGCTTACACTATCTTTCTTTGGGACGGTCCAAAAATGCAGACTGGTAGCCGGGCAGATTTTCAAAGGGCAGAATTTGAACAGTGCTCACCGTGCCAAGGTACCGTGGCCCGCTCGGTGCCGCCGTGCAGGGCTGTAGTAACAACAATAACGTATGCTAAGTTATGCCGAAGGGGTTGTTATCTTACAATGTACTTGCAAGCTTTATCGTTAAGAGTTGTTGTACTCTGTCTCGGTTCAACACACGCCATTGTGTACAGATTTACATATGGAGCGTTTTCCCGTGACGTCATCGCTCTGACCACCGCCATGTTGGCGTCCCAATTTGCATTCAATTGAATCATAACCCAATCATTTTCGGACGTTTAAAGAGCTTTTGGCCCTCTCAAATGACGAAGTATAACTGTACTCAGCTCAAAGAGACCCGAATAATACTTTCCGATTAACACACTCTGTACGCTTGAGCTAAGATCCATAGAAATGGAAATAGGGACACCGTCATGGCAGTCAGGTTGCCTGTTCCATTGATATGGAGAGTGCGCATGCGTTAAAAAGCCCGGTCTTCCAAATGTTGATTTATGCAGACCATGCGCATGAAATAAATATGATTGCAATCTACCGCTATAGTATACGAAAGTCAGAAAGCTTTTAACCCACTTTTGTACTTGTGAAACTACGAGCTCAACGGCAAAGCTTCCATAATCTGTTACTTGCAGTGTCCAAATCCACGTATCATCTTGTAGACTGTAATGTAAAAAACATTAGTTTCTGATCTATGGCACCACGCAGGTCAGCGCCTAAATACCGTAGCCAATGCAGTTGTCCTGACAAATGCCCCAATGGCTTATCAAATGACCCTGCCGACGGACCATGTCCAGTAGCTCCTAATCATCCCTACATGGTTGGTACTGAAGTACGATGCTTGTACATCGTAAATCTTTGGACAGACGCCCCGGACTAACGTAGTTATCCGTTTGCAGGGTCAGGGTTTACGGCCACATGCGATCTGAATTGAAGGGTTTTCACGAACTATTGGATGGTATCCAGTTTTGACCACAAACTATTCTAAATAAAAGAGTGTCAATGCATCATTCGCTACCTTTTACATTGTCTGCACTGAATGTTTCACTTGTTTTCATTCCTTTTTGCAACAGCGCGTAGTTTTTAACCGCTTATTCACAAAGGATTTCTTTAGATTCTGAACAGGGCAATGAACACAGATGTTTTGAAATGTATTCATATTTGGTACATTAGGTTAGCAATGGTGTTAATAATTAAAACAGAGAGAGAGAGTGGCTATATCCATACGTACCGGATCAAGTTTTCTAAGTGAGGCATTGTTTTCAAATACATTTTTTAATGATTAGATCATGTTGAAAGTCTGTCACCATCAATTTGCTGTATAAGATATAATTATGAATAAATGAATAGAAAACGTTTATTACATGGGAATGAAATTGCGTCTTCCAGCAGATATCTTTTTGTTCAACTGATATAATGAATAGTTATACCATGTGCTCTCATGTGTGCTATACCACGCCTCTTAACAATTTTTCAACTTCTGCATCTGCCTATGTTTTGAGGGGTGCTGTGTGGTTAAGAAAATTTATGACTTGTGTCACTGGCGATGTTTCTCTTACTGTAAACATAGCAACTGACGGCTGAGGTTGACAATACAACAGTATAGTGATTTATTCAGTTCCCACAGATCCGACATGTAATGTATATGATTATACGACGCTTGTACACTAATGCATAGAAATGCTACATGTGATAGGGAATAGCTTTTAGGGTAGTGCCAGACTTTCCGGCGGCAAATGACGGGCAATATCCTTTGAAGAGAAAGATTTTGACGTGCTAACGTACCGGAAGGCATATAGATTATGCAATCTATACATTTGTAGAGTCTTTGTGTATGCAAATGAACTGTTAGAAAAATAATGTTTTGAGAGTCAAACGTAACATATGTCAATATTTGATGCTATACCTCTTTGCAATGGGACACCCTGGTCATCTGTAGTGATGCTTTTTTTTCTCCACATCTGCTTTTACATTGCGTCTAGACCAAATCATTATATTACTTTAACAAATTCTTACAAGAACTTGAATAACAATTACGTAGATTCTAGGAAAGAAAAAGACTTAAGATATGGGACAGTTTATTCTATCAAACCTTGTTGGGTTTGCCGTCTTAATTAGAGGCAATGGAAGACGAAGGACCATTCTTCTTCAATACGTGAGTTTGGGGATTTTAGGAAGAATGTTTTTGTTATTTTTTTATCTGTCAAGTGAATTTTAATACTTTTTTAGCAAATATTAATTAAAGATTGTTAGTTTGGTGCCCAGTACCTTTATCTGCTATGTAGTGTAGTACACCACAATGCTCTCCAACTTAAAAATTGACCTTTTTGTATTCCTGATCATGACGACGAAGTTCGTCCGTCTAACTTTTACATTATTTTACACTTTATCATGCTCTTCTTAACTCTTTTTGGTGCCATTGTTTATGGCATGTAAAATATACTGGGTCGAAATGCACTAATGATCCGCCAAATCCTTTCCCATAAAGTGCAGTAGATGAGGCAAAAAACAACGTCATAAACCTCTTTGCGGCAGTATAATTCCATTCAAGTTCATTTTATGCCAATTTAACATAGCACAAAGGCATACCTGGTGCATTCGTCAGATCACTCTACTTTTACTTCACGATAATACTTTAATGGACACAGCGTATCGGTGAATGTTCACGAGATTGAAGCAGAATGAGCTTGAGTACTAGTACCATCTATCGATTTCAAGTTTTCTTCATGCAACATTAAACAATCAAACGACCAAAAATGAACCCATGCTACAATACATAGGTGATTCATACACAATCCTGTATGCCATACTGTAAATTGAATCATTTGTAATGCATACCTAGAGATGACGCACAAAACTTTATCACCATCGAAAAAGCAGAACCTGAACATTAGACCGTAGCATCATTCAATCCGTTATGCTGCTAACACTGTATTATTAGAGCATATGTCCATATTTGGGACCCGGTTTTTGACATGTTTTCATCCGTCGGCGTCAAAAACTCAGCGCAATAGACAACCAGGCAATTAAAACGTATACAAAACAAATAGCGTGATGCATTACAACTGACATTTAGTACTCTTGAGACGTTATCTAGTTGTTTACTTTATTATTTGTAATGTAGTTTGCATGTCACATTTGTTGGAGTCGTGTGAGGACAATGTTTCAAATTGACAATTCAGATATGTATTCTGATTAAGGAAAGTAATGAAATGATAGTGACAATGCGATATCAGTATATACGACCAGAAGGGTGTCTTTCAAAGGAGTGTTTTCACCATTTAAAGCTTACCGCCACTAAACGTATTCTGTCAGTTGCTAGGGTGGGAGTAGCACCAGGGTTACGTAAGCTGTTCTAAAGTTCATGGTCGCCGGTGGAGAATTAAGTGAGCTTGAAACGGAATTGTCCGCCACATTGCCCAGTTTCACCTATTTTTGCCTTTCAATTTCACGGGTATACACTTTGCCAGCGGCCGTTAAGAATTAATCAATGAAATGTACACATAGTCCATTTCACCAGGGTGTGTGTTTAATAAGGCCACATGCGTGCTCAAAAGCACAGATGTGTTACGGCTAAAGAACACATACCGCATTCTTTAGGCCTGTATAACTCTTTAACCCCAACTTAAAGGGTGCTCCAATCCCTCAATTACCGGTTTCCAAGTTCTTCTACAGAAACAGTTTCTTTCCCCGGACAGCAAAATTATGGAACTCTCGCAACGACACCTGTTTCCCTCCTGTCTACAACTTATCAGCCTTTAAAACAAATATCCACCGCTATCTCCGTGCACTGTTATTTCCAACATCTTAGTTCATTGCATTGAAGTAATCTCGTGACCTTGCTTTGAACAATCTAGTTTAAAAGGGGCTGAAAAGCAAACAAAGCAAACTTTTCTGTTACACGTGTCCAAATCAGTGGTCTAACGCGGTGTACATAGCACGTATACTATAGACACAGTTGCAATAGATTCCATGAAGAACCAAATCCACTGCTTTACTTAAAAGTGTGTGGGAAGGGCCAAACGTTCCCCCGACTGACTTTGATTGCCAAAAAGCAAAGTTCAACCACTAGTACAACCTTTCTTCATCATACGAAGAAGGTCACGGTTTATCCTATACCAAAGTCTCAGCTGATCACGAGACATCGTCCTAAGACCCTTCAAGCTAGGCTACACAACGTAAACCCATTTCATGACTTGATATGCCGCAAGCACCATTGGGCAGGATGAATCATTAAAGGTCACGGAAAAAGTGGTAGACGTCACAGGTATTACATCAAATGGCAAAGCAGCCATAAGGATTTGGGCTGTCAAAACTGGGGATAACGTTGTTACACCGCGGACCAATAGTAGGTGATTATTAAGAGAGATTGTGTGACTTACGTAGGTATGCGAGCGGAATACGATGGAGACGGGTAGTTTACGTCAAGATGTCAAAGTGCCCAAACTACAGGAGACTTGCGAAATGCTGTATGGAAAAACTAACTATAAGAACATCAGATGGCTGAAAAAGTGACTAGCACTGTTTCAAGACGTTGTAAATGGCTAAAAGAGGAATGTACTACTCCAAAAATGTTAACTCCATTGCAGTGGTGACCGAAAGATACAACTTGGAATAAAAGAAGCAAAGGATGATATGATTTTGGCAATACTCCTGCATCCATTAAATACACGAAACAAACGTGTTGTTCTGGCTTGATGTTTTTCAAGTACATTACACCAACGCTGGTTTCAGCGAAAATCTTCTGGAATCTGGTGACGAAGAAGTGTTAGGATGGTCAAAGAATTGTGTTACAAAATACTATAATAATAGATACGAAGAAGCACACTCTGACTGCGTACATGAAGATGCTATGTTTTTGACATACGTGTATTCATTCTTGTCACAAAAACGCATAGCCGAGTGTATGTCTGTGACGGCATCATTAATGGTCAAAGTTCACTGACACCAGGAAGGTTTAAACTTAGAGCGTAGTTCATTTTCAACTGTTCATTTTCAAATCGGTCCAACATCTGGTCCACTGATTTTTCAGGTCCTGTTTTCTAGACCGATCCAACAAGAAAAAACGGTTTGTACCCGTACCCATCTCTATTATAAACCCATAGGCATGCAACAGAATGATCAACGAAGCATGTAGACCTCTACTCTCCCTAATGGATTGTTTTAATTGCAAAACATGTACATAAATCTCCATTATGGACAAGGGTTAACTAGATGCTCCTCTTTTCTGTCATTAATGGCCCTTGTGTGCCCACATCACGACGTTTCAGCAATCAATATGTATTATAGCCGTGGCTGTAGACAGTATCAATGGTAATTGATGTCCCTAGTGACAAGTGCTGAAATGTCCCATAGAGTCAAGTCTCTCCATACACGGCCTCTTGTTAATTACGTTGTTTTCTGTGGTTACTTGAAATCCCTAAAAGCATATTCGAATGTTCCCAGCATGTCACTGCGATAATTGTGTGTTTTAACATGATTACAGAGCATCAGCTTGAGTCCCATGGTGCTCAGAGTGTACAATTACCTCCTCGTGTCAGCACGCTCATAAAACCACCATTTGTCATTTGCAAGCTTCGAAAACTCCCTGATCGCATCATTACCGCAGCGAGCACGTTTTTCACGATCCAGCAGCGCTCTCTGGTAGTCCCTCCTGTGACATTTACCACCCAAATTTGACAGCAATTAAGGTCAGCTGGTTAACGAGACGAATACTTGTGCCGTCACGATTCCATTCTTCACCCTACAGCGATGATAGCTGACCCCGCAGGGTTGCCATTGCTGAACGTGCTCTTTTTGCCGTAAAGAACTTAGTCTCGGCCCAGTTCCAAACATCGTGACTTAGCTCAGCGTTTGATACGACACAGTAGCATTACTTCAACATCCATAATTACACAGTTGATGAAATGACAGAGATCTATATTGATGGAGTCTGTTGATACACATCTGGTGTAGTCCCTACTGCACAGTCGGGTGTATTGATAATAAAGTCAATGTCAATGTCATTCAGTGTTGATGTCTCTAGCGTCCTCGTTTGATCATCGGCATTAGGCAAGATAATATGAGCAGATAATAGACCTTTATGTCTGTCTTCTGGGTGAGTTACTGTTACAATGGTGGTATAGATTTTTAACATTTAAACAATTAGAATGTCCTCGTAAAAAGCTATCTTCGTGATTTTCAAAGCTGTGGTAGTCATTTGGAAACTTTGTGATTGTTGGAACTAGATGTAATGGAACTAGAGTATGACAGTCATTGTTGATACATATTTTTCAATCCCAGCAATCTTCGAATTCCTGACACATGATGTCATTTGTTGGGGGCAGTTAACCAGCTGTGCACGGACTATACCTCACTACTTTCAGGAAGGGGGTGTTGGTTGTCATCCTGCAGTACTTGTAAATGCTGCTAGTGGGCCAAAATTGACATGTTTCTTTGGCACCTCAATAACGATATTACATATAAAAATTTGTCCAAATCTAATTGATGCAAAACAAACACTACCAAAAACAGTACACCTATCGTAGGTGAACCGCCTTCCTGGAGGTAATACTGTAAATGCAGAAATGTTCGCGGTGGTCTTATGTTCGCGGTTTTCGACTTAGAACCACCGCGAACATTTTTCCATAATAGTTTTAGACTACAGTCTATGGCGCTATCGCGAACTTAAAACCACCGCAAAAACTCCATTTCCCGCTAACCCGAAAATAAATCCCCGCGAAACTAAATGCATTTACAGTAATGTATCTGATGTAACTGTCGAAGCTAACTACTGACAAGAGGTAAATCCTCTGTTCATTCTTCAATCGTTAAAATTTCATATCGATGATATTGTTTTGCATTTTGAAATTAAAAGCTTATTCATTATTATCGATTTAATCCTTTCGCGCAGGTAATGAATAATAATGATAAACTTATTAAGACTAACATCACGACCCTCGTACATGTGTGGGCTTGAAGATGTAAGTCTCTTTTGTTGATTGCTTATTATTAACAGAACTTTGATCTCTGTTTCCCAACGTATGTTCAGCACAGACCCTACTTTCATTAGAAACCCTCTTACTTTGGTCGCGCTCCAACCAAACTTGAAAGCTTTCCTCCATTGCGCACTGTCCTATGTTGGAGCAAGGTTGGAGACATTGATCAGAGGACAAAGATACCGCACGTCGTAACTCTTACTCACATGGTGCAATAATTCATGCTTCTGAGAATGTCATTACTCTGGTAGACATATATGGCACCCCAGGGAATAGTCATACTGTAGCTTCAAACAACGTGATGACAACATAAGCTTAGGGATATATGAAAGAGGCGTTCTACGTCATGAGACGCAGCGTGTTATATTTCAAAGGATATTTACGAGGATCAGACCAAGAGAATATAATATGCATTAAAATCAAGGCGTCGTGTGTGGCGTAACTAGTGGAGCGTTCGGATCCGAATCTAGAGGTCCCGAGTTCGATACCCGCCGTGCCCCCGACGCTGTGCCCTTGGGAAAGGCACTTTACACGACCTTCCTCACTTCACCTAGGTGTAAAAATGGGTACCTGACTTTGGTCGGGGAGGTAAAAGAAAAGACTAACTTTATCTTCTGTCTGTACTGTGTCTGTGGCACAGTTAATATAAGTTACCAACTTGAGTGCAGTGGCACTGTCCTCGTCGTATTTTAGCCGCGTTTTCTAGACATACTATATCCACAGCAGATTACTCTATGGATTTCATTTTGAAATTGCGGGGTACAGGCGCGAACAAGTGTCTGGGGGTGAGTATAGCAAAGTGCACATTGAAGTGCACTCCTTATGTAACATGCTATTAGGAATATGGCGTTACATAAGGCTCTTGAGGCCATACCAATCATACAGCAAGGATAATTGTGTGGGAAGTATACTCTATATCACTGTATACGGAATTCTACACCTTTTTGATAACATTTCTTGTTTTAGTGAGAAATATTAAACTTTGCTTTGTTTGTGTCATTATCTTTCTCTCTGTCTGTCAGTCAGTTTATCCAGACAATGACAAACTACACAAGAGAACTTAACGACAAAAGATTTCTACAATGTTGAATACAGACAAAACTCTCATAAAACATTGCGTGGTGTTGTTCCAAAACTTGTTATTAATGTTAGGATGTGCCTTATCTCTATGATCATTTGGTTTAATGATAGTCGTGAGTGATTGATCTCTTGACTGAGAATGCTAGCGGCAGTAGTTGCATACATGCAAGCTTTGTAGAACCACCTTACCATCTGTTCAAATAACACCAGCGTTTCTCGACATCAGAACAAAGGATGATATAGTGGCAGCTGTCTTGAAGAGATGAAGTTAACTTCTGCAAGTATCATTTGCAGTTATGAAAGCAATAGATCACAAGATATCACGGCAAGGGAGACTAACTTTGAGTAATGGTTGCCTTAAGAAAGAGGAGGTAGATAGTAGAAGGGACACGGCATTTTCCTGGGAACTCAAGATAATCATTGATGTATGGTGAGACTTGTATTGTCAGGTCGCAAGGATAACCATGATAATCTAGGACAATTAGGAAATAACTGAACTTATGTTGATGCTTTTTTCGGGGCTATTGTGCTGTTTTTTTGGTACATTTTGTACACCTGATTTACACAGCAACATAATACATAGGGGATCACTTCTTACAAGCATCTTATATCATTACATGAATACGTTTTCGACCGTTTTCGTTACAAAACTAATGTTGCCAAAGGACTGTTTGTAGCATTATTCTATTCTTTGAAAGTATTCTTCGAATGAAATAAGCTTTCTTTTACATGCAATCTAACAGTATATTATATGGTTGGCATGTGAAATTATTTAGAATGGTGGTACATGGTGCATATATCGTTTGATGGATTTTTTCTATATATATATATATTAATCATTATTCAAATTCTTCTATCTTCACAAGGATTGGCAGTCCAAAGATTTGAAGAAGAAAATACTTCAATATCACCCTCGATTCACTTCTAACACATTGGACCAGGGAGGAGAACTTCATCACGGTTTCATTGCCGCCACAATCTGCCTCTCGTAGTTTCGTCATCGACCAGCCATGAGTGTTTATGTAACACCCTATGGCCAAGCCTGATGTACGGCTAGGGAGTGTAAGCTTCTTGATAAGATCTGACTATCGCACTGTCTCCACTGACGTCTGTCCCAAATGGCTAAGAGTTTCATGTTTTTTCAAAGCTTTCCTGCGCGGCCAAGTGGTCATCAAGTGGGTGCAATTGCATGCACCCCGATGTATTGGCCCCGAGACTCCAGCTACGTATTAGGCCTACGTCACATTTCCTACCCGGGGCCCGGCCGGGCTGTTTGCGGAAACGACAGATTTTAGTTTATGCCATTAGATAGGCACAATGCATGCTGTTGAATTATTTTCGGTCCATTTTGTGTTGTTGTTGTCTTTTATATCATACTTATCGTTCCCGAAAGCTGCCCAGCTGGGCCCCTTTGTGGAAATGCGACCTTAGCCTTAGAAAGACCGTTGGTTGCAGTGTAGCTCACGTGATGTGTCTGATACCTTACAAAGTCAAAGGCATACTTGTGACGTTATTTACGGAGTACACATGATCGGAAAAGGTGTTATGGCGATAGGTGAGTGGAAGTTGCGGACATTCTAAATAACACAAACGGCCAAAGACACGATTTCGTAGATTTGTGATCACAAAGTGGAGAAAATGCATGTTGTAGCACTAAAGCTGGTGGAGACAAAGTTGTCTAGATTTTGGAATTGACGTCAGCAATGCAATTTGTCTTTGGCTCTCAGAGATTTGAATTGCCAGCACTATGGGAGATTATGTTTGAAACTTTAACCCCTGAAACCTATGGGGATACAGGTACTGTATATGCTGAATTTCTACTTATGTATACGTTGTATATTCAAACAGTATGTTAAGGAAAAAAGGGAAGAGGATGATGAAAATCATTGTTGATAAGCCTTCCATTGTGTATCCCATCCATACAGATATTGTGGGCCCTCAAAATATCGACATATTGTCCTGATGAGAATTTTATTGCCAATAATTTTAACCCCCATAAGCTGATAATGAATCGGATCAGTAAAGCTTGACCCATTTTGCCCTGCTGCTGCGGATTTAGTTCGCCAATCGATGTGGTAAGACTCATTTAATTGTTTGTTTTTAATGAAGACTTTTATTGCACATTTTTGCCACACCGGGCTAAGTACAGGTCACAACAAGACATATTGAAAAGATACAGTTCACAAATACAAAATGATACCATTGCTGGATAAATTCAATTTCTCCTCGCTTTTCTGTTATAGTGGAGATAAAAGAGCAGATATGTTTTATGATCGATGGTTTGTCTAGTTGCATTAGAAATATGAATTTTTCTACAGAACTTAGGTGTATGAAATAAGGAAATTGGCTTTGTATAACCTTATACAGTTCATTTCTCTCTACGGTATATATACAATCTACACTCTACTACAAAATGGCGTATTACAATGTTTGCATAGTCTTTGTTCCAGAGGGGTGCGAGTATGTCTTCCTGTTTCAATATGAAGTTTATGGCAGCTAATTCTAAGTCGCGTGGGAAATGCCCCAAATCAACAAAGATACTGGACCCACATACAGACATCATATATGCGCATCCCGTATATATAAGGACTCAGCAGGATAAGGGTTAAGAACAGTTCTACCTTGTATTCATCATTATCCTCATCAATCAACGTGCGTACGCACGACAGGGTTATACCGTCCTTACAGGGTGACATACATTCTTTGGAAGCTTACCAGTGCCGAAATCTCCTAGGAAAGGATAAAAGTGTGGTGGTTTCGGTATGCAAGGGGAGCTTTATTTACATAAACATTTCTGGCCACCGTAGGATGGATGCAATGTACCCGCACTAAAACTGTCCTCTTCATTCGGAACATCCGTTTCAGAAATATTTCCTTACAAGAGATTTCATAAAGCTACTAAAGGTATGCAAAGAATGTAATAATTTCTTAAACTTTAAATCAAGAACCTGTCTGTTACTAGAACATTGAGATTTTAGAAGTTGATTGGTATAAATCACAAAATGCAGTTTCAGAATGATATAAGTACACGAGTTTGATACATAACTCCATTCATAGTATCAATATTAACGTAATTACATGGTAATAAGATAGTTGAACTTGTTTCAGACAAGGAGGGTCGGGTCCCTTGTATTCCCATTATTGCATATACCTGAGTCTTGACATATGATGTATTTCATTGTATTCACCTGTCCTCAAGCAACCTATATATCTCCAATATGAAGTCTCTACCATGAAGTGACCACAAAAGAACTATGTAACGTCTTTATTAATTATGTAAATATTAGGTATTAATTAGAATAACGCACATTTTGGTATATGCATCTGGCCAAGGGATATCTTCACCTCCAACATGACTGTTTTTTCTAGTATTTAGGAACTGATGCATTTACCCGTGTTGCTTAAGACTGGTACTTTACCAGTGTTTGTGTAGCATTTAGCAACAGCTATATCAACTTGCGCGTAGATAGTGTTTATAATGAGAAACTATTATTCACGTGTGTTTTTGTTAGTGCTTTGGAAATGTTTCCAGCACAAGAAAGAAAACACTGTGACAAATTGAAAACATATAGCTGACGTATTCCGTACCATAGACGGTGTTGATTTATACTTTCGCAGTAGCACTGTTTTTATGCCACCTCAGCTGCAAAAATTGTCTTTTTCATTTCAATGTCATGTTTGCACCGAACAATGTAGTATCGACTTTCGAGGTATGACATCTTACGGTACGGTAATAAGGTGCCTTATAGGTACCAGGTAACACACCATATACGTTACTCCCCAGGTGCAGTATAGTACCAGGTAGCGCACCTGTAATATGTAGTAACCAGCTGCTCTTGGGGGGGGGGGGGGGGCGAAAACGCTAAAGGGGGGCTAAAACGCTAGTGATCTCGCCCCCCGGGGGGGATTCGCTGTCACACCGGTACAGAAAATTCAGGTCCAGGTACGGTCCATTGCCAGGTCCAGAGGATCAGGTCCAGGTTTGGACCTGAGCCTGGACCTGATTCAATATGTGAGAACTTGTGAATGCGCGATACTCTAAACAATGGTCCATTTCGCTACAAAGAAATCCTTTAAGAGTCGTGCGGGAAAAACACCCTCCCCCCAAAATACAAGAGCAAAGGTATTTACCTGGACATTTCAAATTCCCCGCTTTCCCGAGATGCAACAGAACTACTTACCTATGCAGTCCTGGCAAATCGCCACAATATTCTTCAACAATTGTCAAATTCTATGCAACAAACTAATACAAATATTAATTCTACCAATTATTCTCGTAAATATTCTAGTTTTGCACGATTACAACTATGATCTACTAGAGGCTTTTCAGTTCGGAATGAATTTGTTTCCATGTTACCTTGATATTCTGGTGTTATAAAACCATTAGCAGAATGGCGACGTATTTTGTACATGAGTTACGTAATGACGTCTGTTCACCAAGATCATACTTTTAGGGATCATTTCTATAGTATGTGACCCGTGCATTCTCACGGAAACGTGAACGCACGTAGAAGCCACGATGACGAGCGGTAGCGTTCCCTTCCGAGCGCGAAGCTGGTCGGGAGTGGTGCCCCTGGGGTACCGGGCTCCCGGCCATTGATGACCGTTCCTCCCCCTCTAACGGAGGGGTCGGAGGGAGGGAACGCATTCTGAGTGGTTACACCCCCCTCTATCAAGTCAAAATAGGATACGACAGAATCCGTTTAATTGCACACCCCTTTTGCCAGCGTATTTTGTGCAATTACTCCGGATGGTGCAAAAATTATTGCACGACAATTGTACATGATACAATGTATGGCAACAACTATTACACAAAGTTCAAAATAGAGGATAAAGTTTAACAACCTAGTATACATAATATACGGATATCTAATATGTAGGTATGAATAAGTCAACATATTGGGTCTAGAATGTCATTTACACTGTTGGTTCTAAGGTATAAGCATTCATGAATATATTTGCCTACATGAACACAGTGAGGGTTATCGCCTCCCAGAATGTAGTTGAATTTATCTATCGAACAGAGAGTAGCAAATTCTTAAGAAAAAGCGGAAAGTAATGTGAACAGCTCTGTGCGTTTATCATTATATCGTGAACAATCCATGATAAAGTGGCGTTCGTATTCGATTAAGTGTGCGGTTGTCCGCTGTGCAATTAACTGACTTCAATTGTACTCTGTAGTAAACTACATACCATCTATGATCCAAGCAGGCATATATACTGTGCAAGTTGCTTTCACTTCCAAGCTTCCATTGTTAAGTGTATGAAATCTGATATAGTACATGTAAGCTAGATTACTCGTACATGTATAAGGTTACATATTGAATTAAAAATGCTTATCACATATATTGTGAATCATGTGAATTTTTGTAGACATCTCAGATATGATAGTCTGTAAAATATATATGTAAACCTGTAAAAATATATGCATCTGGACATTAATAAATGTAGTACATGTAATTTGTGATAGGTTGAATATAAACAGACACCAAATATGCAATTAATGAACTGATTTGCTTAATATATGCAAATAACAAAACATATTTATGATAATTGATGGGAATGTCATAATTTTGGCATGTGTACAATTGTCAATTATGAACATCACCATGCATGAATTATTTGAATATATCATACATTTGCATAAAATTTACAAATCTAGAAATGTTTCATGGAGGTATGAGGTCGCCGAACTCTAGTTAACATCGAGTTTGTATGACGATTATTTTGATTATTTGAATCAGTTGATTTATGGTTAAGTTGTCTTCTTAATTTTGGTATAATTAGTAAGACTGCTTTTTTTATCATTGTGTTGCTCCCTTAAATTTCGTTGTTACTTAGCATGTATTATTCATTCATTATTCATTCGGTACTAATTTTTGTCAGGATCCGTAACATCTTAGTATTACTCTCCGTTCTTTTGTTTTCAATAAAAGAAGTACCATAGATAAAAAATGTGGAAATAATTTGCATATAGATGACATAGAAGCAACATGTATATGTTAATTGGTAAGAAATTAACATACATAACATCGTAATCAAAACAAAGTCACAATAACGTTTTCATTTCAGGTCGACGACCTTTATGGTTTAAGACGTTACTATAATATTGGAGACGTAAATTGAAAATGTGTAATATACTGTAATAGTAAATTGCATTTTCAGTACGTAGCGTTTAGTACGGCTCCCGTGGGTAACGTTATGTTGTCATCTTGCTTGCAATCACTCCAACCCCCAAATCTGCGGCTGGCGTCAGAGAGCTAGGATGAATACCATTTTCAGCTCAAGATTGATTTGCTTCGATGGAAGATGAAAGTAGAGTAATCCTAAGGAACGTGAATACGATTTGGCAAGGTCAGTTTGCCAGAATTTGTGTTGAAAGCTTAGACCAGCTTTTGGGAATTATTTTTCGTCCGGATTAGACATTTCAACAGTAGACTGCATCCAAGATTATTGGTTTGGAGATTATCAATAAGAGAAAGTTCTGTATTAAACCTTTGAAGGCTAAAATAAAGTTTGGCCTAGCTGAATCGTTTTCAACAGGAAACGCCAATGTACTAAGTAAGTAATGTCACTGTAATTGTTTTTATTTTGTACCTTCTAAAATATTTCTTAATTAAATGTTCTGTATGAAATCTAGGGAGAATAGGACTTTTGAATATTTCATGCACCTTAATGATTGATATCCGATAAATACAAAAGACGATGTTTATCTAATTGTCATATAATCACTTAATTTGAATACTACGCATTTCATTGAAGACAGATACAAGTAGATACAGTAGTTTAAGCAAACCCATAGTTGAACAGTACACAATAGAGTTGCCACGCGTGATATTCACGTGATTTTTCTGCTGACTCATCTAGGAGGTAGAAACTACTTATCTTCTTCAATTTAATTCCATGCCATCAAACGTTGGGCTCTAGCGGACCCAGGTTTTTTGAAATGGTAATTCTGATGGCTGTTACATAACGAATAGCTTCCAGTCAAAGTCCTTGCTAAGGTTATCAGATACTAGCACGCATGTACCGCGTTTTAGTGTCGAATTTTAAAGGGACCGTGTGTTGCGTCTGTGCTGTAACAACAGGCAATATAAATACGTTCGTAAAGCCTGAACCATAACTATACACGACCTCCATAAAGAAATAAATGAATTTCAAAACTCGGTGATTGTGAAAGTATGTTCTTTGTGTGAAAATCATTGAAAGGAAGGGGTTGATAGAATACCTAATATCGATTTTTTTTCTCGTTCTATATGTTGTTGGAACCAGACCAATGGCCAGAATCTAAAAATAAACCACGAGAAACAGGAATATGGCACATAAAAGCGATGAAATATAAAGTAGGATTTGATAGAATTGGAAGTGACGGCATGGAAGGGAATGATGCTTGTGTGAGCGAAAGCTGGGATTTCTTTCTGATGGTGGTAAGGAGTCCAACAATCGATCTATGTCTTAGCATTGGATGTAAAGTCAGCAAAGAATCACGATTCAATTGTTATGAATTATTGAGTCTACAGCTTTACACCGAGAAACCTCTTTTATAGTCTTACATTACACGAAATTTGATCCAAAAGCACGTGCAATATATATATACGTAAAGCATACTTTTAACAAAAAAACGTAACCTTTACACAAGGTTTACGGTATGCTGAAAGATTGAATTTCAAGAAGTGAATTACCTCTCACTGAAAGATTTATGTGTGGCAAGGTTTCGGACATAACACGTAAGGGACAAAAAGACTAAGGGTACGTCTAACTTTCAGTGACTCGGACGTTTGAAATAATGCATCACATAATGCAACAGCATCTTCAATAACTTTTCATGGTAAAAATTAATAAATGTTTTATCTTGTCGCTTGTATTGACGATAAAATCTATAACGAATGGTGATGAACTTTGCATGATAAAATAACATCAATTTTATTTTATCATGTCTATATTGGTTTTATTTAATTTGACTCGTTCTTGCAATTAACAGTTCAATGAAACATCGTAATTCTAGTGATTTCAAATATAATTTCATATCTATATATCATGATTTATATGCACATGTGATGTTCACGCAGTTTTCCTTGAATGTGTTGCAGAAAATTGGAATGACATATCGTTACGATAAGGATCACATGGCTGGTGTAATTTATATGTACTCCCATGTGGTCTAGTGGTTAGGATTTGTGGCTTTCACCCAAACCGACCTGGTTCCCGGCATGGTAAACATCATTTTCAACTAGTACTACACTTGACACTACTAGTGACAAATGTCAAAGTCTACACGTATATTGAATTCTCATACTGCTCTCAAGAGGAGGTTAGTCTCTAACTATAACAGCGAATTACCCCACAATGAAAGATCTTTCACTGTATTAGGGTGCTCGCTTAAATCTAGTATCCAACAAGAACAAGCGGTATACTCTATAGCTATGTCATTTGCATTTATTTAGGAAAAATGCATTGTCATTTTCATACAAGTCTGCATGAGCAAAATATATTAGCTAGAGATATCTCATTCCTGAGACTCATGCGCCGTCTACCTTATGTATATGCACAAAACGTATCATCTGAGTATCATTTTAATGCAGGTTATGTTTTCCACATAAACGTTATTTCAGTCAAAATCCCTTCAAATAAAGCCTGTGATAAACATCATACATATAAAAGGTGTGGGCAATAGTTAACACTTTAAAATCACCAAAGCTAATATACATGTACGAAGCACTGTATGACTTCAAACCGTGAGTTTACACAATACAACTTGATGGTTTCCCGTGCAACCAATATAATGGCCAGCACAGAGGCTATTTCATGTAAAGAAGTAAAATTTACAACAGTACAAAAATGACATTGCCAGATACCAGTAGTACCTGCAGTTTGTAGTTTTGAGCCGAATGCTGAAGCAGGCATGCTATTGCAACCTGCATTATTCATAAGTAACAGACCTTGTAGTGTTTCAACCGCGCTACAAATACCACTAGGTTGGGCCTACCTCAATCTATCATGAATGCGTTACTTGGCAACGTCAGTCTTCACATCCCTAAAATGACAATAGGTGTGACTAGGGTTGGGTACCGGTACGTGCCGGTACAAACCCGCCTTTTCTTATTGGACCGGTCCAGAGAAAACCGGAACTGAAATTCAGTAGACCAGATGTTGGACCTATTGGAAAATTAACAGATTATATGACAAGGCATTCACACGTTTCGGGGCTAACCGGTCGAGGAAAATAACAAGAACGAAGTAGAGTAGAGTCAGTCAATAGTACAGAGGCATTTTGCCTTGTAGGATCTTAAAACGCCAGTGGGAGTCGAATACTCCACAAAACAGATTTCTTTGCTGCCAAATTGACCATCGTTTTGAGTATCATCCATTCACAAGTTCCCACATACTGAATCAGGTCCAGGTTCAAGTCGAACCTGATCCTCTGGACCTGAACCGGACCTGGACCAGGATTTCCTGTACCGGTACCCACCCTAGATATGACGGCATATCGCGATGTCCTCCAATGCCAGGGAAAGCTACACAACGTAAAGAATGTACATAAAAAGACAACAATCAAAAGAGCTGCAGTATAGGCCGATGAAGAGTCGCTCTGATGTTCAGTTTTGAGGTATCTGGCTGAAGCTGTCTTCGATTGCAGTCCCTTTATCCTCTTACAAATGGCCCCTGTTACCAAGATTGTGAGATAACATGCCATGACACGCAAGGGTTCATACAAGTCAATGGGCAGAGCCATGATTTATGATCTGAGATGCAGAACCATTCCGCTTATCTTCCGGTATCACAACTTGATCCATAGCTACATCAAAAGGCAGTTCCATTGCTGTTAGAAGAGTGCATTAAGGCATGTACGGTTGGCCTAGCGTAATCTTTACTGGAAGACTAACGATTGACAGCAGCAGGGGTTGGTGACCTCTAAGGAACTTTAAAAGTTTGTATCAAAATCTTATCTCTGACCAAATCACAAGAAAAGTCGGGAAACTAGACTAACGTTTTAGTCCGAAAGTTATGTACCAGAATGTATTCTGAAGCAGGGTTAAATAATAGTTTCAAACACAATGGAAATATTCCTTGACTGGAACTAGTATTGTTCAATCGAAATTTTGCCGTAAGCAAATTTGATTACAAATTTATATATGTTACAACTATGATAATGCAAAATAAGTAATTAATGCTTTGTTAATAGATGACTAACTGATAATAACAGCCGCGAGTAGTCCTATCTGATTTTAACAAACATGATATTACGGATGTAAGATTTAATGTATTTTCTACTTTGTAGTCTGTAGTTGCGATATGAAAGTCACTGTGCCTTTGTTGTGCTACTGAAGCTTCTTCTCCTGCTGAAGTACCTATAGTTCAACATATACGGTTTGCAGTGATCTTTAGAATTTCAAAGACCCAATAAATTTGAAAACATTTATTCGCCCCTGTTCGAAGGGTATGAGGAACCCCGACTTAGTGAAGAACACAGTCAAACCTGACAAATCACATGTCTCACTCCTATCTGCAGCGTACACCTGCGTAGTTCGCGAGACAAACTGTATTCTCTAACTCCTGTGGTATAATCGGACACGCATAAAGTATCAAGTACAATACACGACAGAGCTAAAACAACATCTCATAATGTTAAAATAAATCATGTTGTTATAAAACACGCAATCACACTATGACCGGCAAGTACAGCGCTGCACTTTTGTCCCTTTGCTCCGTTTAGAGTTGCTGCGGTTACAAATTCTGGCTGTCTCGCTGAGATACAATTTAACGCTTAATCTCCTGGGCATATTACCGGGGGATGCGCTCGATTTAATCGTTCCCGGCGCTCAGGAAATTTTGGTGCACTAACGCCCTTTCTAAACCTGTCCGTAAACCTAATGCAATATCCGTGATTAGAAGGGATGAAGCTGAACCAGAAATGCAATGAGACGTACATCAATTTGACCATGCTCAAGCTTAGTTTGTCGTCCATCTTTTCAGTGTTGAACATTGCAAAATATAAGGATAAAACACGGATATTTAAACGACAATCCTTCTTGGTAGCTTAAATTATTGATTGGCATTGATAACGGTGTAAAATACACAATTGATAGCGGATGATCGTTGGGAGATATTCTAATTAGGTGTGGAGTGGGGTTTATTCATAATATTAAAGTAATAGCCGTTAGTATTGATAATATGTTAATAATAATGAAAACCTACCAATAAAAAGACTACGAGTTACGGTTGTGACCTTTAAGATTGTAAGCAGACGTGATTTGGTCATGAATGTGTCATATTTAGTATGCGGTTCAGTGCTGACCTTTATTTCATTGATATAATAACCCATATTATTTTCATACCATAAAATGCCATAAAATTCGTACAGTGCTTCCGTATCTTGAAGAAGTTTAAAGCACTCTACATTTTTTTTTTATTTACTTGTGATTCACCCGCAAAACAAGGCCCATGGAGCCACTCAAGCGTATTGGGTTACTAGTACTACACTGTACTGTGAAGAAAGATGTCTGTTAACCCTTGACTTCAGATTGCACCCCTCAGGGATTGTACCCCTCAAGTCCGTGGAGGTAAGTCCGTTGATAACGATAAAGTTCTAGGAAAGAAGCTTTTAGCATGGAACTTCCTCCTAATAAATCAGGAAATTGTGCATAAGAGAAGGCGATAAGTGATGAAGTGAGTATCAAAAAATAATGTCAATCCTCAAATCAACATTTCCCACTGTTTTCCACTAAAACATAGATTAAATCAAAGAGCGATTGTATAACTGCCTTCCAAGAAGGAGTCGTAAGAGTTATCATGCAGTTTATTGGACGAAGAGTTAGATTTGCGAGAGCACTTTGTATTGAAAGCTTTCCCTGTGTGATATCTCAATTGGGACCATGTAATGGCACTTGTTGGGGTCCCATAGGTAATTCAGACAGAAACAATTCATCATGTCATAGGATTACGAGTTTCTTTATTGCTGCTAAAGCATTCCTTTAAAACCCTTACATGCCCTTTTTACTCACTGCGGGTCATTTTCAGTTGATGCTTTTCGTTTATTGCTGCTCAATACCATATCATATGTAACGGACTACTGTTGACATTTTAGAATACACATTTGTTTAAAGTACCTCTTAACTGATGATGTGGCAATACTTGGTTGCTATATGCTGCCTGAGGTTATGGGGTGAACCATAGAAAAATTGCTCATTGCAAACGAACAGCTTCAATTTGTAGGTGACCATCCTTCCGAAAGTGTCCTTGTCACGTAGAAAAGTTTCAGTTTTATTGCTTAGTCATGCAAATACGGCATAATATTTATATATAAATATATATATATATATAATGCGCATTTCATAGGTAGATAGAACCCTTCTCAATAAAAAAACACATGGAACTCTCCCTAAAACTGTGGAACAAGCTATATTATAATGTTGTGTTACTTTGGCTGAAGGTAAACAAAGGATTAAAAAGAATACAAACTATAATTTCTAGAACCTTTGTTATGGTTATGCACTTGATTCATTTTATGTTTCCCTACTCATAATGTAACACTGATGTAGTGCTCGTCTACAAATTATGGTCATTAACACCATGACCCATATATCGACTTTTGATTTAGTAAAGTGCTTTTAAAAGGTTTTCCGGACCTCTTTGCCACCGTTTGCTCCTCATCCCTCTGAGACCAATGCTTATGATTGCCAATTAGAGAGGACCATGACGGCTAATTCATGCTGCTAGAAGAAAAGGTCAGATTCTTCATAAATGTTGCACAATGGCATTTAGAGTAGCGTTAAGTCGTGGAAAAAAAACGGGGTAGACAATCAATGAGATACTAGTAATTTTGCATAAGTGGTGGTTTAATGAGGTTGAAAGTCTGATACTTCATACGTTGATTGTTGTTGGATAGAAAATTATTTGTTTTGCTGCTCGTGTAATAAAGATATTCTGTTACGTCGTAGATAAGCATAAGTCTGTGTCCGTCCATGTATTTTTTAGTTGAAAATGTTTATAATTACAAGCCATTAATTAAAGGCAAACTTAGCAAGCATATGCATATGACTGTAGTTAGTTAAATGTGTTCTCGAAGTATTTATATTAGGCTACTGTTTTGGCAGTGCATGTTAAGTAGGTCTTTGGGACATGTAGTAAGTTGTGGATAACGTAATTAGCTGAGAATATATGATAAGTGATATGTTATCGGAAAGCGTAACGTTTATTTTCATGTAGCTCTTCTACCAGTTATTTTTTTGTAGCTCGTCTGCTAATTTATTTTTTTGTAGCTCGTCGATCTGCAAGTTTATATTCATAGTTTTTCTACTGGTGATTTTTGTGAGTATCTCGTCTGCTAGGCTATTTTTTTGTTCCTTGTCTACTACTTTATTTTTCGTAGCTCGTCTGCTACTTCGATTTTCGTATATCGTCTACTAGTTTTTTGTAGCTCGTCTACTAGTTTATTTTTTGTAACTAGTCTTCTAGTTTTTTTTGTAGCTCATCTTCTAGTTTGTAGCTTCGTGGCTAGTTTACAGCTATTTGACAGTGCCTTTTAATTCTTTATAATGATGAAGAAGTTTATTTGCAAGTCCGTGCCCGAGGGCAAATTGTACGTACATGGTATAAACAATGTGGATATACTAGTGACAATGGACAGTTATGAACAATATTCTACTGTAATACTAGAGTTGGCTATTTCTAAACAGGTTGGGTTTGACTTCTTTTTGGAAGCAGAGGGAGACGAAAAGCCCCACCTTTTCTAAAATTTGTGGGTTCTGTGATTTTTATATATCTATACCCTTCGTGGTGTGAAGACTTTTTTGAAATCTATATTTTGTAGTTTTCAATAATATGTCTTTCCCCGCTTATAGACGACTTACTCAACTTAATCACACTGTTAAAACCTTAATTCAACAAATAACCCATAGAATGGCTCATGTTTCTGGAGATGTTGCCATGCATCTTGTCAGATAAAGACGATGATAGTAGACCGCCAGCTAATGAGGTACTCAATTGCAGGGGAACTGGTTTTGTCTCGGAGGAGTGATTGTTGCTGAACTGCCATTATAAGACTGGGACGGCATACTGATTTTCAACCTGTAAATAGCCTCACTACCTTGGTAGTACGTAGGAAAATGATGTTCTTCTGACACAATCTATAGAAATATGATGTGTTTTAGATAGGCTGTGTGTGACTGCCCACAAAGGGGCGTACTGGAGACGTTATATTAGCGTAACTATTCGCGTCATATTAAAACCTGCCACACTTATCAAATAGGATTATAGAGGTCCGGCGCGATGTGAATGGATCAAATAAATCCGGATATGCAGCTTATATTGCTACTAACCTGGTGTGATACGCCGTGAGCCAGTGTATCACACGGGATATTTAATACAGAAAATACACACACAAACCTTTTGGGTTACTTTGGATGCGGCACAAAGGGTCTAGAGTAGTGAGTCAAATGTGCATAAGGGTATGTGCAAGGACAGTAGTGTTGGTTCATTTCTTAGTAGTTGTATCTACCATTTCATCTATATCTTTAGGTCTGCCTTTTGGAAGGAGGGAGGCCAGATCGCACTATTATAAGTAGGTGTGTATTGACGAAGTTTTTTTTCTGCAGACGAAACAAGCAAACCAGTACATTTTGACGACATCCGGTACTAACATTTGCAAACATCTGTCATCTTATATCTATCCGTGTAAACTTGTGTGGTTAGAATGTCACGGATACATTGACTAAAAAGATCCATATCACAGAGCATCCGTGAACAAATCTGCAGTGACCAGACAGTCGTCTAGACCTTCAACTCATCTCTGTATTGTAAGAATGGCGCCTGGTCGATTTCAGACCGCGAAATACCGTTGCTACGTTTCACCAATGTGGGGTATCAATTTGTATTCTTTAATTATAGGTGTTAAAATGCTATTACGCTTCATCTGTATCAATCAAATGCTTTAAGTGGTCATAGTTGGGTCTGAAAATACTATCATTATGTCGTAAGTATAAAGATTGTCCCTTGATTAGAACGTGCCATTTACAGATGTAAAAATGTATTGATGTCTTCGTGTCCTTGGACAATTAGGTACAACTGCTTGAGGTCAAGGCATTACAAATGTCGATACTCACTGACTCTCATGAGCAGGCAGTTACAAGTATAAACTGTTCTATCTTACTTTGTATAGTTATATTACGTTCTATGGGCGCTATGGAGCATAATGATATAGAATGACAATTGGAATTTAATCTTTCAATTTAAATCGTTTTGGTTTTCGATTACAGAATAAATGATAAAGGCGATCATTAAGGTTGCATCTGTAAAAAGCACTTCAGGTCTATTGTTCACATCGGGATTACGTTTGACTGTGCATACTTATGCAATATCTTTGACTTTCGTGTCCACCTTCGTTTGGTAGATGCCTGACTATACAATGTGTACATATTATGTACATTTTACCAGTTTTACAAGTGTGTAACAATTGATGGATTCATGTTTGATACCGAAGAAATCTTCTCATAGTGGCAACACCTGACAAAGTACAGAAATCCCACTCTCTATCCAGTCCTTCTCTATCTCTAGATAGCTGGCGTGTACTTGTGTTACGCTATATGACTGTTAACATCTTTGCTCCTCATAGTTTCACAGGATGCCATGATATCGCCACATGAGAAACAATACATGAATCTTAAAGTTATTTAAAGAGATGTACCAATGCAACTCCTATAATCACGAGGTATATAAATGTCAGATATTTAGGTGTTTAAAACAATCTTGAGAGGGGGTCTATAGCAATGATTTTGTTATGTGGCGTTATTATGGCACCCGGTGGAATAATATGAGTTGATGACAAATTCAGAGTCAACGTGATTCTATGAAGTAACTTACCCGGTGAAAGGGTAGTTGATGTTGAGCCACCTGTCCACGCTGATCCCCACCAGCATGAGCAGCGTCACCAGGTTGCACAGGGTGGAGAAGAACGTCTGTAGATCACAAACAGGCGGAGGCAGCGGGTCCTGACTCAGTACAACTACCAGAGCAATCGGTGATGCCACCGTACAGGCCACCAGGTCCGCCGCGCTCAGGTTCGCTATCAACCCGTTAGCGGCCGTTCTCAGAGCCTTGTTCTGTAAGAATGAGTACAGGACCATCATGTTTCCCACCGTGCCGAGAAACATCGTCATCCCGAGAACAGTTGCCGCGGCGGTGACCGTTGTAGGCTGCAACATCGGGAGAAGATCGTACGTAACGTTATCTCCTTCCGGACCACCCTCCATGGTTTCTACGGCACTTTCCTCGTAAATCATCTCAGGTTTAGTAAATAATCTTCCCCGGCGTGATAATAATGTATTGTTCTGGAGAGGTCTTGCGGTACGGCATCTTCAGACCGGCTGGCTGGTTTGGCGGAGGCGCGGATGGCACCTGCCATCCCGGCGGCTGGAATACTCTCGACTGGCAGGCAGACGTAGCACCACGCAGCTACCGCCTGGCGACCCATAGTAGCGACACAAAGCGTTATCAGTGAACTTGCCTTTGGGTCTGAATGGCATTACTGCTGTAAGTGTAATGTGCAGGTCTCCGGCGAAGCAGAAACAACAAATATAACAATCCTCCACACTATCTCTGTATGGTCCGCGTGTGCCTTTGAACGAAGGGCAATGAATGGCAAGGATGTATTGAAGTATCTCGACTCAAGAAATAAACGGGTCGAAGACGACACAAAACGATCCTTGGGAAGAAGATAGATGATGAACCACGGGTGTGCTTTGTGGTTTCACCCTGGAATGAATGGCAGATCGCCTTTTGCAAAAGCTGTCCAGTGAGATTACGAATAATCAGCTCACGCGGCCAAGCTGAAAGTGAGGGTATGGATGGGGGTTTATCATGATATCAAGTGTGTAATACTACGTGAGGATGTGGAAGGGGAATGCTGTGCAGCGTTGTGTTCCGTTATGATACATTTTAGTTTAATCTAAACGCCACACCTATCATTCGAGATTATGGCGCCGTTAAGGGACAAAGAAGAAGAATGGTAATTATAATTCAAATAAAGAAATCCAACTTAACCTCACGTCAATGAAATGCCGCACCCCAGACAAAAGTTAGTATAACCTGCTGCCAATGTTTTTGGAAAGAGAAATGCCAACGCTTTATCTCAAACTTGCAGCATGCCAACGTGAGGACGTTTACTTTGTTTACATTGAAAGGAAATTAAGCCCTGCCATTACGTTAATGAAAAAATCTATTCCTTCAACTTAGACAATTAAGTCTTCATGTACCCATATGCTATCAATACGTCATACCATGTGATGTAAAACTAGGCTTATATAACATGGCATACTGAAAATATCCCGGGTTATTTGCTGAACAACCAGAAAAGAAACGTTGGATTAACGAGAAAGTGTGCGCTAAAAAATCCATTGGTAGGGAGTTTCACAAATAAATCAAAAAGCTTTTAGATGTTCCATATATGTTCTGAATTATTAACGCGTTTGTAGACCACAAAGAGCAGACTACAGACCACATCCCATCAAGTACATGCCCAGATAAATGGGATCAGTCAAGTAGCCTTAGTAGGCCTCCCATTCCCACAGACGGCGACCGCTTTACGACCTCGCTAAGACCTAAAACGGATTTGTACAACCCTTGACTTTATATTTGGAATATCATGCAAAATGTAGGAGCATGCCGGATAAGACAGTAAAACAAACGTCGGTAAAAAGATGTTCTTTATCAATTTCATTCTTTGAGCACTTTGTCAAATCGCTTGGTCGGGGAGGTGTCAAATCGCTTGGTCGGGGAGGAGTCAACCGCCCTGTGAAATGGGGATGTAGGTGTCTGAAGATGTCTGCAGAGACCTTCTTTTTACACTAGTAAGAGTAAGTGAGGCATATATTTCAACGCACCGCAATGATAAAAGGGTGATGCGCAAGTGGTTCAAGATAGGTGTACGTGTCTGTCGGGTCAAGTTGGTACAAAGCGCTTGTCGTCTGTCTCTACTCAAGACTTCAATCATTTTGTATCAATAATTTCCTTTTTTTGCAGACACCAACGGTATCACTTATAGTAAAACACGCATAGCAACATTGAGAACAGGCACAAACAACAGTGAAAATAGTTGTTATGGGAAATTGAATCTCATGAAAGTAAAACAGTTATTCTATTTTTGCTTTTTACCATATGTTACATGTAGTAAGACTTAGTAATCTCAAAGCATATGTAAAGAGACAAGTATCTTATTTTACATTCACATTAGACCTATCATCGAAAAGAAAGCATTTGTCACCATCTCCTGGTTCATTGCAAATATCGTGTCATGAATCATACAAATCAGTCCGACAAACTTAAGCATTTTTCTTGTTCTCCGAGCAGATGTACAGATTCGGTTCAGTGTGCTACATTCAATATGTCTTTCTAGGAGTGCAACTTTTGATTTTGTTTACTTTGAATTTTAAGAAAAGTTAAAACTTTTACGTTTTATTAAACTTCTTGCCTGCTCTTAGCATATAGACGTATTAGATGTTGCAAAAACATTGAGATGGAGCCTGATCCTTACATCTGCTCGGAGAACTATTATGTCTTGCTGTATCGATTTATATCATAAAGGATAGGATATTCCTACCGAATAAAGAGATAGGGAAAGACTGGTCTCTTTGGTGGATTTGAGAAGATAGCAGTACGGTTCCAATGCGCGTTTCAAAATCAAATGATCTAGAGATAAGAGGCTATGATAAGCGTTCAAGTCGGTAGGAACAAAGGTACATGTAATCGTGAATTATTATGAAAATCGTGAAAGCTTCTTAGGGTGTACTAGCGGACATAGCATGATGTACAAATTACGTAAACTATCGTAGCTATAAATTACACATGAGTGCCATCATCATCTATTGGCTTAATGAAAGACTGGTGCATTTGATAAAAATTTGTACTGGTGCCAGGCAAAGATGCAACGTTGTATGAGCCAAAATGTAACAGCTATACGTATAGCCACCCATGGTTATTCCAGATATTCGTATAGCCAATCATTAAGCATGAAAAATTAAGATATGGCGCCGGATGTTGTCGTGTCATTCCTTTGAAAGAGAAGTTAAAAGCGCAGCAAGAGCCAAAAGCAAAATAAAAGAGTGAGAATAATGTTTCCTGCGCCTTGTAGATGACAGCGACCGAAACAAGCAGACTGCTACGCAGATATTCCTTAGATTTAACGTGTAAAGACATTTTATTCTCCTCAATAAAACGTAAGTGCTCCAGGAAAGTTTAGAGACTGATCCGGCCGATAATTGCCGCCTGTAACTCCTCGTAACAGATTTGAGAGAAATGAAGGCTTTACGAGACCCGGGATTGCCATGTTTCTATTTCTGGACTTACTTCTCTATCAAGGATCACCGAGTACCAGATAAATGTGCTTGATCCATTTGTTGCACGTACTAAACGGCAGGAAGAAATAAATCTCCCGTGTTCCAGCGTACGTCAGGCCTGACAGATGAGTTAGGCGGCAACGGGAGGAAAAGTCAGAGGGCAATGCATCAAGTCCTCGAAAGTGAGGGAGAGCCATCTATCCAGAACTGCCACAGCATGTGACTTTGTAATGACTAGATCCAAAACATTCAAGACTACTGTTACAGTTTGTTTGATGGTCACTGCAACGGATCAAGAGTTTTTATAACCGTCGCCAAGACTATTATGTTTGTTTTCTATGCCTGTGTGTGAGCTGGGGGCATAACTTAAGAAGCTAATTAATAACGGATCCTTACAATATTTGTTAGGTGGATGGCGGCATAATGGGCCTCCCTGTGGCTTTCTACTGTATTGCAGCTGAGATTCTCGTCTTCGTATCTCAAGTACGGGATATCTACTGGCATGTCAGTCTGAAGTGGTGCTAAGTTTATCATTATCTGTTGCTTACATTGTTATATTTGCAATTATTTAAGTTGTACGTATGGCATGTGTGGTATCATGAAAGCTAAATTCATTGTCACATATTTCTATAAATATGAGTTCACGAAATGATCAACGTTGCCTGTGAAATTGATCGTGACAACCCTATATACGATGAAATTTATAAAAGAAAACGAGTTCTTGTTAGAGAATCCTCAGCGTGAGGTTTGTTGCATACATTCATGTTTATGAGTTGTTCGTCCTTGATCTTCTTGGGGGAGATATCCAATCTCCATAGCGGTCGGAACGAAATAGAATGTGACAGTCCCATCACATGCTAACGCTACATAGTTTTACATATATATATAATTCAACATTTTGTCTGGCTCATCGAAATTTCTAATCAGTAAAAGACGTGTGAGTAATTAGCTTTGAACAAAGTAGACGAAAAGCTATTTTAGGTCCGTATGGCAAAATATGGACCTAAAACGCATACGACGAATAAATCATGATGCCCCATCTACGAGCGAACAAGTAATATGTATGAACAGTAAAAGCTCTGTGGTGATGATTTATATACCCTCCATTGTGTAACCTGGCCATAAGTCTATTTTATAGTGCACGAATGTGCCCGACGTTGTCGCCATTAGGATGTACACATGTATGTGCCCACGCCACCTTTTCGTTAGCCCTGATCCGCTAGTTTCCGGTGCGTTATCCCGCAGCCATACCCTCAATGTCCCGTCGTTTATCATGACTTCCTGTCAGTGTTGCTCTGCCCCCGTATTTTTCCACTGCGCCGCATCCTTCTATATCTTAAAAGCCTGTCGATACGTCAGGGACTATATTCCAAAATCGCTCTCTGTACAACTCACGTCCCCCTCTGGGCTTGAGAGAGGCCGCTGGTGACATTACAGATATACGAACATAAAGATCAAAAGGACTTTGGCTTCCTACGGGACAAACACAAGATTGCCTGCTTGTAGCTGTAGAGTACTGGTATTTTGTATTTCCAGATAAGTCTGAAAAACTGATAAAACACTACATAACAGCAATATTTGACTTTGATGTAAGGAATGTTACTGTAGGCAGTGTATCAAGACCATTATTACAGGTGCACTGTAAGTACAGATCATTGATGTCAATCCATTACTAGTGACACATCTACGTCTACTTCAAGTTAAGACTGCAATTTTTCTTGAAACCTTTGGATATACTTCATGTGGGGTATTTCTATGCTTTCATCTTTCATGGGTCTTGAGAGATTTAGGCGTCTATTACACCTAATATCTCTTTGAGCATTTTGCCACTGCTTTGTCCAATGTTATCAGTTTCCACCAGACATAGTGGAATAAGTGGATACATTGCTGTTGCTGTGTAATAGTCTTTCTGCGCTTTAGCAATATGATTTCTTAAAAACGACATGTACTAGATGCGCCGTAGATGCGTTTGTGTTGGATGAAAGTGAAAGAAATAGATCATAAAGTTTTGAGGCACCTGTGATATATGTCTAACATTAAACTCCGCTATGTATATATGTACATATGTGTATCTACAAGTGCGTGTTTGTGCTTTTGTGTGTTTGTAAGTATGGAAGAAGTGAGAATTGTGAATAGAACAAATTGCTCAATAAAACAATCATATAGCTACAATGTGTAAATGCTGCACCAAATCTACTACGATATCCAAACAGTTGGACAAGGCTTTTCAGAACGTCCATTTTTTAATTATTTTCCAGTAACTGTGTCCACCATTCTATCCTGATGATTTTCGTTTGTCCCCCCTTGTTCTCCTAATTGAGAAGAATATCAGTCGTGTCAACTGCTCCTTGAGTTCACTGTCGATCTATGTGTGTGTATGGGAACTTCACACAGCTGCATATCAATAACCCCTGAGACGTTGTCCGGCATTATTCATAAGACTCTGTGAGTTCATTGGTCGTGGGGATGATTGAATTAGACTGTCTATTAGACACTGCTGTCTACTGGACCACCAATTTCACTGTCAGTCTCATAACCTTCTATCGATCCCCTGCACTTGATTGTGCAGTGTTTCTCGCTGTCACTACCGGAGAGGTCTGTGAGTCAAGTGTTTCCTGTATACTGCAGCTACCATGATTATAGCCAGAAGCTAACCCTCTTGCTTGATTAGTAAGCGGTGTTTTCATATTCAGTCTAGTCAAAATTCATGATCATCAGTTCTTGCTGTAGCGTAATGACAACCCAAGGGATTTATTTCCCCTCCCACTCTAGGTTGACACTAAGCTCGTTAGAACTTCTGAACTAGTTTACTCTACAGTATTTCCCATGTGGGTCGAAAGTTTCTTCGCAATGCTTCTAGGTACTCTTGTTATATTTGATTTATTGCCTGAGTTTCGTTATTCCAAGCGTGCAATTAGCGCAGAATTGGAAATTTTCGGTGATAATTACTTTTAAATGTTCACCCTGATACAAAGAGACTGCGTTGCCAGTCACGTGTTTAACAGCAATTAGCTTGCTAAATGGCGTATCTTGCTAAACGCTTTTCTAATTAGAAACACAGTAGCAATCTTGGATCTACGAACCCTGGTTTTAAATGTTGCAAGGCTGTTGTTTGCATAGATACGAAACATCACTATTTCATTCTACTATTTTTCATTTAAGATATGGTCATTTTTTGCACCTGAAACAGTTATCGTCACTTAGGCCATGTTGAATTGGTTATATAGATGATATCCTATGGAAACCCCAAAACTGATGCAAGCGTGCAAATAAATAAAGTTTATCCTAAAAGAGTTACCTTCATTATGAAATGTAAGTGGTCATGAGGAATGACCGTTTTGAAGAAGCTTTGTACGATTTACATTGTGATTGAAATTTATATTTTTCAAACGGCCAAAAAAATGGGCCGCGCGCGGATGTCATTCATATAATCAAATCAACCTGGCCTTAAGTTGACCAATTTCTAAGGAAAAAAAACTCCTAGATACTTGATTTTAAGCCTTAGAAGATGATATACATGACTGCCCAATGCTGCTATGAATGAGGTGAAGGCGACCATTTTCGTAGTAGCTTCTCTACTTTATTCTGGTATATGTGTACTTGACTTCGAGAGTCTTGGCCGTTTGCATCGTGTACCATCTACCATTACAGTGGCTTCCAAACTAAAGCCTCAAAGTAGATGAAGAAAGGGTGAGTGCAAAACAAGATGGTGTGATATCATTCCTTGTAATATCACGACTCACAGGAAACGCTCCCAGAGCGAACCGTTAGAACGCGATCTTGCACACCTAATGGCTGTTTTGGTCACGAGGCAAGCTTCCCTTTCAAATCTTCGATTTCATATGGTGCCAGGGTAGAGAGCCTGTGATCTTGCGATTTCACACGACCACTCTCCACAGTGGACTACTACTCCCCAAAAGCATTCCAGCATGAAAATATTCCGAATAAGAAAGCCACCGAGAACTTCTGGTAAGACATATGTCTCGCGGGCCGTCTGCTTGGTGTTTAACAGCTGCAGGTGATGACTAGCCTGAGGTTATTTGATGTTTATCCATTGCCGCGTCCATTTCACAAGAGGTGTGGAAGCCTAGTACGTAACTAACGTTAACTTCATCATGTTTGTAAATTAATAGATGACAAGGCTATTTATTGACAATCAGGATATAAACAACAGAAGCTGAAATTTCGGTAATTATCTGTCACCTTCCTCATGACAATGTTGACTGGTTCTATTTCGCACTACACTGTACTACACTGTAGTGAGATCGCCTGGCGCAGTGGCAGGATTTGTGCCTCGTGACCGAGAGGTTGCGGGTTCAAATCCGGCTGCGTGTCACCGATCTTGTGCCCTTGGGAAAGGCACTTTACACGAATTTCCTCACTATACTCAGGTTAAAATGAGTACCTAGCTTCGGCTAGGGCCGTCCCTCGGATAGGACGTTAAATGGAGGTCCCGTGTATGGGGAGAGTCACACCCCATGCACGTTAAAGAACCCCCACACGTGCGATGGTGCGGTGTGAGATGGAACAAACCCTTCTGTCTGGAGTTGGTGATTCACTTCAAATCACCCGGATGGAGGCCTGGCGAACCTCCATACCGTATCAGCCACACGGTGATTTACCAGCGAAAGGGTATGTCACCCCGTAAGGGGCGTTATAACCCCGCCGTGTAAACATGTGCGAACATGTTCAGGGCTCCCTTGGAAATCAGTCATCTAGACTGAAGGGACTACCCTATAAGATCAATCAATCAATATACTCCATTCCTAAATTCCAAAACTTTCATCTTTGATGATCATCTAAGAGATCATTTGTGAATTAAGGTTACGACGTCTTGGCTGGTATAGATCATTCTATTGTCTGTTCAGTTCAATATCATTTTCCTACGGGAAAAAAGGTTCACCTTCGACGGGGGTATTATATCTGTTTGTGTGTTGAAGTACCGTAGCAAGCTTCTTAGGAAATGCTGAATTATAGACCAACCGGCATCTCAAAGGTAGTGTTGTACAACCATTATGTCAGCTGTTGCTTATCTATTGGTACCGCTTCTGTTAAAAACCCTCAAACCACCGTAGCCTTTTTGTGACGTAGATTACCGTATGGGGTCAAAACTGACCCCAAAACGTTTTGTACAAATACAGTTTTTTGTGTAACTCATTTTGTGATTTGTATATATGTATAGTTTCAGTAATCTATGTGGGACAGTCAGACATGATTAGGTGAGAATATTTCTAGCTCATTATCATAATTTATGCAAAAGATCATGAGGACCACATTTTGCACCAACGCTATCTAGACCAGGAAGGAGGTTTTTGATGCCTGTACCAACTTCAATGCCGTATTGCACCTGAATGGCTTATGCTAGGGCCACCAAACTTGGTAACTTTTTAGAAAATGTTGATAGCAAACATTTTCAGTGAACAAAGTATGTTCATCATTTTTCATGTTGCCATGGCAACGTAATTCTGACAGATATATTTATTACGAAATTTTCTAATTTTATATTAAACATTTAGGTTTTAAGGTTTTCTTGGCAAATAACAATTGTTTATCACATCTTATAAAATTCAACGTAAATTTCATGGCTCAATATTGATAATTAATGCTAATTTTATGACGTCATCAGTCAAAATCCAAGATGGCGGCCGATATTACCTAGAAGACGTCATAATGTCGTCATATAAAATGATAATGGCACAAAAGTTAGTACAATAATTTTGGCTTACATGTGCATCATTCTCTGAAAATTTCGTGCTCCTACAATAAGTAGTTTAGGTGTGGGTAACAAAAGTTTGTTTAAAAAAATGCTGGGGTCAATTTTGACCCCACTGGACCATGCATAAACTTTCGAGGATAACTTAATCAACAATTAGCCAATCTCGGTAAAAACGTATAAGAAGTTATAGGACATATATACAAACAAACTCCTGGAAGGAAATTTGTTTTCGACCAGAAATGACGTAATGGCACACATTGATATACGCCTGGGGTAAGTTTTGACCCCATACGGTGGTTTGAGGGTTAAACAAGCTTGCACTGAGGCATGGGTCTCAGTTAGATAAAGAGGCCCTGCCGGAACATATATATTAAATGAGTGTTTATGTACAACAAGACGCAATTTAGCCCCTGGCTGCCAGAACCTTGTTTTTAATAACAAACCATTTTTGATTTTTGATTGAAAACACAAAGTAACTCGTTGGAGTGGGTATCAAACACCGCAAACATTATTACTACTTTATACGGAGGGGCGCCCACCAAGCAGAGGTTAGTGGCGAAGATTGTGACAATTTTATCATTTACCCCGTTCCCGTTTTCTTACATCGCCCCTCCCCGGGCCCCCTTCCCCCCACACCCCGAATACACACACACCACTTCGAATGGAAAATGAATGGGGAATATAATGAGAATGGCACGATCTTCCCCACAAACTCTACTTGTTCGGAAAGTTTTTGGTCCTGTGGACTCTTGTTGCACCAATGGCGGGGATACAAATCTCTTGAGAATGAAACAAATCACGTTTGAGTTTTCGCCAAGGTGATCTAGACTCCATCGTAGATTCCCTCCTCAACTCTCAACTTTTATCCTAGTATTTTATCCTATTAACTTTTTATTCCACAACATTCAAAGAGATTGGTGTCGTATAAACTACGTAAGGTAACGTACCTGTAAGCCGTAATTTGTATAGATTAATTCCACATACACTTGTATGGCACACAAAAGAAGAAGAGTAAGATACAAATGTGAACGAGGGTGTGTGTAACGGGTTCTACGGCTATCCAACTGTGAAGTTAAATCAAGATGCATGGCAGGACTTACACAACTCAAGTGGAAAGGTCTGCTCATGTATATTTGCTGCCTTTGGCGTTTCTCAGCCGTGTGTTCGCGGTTTAACCCTTCATGCAGGCGTAAAGTAGTCTTGACAAGATGACCACCCGCAATTTGACTTGGGATTCATTTCCGTAGCAACTTTAAACGGAAAACGTCCCCATTTCAATTTCCTGAGACCGTTAGCGGCACTATAGGATTAAAAAACTCACAGTCTAGGTGTTATCTAATCTCCGAACAAATCTAATGCCGGCAAGGTAGCATCCAAAGGATTAAACAGTATCAAACGGAGGCCTGTTTAATAGTAGTTGGGTCCCTTTGATACTGCCTTTCCACCGATAGATCTGCTTGGAGATTAAGTGCCAGCCTACTTAGTTTCTCCCCGCTATGCAATTCTATGCAGTTGAACAAACAAGGATGGCATCTATGCTGCACATCTGAAAAACTCCGTGGTGTGTACGATGTCATCCTCGTAAACAGATAACATACCTGCCATTTCAAAGAGATGGTAACTTACTCCTAAGCTATGAGACTGTGTTTTTTTTTAGATTAGGCCATGTTGATTTGATTATATGGATGACATCCTCTGGGAACTCCAAAACTGATGCGAGCGAGCGAATAAAAAAAAGTTTGGCCAAAAAAAAAAGTTGCCTTCAGTATGAAATCTAAGTGGTCAGGAAGGTTGAACATAGGACTAACAACACATAGTATGGTATACCAACAATAAAGTGTAGGGACCAGTACATCGTACGGGTGCAAAACGTTTTTTTTTTCTTCTCGGACGAGGACCGATCCGAAAAAAATCAGTGGAACAGATTTCGCCAATTAGAAAATGGACACACTATGTCGACAGGCGCTTGGGGTCTTGCCGGGCCAAGAAGTCAAGAGCGAAGTCGACTTGAGTTTATAGTCATTTGTACCAAGTTTCTACAGTCAAAGGTACAGAGACAGTTAGCCTTGATTACATGATCTTAAAACGCCAGTGGCAGTCGAATAATCCACTAAACAGATTTCTTTCTAGCAAAATTAACCAATTACCATTGTTTTGAGTATTGCCAAATCTCAAGTTTCCACAGACAATCAGGTCCAGGTTCAGGTCCGGACCTGGACCTGATCCTCTAGACCTGAACGGGACCTATACCTGAATTTTCTGTACTGGTACCTCCCCCTACCAACAATAGATTTTTTTTCTTTCTGTCCTTTCGCATCTTATTATTTCACTTTAGATTTATTCTGGCATTCTACGGCATTTATCTGTTTTCTGATACTTTTTTTCAATCTACGGCATATATGTGCTCATTTTACAGTTGCTTTGCACAATTTACTGTGTGGTCGAAAACTTTTTTTTTTTGAAACGGCCGAAAATTGATATAATCAAATCAACATGGCCTTAACAAAAAGACTATCCGTCATCCGGCCTTCAAAACTATGCTATAAACAGACAGTTATTCATCAACAAATATTCATAAATCAACAGGATTAGGATATTTCTAATTCTTCTGGCTTTGAGACGTTGCTCGTCAAGCTCCCTTAGGGGCCATGCTAGTGAAAATGCAACTAGAACTGTGATTCAGTCAGGCTAATATTTTCTGTTTGCACGAAATGTAAAATTGGGTAAATGGACATTGGGTACGCCTTAAGGCTTATATGGAGTGGCACTGCTAGACCAGAACATATATACGAGACTATAGGAAACTTCTCCTGTCCAACTGCTGGACCAGAAAAGAGATACGGAACTATATTGAATGCCTCTTGTCCAACTGCTGGACCAGAACAGAGATAAGAGACCATATGAAATGACTCCTGTCCAACTGCTGGCCCAGAACAGAGATAGGAGACCTAGGAAATTGTACCTGTCCCATTGCTGAGATACGGGACCTACTTTACATAGAAATGAAGTCGGACCTGACGGCTTCCTGAGCCTCCCTAATCCACTGTTTCCGGATGTGGCCTGACTGTGTCCATAGAATGGCTTCGGGTAATGGTCACCATGAGTGATAGCGTCACGGCGTTTGTGATAAAAATGAAGCCTCCGTTGCAGTCTTCGACCGGGGCTGTTTTTTTAGTGTTGGGTGGGGGGCGGTGCGCTGGTTCGCGATCTTCAACGTCGGCTAGGTTCTCTTATGCCGGAGGAAAGGGAGTTTGCCTTGGAAGGGAGTTTTCTTCCCTTTACCGGTATAAAAGAACCTAGCCAACGTTGACAATCGAGAACCAGTGCACCGCCCCCCCCCCCCCAAAACAAAAACAGCCCAGTCCGAAGACTGCAACGAAGGCTGATAGAAACGATTGTATACATGTGTGCCTTGGAATGAAAACAGTGCTATAAACTTGTTTCAAAGCTTTAGTTATAATAAATGGCGAAAAAAACTATTTCAACATACTGATTGTACATGTGCATCAATTTCAATGCTTAGTACACATATATGAATCTGCTTAATATTTGTTACTATGTGTCATAATGTTGAATTTATGACATATCGTCACTAGGTTGGTCAGTTGTTTGGTTTTACTGTTAAACACAATGAATCGATTTTACATCAATGAAAAACAATCATACTTCATCTATAGTGAAGGGTCAGTGCACTGGTATGTACAGCCTACGACACGCGTATATACATTGCCAGTGTTTCTTTTGAAGAAGACTGTTAGTAGACTGGTTTATTGAGCAATAAGCATAATAGTCCTCCTGGCAGCCTATAAGGCTGAATTGCTAGGATATTACAATCATGATCCATTCAAAATACATCAATAAGAAAACTTTATGAACGTTATTAAAACAATGGGTCAATAGTTACTACTTAAAATACAATGACTGTTGCGTTGTTCTTTTGAAATCCCTGCCCCAGGAATAAATGTCCATGATGCCATGATATCACTTCTGAGTGAGAGATAGAGAGGTTCATCCACCTCCAGTACCCGGTTGCTAGCGCTTTAGATCGAAATGGAAACGGCGAGAAAACCTGATAAATGCTATGATATTGGACAGAAGTGCCCTGAGCTGAACCACACTCCATCAAGATTCACAAATATGTCCTTCAAACGGATAAAACATGGAGTCATTTACATTGGAAGCGTAAGGGCCCTTCCTGGGAGCACTGTCGCTATGGTAACCTGCATGTTGTGATGTCATAGCTATGAAGATAGATCTATTGGTCCGGACTGAGGTCGTTTGTTATCGCAGATGGCCACCGGAGAAGGAATCAGGCCCTGTATCTTTCAGTGACAGACACGATACGTGTATCTCTTGCAAAGATGCCTTATCTTAGGAGTCATCTGGACTCCCGGAGAGAAGAAAGAGCCAGGTTTGTGATAAATACGTCTTCGATAAGACGGCGTGTCTGACGACCTTGGCACTGAGCACTGAAGCTTACTTTTCGAACTTAACTTCTGAAGAAGAGGATTGGGTGATGGTATCGCTGAGTTGATGAGCACTTTTCTCTGATATGAAGGATAGCCCTGTCCTGCATATCTCTCCGTTCTACAATAAAGATCCATTGATGTATTACTCCGAGTGGACACTAAAAGAGATCCGAGACAAAAAAATAAACGGCAGCATGGACGAAGGTCTTTAGCGGTAATTCCCTTTTAACCAGCCGAACTATATAACGTTAGATCTCAAAAGTTACATTGGTGAAAGCTTGCTTGTAACTGAAAGCATTATCAGGTAAAGTTTGGCAGCCGCGCGCTAGGTCGGGGGTACACACTCCTAGCGTGTACACTAACAGCGAAAAAAGTGCCTTTTGCGTGATTGACTAATCGTAGTAATTGCTTGAAACAAAGTATGTCTATTTGACGTTGGCAATTTTCCCCACAATATAGGGTGCTCAACATAGAATGACAAATATGCTGAAATTTGCTGTAGCTTCATTATGATCGCGCCCAAATAATTATAACATAGAAGTCTATGGGAAGAAAAAAAACTCATCAATGAGACCTAAAGCTTACGAGTTAAATATGTGTTGGCCGATACACTCCCAAAATAATACAGCATGTTTTCCGTGTGTGGTGTCTACGAGCTTCGAACAGCATAGTAGCATCAGCTGCAGTTTACCATTTCTGTGACACCTTGGCACCCAGGCCATCATTTCACACCTGACGAACAGAATTAGGAGGTGACAGTTCCTTACAAACGTGCAAGAGTAGGGCTGGGTACCGGTACGGTGTACCGATACAAAACCGGTTTTTCTTCTTGGACCGGTCCAGAAGAACCGGACCTGAAAAAAATCAGTAGACCGGATGTTGGACCGATTAGAAAATGAACAGATTATATCGGCACTATTGCGGCAGACATTCACGTGTTTAGAGGCTTATCGGTCCAAGAAAATAGCAAGAGCGAAGTAGAGGAGAGTTGTTAGTTATTTCTATCAAGTTTCTACCGTCAAACTTGGTCTAATTTAACAGAGGCAGTTAGCGTTGTTTACTTGAAGATAGGATACTCCACCAAACAGATTCCTTTGTAGCGAAATGTTTTGAGTATTATCCATTCACAAACAATTACGTCCAGGTTCAGGCCCGGACCTGGACCTAATCATTTGGACCTGGACCGGACCTGGACCTGAATTTTCTGTACCGGTACCCACCCTTATGCAAGAGTCCACGAGCTTCGAACAGCATTGATGATAGTAGCATCAGCTGAAGTTCAACATTTATGTGACACCTTGGCACCCCAGGCCATCATTTCACACCTGACTAACAGAATCAATATCAGCGTCCCGAATGACATTTTCATGACGATGACGATGATGAATCTCATAAGACGACAGAGCGTTGATCTACCAGAAAATCAATCGTCTACGTCCCGTTTGTTCTGTGTCAGTCAGACGTGTTGAACCGTAAATCTTTGGATACGTGATACCTCCTAACTTTACCTCATACCGGCTTCAAGGCAATGGCTTGATGTTATCACTGCCTCGTGTGGTGAAATAAATTTAACGCTGAGACAGCACTATTCTATTACCTCCATGAAATGTCATGGAGGTTATATTTTACCCTGCGTTTGTCTGTGTGTGTGTCTGTGTGTAAACAAGATAACTCAAGAACGGCTGGGTGAATTGGTTTCATACTTGGTGTGTTGGTGGGGAGTGATAAAAGCTGGAAATGATTAGATTTAGCGGATTTTCTTGGTACTGCAGCGCAACTTCCGGGTTTGCTATCGCGTGTTCTGAAGAAGCTATGGTCACGATTTTAGTGTGTTAGATAGCTCTTGTGCTCAGGAATAAGTGACATAACTTTGGTCCCCCTAGCGGCTAGTTTTGGGATAGCAGGGGCATTTTTGTCAAAAACTTCTGAAGACGATAACTCAAGAAGGGAACAAAGGATTTTCATGATTTTTGGTTTGTAGATACCTTGGACAATGTTGTACCAAATGACATACTAATTATGCAAAATAGGAGTACATTTGCATAATTAATGAGAATATTCTATCATAGCAGTTTTTTCAATGTATCTCTTGTCCCGGACGTGATATGGTCGTGACATTTAGGTGGTAGATAGCTTTTAGCGTCATGACAAAGTGGGGCAAGTTTCAGTCCCCTAACGTTTAATTGTGGAACTGCAGGGGCGTTTTTGTCAATACACTCCAAAGAGGATAACTGCAGAAAAGAACGACGGATTGCCTGCATTTTAGGTATGCTGGTAGCTTGGGCAAAGATGTTCATAATGATATGCATTTATGCAAATTAGGACTTAATTTGCATAAGTAATGAGGAAATTGTATAATTCCATTGTTTGCAATAACTGGACTTCGATAAATGTAACACTTGTTAATTATATTCAGTGGAACATATGCAGATATCAAATATGCTAATGAGGAACTAATTTATATAATTTATAAATTGCAAAACAACTTAATGATTAATGATCTGAAATGAGAATTTTACATACAATTGTGACATGTGTACTGTACGTTTTTCAATGATGAACAACACCATGCATAAATCATGTTAATGTTAAGTCATTTGCATGAAACAAACAAAAGCTCTAAATATTCATGGAGGTATGAGGTCGCCGAACTCTAGTTGCATTATATTTCATTCTTTCATCACACTAGTACTACTAAATTGTTTGCTTTCTCCTGATGAGATGCATAGTGTATGCTAGGGGTGGGATTCAGGTCCAGGTACGGTCCAGGTCCAGGTCCAGGTCCAAATGATCAGTTTCAGGCCCGGACCTGAACCTGGACCCTGAACCTGGACCCTGTGAAAACTTGTGAATGTGTGATGCACAAAGCAATGGTTAATTTCGATACTAATGATTTTGTTTGGTGACTTCCACTGGCGTTTAAAGCCTCTCTGTTAACTTAGACCAACTTTGACTGCAGAAACTTGATAAGAAATACTATCAACTCCCTCTTTTTTTCGTGGACCTTGTAAGCCCCCCAAACGCGTGATAATCTGTTGGTATGATCTGTTCATTTTCTGATCAGACTGGTCCACTGAGTTCTTTCAGGTCCAGTTTTTCTGGACCGGTCCAACAAGAAAAAAAAGTTTTGTAATGGTATACCGTACCAGTTCCTCACCCCCACCCCCATGGTGTATGCAGTATAATGAATGTACTTTACACTTTACATCCTATGGCAGCTAGTACAATGTTACATGAAACGATAAATGTCTGACTTTGACGCGAACAATTACACATCATTACATTATTCCTTCTAATTCTGTATACGTGGTAACCTTTTAGTTCTATTGGCTTTATTTCCGGTTACAGGGAATATAAGGGCATATGTGACGCCCATTTGTGAACAAAAGACCTTGATGCAATATAGAAGAAAACGAAGTACAATGATAGCACGATTGCAAGAGAATTCTTGAACAGGTTTTACATGAAAACACCGTATTTTAGGACATTTAGTGTTATCACAAGTCTACAGGAGCTATAAACACACCGTAGGGGACCTTGCTTATATGAGACTTTACATACACAGGGTGGGTATTATGAAAATACATGTACATTAGCCTGCGGTGTGCCAGCATAGGTAGCACCTACCCTGTAGGTGGTGTACGGCGGGGCTTCCTAAAGGGTCCCCCGGGGAGTCATATCTTGTCGGCAGGGAGGATACTACAAACTAGCTGCCATCTTTGCCGCCATTAGAAAACGCTGTAAAACATGGGATGAGAGAAATATCTCCAAAGAGAGAGACATTAGGGAGGTAAGGAACGTTCAAATATGACTATAACTAGAGAAAGAAAAGCGACAAAGCCCGACATAGTGAGTGAGTGATTAATAAAATTAGACGAAAGAGTGAAGGACGCGTAGAGCATGTCCAGGACAAAAAAAATCATGAAAACGGAAGTTCTTCTGCAGTGCCAAGGCAACTTCGACCTTGATCTTTGACTAGATCGACCTGTCCACATACCAAATACCATCACAATCCCAGACCTAGACGTGCTCTATGCGTCCTTCACTCTTTCACAATCCCAGTAATGAAAATGTGATGTTTGATTTTTTTTTGTGTTTATGGGCCTTTGGGAGATGGAAATGACAAGTCTATTGCTAAGGCATAAACCTACAATTATCATTTTGCGTACAATGCGAGCTATTCTGAAGTTTGACGCTTTTAATGCCAGCACTACGGCACACTAACGAGACACACTAGGGGTAATTGTCTGCATGTTCAATTTCCACATTAATTGTGCTAGAGCTAAGGACAGAAGGCAGCAGCAGTCTGTAGCAAGAATACAATATTCATCATCCTTCTGTTTCTTAATGTCTGTAAACCTACAATATGTATACAAAGTATGTCTATAGGTCAATCTGGTCAAACGATTCTTCCCGATGAAACCGACTTTTGCAGTTTGATGGTGATATGCGGTACAGTCTTCTCCTAGCGGGCAGAGTAGAAACTTCATGGAACTTAGCTTCTGATGGGGTATTTCTGCTTTGTGCAATGATTTAACACACATAGATTATTGCTTGACCAACACAAATGAACTGTATCGACCACTTTACGTCGATGATGGTTAGACATCCAGGTCATAAGCAGTTACTTAATATCGAACGACTGGATATGATTTTGGAAACGGTTAGACGTTTCAAGTAGCGTCCACTAGTTTTCGCCAGTGACACTGAAGATCGAGGTCTTGTTGAAGAGGGTTTTTATATCCTAGCTGTTAATTGATATGTAAAAGAGGTCTAGTTGAAGAGTAGGTTTATCCTATTAACCACTTTGTTTGAAGACGTATGAGATTTGTGCCTCACCTCTGTTCTATCATTGTTTCTGTTACGATGATGCAAGTTACTCGGATATGAAAGGCGATCGATTGATAAAAAGCGCCGACTAGCGGTTTGAAATATTTTTTTCAACAATAAGACCAGCAGGGTGACAAAAATACACATAGAAAGAAGGATACTAATAGTTCTAGCCAGTCGAACTTGGTATCATTGGATAGGTCTCTTGGCACGTAGTAGTAAACTGAAAATCGTTCTGAAACCGTTTACAAATCTGGAGCACAACCCAAACCCTTACCGTTACCATAATTGCTAGGGTCAGGGTTGTGCTTAGCTTTAATGTGCATGTGTTCTAGTGCGTTCCCTAATTTCTAGGGTTAGGGTTAGGGTTAGGGTTAGGGTTAGGGTTAGGGTTAGGGTTAGGGTTAGGGTTAGGGTTAGGGTTAGGGTTAGGGTTAGGGTTAGGGTTAAGGTTAGAGTTAGGCTTAGAGTTTGGGTAGGGGTCCGGGTTGGGGTTGGGGTTAGGGTTAGGGTTAGGGTTTAAGTCTAGTCGGTTAAACTTGGATGAGTGATTAAAAATGTATTATAGTCAACACAACTCTCAGATGTGCTAGCGTAGAGGTACGAAACTAGCAGGAGTATTCTGAAAGCATATCCATATGCATAGTGCTGGGATATTTAGCAAGGTATGACTTTTTATCTGACCAGACCTTAGCGAAAAGTTGCATTTGAGACAACCAAACACGTCAGAACAAGGAATACAGTCGTTTTCTTATTCATATCAGTAAGAAGACACATTTTCATTTAGAGTAAGTTGGCAACTTAAGAATCATTACTACCTATCATTAGTTAATGTAATACAATAACGACAGGAAGTCTGGAAAGTCATACCAGTCTCCAGGCTGTTGAAATTGGCCAGAAATAAGGTGTGTAAGTGGTATGTGTAGTTAACTAGTCAGACAAGTTGCCTCCAAAAGCTTGCAGGGACTTGTAGTGCCGTATGGATAGCATACTTCGTAATTGAATAATTCACTCAACCAATTTTATAGACAAACACATCCTACGTAATCGTGTGCCCCATTCCTCATGTAGGGCTAGACTCCGTTGCAGTCTTCGAACGGGGCTGTTTTTTTATGGGGGGGGGGGGCGATTTTCAACGTTGGCTGGGTTCTCTTGTGCCGGGAAAGGGTTTTTGCCGAGGAAAGGAGTTTGCTTTGAAAGAGAGTTTGCCGTGATAGTGATTTTGATCCGTCCCGCTTTCCCGGCAAACTCCCTTTCACAGCAAACTCCCTTTTCCGGCACAAGAGAACCCAGCCAACGTTGAAAATCGCGAACCAACGCCCCCCCCCCCCATAAAAAACAGCACCGTTTGAAGGCTGCAATGGAGTCTAATGCAGCGCGATGTTCATTGGTTCTATACCACACTGCAGCTAGGTGTCGCCGCTAACACTGTGGTCCCAAATGAAATGCAACGTACTGTCATACATACGAAAATAAATATTGCCCTGGCGAAGGTGAAAAACGTTCTCCGAAACGTCGACTGTGACCGAAAATATAAATACAGATTTATAAATGAACCTTTATCAGTGAAAAAAAAACATCCAGTTATTTTCCATCCTGAGTGTTCAAGGTGTTGTTGTCAATTCCGTATCTCGTAACCCTGGCTTGTTAAACAAGCACCTGGTCAAATGATACGTACCTTGAGCTGTCTACTGCTCCCAGTGCCATAACTCATTCTTTATATAATGCCCATAATGCTGTATCCTTTGCGTCGTTCAGGGCAAAAATGTTTAAATGTACATTAATTTTGATTACTTTTACTATAGCTAGATATATAAAAACGCATAAGTTAGCAGTGATACAGTCTATGTAAAAATCCATTTTCGTATCGTGACACATGCGTTCCAAGGTCTATTTTACGGTATCAGGGGATAAATCTACCTTGAAGCGTGTAAAGATTTTCAGGTCGACTAACTCCTGCCTTGCCTTTGGGCGCTTAAGTCGTTAGACATTTCGGTCCCCCAGCCCAGTATGGAATCTATCGACCTGGTTCATCGTGGAAACTTGAGGGTACTTAAGTGTCCCAAGACAGTAATAAAGATAGCAGCACCAAGATAGTAAAATGGCCGTTAAGTTGAAAGTGAAGGTATTTGATGGGTGATGAAAAGTTAGCATCGATTTTACGGGTCAGTCAAGAGTTCAAAGAAGAGAAAGAGATGGGGAACATGTCCGTCTAGAATTTATGGTAGCAAACATGACGTTTCCTTTGCATTTGCTTGTTTGTTATTACCTCAGTAAAGGAAGAACATGACCTTCAACTTGGGTACTGTTGCTGCAATTGTCTGTGTGTGTTTGTTTGTTTGTTTGTTTGCACCTATAACTAAAGGCCATTTGATGTTTGAAATTTTACATGTCGGTAGTTATTGATGACCCTACGTTGCATGGTGATCTGGGCACCGTACCAGAATGTTCCGGTAATTAAATATGTAAGACCGACATCCCCATCTTGAAAGTAGTGTGGTACAATCCATTGAAACATCTGCCGGTTATCTAATAATAAAGGGTTAATGCCCCGGCCCGAGGTGTATATGGTGAGATAATCCCTGGTCAGGTGCGATAACCACCGAATAAACCACCGAGTGAGCGTAGCGAACGAGGTGGTTTATGAGGTGGTTATCGCACCTGACCAGGGATTATCTCACCATATACACCGAGGATAAGGCGGGGCATTAACGTTATTATCATATAGCCTACACAAACTGACCCATTTAAGCAACAAATTCCTTTATAATACATACATCCCTTATTCAAGACTTCCAAGGCTTGACATAATGACAAATTCCCTTCTGCTGGGACAAGTGTGTTGCTATTCAATCCTAAGTTATAGTTGTACATATTCAATAAATTTGAAGGAATACGAACAGTAATAATGTTTGGATCAAGGTCGGTTTCAAGGCTTTAAATACTAACAAAGATGTCGATTCATTATGTTACTTGTTAAATGGAACTGGACCATCACAATAGACTTGGTCCCCATGTAAATCTAACATGGGCTGCACACTGTACAAAGCATTCCTTTCTGCTGGGACAAGTGTGTTGCTACTTAATCCTAAGTTATAGTTGTACATATTCAATAAATTTGAAGGAATGTGAACAGTAATAATGTTTGGATTAACTCTAACATGGACTGCACACTGTACAAAACATTCCTTTCTGCTGACGCATGACGCCGTAACACGTAGATTCAGGCCAGGCAGGTGGGTATCGCTCCCCTGATTGGTCAGAATGAATCGACACCGGCACCGGTGTCGATTTGCATCGACACTGGTGCCGGTGTCGATGCAAATCGACACCGGTGCCGGTGTCGATTCATTCTGACCAATCAGGGGAGCGATACCCACCTGCCTGGCCTGAATCTACGTGTTACGGCGTCATAACCAACGTGGAACGGGGCCTTCTGATTGGTCCGCGGCGCCTGGCTATATGATAATAGCCTTTATGACAAAAGCTCTCGCTATCTGGAGCTAGTCAGCCACTCTCCAAGTAGAGGTTATGACACTGCCGTGGTCAACGCTTAGTCACTGTTTGTAATGAGTGGGCAGAAATGAAAAACGGTTTTAAACTGTTAAGTGGGAAATAAATACCATAGAGCGAACATCATAATTACGTCAGGGAATTTTTTTAAATATTTATTTTTGAAAAGTGTATAAAAGCGAATTACCACATACTATTACTAGGAACGCAGTCAGTAATACATTAGTAAACGGAAACTTTAATGATTCCGCCAGGTAGCCAAACAGCCACAAGGTGTTGTTGCGGCCTTTTCATAATGTCTTGAACACCTGAACATCTGAGTTGCGCACGCCTTGAGCATTAGGTTGTCTTGGCCTATCTTCGCTGACAAAAATCAATGTAATAAGTCCACTTTTGGCTGCGCCCTTTGACGCTGCATCAATAGCTTAAGGTTTCTTTAAATTCGCGTTTTTTTCTGTTTGTTTACAATACTTTTGCGGCCCTTTGGCACTCAGAAGAATTATGAAACTGGATATGACGTGTTTCATCTTGAGATTAAGGGGAAAGTGAATGAAAGTAGAATTCAACAAAGATGGATATGAATTGATATGAAGACCATAAAATATCCGGGACAAATGTTACAAAAGAATGAAAGTTCTGCTGCAGTACCAAGGTCACACTCCAATCGGCCAAAAATTGACCTTAGCCTTCGTCTCCCCGAGTATCACCTATCCACATACAAACATCATCACGATCAATACAGAGGTTACTAAGTTGTACTGACCAGAACTATACACACACACAACGCATGCATACTGACACACCATCTCAAGTTTTCATCAAGACAACAAGAGCTTGACACCCCGCCTTCTCGGTTGTACGTGCGTCTACACACGTGGTGCCTTTTGTTTGCTGTTTCGTTTGATCCTGATATATTACTCATTATCTTAGATAGCAGTTCACACTTCATAATTCAAATCCCATGATTGTTTATTACTTCATGCTAATCGCTAGTCAGAAATCTTCACTTCAACTTTGATGTCTTCTGATCAATTGATATCTTAACTGACTTAAATTTTATCTTATAAAACCCGTAATCGTTTTGATTATACTTTAGCAACTGTCAGAAAATATAAAACTCGACCCAAATTCGCCTGTCTCAGTTTAACGATCTCGCTGTGCAACTAAATCCTTGATGTCATTGATAGGAAGAACAACACTTGCGGCAGTCTCAATGATGGATGGAAGTGCTATCCAGATATGATTGTTCTACATACGTCATGTCAACTTTCACAAAGCGTTTAATGAATCATCAGACGAACGGCAAGCCAGATTTAAACTTTATAAAACAAGAGGCTGTCGTTTTGAGATTAGTAGATCCATTTGCAAATGCTTTCTGTCGTTAGAGGCTCTTTGTAGCAAGTAGTTTCGGGCCCCGTAAAAAGTTTCATCAGGTTGGTTTTGTTTTTGTTTTTCTCTACAGACTTTTCGACAAATTATCTGCTGTCTTCATTGGTGTAACGTATTCAGCTTGTCCTATCAGTTCAACAAATTCACCAATCCATACGAGCGCACTTAGGCAGTCACAATGATGGATGAAAGTGCTATCCAGATATGATTGTTCTAAATACGTCGTGTCAACTTTCACTAAGCGTGCAATGAATCATCAGACGAACAACACAACAGATCTAGACACTGGAGAATAAGATGATTTCGCTTGGTGATTATTAGATACATTTGCAAACGCTTTCTGTCGTTAGAGGCTCTTTGTAGTAAGAAGTTTCGGGCCTTAGGTGTCTTAGGTACACAAACTTTGTTTTTCTTTACAGACGTTTCAATGAATTATCCACTACTACTAGCATGTTTTCTTCTTCGGTGCAAAGTAAGCGGAAGCTTGTCCTATTGCAAAGTAAACTCTACATGAGAAGAAAAATAAAGTTGCACACTATGAAAATTATTTTGCAGGGATAAGATTAGGCTATTACAAATGACGACCAAATACAGATAGTGGCAAGTTATTTTTAGAAAGGCCGTCATAGATTTAGCACAATATAAATTCACCAACCCCTACGAAATCGTTATTTCTCTTTCAAATCTTACAAACGTCTGAAAATGGAACTTAAAGAGAATGTACTACCCCCTGATTTGTTTGTATCCCCATACCTACATGTACATCAATTCAAATGTATCACAGCCCGATGTAAAATCATAAATACGTCACGGACTATATGTGACCCACGGTCTCTGCTTTTTTAATGTTCAAATGATTGACAGTTAAGAGTATGCAAATGAACAAACCATGAACATGCTAAACGATTCTATGATGACCATCCTTTACTGCATTTGCCACTATCCCCTTAAAAAACAAAAACCACTACATTCGTTGCATAAATGGAAACGTATCACTGCACAATGTAAAATCATAAATACATCACAGAGGATATGTGACCTACGGTCTCTTGTTTCTTTTTATGTTCAAATGATTAACAGTTAGGAGTATGCAAATGAACAAACCATAAACATGCTTAACGATTCTATGATGAATACTCTCCCACCGCGGGATGTTTTTCCCTTACTAATGCCTCAGTCACTTAAATTTGTGTGCAACGAGGGATGATCATTTCCTGCTCAATGCCGAACGAGTAACAGCTCTTGTCACTGATCGATGGTAAACATAATACATCATGGGAAAAGTAGGTTTGATATTCATCTTCACAACATGGTCGATTGATGTTTGGGTATATTTGAAACGATTGCCAAGGATATTGAGCGTAATAATGTATGCGGCGAATTTCTAAATAATCATATACAACGTCAACGTCGCTTACCATGTTGTCACCTTGTATTATTACATAACTTAGTATTTTATTTTGATGTATTATTGATGATCCTTATTGACATTCGAGGCCCTAACCAAAACCGAATGCGCTGAGGTTTTTGGGCTGTCAGCAGTGATAACGAACCAGTAATTGACGATCCAGTTATTGTGGATATATCAAGCATTTATATCATTACGTTCACAACGGTGAACCGATTTGTTCCGACAGAGTACTTAACAAGGGACTGTAAGCTAGGGACTTTAAAGAATTATAATTGATGTAGGTTTAAAACATTTTGCACAAAACGACGAGAAAAATACAGCATTATTAGCATTATATGTACGAGGGGTGATCAATATGTTCTCGGCCTAACCCAGAAATAATAAGCACAACTCAAATTTTGAGGCACAACTTTATAGTATGAAGCTAGTCTTTTATCAATATCCTCCAAATTACAAATCATTGGAGTCATTACTTTCACACCACTTTTTTTCTCGCCACTTACCTTCTAATTTGCATAAAACGAATGCCTGGAAAGTAATGACTCCAATGATTTGTAATTTGGAGGATATTGATAAAAGGCTTCATACTATAAAGTTGTGCCTCAAAATTTGAGTTGTGCTTATTATTTCTGAGTTAGGCCGAGAACTTATTGATCACCCCTCGTATTAAGAACTAGAGTTCCACGAACACATACCTTTGCCAAATAAACCAGGTTTGTTATCCAGAATGATGTCTGTAGAAAAATGCGTTACTCATTTCATTTTGTTTTGTAACAAGACAGACCTGCAGAAAGTAGATTTCCCTAACATTGCTTGGCACAGTACAATAAGTATTACCCCTACAGCATTAAATTACAATAACCACTGAGAGAATCAATATACTATACAGGACTGTTTCAGAACTGCAATCTTCCACATTGAATAAGATAAACAAATGCAACTCAACTCTAAACTAAGGGGCTCCTTATCAAACATGACCTTCGTTTCCCCGACCCATACCCACCTACCAAATATCATCAGGATCCATCCAAGGCTTCTCCAGTTATGCTGTTAACACACACACACACAAACACACCCAAAACATAACCTTAACCCTCCTGACAAAGTTAAAAATGCCTGCTATCCCCAGGAACAAGTTGCTAGGGGGCCCTAACATATGTCACTTCTTCCTAAGCACAACACCTATTTAACTTCTAAAAATCAGGACCATACATGTTCCTGACTATTCGTTCAAGTCTCCGACCCCTAACCAACTAAGTTCAAAAGATATAGCACAAAGTATGTCTATAGAAGCTAGGCATCTAAGTAGATCATATTACATGACACAGATTATACAACAATGTTTAAGAACTGGAATCTTTCAAATTTAATGAGGAAAACAATTGCAACTCTAAACTACACTGTACTGTAATGTACAGAACTACCCGGAATAGGAGTAGTAGGAGCGGTGAATTTGGTGAATAGGAGTAGGAGGAGCGGCTCTGTATTTTTTCGACTACTAGTATATCTCCGCGACTCAACCTCTGCTTGGAGAGTATCAATTTACATGTGTCTCTGCATTCCTCGGTATTCCCCGGGTGGAGTCGGGAAACAGCCTGCTTTGACGTGCAGGGGATTCCCCTATGTTGGGGAGGGTTGAAGCTGTAGTTTGGGAGTTTCTGCCTTGTTTTTTCCCCTCAAAATCACAATTTATTGATTGCCAATTACGCTGAAGAACCTAGAAGGGGTTGTGACACCACTGAGGAAGAGATTGACGATGTTTCTACCACTGGAAGTTGATGAAAACTTCGTCATTTTGACTGCCATTTGCCGGTCCTGTACCATGTGGTTGTATTTACAAACCTTTGTTTTCTTTGCTGTGAAAAAGGAGTAGGTGGGTGTTTTTTGGTGTTTATCATAAAGGACTGAGGGCCATGAGTGTCTGAAATTGTTTTCAAATTATTGATCCAGCCAAATTTCTGCTTTGTATTTGTTTGTTTTTTTCGCCTATGGGGGAGGGCAGCATGTTCAGACATGTATGTAACACTCGTTGAGGTAGCAAAGTCTGTTTTGGTTTTCCTCCAACTCATAATTTTGGTGAAATCTTCCTGGTCAAACATTAGGGGAACACTGATAAGGCCCATCTTTTTACAACTGGTCAAGGCTTTAGGTACTATCTTTGCTAGCAAGAATAAAACAGTTACAGTCACTTACATACATTGTTTTATGTTTTTATTGATTCAGGAAGAATAGCAAGGCATTCTAGCCTAGTTTTCAGTGACTTAGTTATTTTAGACTTTGTGGGTGATGTTATATACATTTCAAATATTTTTCGAGACTTCAAAGAAAATTTTTTTCTGTCCTTTTGCGCAGTATTATTCCTTAGGCCTAAGAAAAAAAAATGTTGTGTTTCCTGTTTCCCTACCTACCCTAAAAAAACCTGCCGACCCTAGACTTTTTTTTGGGTGGGCAGTGGAGTCACATAGCTTCCAGTTAGAATTTTCATTCAGCCTGCTTCCTATTGAAGTAAAATACTGCTTGTCCCATCTAATGAAGGATAAATGTATCTATCATGCAAGTTTGACATTGAAAGACAAGTGTCATTATGTATTTCAGTTTACTTTGTTCAAGTGTATTGTAATATGTATCAGTAGAGTTTTGGCCAGCCTAAAAAAAAATAAAAGAAAAAAAAAGATAATCCCTACCTACCGACCCTAATTTTTTCAGGACTGAAACAGGAAACACAACATTTTTTTCCTAGGCCTTACAAACTAGATACAGTCTTTATCTTGATATATTCATATTCTACAGGTTCTTAGCTTTTCAAAAAATGTATAGTTTTACCTATCTAGCATTAATATAAGTATCTGAACATCCCACAAACAGTTCGTAGGTTGGTGCGCTTGAGGATCGACAATTTTAGCTACGATTCCTGTATGCGCCGAAAATTTTAGCACGTCCTCTAAGGGACACTGTTTCAACTTTATAAATATGTCCCTGGTCCTGCATAATTATAGAAATATTTATAAAGTGGAACTTGATACTTCTGATAGTTTCTAGATAATGATAACAGCATTCTACCATTATTTACCATTCTTTAAACCCTATCTAAGCATTGCAGTAGTACTGTTCGGGGCCACCAGGATCCTCCCCCATTACAGGACGTTGGTCTCCAAGGCGCTTTGAGGGCTCCCTACCACTCAAAAATCACGACCGCAGCATGTCCAGAATGCGAGATATCAGACATGGAGGTTCCGCTGCAGTACCTTAGCAAGCCGCTAGGGTGCCCATTATCGAACTCCCCCTTCGTTCCCCAGACCCCTACCCACCCACCAAATATCATCAGCATCCGTCGCAGCCCTCTCGAGTTATAAGAAACTGCAACCGTACGGATCTCCCTTACCTTTACTTACAATTGATTTTAAAGTCTTGTACATACCGTATATTCTCGAATAAAGTACGCACCCCAATTAAAGTACGCACCCCTGATTTTGGACAAGTCTTAGACAGATCTTTGGGACTGAAAGGTAAAATGGAAACACTCAAATAAAGTACGCACCCCTTCTCCACCAATTTTGAACAGACCTTTAACTGGATAAATTCAAATTTATGATGTTTTCCCAAGGTTATTTTGCATGAAATAACCTGCATTTACACTGTCATTTTCTCTATGAACTTGTGAATTGCCTACTGCAAATTATAAAAATCACTGACAACTGGTAGAAGAAATCAGGAAAAACCAGTTGTACAAGTCAAAGTCACTAACTCAAAAGGATTGTATGCAATTGCAAATCTTATGTAAATCATGTTTAGACAATTTCTTTGTTTCATGTTTAGACAAGTACAAGAGAACAACAATGTGCATGTTTTGAAACATTACTAGAAGTGTAGCTCCACCTTGCTTTATTTTAGGCTTTTTTTACCATTTCTCTGTGCAGTGACCTCAAATAAAGTACGCACCCCAACTTTGGCAAAACTTGTAGCACCTTTTCAATTTTGAAAAGTAAAAAAAGTGCGTACTTTATTCGAGAATATACGGTAGATGTCTAGAACATTTCATACATCAGACATATTCTAAGCACCGTTTCAACCTTATGAATATTTCCCTGGTCCTCCATAATTATAAAAATATTTATAATGTAGACCTTGATACCTTTGATAGTTTCTAGATAATGATAACAGAATTCTACCATTATTTACCATTCCCTACCATTTTTTAAAACAAATTGTAAATGGGTCAGTGGTCTAGGAATATAACAATTCACACATCCTTGCAAAGAATGGTTGGCTGTCATGCAACAACAACCCACCAGAAAGGACTCACTAGTGCCCAGCAGTGCAATCAAAAAATATACAGTGGCAACAATAAGGCCTAACTCCATGGGAGCAACATACTACTTCTACCACTTGGCAACATTGGAGTGTCATGACAAAAATGCCTTGCATTTCCACAGAACTTTTCGACAAAAATGCCTGCTATCCCCAGAAACAAGCCGCTAGGGGACTCAAACATATGTCAGGTCTTCCTACAAACAACACCTTTCTAACACTTAAAATCGTTATCATATATTCTATCTTACCTGTCAGCTAGGTCATCAAAGTTGCTTCCAGACCGACAGACCTCCAAGTTAATCTCTGCTCCACCAGTATCCACAATTAGCAATTCTGGCAAACGTACAAATCCCTGTCTTCAAATATGTCCTGCCCCACAACAAACTCCATTGACTCAATCCTCAGAGATCAGCAGCTGCTACCTCACCTTAGGTCACCACCTTTCACCTCAACATTGGATCAAGTAACGCGTCAACTGTGCTGTGCACTCTCACTGATGGAATCAACCAATTTTAAACCAGGCTGGGGGGGTGTAATGCTTCAGAAGTTTTCGACAAGAATGCCCCGACTATCCCTACACTAGCCGCTAGGGGGCCCAAACTTATGTCACCAACTCCTGAGCACAACAGCTATCTAACACCCAAAACACGTGGCCATACCATGTTCAGAAGATGGAAAAACACACCCGGAAGTTGCGCTGCAGTACCAAGGGAAGCCGCCAGGGGGCCCATCATCGAACTCCCCCTTCGTTTCCCAGACCCCTACCCACCCACCAAATACCAGCTGCATCCGTCGAAGTCTTCTCGAGTTATGCTGTCCGCGGACAAAAGTTTGCAATTAAACCGGCGCCTGCACTTCCATGAAAGCCGCTAGGGGGCCCAAACTCGCAGCAATCACTCCCTGCTTTAAGGGCTCCCTAACGCTCAAAAATCACGACCGCAGCATGTCCGGAACGCGAGATATCAAGCATGCAGGTCCTGCTGCAGTACCTTAGCAAGCCGCTAGGAGGCCCATTATCGAACTCGACCTTCGTCTTCCACACCCCTACCCACCCACCAAATATCAGCTGCATCCATCGAAGTCCTCTCGAGTTATGCTGCTCACAAACGGGGAGAACCACACCACCAAACCGAAAACATAACCTTAGCCATTCTGGCAAAGGTAATAAATTATGGCATTTGGGAGCAGTAGACAGCTCATGGAACGCATCATTTAACCAGGTGCTTGTTTAACAAGACAGGGTTACGAGATACGGAATTTGGAGAGTTTCTTTGTGTGTGAAATCGAAAATTCATGTTTGTCTCAGTCGTCTTCAGCTCTATGACCCTATCACGTGGCTTGTGACGTTAGCAATGGGTCAAAGGTTGTTGAAAGTCAATGTCACCGCCCGTCCCGGCTGAGAGAGTTGTGCACCTTCATCTAAATTGCCTCCCCTCACGAAGTCATTCTGTTCGGTATCCAGAATATTGACACACGAAACTGTGTGGTCCGGTAACTCGATATGAATATGCTGTAAAACCTCGGCCTCAGATGACAAAGACAATTTATTTTTATAGCTTGGGATCCAAAAAGTTGATATGAGTTTGGTTTGGTTTCCTGTGATTTGTGTATAATGGCAGTTACCTGCAAAAGCCTGATGTAAGCTCAGTAGCGAGACTTGGTTATCCCACAAACGTTTAAACGCACAGTTATCCTCGACCCGACCATCTCTAGAAAATAGTGAGCATGTTAAATTTGATCTGAATCCGAAAATTTACAAGAAACCCGCCAGGAATACTTTGATAAGAGACAAAGATCAATCATAGTTATACGAAATACCATTGACTGAACAGTTTAGTGTGTCTCAAATCGTGTAAGGTTTTGTGAAAATACGTTGCAAGTCCCAACCGCATTTCATCCCGGCATTTTGTCATGACCAATGCGATTTGCCAGCCACTTTGAAGCTAGCGTTGACCCATCGAATTGCTCCCTATCCTCTAGAGTATCTGGCAAATCACATTCGTTACCATCGCAACGAAGGCAGTACTCTCCAAAAGGTCATACTGCGCTCTTCAAATCGTCTCCTGTGTTATTTGGAGGTCGGAATAGATCCCAAATGAAAGGTTGTTTATGACGCATGTAATGACTTTACGATAACCTCATGACAATACCTTTCAGCGCTTCGATATTTCACTTTCTTTATTGGTCCAACTTCTCAGTAACAAGCTGACCCTGTTGGCAATCATGTCAAATCAGATATGTGAAGGACTCTATTTCTATAGACGTGGTGACAATGGTAAGCAGTGGTGACTGGAATCATGCCAGTGTCCTTACAAAACACTAGGTAAACCTAAAGAAGGATTTATGGGCTTATTGCAGAGTACAAATAGCAGCGATGGGCGTTGTTATCTAAATAACCATACGTACATCTGGGGTACACAAGGATACTAGTGCTACTTTAATGGTGTTTATCGGTAGCTATTCTGTACATATCACACACAAGGTTGTCTCTACAAACAAAGTGACTGCGTTTCAATTGTCGTGATGGATTCAATAAATCAGGTAATCAAATGGTTAAATCATGATAGAATGAGAGTCTTGCGGTCAGCGGCTGAACTACACCTTGTGCCAGGTTGTGGTATACACACCAATGCGTCAAAATCATCATACAACATTACATACATCTTGTTTGTTGTGTTCGTCATTTTGCACTCTACTAATATATCCAACGGGGTTATCACATATGGTATGTTAATTGTTCAGAGACTTTATCATTCCCTTTCTTTCATATCAAGTATGTTGGCAGAGTTAAACACAGGGTTAACACGGATAGGCGCGTTGCAACGCCCAATAGCAATGTCCACGTTTACCGGTACATTTTAATATGTACTTTTACTTTACAAAATAAATCATAATCAGCATCTTTTTTCCACGTTTTACCGGTGCACGTTTCCTCTTCATTCAATATAAGCTCAACAAGTTTTACACGTAAATACAGTAACAGATTAAACTGTGTGGCATGATGTATAGCATGAGGAATCACAAAGATTTGTACCAGAACAAGCCTGTACAGAAACACCCGACCGTTACCTCACATTGGGAGGTTTGTGGCCGCTCAACGGCTCTTAGGCAATCTGTCGTTCTGACAGAAAAGTTACCTCAGAATGCAATCCAATAACACTCGACCCATCGTCCTTGCACCGCTGAAAGGGAAATCGAATTGCCTGGAAAAGCCTTAAGGGAAATTGTTGCATTTCCGCGTTGGATTTGGTTGAAGATTTAGACGGACATCCGAACGTTCTTGACTAAAGCTCAAGGACCATCTGCCTTTCTTAAGACTGCTGTGAAGAAACGGTGTCTACATTGGTATTCTCTACGGTCTATACAAAATAAGAGTAGGTAATGAAATATACGTTCCTTGCTTGAAAGTTTTTCATTATAAGTTTTCTCTGCCGTCGAAGCACAGCTATTGAAAATACATAGTTATACTGTACGGACGCTGTCTTGGTGACACTGAAGCCTTGTTCCCGTTCGGATAGGCTCGTACGTGAGAAGGGGTGGCATTTTGAAAAAGGCTGATGCTATTGACATGACGTCTATGATGTCAATAAGAAATTTCTACACAATTGACAAGATGTTCCCGTCGATGACTTTTTTTTTTGGCACTGTTGACACTGTTTGGCACTGCGGGGTTCGTTCACTATGGCACTGTTTGTTGTTTTCGCCGATTTGTTATAATTTAGATACTGCGTAATGCGTAAAAGTATGACTTAGAAGAAAATGAAATGCACAAAAAGTAAGAAAATCATTCTGTATCTCTGGAATTCGAGTCATCTACGAACCCCGCAGTGCCTCACCGGTGGCCCAAGTGCAGTGAGATACCACCTATATATATATATATATATATATATATATATATATATATATATATATATATATATATATATATATATATATATATATATATATAAGATGCTTGTGAAGGGCCACGGTCAAGCTGTATAACAGTGCTGAACATACCATAGAGAAATCTTGCGCAGAGTAACTTTATGTTCTGTGAAAACAAAATGCTATCCACTGAGAGTGTTCTGCTTTATGCCTGTCCAATATAGCAAAGTTGTAAATCTCGGTGCGAGTTTCTGAATACACACCACGTGTGAATTCATTGTCGGACAGTTAACTACCTGGCCATAAAATCTCGAACAGAAAGTATGCTTTTTTAATTGTGTGATACAACTGGCGTGTATACTAGTATTTGTCACAAAAATGTATGTTAACTGAATTATACTATTATTATTATTGAAAGTAATCGGAAATGTTCTGTTCAATTCACAGCTAGGGTATAAAACCCTCTCCAGCACCATTACTCTGGTGTCACTGACGAAAGACACCGGATGGTTGTCTGAAACGTCTGACCGTTTCCAAAATCATATCCAATTGGTTAAGTAATTGCTATTTGGCGTGTCATATTACCTGGATGTCTAACCTTTATGGACGTGCCCTGTTTGTTAGTGTCTTACGCACCTGAAGCCTAAGCTAGTCCAATGTGTTTTCCAGAGGAAATGTACCGTAAAATGCCACCCTTTTAAACGATTAGGGTTGCTTATACCTGGATCAACCCGACTACTCATGTGCGTTGTTCACGACCTTTCGACGTATACGCAGTCGGCCTTAAGTTCGCACGTACACTCACATGGTCTGCTGACCATCGCTCACGAATGACTGCAATACAATTGACTCACATATTACAGAGGGTTATTTTGGTTTGCAAGCAGAAACTTGTTTCTGTGCATGATTTTTGCAGGCGTTCCACAAGGATCCATGCTAGACCCACAGTGCTTGTCATCTACAAATTTCATTGGTCCTGACAAAATGGCAACATTGCTGTTCTGTAATGGTGGGTGTATATTTCAAACGTCGGTTTAAGAATCAGAGTAAGCCTTTTTTTATTTATCCTAGTCCAGGCAATGTATGATAAAAAAATGTTATTCTCCGTTTCCATTTGAAAGTTTACTCAGCTGTGCGGTTAACTTGTGACTTTTTATCTGTTCTGATGGCATTTGCAAGAGGCTTCCGGCGAACCTCTTTGACTCGCAATCTTGGAATAACTCAAATTGTCTACGTGTTTCATGTGTGCACCTCCGTTAACTTTATGTCTTTGAGCCACAATCCTGTGACAGATAACGAGTATGAAAAAGATAGTTTCTTCCCAGAGGCTCCCTAGCCCGCCTTTTGGTATCAAAAGCCCATGATAAAAGACATGTTTAGTCGTAAGCGACTAGACATAAACCGTCCATAAAATAACCTTTTATATGTTTTGAAACCATTTGAAATCTTTCAGGTTCCTCGCTTTGTAACTTAACAGTTCTGACCTGAATACTTACATTGATATAAGATGAGAAGACATGGTATATGTGAACAAACCTTCAAGTACTTTATGAGAAATAGCTCTATACAAAAGCACATAGTGATAGAAAGTAGAAAAACGAGCGCAGAAGTTATGCACTTTACATAAGCAGTTTAGGAAACTACCGGCGATGTTTACAATACAGTACCTTCACCTACCAAAAGAGACTTTCAATATGTTGTATTTTATTCTATATCCTATCAATAATTTCTGAAACAAATGAAAAAGATCAGTGTATAAAAGCAAATATTTAGCAGTCTATGAAGTGTAGGTGACATGAATATGCATACAGCATCAATTTTTAAAAATCTGATTTATTCAATGTAATGTAATTGCTGCGTCTGTTCCAATGAATAATGAGTTTTAGCAAAGCTTATATCCCACGATAGGAAAATCATCATTTCATGTAATCAATCAGTGAGATCTTTAACGATATATGAGAGACGTCTGGAATAGAATGATATCTCACTTAATATTTTTCCGATCTCTTTATATTATCTTAAACAAAAAAGATGGTGGGACGAATTTTTTCAAATCGGCTGGTTCTGCTTGATTTCTGCTGATTCGGTTTCAGTGTGAAGGCCGGGAACCGAACCCCTTTCCTATCGATCCTGCATCCGCTAGTCTATCCATTAAAACATCGACACCACTCAAGAATGATAAGATTTTCTTTTTAATTTTGACGGCATTATGTTGGTATTACGATTGCATACAACCGTATTACTAGATGCTGTTGGCTGCAATAATATCGTAATCCGCTTGACGCCATAACAACGAAGTGTGTTTTATTATACGAAACGTTCTCATAAGTTTGACTGAGCATGATTTATCATGGTAATATACCAGTAAGCGTTGTAAAGACTCTGTTTTACCCACCATTTTGTCTTGCTATACGATCAGACAACACCAAGCCGAAATCAATTCATCAGTAGCCAACAACAAAGCAATGACTTGGTTGAAAGTTATAAACAGATCAGTAACGGTTTTGTTAAGGATCATTTCACTACTTTAGAAGCGGAAAAGTTCAAGGAATGCCGTGAGGTACAGATTTAGTATCATCCGAGTACGAGACGGATAAAAGCACGCAGTAAGCGTGATAAATGACAAAAAGCGGTTTGGATGACAGGGAATTACAAATATACAACACTCTTTGATATCATGGAGTATAAGATAGTACGTTTAAAAGATCTGCCTACATATGAAATATAATGTGTTAATAGAAGGTTTACATGGTAATGGAATATGAAATATATGTTGTGAGCGATGAGGGGAAACTTGTGAAAGTATCCTTCCTGTGAGTGTTCCTCGCTGTAAAATACTAGTAGTAATAATCGTTCCTTTAATGTGCAGCAACTGGCTGCCCTAATGTCATATGCAAATTTCTGTTAATAAAATGCAACTGAATTAATTGTCTCCACGTCGAAAAAACATCATCCTATATCTAGACCTCATATAGCAAAATTAAAAAAACGACGAAGAAATATGTTGTGGAAAATTATCACTATTATAAAATACAAATCTTTTGACAACTCGGAATTTGACACAAATTAATGAATGTATTAGCTGATTAACTAATTAATTGATTGATTGATTGAGTAATCGACACAACAACAGAATAGTACAGATACCAAAAAACTTCCAAATTGAATTTGACTTTTTTTTTGTAATGGTAATTAAGAATATCTATGAACACATTATAATCAATGGTAGGTCTAGTGTCACTAGAAACATGAAACTGCCTGTATTACTTGTGTGAAAAAACTTTGCTTTGTAAAACCGTCGCATACTTCCCGTTGTCTGATGGTAGACGCGGAGCACTATGGGTAACGCGGGGGGGGGGGGGCAAACAAAATTCATAACAACTTCGAACGGGTAACAACATCGACCGGAGCGTGCCATTCATAGTGCGCAGGGGGGGGGGGGGGCGTGATATAACGAACCACTGCATGTGGTGACTCTGCGAATTTGGTTTTGATATTCTAATGGCGGTCACACTATTCTTGTTAATTGCACACAAAAAAACACCAGTATTTCTCATATATTTCATATGGACATCCGTAGAAATATTTGCCAGATCAGGAACGCCATTTTTTCCAATCAAATTTGGCCACCTTACAAATATTGTGAGTATTGCATGCATGAATTCAGCTGCTACGGATTATCATTTTCCATTAATGAACAAAATCGATTTCTTTTGATAGTTTTGTACGATACCAATTTATTCTTTGTATAGCCAAAATGTTCTGTTGGGCTCATGCTTAAAAGTGCCTGTAAATAATTTTTGTCATGGCAACACTGAAATCAATCTTGTGTAACGGCTTTTCAAAGGGATGCATCTACGTATGTAGAGAGACGTATGTTAATTTCGTGGAAAATTCATCAAGACATTATGTTCATTCGGTTCCGTTCTTTTGATCGAAGAAGTTACTTTGAATGGAAAATCATACTTCCGGCAATGAAATAAAGAACAGACACTCCGACGACGAGCAATACGTACTTTACGCGACTGATCAGCACAAATCTACGTCATGTTGACGTCAGATCTCTGAATTGCTCTGCGTATCTCTGGGACTCATCTTTTCTGATAAGCGGTTGTAGCTTTTTTCTTCGAAAAGACAAGTAGAAGTGATTTCCTTTTTGCATCGAATCTACCATGACAGGATCCTTGATAGCAATTTCGCCCATTACCTTTGATGTGTCGTCATTTCACAACCGTTGGCTTACGTCACATTGCCTCCTTGTCGCCTTTGATCTTTTATATGCGAAGTAGCCTTACAAATCCAGAAGCATATTGTACGTATATAGAAGTTACACGATAAAAATTGAAGCGGTGGTACGCTGTTACTTCCGCACCAGTGCAAAAGAGATCCGTTTGAAATCTCAATTTTCCACCAATTCATTGTAAAAAGGAATCCTCCAGGTGGTCAATGTGTTACTTCTATCACATTGAACTTGTATTGGTAGTGCAAAAAAATCAATCGAATGTTGTAAATTTTATAATTTGTAACATTTAGAGGTTTTTGCAATGTTAGCTTCAAAAAGCATGTTTCTATGCATCATCAGCAATTTGTGTCAATATACGTATATCAAAGAAATCTTATCACTTTTTTCTCTCTCTTTCCGGGCCATCGACCGCTGTACATACCGCTATTAAAACAGGCAACAAAAAGACACCGACACTCTATCTGATGTCGGTTCCTTTTCTACTTGCCGCAGTAAATTTGGTTCAGTACTATCCTCACAGGAGCCATGTGTTCATTTCAGAATTCAGGGCAAAGGGATTACAGTCAATGACGTCATATCCCTCCGAAACACCGTAATATAGTGGGCTTAATGCGCTCTCTTTGGAAGGGAATAATCCATTGAAATGGATGCTTTCAAATCCATGGAGATTATTAATGTTTTCTAGGAAAATTTTTCACATTAATAAAATATGCGTGCCAATAAACTTTTGGGTGATCGGTTTCATTGTTATGTATTAGAATACTACCAAAGCTTGAAAGAAATTCAGCAACTCAAAAATGTACATAAATCTGATGTGTATTGGAAAACCAATGATAAAGAGTAGGTAGGATTTACAGTCACTCTAAAGATACACAGTAAAATACTAATAGACAAATGTGTAAATCGATGCATATGCACGCGTTCTATTGAGTCATAGATGTGTCATACAGGATGCATGGATAAAGTTGATAAACAAAGGCTAGGTACGATGGTTTCGTACAGAGAATTCTGTTATTAGTCAGTATTTCAGATCGACTAACTCAGTAGTGTTGATGACTAAACCCATGAGACTATACCCATACGTTATACTGAGTGACTGTGTAGTAGTTGTCCCTGGTGCTGAATAATTTGCTGTGATTAATCCTATCTATTTTCTAGGTAAAACTACATGTTGGTATAACGCCAAACTCAAGCAAACATTCAGCTACAAAATCTAAGATTGTCTCTTTTAATAGTGTAATAACAAATAAATTTGGTGTTAAATCACATTTTGTTGCATACTACTCTCACCTAATCTCCAGGCAGATTAACCGGTGGACTAAGATAGTATCAACGCAGGCCAATGAGTATTGCCGGCCAAATGAGTACGGTGGTTAATGAACACTCCTTTGGCCGGCTATACACCTTGTTCGGCATCAATTGATTTATTCCACTAGTAAATTTGCCCGGACAATGCGATTATTGTCGTCTACGGTTATATTCTTATGGATCATATTTGTGTCATACAGCTACAGGATATATAGAATATAGGGGTTCAGATTATTGCAGTTTTGTTCAGTTCATCCTCTGAGGGGTGACACCAGGATTTCCACAAAGTCCTGTCCAGCATGACAGAGAAAAGCTGTGTCGGATGATTACATCTAGGGTAAACACGTGACAGTTGCTTTTACCTATTCCGAAGGGATACTTTGAAGCTGATTGCAAACGCTGGAGGTCATAAATGTAGATTACCTTGTTTTTGTATTTTTCCAAAAATCGATTTTCCTTTTCCTGCCTCAAGAAACAAACAAGACAGGAAAAAAGGACACATGCATCTTGTGTAAGGCTATAAACTTTTACCAATTTGCTTTTAGCGTGTGAAAATATAGATATCAGTTGTCTCATTCAAAATTGCATCAGGAATGCATTGGATGTAAGAGACAACGGAGGCTTTTTGAATTTGGAGAAACTGTATGTAATTGTAACCACGTTGCAGGTTTAAATGTTAATCTGACAGATATTAATTCAAAGACCGTTTAACCGTCTAGCAATCTTCACTTAGTGGCAAAAATGTATTAATTTTGTGATGTATGTTGTCATGTTTTGATATGTAAGATGAAATTAAAAGCATTGATAGTTCTCCTTCTTCTTCCATCTGCCTTACCCTGGAGTCGCGGGCACCAAGGCAGTCCCTGTAAAGCCAGTCTCTCTTTCAATCAATAGAAATACATCGACAATTTCAAACGTATTGCTATCAATTTTTAGGACGAACGGCAACGGTTACTTCTAGAACGACACTCCGAGCACCAACTTAGGCCATGCACCAACTTAGGCCATGTTGATTTGATTATATGGATGACATCCGCGCGCATCAACTTTAGGCCGTTTCCAAAATGATTAAAAAAAACGTTTCCAATCATACTCTAAATCGAACATAGCAGCTTCAACATAAGCAAGTGTATGTGGTGGTTTGCAAAAATAAATATCGGAAAACTTATACTAATGTCATAGAACATTACAAGATCAAAGAATAATGTGAAAGAGCAAAAAATTGAAGAATCTATTGTTCGTCATACTATATTCTGTGTGTTCAGTCATTTCTTCAACCTTACTTGACACTGATTTAATAATGAAGTCACCTTTTTGTAATTTTATTCGTACGCTCGCATCAGTTTTTGCATTGCCGTTGGATGTCATCCATATAACCAAATGAGCATGGCCTTATCCTGTATGTGACGTCCTGGTTTAGCCTATACATGATGAGAGCTTTTGATGAATTTACACCACAGCCTGCACGCGGAGTTGCGAGCGACAACGTGCATTACTTAACCTTAAAAGCCTACGTGAAAGACATGTTTCCAGGAAACCGCAGCCGTATAAAGTGAGACGAAGGGACCTGAAGATTGGAAGGGACTATTCATTAAGCGAGGGAAGACGCAGAGATGTTGTTTCGGTTAAAAGAAAATGTCAAAATCATTTCAAGTCCTATACCATAACACCACCTTTATGCTTGTTGTGGTTGTCTGTGTACAAATACATCCATTGCTGTTAGATCAATTATTAAAGCCCACTTTATGTGAATCAAAGGTGTGCAATTTTCTTGGAATTTCAAACATGAGGTTTAAACATGAGATTTATGCTAATCCATAAAGATGCAGTTTGAAATGACAACGTGTGCCACATGTGGAGCATTTAAGGTGTATGTCGTTCATCTAATGCAGGAATACCAGGAAAAGGGGATGATGAAATACGTAATAAAGCTACCAAGGGACTTGTTATAAGGGTGAAAAGTCCTGTAGATTCCCAGAGTTTCTGTTTCAAAAAGTTAGAAGTCAACTGTACTTGAGAAAGCTGCCAAGGAAGTAGTTGGTAAGGTAAAGATAACTTTAAATTCAAATCGTTAAATTCAAATCTCAAATCTTTGTAAAGCTGTTAAAAGGTCTGATGTAGTTTGCTTTTCACCAAGGAAAAAACACAAACAGCATTTTTTTTAATTTAAAGATTCTACTAAACGTTGTTTTGATGTGCTGTAAATATCTGTTGTAGTGTCGGTATTACGGTTAGGGTCTTAGGCCAGGGAATTGAAGGTTCGAATCTGACATGCCACCCATTTTGAACTTTGTCCTTGAGAAAGGCTCTTAAATAGATTTTCTTCACTGAACTCAGATGATAATGAGTACCTACATTCAGTTAAAGACGTCCCACGGATCGGACGTTACGTGGAAGCCCCGTGATTGAGGAAGGGTTACTTTAAGTACACTAAAGAAACCACCTTCATCATCGACAAGAGCATGAGACGTCCCCGCTGTGAGTGAGTGGTTCACAAACAACCCCATAACCACCTGAGGGCAATTGTCGTATTGAGATCCTCTGATTTAGCGCTGAATGGCAGCCGCTCCAGACCCTCGCGTCTCAGTCCAGCCAATTATAAGCTCGTCACATGTCGGCCCCTGGCTGAGAAGAGAGAACATTCAGCTCACACAATGACAATAACTAAACGTAAAACCAGATCTTTCAAGTACTGTAATCATTGAATATGAAATCTGTTTTTTGTATTATATCTTTTTGCAATGTGAGTATGTAGACCTAATATGACATTTGGGCAGACTTTATACGTATAATGCCGATGCAATATTGATTTTCAAAACAAAAAAGACTTTTGCCAAGAGACTCTTGTGATTTTTACCGTCCTTTCTTCAAAGATGTTGTGTATCCTGCTACAGTCCTGAAGAGGTCAATAAGTAGGGACTCTCTTCCAAATACAGCTTAAACCCATAAAACTGAAATGCATTGAGACATTGTTATTTTCAATATCATATTTCAATCAAGCAGATATACTGTTATGTGGTGTGTCGACACGATAGGAACCTTGGTTAGGTGTATCTGTTTATATTATGTTTCCTATTATAGAATAGAGAATGAAGAGAGCGTGCTGAAAAATACGTCTACAACATTTTTGTCACTGACTGAACTGATTCAAATTTCTATGTACCTTGCCTGTGGTCGACCCCTCGAAAGGCTTAAAAGGGTAGATTTTTGCTAGGATTGCTCGGGTATCTGAAAACAACACACATTCCTATGCCTAGATGAATCTCTTCAAACCCCATTAGGCGTAGTGCTTCTTCAAAGGGTATCCATTTCATTTTGAGCGCACTTTATAAAACACGTGTACGCGCACATGCCTAGCGCTTTTTACAAAGAGCAGTTGAAAGAGCCACCAGTCTTTTTCAATCGGCGATGTAGTATTCACAAATTAACAATTGTACGTATTACAGCAGCCGTTCTTTGTCCTTAGTCTTGAATAGTGTGCTGCTATTAAATCTGATGATATTTACCATCTACATCATGCAAGCAAGCTTATGCCAGCATGTAACAGCAAAATTGTGGAGCTTGAAACGGACATTGTGATAGCCTATAATTTCGATATCATTTTTTGCCTATGTATGTGTATGATACGCTCAACGGTGCCAAAGGAGGATCCTTAGTCCATGGAATGTCTTATTCCAGTCTTAACATATAGAAAGAAAGTGTTTGAGACCAAAATCATCTGACGCAAACGATATGCTAATCGCCAGCTAGTTAAAGAGAGGAGAGACGTATCATATGGAGATACATGTCCAGTGTCATATGGTTAGACCACAGACTCGTGTACGGACATGTGATGTAACAGTCATACCATTCCCATTAAAATTACAATTACAAATACAATTCAATCTCTACAACTGGATAAAACGGGGATTTACTAATATTGTTTACCTAGATGCCTAGCCCTCATAAACTTTCCCATTGGCCTAAATGCATATGTTCTTGGGGAAATAATACCAACAATACATCAATCTTCTTCAAACATGGAAATCTATCATAAAGGTCTAGAAGATTTATGTAGGATTTTCTGGATATAGTTGACGTTCCTTGGGCTATATGATTTCATGGCCGTATAACTTTAGTAGTTTGCAACGTTCCATTATGTAGGTGTATGAGCTTGGGGACAGCGCAATGGCAATGAAGAATCATCAGGCAAAAATCTTACATGGGAATCAAAGTGAAAATGAAAAACATTTCCAGGAATATTACATAACCTTAATATTAAATAGCATTGAATTACGTAAGTGCATGATCTTTTAGGCATAGAGGAAAACAATCGATCTTACTCAAGTACGTAATATGTAAAATGCGTCTCAAAACTGCCTAGAAGATTTCATTGCCTAAGATTTCCTGAAACGTATTCTGTAGTTGTATAACCTTGACATTGTACCATATCGAAGCAGGTAACGGGGGGATCTCTCTCTAAAAGTATGGAGGAGCGGGCAGATTTCAATTAAGCTACGCGAAATCAAATTAGCCACTTCAACATGTAGGTTAAAAGCAATACAAGTTAGATCACTTACAGCGGTGTAGGACACGTGCTTTAAACCAGTAAGCATTAAGTAATGTGTATGTATGCGAGGTTTTACGCAATTAAGACAAATATGCCCCTCTATGTATGAAAGGCATGCAGCATACAGCCTAATATCATCGTTTTATCTAAACTATCATCATTTTTATTAAACTTAGTTTACGCGTCGTCTGCTAAAACAACGCAGTTCTGCCTACTGTATGTATTACGTATCGTTCGAAACGTGCGTCAAACAATATCATTTTTTTCTTTCTAATTGTCGTCTTCTATTTCTTTTGATTTATGTCATTTCTCCACCTGGCACCTAACTCTTACCTACAATGCAGACCTTTCAACCGTTAAAAGCAAACAAAGCATGAATGAAGCCACAAATCAATCTGGATTGTCTTGACAATCCTCTTCTTAGATGTCTTGATGTTGCCCTTTGAATAGTGTAGCCACGCTAATAGTACTGAGGCATTGCCTTTCGTTATTGTTGCTTGGTGTGGTATTAGGCGTACTCAACCCCTGATTTAAGAGTAAAGGTCACGTGTAATGCTAAAGTACGATCTACACCTGCCTTTCACTCAAGTGCAATCTGACAACAGTCTGTGCTGGATTACAGCCGTGCTCTGTGGGCGGAAAAGGTTTAGACTGTAACGTTTGCAGAGTAGTTAGGGGTTAAGTTACTCCATTGACGTCTTAAATAATGTCTCAGATTTCTTCTTAGAAATGTCACGGGCGCTGTATCACTGACGTTGCTGACGTGCAGACGTGAGTAGTGTTAGCCGTTGTTGAAATGGAAAGGCCACTTTGAATTCTGCCATGAATGACGTGGTAATTGCCATGGTTGTGAGTGTGTGTTTTGTTTGTGTTGGGATGAGGATCTTTCTAGGACACATGTCTGAATATCGATATTATTTGTTCTGATGTACACTTGTGATAAATTGACAATTTCTCTTTAAAGAAACTATCAGCAAAACGTCAATATGATATCACAATCTCTATATACCCTAGATAAATTGAAATTGGAATAATGTCAACTTTCAGTTGATACTATATTCCATATTTGATTTCAATATTTCTAAAAAAATCAAATATACTATTCTATATAGATTTTGCAGTTTTTAAACATAAAATAAAAGGGTGCCAAAGAGGGAGAGAGAAAAAATTATTTTAGCTATACATAAACAAAAACGACATATAGCTTTCAATAATTTGTCAAGACAAATTATTGTTTTACGTCCATACAAATCTACCCGAGGTCAAATACGCTTATAAAAGCCCATAACTTGATTTGATCTGAATATGTCTGCAGTTGATAATAACCTTGAGGGATCACTTTGAGATGATTCTTCATACACAGAATATGAAATTGTTCGGGTTTCAAAGTCCGTTCTCTTTAGTACTATCCGACCATGAGTGCTTGCTCTTTGGGTTATACTCCGCTTAGTTGGTTGTTATCGTATAACCTTTGATTGAGTATACCAAACCATGTGCATATTACTATGCTTTCAGTAAGGGTTGGGTTTGCATCGTATGTCTACAATGCCAGCATTTTATCGGATTGTTATAGGTCCCTGTTCTTTTATGGTTATGATTACTACAGTAAAACGATATCATTGGAAAATGTCCAAGGGACCTTGCAGATCTTTAAATCAGGATACAGGGAATTGTAAAGGACAATGGATAACTGTGTGTATGTATTTGCTAACTACCGAAACGTTTGACAAATAGCTGCAGTGATTAGTTAAACAGACAATTGGTATAATTTGTGTTGTGCATTTCAAGTTTGCTGAATGTAATATCCTTAGGTAAGTTTTTTTTATTGATGGAAACTGTTTCATTTTTTTTCTCAATTCTAAGATTTGCTTTCAAATGTGACATGTGTAGACAATTGGTACAGTTTGTGTTGTGTATTTCAAGTTTGCTGAATGTAATATCTTTAGGTAACTCTATGACAGAAATTGTTTCATTTTGTTTCTCAATTCTAAGATGTTTTTTTTTTTAAATTAAATGTGACATGTATACGTAAAACACATGTCGTTGCGCAACGCCCCTGTTGGTCCCGCCCCTGTAGTTAAATTGAAAGCAAGGCCACAAATTGACAGGCTTGTCAGTGGTGAATCAGCTGATGTGCTTCAGTGTGCCGCCCAGGGAACAGCCGTCCAACGCGATCACGCATACGTGAGTAGTCACGTAACAGCAGCTGGTAATCCGCTACGGTGAAGTCGTTATTCTACCATTTGCTTCGCTCGTATCAACAGCCAGGGCTGAGACGGTCTCCTTTGTAGATCTATACGTATGGCGCTCTGCTGACGATAACAGTAGCTGAAATCTTGCCAAAATGAGCTCTGCTGCCCAGACAAGCTCTGAGAGCTTAACTGTAGGGCAAAACATGAGTTTGAACGGGACATTTAACCCAGCGGACTATGCGAACACGTCCTTCGGGGAGGAAGTGCTATTCCTCCCGCCGCTGCATCCGGCAACCGTCGTCATCGCTGCCGTTCTTCTCATCGTGGCCGTGCTGCTTGGTACGGCTGGAAACACGCTGGTTCTCATTTCGTTCGTTCGCAACCGTGCTCTGCGAACGGCTACCAACGCCATGGTGGTCAACTTGTCGGCGGCGGACCTGCTGGCCTGCACCGCCGCCGTGCCGCTGGGGTTGGCGGTGGTGTTAGCGAGCACAGCCAGTACACCACTGCCCAGTCAACTGTGTCATGTCCAGACTTTCTTCTCCACCCTGTGTAACCTGGCGACACTTCTCATGCTGGTGGGGATCAGCGTGGACAGGTGGCTCAACATCACATACCCCTTCACAAGGTAGGTCTCTCTGTCATTACTACAAGTCACAAACACATTAAACAATTGTCCCTAATCCAACGGCTTTTCTCATTTGGAAACCTAAACAATTTGCCTGTCAATGATTCCACTTAAGCTACGCTGTGACTTATTTGCAAATTTAAAACCACATTTAGTAATTAGCACTGGGAAAAGATACGAGCAATGAGATTTGTTCTGTTGTTGTTTCTGTATCCGTCTTGGATTGCTTTCTGCAATCGATTTATCTATTTCGCAGTTGAATATTCGTTTTGATCTGTTGTTTCTATGCTGTGCATGCGTGTGGGTGTATTGTGTGCGTGCGTGCGTGTGCGCGCGTATACATGTGTGTGTGCACTTTTTTGGCAATTAATAAAAACAAGGCTTTTCCATACAAAATACAGAATATAATTCATGAAACCGGACCATGATGTACAGAGGTATACCCTTGGGAAATTACAATGGGACATAATTACCAATAAGATGAACTTCTACCAGTTATTCATTGGCTGAATGTCAACTGCAATCCTGACCCTGAAATCCAGCCCGACTAGCGGCGGTATGAGATGTTATCCCGTGTATGTGTGAGGAATGGAAGGCAACATCGATCTTGTGCAGACAGTAGAGCCGTGACCACGTCAGGTTCGGTTCCGCGCGCTTAGCTGCGCCGGCATGGCTGGTGCCAACTCGTGAAGCTCACGCGGTCTGCATTAGCTACTACCCTACTTCTACGGTCTCCGGATTGTATCAAAGGCCTGATTCTATCTGTGTTACAGGCCCATTTTCAAGGTGGTATCTCACTGCACTTAGGCACCGGTGAGGCACTGCGGGGTTCGAAATAATCTCAACGAATTTCAGAGACAAGGGCGAATTTTCTTACGTTCGGTGTATTTTGTTGTCTTCTAAGTCATACTTTTACGTATTGCGCAATATCTAAAATATGAAATATCGGCGAAAATAACACAACAGTGACACAGTGATCGAACCCCCGCAGTGCCGCAGCGGTGCCCCAAGCTTAAGTGCAGTGAGATACCACATTTAGAGGCCTAGACAGTGTGGGAGCGTTAGGAGACGATAGCTTTCACAGATCGCTCAATTGATTTCATAGCCTGAAAGAGAATGATTTTTAACGTTCTGTTGTTATGTCTTGTTGTTAAACTTCAACTAAACTTTCTTAAAGTTATACTTTAACATCTAACATCATGTTCCAATGATGAATCCAATGGTCACAGAAATGCAAGTTTGATATGGTCGCTTGGCGATTGTCACGTCTATCGGCAAGGGAATTGAAGGAGAGTGACTGTGACAGAGATACACACATGCCGTCGCAGACTTTGCCAAGACAACATTTAGCTGCGACATAGAAAAATACTAGATGTTGTAGCTGAATGTTGTATTGTCAAAGTCTGCGATTAAGAATAGCAAAGTGCAAACGTAAAAATAGTCCCAAGAACTCTTATGAATAATATAAATCAACAACGGAACATTAAATAATTAGAATGTCACAAGTGTAATATCCGAGCATACATTTATATTGTGCATGGGGGCTGGGATTTATGCTTTAGATGGTACATGGGTGGTGATTAATTATAATCGGATTTACATTTACATGGATCGGGGCAATGGAAACGATGCTTCCTAGCTAATAAAATATTGCTAAGCAAACAAAATATATGATAGCTCGTGTCTTAAACGCTGGGTTCTTTTATGTTTTCTGCATATTAGTGATTTCTTTATGTCATGAAAAACGCTGAAGCTTTCATATTACAAAGCTCTCTTTCAACTGTGATAGGAACCGGTTTCGTTAGTGTAAACCTGTGTTCTGAATTATTGGTGACGTATGTCTTAGTAAACTTAAGCCTTCAGGCCTTCATTTCAATCACTTCTATTGTACAGTCTAATTACCGACTGCTGCCTATGAACAGGACGGTCCTACTGCTACACTTGTCATGTACAATTTATCAAATCTGATGTTTTGTAGTACATGCTGCTTTTTGACGCACATTGTTAAAACTTTTACCTTTTAATTCCTATGCGGCACATGCATATCTTATGTTCTTTTTGTTTGCATTTAAAGATCCATGGCCAATTACTACCTGAATGCTATTTTGGATATCGCTTCCTTCGACTTTGATGATTGTTATGTGACATCATAAAACATTACCATATCTATACATATGTATGATCATATCAATTCCAAATTTATTTTGGTAGGATAGAGTTCATTACGTCGCATATTACCAAGGAGGTTTTATCAAGGTTTGCTTTGATAAAGTCTGCTTTATATAAAGATTGCAAGAATGGTATTGAAATAAGGTTTTATGATTAAATGTTATTGGCGGCATAGATTGATCTTGTACAGGCTACAGAACTTGATCATGATGTATGTAGGTAATCCTACGATCTAGTAGATCCCAAAATAATGGGAAAATGTGTCTTAGCTGTTGATGCATGTATTGATCCCACCTGTGCTGTTCACGACATTAGTGTAAGACTCTGGTGATTCATGTTGGTAATCCTCTGGTATTAACGCATCACGGTGACCAGATAACGTGCGAAGGCACCCGTATGTAGCCTCCATAGCAGGCTCTCTAGGGCCTTTTTGGCTCATAATACACTTGCTGGCCATTTATTTCTGTACTGAGTCGCTGATTGCTGGCTTTTTCTGACTGGTGGCCAGGAAAAGTGTATTATGAGCCAAAAAAGGGCCCCAGAGAGCCTGCTGTGTGGAAGCTACCCATATTACCGTTTTAGTGAGTAGGCGCGAGATCCGTCCTTCTTTTGGAATCTTTCCATGGTCCCTTGGCATGGATTTTATTAACAATGTTACAGAAAATGAAAATATACATGATAGTGATAGATCACTGGTATCACATTAAACTCCTCAGCGTACACTCATGTTCAAAAAGTAAAGTGATGTTTACGATATACGTACCGGATTTATATTTGGATATTTGGAAATGGTATGTTTTCCCACTAGTATTAACAGGTTTATGTATTGAAATTTTACAACGTTGTAGAGCTTGTAACCTAACTTTACATAATGTAATAAGTCTAATGATAAAGAATCTCCATAATGAATTTTATTTTTTATCTGGTGTATTTGCAGCCAGTACACAAAGTGAGTAATGAGATTGATTGACGTGGTCGAGGCACCTCCTCGAGCACGGGACCCCCGTTTTACGTCCCTCCCGGAAGACGATTTCGTAAAATGACCATTCTTGGTCGGCTGCAGCGTCCGGTCGTCCTTGGTTGGTCGCCCATCCAAGAACTAACCGGACTGCACGTTGCTTAACTTCCGAGATCGAGGGATCGTGTGTATCCAACACTCCACACGGCCGTAGCTGAACAAAGTACAATTTTTTTAACGTCTGTAACGGAGACGCCCGTGACACAGTTTTAGTGAGTAGGCGCGAGTCTCGTCCTGACGTGTGGATGTTTTGAGGATTACATGATGGAATATTTCGTACATGTGCATCAAGGGAGATGTACAGCCGCTATCTGCGTTGGTGTGTACATGCGGATTGTCTTTATTCCGTAGCTTTCTTCGGCTAAAGAAAACGATAATTACTATCTAAAGGCGTGATTCTAATAAGGAATTCACACATTTTAAAACAAAGAAGAATCCCGATAGCTAGATGTAGCTAAACAAACGTAATCATTTAATGTAATCGTAAGCAAATTCCTTTAAAGAAAATAAAGAATTTTCATGTATTCACATGTTGACTGTTCATGTTAAGTTAGCAATAAGCAATGATTTTGGAATACTTTTTTAGAACCAACCTATTATTAGAACTACTATTGCTTACTGTTGAGGATCTTCGTCACCAGGTCTGCTTTGGATACCTGAATGTCGTTCAAGGTCGACAACATCTATAACTTCTGATACAACATTCCCTGTTCCGCTAAACTTTACGTTAGTCAAATACATGTAGTTAATAACTTTTTTTCGCAACTTTAAAACTCTATTTGCATGATATCATGCAGCAGAAGTGCAATTCTATTTCAGAGATTTAAATTTAAATTTACTAAATCTAGACTTATTCCATTCTTTTACAATACAAATTTGCAAATTCTGATTACTATACATATGTATGTATTTTCAAAATACGCACGTGCGAAAACACTTTTCTATACGTTTAACAGCTGTATATTTCAGCTTTTACTTGGTTATATATATATATATATATATATATATATATATATATATATATATATATATGAATTAAGCAAGAAAGGAACACCTAATTCGGTCCCTCTACATGGACGTATGTAACCTTTATTCAAACAGCTCTCTTACCAAAAAAAGCATATCCATCTGCGAAGCGCTATGCGCAGGTTTTTAAGCTTTCAGCAACATCATCAATCCCGAACAAGATTTAGACAACCATCGCGGGAGACACGGGTTGACCCACACTTGAAACCACAGCCCAAAAAGCTTTTAACCGGAAATGCGTCTTGAAATCCTCCTGCGTACTTCGTGCCTTTGGGAACGTTGTTTGGGTCAGAACTAAAGGCCAACTCGCTCAGATTTGGCGTGCCCATCCATCAAGCTCGGGCGCGAAGCAACAAGTTTGGGTGAAGTGACAAAGATGGTTTTGGCACTTCTAAAAACAATGTGTGTGTGTGCGTGCGTGACTGGGTGTGTATATATATGTAGGGGGAGGGGTGCCAGTGTACGTGTGTGCGTGCGCGCGCGCGCGCGCGCGCGCGCGCGCGTGTGTGTGTGTGTGTGTGTGTGTGTGCGTTTGTGCATGTATTTGTGCGGATAGATTGTGATTTCATTGTAGGTCATTGTTGATTCCATCATACACATCCTCTGGGAACCACAAAACTGATAATGATGCGAGCGTGCTAGTTAAAATCCTTCAATTTTGGCAAAAAGTTGCTTTATTTTCAAATTAGGAAGCCATTTAGGTTAAACAAACGTCTCAACACCGAACAATATATTCTTAATTTTTGTTCTTTCACTTCGTCTTCTCTGACTTCTCTTCGCGCGCACTGATGTCATCCATATCATTAAGTCAACATCGCCTTAGTATGTGTTATGTTATATTCATATAGTTAGACTTGAGAAGATTAAGTTCAATGGCAATTTTGAGGCTTCCTTGCGGCTTTCCTCGGAGGCTAGAGCTACAAAACTTGCAATTTTTATAATCTGGACATGTCATCTACGTGTGGGTCTTTGATTGCTTTCGGGTCGGGACACAATGTTTCAGATCTGGACCTACTAGCAGCTTGTTGGATATAGGTGTGCACAGGCACAGGATTAAAAGATGTATTTAACGATGATGCCTTTCTACATTTGCACCATGTAATTCATATCCTGCTGTGATTACTCGTAAAGAAAATGGCTTTTCTCTACCTGGGATATTACTGATATCATTCAGAGAAGGAATAAGGAACAGTACTGCTGAGAGCTCATCTAATGTCGACCGAAAACGGAAAGAGCGATGACCAGCGTTCACATTTTCCGTGCTGAATATCATGACGAATGACATACAAGCGCAAACCTGACGGTTCCTTATGGGATATCCTGCCTAGCCATATATACATAACTCTATTAACTTTGCTATTAGCTGGGAATTCTTTTGTCTGTATCAGATATTCTTTTTCTCTATTTGCACTGACAGTCGAGAAACTATGAAACAAATGATTTTGGGGCCAGTAGAGTTCGTTCAAATGCCGGTGTTTTTAAAACATCTATAGCCTCATAATTTTGAATTACTAATCAATTTGATAGGTTTAATTCTGTCTGCGTGTACTTCATTCTATCATTTCATAAATGAATACAAGACATACGGATTTTCTTTCTCTCTGAACTACGGCTGAAATACTATATGGACTCTTTTTTTTTACCCTTTTCGTTCACGCGGTATATATCAAATAGCCGCCGTTTCGAATTCAATTACATCCTTACACCAGGCTTCCGTCTACTGCATTCTATCATTTTATAGATGGGAATCTAATGATAACCATTTACCATTGCACGTAGTTATGGTTGTATTGACTCTACAAGCGAGACGGTGTGAACGTGTAGCTGTGTGCCGTACCTCGTAATGAGCTTCATCCATCCGTACCTAGAGAATAAATTACGTGTACCTCATCAGATTCAACACAAACCGTACCTGCTATGCTGATAGTACTGTATTGTTATGAACAGGCAGACGTACAGAAGAACTCTGTAAGTTCGTCTTCACATGTTTTAAGAAGAGGGAGGAAGCATGTAGAAATATAGTCGTAAGTAGAACATAGAATAGCTTACTTATCAGGCTCTTTGTATGCGACTTACTGCATTTAGCCCTAGGAGGGCATGAATATGCAATAAACTTCATTGTCATTGTCATTGTCACTATAGACAGAATATCCTTTACAAAGCTAGGAGACAAAGGGGGACAGATCGAAGCTATTATCAGATAGATCTGCACTTACCGCGTGCTCGTCTGTAAGAGCGAGCAGTAATTACACCCTATAGGTGCTCACGTGGAGAACGTTACAAGTACACGAGGGGGTACCTTATACCATGGACAACAACGTGTACATTAATGAGGACTATAATAAAAGGTCTGTTGGACTATGAGTGGTTGAGTGTCCGGTGAGGGTTTTAGTTATCTCGCTCTTCAATGCAGTCCAATTATTTCAAGCATACATTTTTTCGCCTGAAGATTCCTCTGAGAATCATATTGCAATTGTTATACTTCTTTTTATTCCTTTCCGTAGCGAGATGGTCTCGATGGAAAGGCTTGTGGTTAGTGCTGTTGACTTAGAATATGAAGAAAAGGTAGAAAGGCATCAGTTGTGTCCATGGGTCCAAGCCTGTTATCCCAAGCCAGTTGTGTCCATGGGTCCAAGCCTGTTATCCCAAGATTTAAATGAAGAAAGTCAAGTTGAAGTTTATCGCACAATAAGTGTCATGTGTACAATGGAAGGTAAAGTGATGTATATTTTATCATACAACTGGTTATCCATTAATATAAACACATCACATGTAGATTCTAAGCTATACAACACTGAAATAAGACCCAATATACAATATATAAGAAAGTACAATATTTGAAACTCATCTTCTAGTAAGATCTATATAACAATTTATCCTGTAGGACGTACAAAGCTACCGCTTTATCCAACGATTGATCCTGTACGACAAAGAACCCTAGCAAACGATTGAATTGGAGGATTGTTCATCAAAGTCGACAGCACAAATCTTAACACCAGTTTATGATCTGCCCTTTGAAAATGCTGTCTGATCCAGATGTATTGAGATATGTGTCACAGAAATGGTGGCGCGTTTTGCGTCATGTCGGCGGTAATGCTCTTATCTTAATCTGAAATATACCTGGCAACGACAGGACTTAGCTGCCCAGGTCTATGAACCCATCAACAGGCATAATGTCAGGACTGAATATAGCAGAATAATCCGGCAAGACGAGGGTCCCCGTAGATATAGCCTATAATATGTGTAAGAGGATTGGGCAAGTCCTTTGAAGATCATATATATGTTGGATGACTTTAAATGCCGCAAGGATCGCTTATTTGTTTTTCTTTAACTTCACCGAGAAGGTTCTGATTTTGGTAGCAATCATGAGTATTTTTGTATACTTAGTTGAACATCATAACTCAGACAGATATGGCTGCATTGTCAAGAGGTTTGCCATGTTCACTGTTTAGGTCATGTTTTGTTGAAGAAATTATTCAATTTTGGGCCTCCTAGCGGCTTTTCTTGTACCGCAGCGGAGTTTTCTGTTATGATTTCTCGTTTTTCTGAAAGGCTGGAGGTCCTGCAATGCAATTGGTCATCCTTTCATTTTCAGTGTCCCAAGATAATCTTCCTAGGGTTTACCCCAAATGTCAGGATCTTTTCTTCGTCTACTCACAGGGGTTAGGTTTTGACACGTCCAATATCACTTGGAATACCTACGATCCGACGCTTTTCTAAATATAGAGCTTGCTAAGGCCTTCCCTCTTTCTTGGCTGATAGAAATAATGGCAATAGCTCGTATCTTAAACCAAGTGGATTTTCAAGTGCTAGTAACCTTCAGCGTCGACCTTCGTCTGCGCTTAAACTAAAACAGAGTACCACAAAACAGCGGATGTACGGATCTGTGATAATATATATTTGCGGGTTACCTTCAGTCTCTTCAAAGAAAACTTTACAAATTATAAGCTCCACTGCTGATACCACAATACTTACTTTATCTACATTCAAGAATCACACCGAATGCGTGTGAATACAATGTCAAATAGTATTGAAATCTGGGTTTAACCTTATTGATCTACATGTTTTATTGTAAATGTACCGATCTAATGTACATAATACCAAATCGGTACTGTGTCGGTTTACACAAAATTGTCCAAAATTACATCTTTAACATTTGTTGCTTTATACTTTTTCCTTCTTCTCCAAATCGGCTCTTTCGTGAATTCATGAATTAGTTTCCCCGTCAGAAACAGGAGGGAACGTTATATAATTTATGCACCTCATTTGTGACATTTACCCACCGTTTCATCAGATTTGGCACCTGAACAATATCTTCAGCAACACGCATACACACAACACACACAAAGAGCAAGATTCTAAACCTGTAATTTTAAATCATGCTGGTTACATATAACTAACAAGTCTATAGCGTTACATGTATATATGCACCTCATTTGTGTCAATTACCCATCGTTTCATCAGATTTGGCACATGAACAAATATCTTCAGCAACACGCATACACACAACACACACAAAGAGCAAGATTCTAAACCTGTAATTTTAAGTCCTGTTGGTTACATATGACTCGCAAGTCTATAACGTTATCTGTATATGCACCTCATTTGTGTCATTTACCCATCGTTTCATCAGATTTGGCAACGCGCATACACACAACACACACAAAGAGCAAGATTCTAAACCTGTAATTTTAAATCATGCTGGTTACATATGACTCGCAAGTCTATAACGTTATATACATATATGCACCTCATTTGTGGCATATACCCACCGTTTCATCAGATTTGGCACCTGACCAAGTATCTACAGCAACACGCATACACACACAAAAAAGAGCAAGATTCCAAACGTGTGATTTTATGTTGGCTACATCTGACTAACAAGTCTGACGATGTAATCGACCCCTGCGCTGCTTGATGGGTGAATACGGGACTAGATAAGACGGGTTCCTGCTGCGTTAGAGGCGATAAGAGGTTGCTTGGTGATGTGTCCGGCTTCAGGTGAAGAACCTGAATTTTCTACAGGTTATCAGTACCATCTTGACGCTGAAACGTCTGTTCAGGATTCTTAGAAAGCTTGCGCGGCGAAATGATGGGTAGGGTGCGTACCAGTGCAAATATTCTGGTACAGGTATGGTCCAGGTCCAGAGGATCAGCTCCTGGTCGGGACCTGAACATGGACCTAATTGTTTGTGAAAAGCAATGGTCCAATTTCAAACGAAGGAATCTGTATGGCTGGGCATCCGACTCCCACTGGCGTTTTAAAATCCTGTCTTCATGTCAAATCTGAATGTTTGACTGTTGAACCTCGGTAGAAATTACTCTTATTTCCGTAGCTTCTAACTGCATTATTTTCAGCGTTTATTTTCTTTAGCTAAAGAGTACGCAACTTGATTATTGTCTGCAAAAGAATAGAATCTTGTGCTGAAGAGTGTTAATTAAGTTTACCATTTGAAGTGGTGCAACGTTTTAATAGTGTTTCTGCATCATTATACGAATAGGTACAATAGGCTCTAGTAGACTGTTACCCGTAGACTAGTACTGCAGTGGGTAGAGCACTCGCTTGGTATTCTGGGCGTATCAAGTTCAAAGTCAAACCGAGACTTTGGAATTATTACTTGTTTGAGACGGAGTTTAGCTGTTTGTAATGTAGTGAGTTTTGTCCCTAGCATCCACACTATCACATGTTCCAAGAAGCTCTCAATAGATTTCCCACTTCAACGGTTCTGCCGGCACAACAGCTAGGTTTCCATTTCATATCTAATCCTCCTCTATGACAACATTAAAGGCAATGTAGACCACCCTTTCAGCTTGAAATACTTTTCTTCTTCTGATGACATTCACCATACCGGAAGTGATGGCAGCTTTATCGCTGAAAACTTTGTACTATGTCTACTGAGACGACAACAAGTCAGTCTTTTAGGCTTTGAGATAACTACATCCTGACTTTGATTTCTGTTTGGTGTTTGCATCGGTCTATTTGCCTTCCTCACTGGTTGACACTTCATGTATAGGTTCACTTTATCAATGCCTTTTCAAAACATGAATCCGTTAAGCAGATAGACAGCAATTGAACGGGTAGTCAGTGTTGAGATGATAGATTTTCTTTAAGCATGGAAACTTCACAATCATACCTTCCAAATCTCCTTTTAAATTCTTGACACACTGTCAGGGAATTTAACGGACAGTTTCAGAGCCACGATATCGATCATTTCCCTGATCCTTTCATATGTTAGGATCGTTCGTCGCAACGCAATATTGTCAAGACTTCCTTCTGCATCGTTGATAGGGTTTTGAGAGAAACCTAATGTCAGTAAGACTTATCATGGCTATTTTTTCAACTGGAAAACAGCTAAGAGTTTTCTTTTGGGGAGGCATAATCGACTCTTGTCTGTGTCCCACGCTGAGAATATATTGACCACAAGTAGCTCATATAGCACTTTTCTCGGCACTTATTCAATATGTAGATATTGATTGCAGGCGCCTTTATTGCACCAAAGGTGTCATCAGATATTCCCAATACTTGACACTAAGGATACGTACAGCAAGGAATCTGAATTAGATCTGAAAGATATGTGTGCATATCTAGTTCCGAAAGGGAGTTTCCCACTTGAAATGTTTTTCCTGAGAAGGGAACACGACAGATAAACCAGTCATTGAAGGTTCCTCTTAAAGACTACTGTAAATGCAGACATTTTCGCGGTGGTTTTATGGTCGCGGTTTTCGCGGTTGCCAATTCACCGCGAACTTAAAACCACCGCGAATGTGACTACAGTAGATGGCGATACCGCGAACCACTGCGAACATTCCATTTTTGCACTACTGCGAATTTAATCCCCGCGAACTTAAAATGCATTTTCAGTATCTCAAAGAAAGAAATCAAAAGTGTTGAGAGACAAGAGAGTGCTATACATTGAAAATTGAAAATAAAGGCAAACAGTCTATTTCCATAATATGTTATTGAGCCGTGTGGTTTGTTAATATGTCAATATTACTTTTTCAAATATATAGTAACATCAATTAAGTGCGCTTGGCGTATCCCGTAAAAAAAAGAAATTTATCTGAAGTACTAAAGCTTCATCATTAACGCATATGGACAAAATAAAACGACGTTTTCCTAAGAGATGACTGGAACATATTTCCGCCAGACCGCCGAAATAACAAACATCGATCTTTTCCTTGGCCCCTGTCATTTCTTCCTTGTAAACTCCAGCTTGAGCGAACCCGCGGGAGACATACACTCTATATATGGGCAAACTATTAGATCAAGCTTCGTGAAAGAAGAGGGGAACTGAACTAGATGAATGGACCTATTATGGGCAAACAATTCACCGGTGATTGGTTTCATCTTTACTCCTGAATTCAAACACTTTATGGCAGTAGGGGATCCATTCATCGAAAGAGCATGGATTTATGAAGGGAATATCGCGCCATGTGTGTTACCTTTCTTCTTCTGTGTTCAAAACATTTCGTATGGGGATCCTGACAATGAAAGAAGTGTGAAAATGAAACATATAAAATGATACTGTACAAAGAAGTGTGAATGATATGAAAAGCAAACGGTGACAAAAGTGGACACCACTTAATACCCCAGAGTTGCGCTGCCTTAGATTCTCAAATGCATACCTAACGGCGATGTTTACAATTCACCAGTAAAGAAAGCAATCCAGTGCTTTAGCTACCTTTCAGGTAAAATACACTTAGTGAGACATTTGGGAGAAGTAAATGCATACCTCTTTTTAGATGTAAGTTACAGCATTGTGCCTATCATGATAAGCGTATAATACTTTCTACAACCTATTCTTGACTGGGGCAACGGCATTAGAAAGAAATCACCATTTCGCGTTGTCGTTACAACAAAGCATTTCCCATGAAACTACACAGCACATATATTCTACCTACGATAGATGTAAGATTATGTATATCATAGCAATAGCTTTCGTACAAGTTCTAGAGGATACCTAAAGCTCTGATAAGGTTTTTGAATGACTGCTACTTAACGACACAAGGGAACATATCATATGTTGACGATTCAGACGTGAAACACAAAGAAACACTTCAGTGAGAATTCCTTATATGTTTATCAGATTGTGACTTTGACTTTGACTGACTAACCGTTAGCTCCGAGATAAGACATACAAATTACGTCCGTATTTCAATCATTGAAGCATATCTTTAATCATAACGCAGAATGTGATGGCATCAGTGCTTTATGGATAACAATTAGATAAAAATGAAGTTTTTGTAATATCAAAGTGTAGTGAAAATCATATCTTTTAAGGACTGACATTGAAGTAAGTACACTTATGTAATGTAAGCCTAACAACGTGTCCTGTATGTATATAAGAAGAGGCAACCAAACGTCAATTTTTTTCTCGTTTTTCTTAATGGTAGACAAAATGAACAAGAAATTTTAAGGTCAACATTTTCGGTATGCCATGCAGGTTGAATAGATATTCAGGAACTTGAACTATGTGGGTCCAGATGTCTCACTGAGGGATGACTGCGGTGCGATAGCTGAGGAATGAGTCGTCTACTATGAACGTTTTATTGAGAAGGCATAACCTAAAAATTCAACAATGGCAGCCCTGAGGCTGAATTGATATAAAACTTTACATAGTTTTGGATTTGCAGAGTTTTGAAATAAACTGAAACCTATTGGTGTTGCAGCTTCCAGAAAGAGATAGACAGATGCCACTATGCAATGTGATTTTTCTACCCTTCCCACTCAAATTGTACTCAACAAAATTGTAACGCTGTAATCCTAGTGGTGCGGTTCCCTTCAACCTTACGTCCTGTTTGTAATAGATGTCCTAATACCGGTACCTTAGGGACACTGCTGCATGCACAGTGGGAACACAGGAACAAATCCAGATTCTATCAGCTACCACCTACGCAGTAGAGTAAGGTAATGGTTCTAGTATCGACCTCTATTATGGTTGTCCTCGCCAAAATGGCTTCTTTGACACAATTAGACCTTCTGATGCTTTCAGTGCTAATTGGGGTAGATAAAAGTAGAATTACAGGAACAGTTGGGGGAGGCGACTGTCAAACTGTAATCGATGTTTGTAGTTTGGAAAGTGTGCGGAAGATTACTGGTTGCTGTCATCAGTGCAGATGGCCATGATTTGAAACTGTCAGGCAGAAACTCCCCTTCCTCGTCCTCGCTATGGTGCAAGGCCACGCGCCTTCTCGCCACGCTGTATTCTCGCGAGAGCACTTTTCAGAATGGCACTAGAGGTTAACCTGGGATGGGTATTATTGTTTGGACGTTAAGGCTAGACCACCAGTACGAAGAGAAACCATCAATATAGGATTTTAAAACTCCCAGCATGTAATAGTGCAATCGGGGATCAATTAGACGACTGTGACCATAAGGGAAGCTTTCTTATCGTTTCCGCCTTTCACCAATTCTCCTTGAAGCTCTCATTATCTCCCAAGCGCAATTATGTTCTAATTGAAGGCAATTACAGCAGTGCAGAAGCTCACACAAAAGGCGTTCTAAGAAATCTATGACACTTACTTTACCGACTTCTAGCATGCTTCTACTTTTGTCGTTTCCATTCTTGTCCTCTCTTTGAGGCTTATCGTTTTTTAATAATACGACAAGCTTCATCTGCCTTATTAACTTCATCGACTTCAAGAAGGCGTTCGACAACTTCCGAGCTTCAATAACCCAATGAAATATGATGTTTTTAGACTATCTATCCCGGTACTGTTCTTTAGTTTTCAATCTTCAAGATAAGTATGGGACAAGGTGAAGGTGAGCGTTCCTACGAGAAGCCGCGGAAACTGAGCTCGCTGAGCTCGCTTGTAAACGCTTTCTGAAATAAATGGCACCTGTAATGTACAGATAGTTGCTTTTCCGTCTTTTTATCTGCGACATAAAATCACAATTCACAGCAGTGATATCATGAAACCAGTATAAAGGAGTCTCTTTGACATAATGAAAACTATTGAAACTTGGTATGTTACGACGCACAATAAACCACATAGATTGTGACTTCTCCTTTAAAACTAAGAGCTTCAGATATATGGCACCCTTATTCATCCTTTCTTGCGTTGCCGGTATAACATCTGAGGCGGCCTATCCCAAGCATACACCCAACAATACTGCTCAGGGCACTCATCGCTATATTGCTGTAAATTGTCTCTTAATGTCTTATCGGGCATAATTCATATCCCTTTGTACCTAAAGGGCCCAAGCCTTTGTGCACACCTTGTGATGATAAATTGTCACAATATAGGTGTGAGGACCAAAGTTGCCGCTATCAGCCTAAAGAAAGCCTTATGAAATCACAGGATAATGGTTTGACGGTGGTACTTTGAAGATATTGCGTTGAGCTCCCGTTTCTTTATTGCTGCTAGTAAAATGGGAGGACCGACCCTGAGCCAGCTATCAATAAGACATCTGGCGCCAGCAATGTAATGTTGTGCGCCTCCTTGGACAGACTTACTTCAACATGTCATCATATATTCCGGTCCTAAACAGAGGGGCAGACGTTGTCTGGTCAATCAGAAACAGTGTAGAGTAAACTGGACAGTCATGCCTTTAAGTACTCACAACTCTAGATCTGAGATAAGAGAGTCGCATTAATTCGACATATTCATCCAGTGGAGGGCTCAAGGCTCTGATATAGTTGTACGTACTGAAGGACAATGTGAACCTACAGAAATATGCACCAGGAAAAGACATACCAACTAGGAGCTAAAAACTCACTGTGACAAACTTTTTACTCTAGATGAAAAAATTACAATCGATTTTTCACAGGTCGATGCTGAAGCAATCTTGTCTCACTTTGCTTACGTCATCAACTCGTCCCCAGAGTCTTCCCCCTCTTTTCATAATCCATTTGAATGATTGGTTTGCACCTCTCGAGGCCTGCCCCAGCCTCCTATCTATATTGGATTTCTGGTCTTTGCTTCATAGTTAAGTAAAAGGGCGATTGCTTCTCAGCCACTGGTGGCCAGACAACCTTTTGTAGCTTTTTTCAGGGCAATAGTTGATGAGGATATCTTTGGACGAATTTTAGAATAGAGGTGTTTGGTAATTGACACTATCTTCTTGTGTGATGAATGGAGTATATGTATTTGACACAGGCTCTTAAGAAATAGAGATAGCAGGCAGAAAACCAACATGTGAAGGTGTGATAAGGAAGCTAGCTATCATGTCACCTCTGTTCTTGAATATCAAAAACAATATTAAAGTAAATTAAACATAAACAGTGTTATCTTAGGTTCGGTGATGACGTATTGTTATGGGAGTTTCCTACCCCTCACTGCAAATGTTGAATGTTGTCGCCAATTTGTCGAGACATTCTTCAACATGAAATGTCGTCCAATGTTGCCATTTAGAACAACTTTATGAAACATTTGTTATAAGACTAGATTGAAAAAGATGAAAAACGATAGGATCATTGACATCTTTTGGCTGAAACTCCAGTACCAACTGCGAATACACATGTAGGCATCAGTTTGTCTTCAGCTGTATGTTTTCTAACACTTACATACATTTTTTTCTCCCAGTTGCGACAGTAAAACCATCCGAGTGGCGGTGTGCATCAGTTTCTCCTGGATCGCTGGCCTTACCGTGGCCATCGCCGAGGCCGTTTTACCGACCACTTCACACTTCCACGAGCGGTGCCTGGGGCGTACGGGCGGCCTGGGCCGGCAGACGGACGCCATCCCGCTGCAGACGTACAGTGTGGTACCCGTGGGGCTGGTGGCGCTGTTTGTGGTCACAGTCTGCTACGCTCTCATCGTCAGAGCAGTCAGGTAACACTGCTGAGATCACACATTTGTGTACTTGTTTATTGATGTTGATGATGAATGGTTTATTAGGTTAAACATCTCTCGCAGGCTATTGGCTGAATCGTGGATTCTTTACAATTAATCATTGTCAAGACAGATGTTGTTATAGAATCTGGTACAATATTAAAACATTGTTTGGAGAAATAATAAATAATACAGTAGAACTTAGCATAAAGAAAATAAAGGAAATAGTAAAGGAAACACTTTGAGCAAAAGGGCTTTAGCACGAACCCTCTATTTCATGTAACATAGCAAGTGAATAAACATGACTCAGTTCATAAAGTCAATAATATAACTTCAACACACACGATTTTCCACAAGATCGCACGCTAACATCACCATTAAAAAAATTGCGCATGCATTAAAAAGATCTACAAATACAGTATCGGTAATCCAAGAGTAATGTACACTTCAGATATCCCGGGTTTTTTTTTTTAGAAGACAGCGCTATGATTTTTTTTATGTAAAGGAGTAACCAGTGGACTTATGAAAGTTGACGTTATATATATAATATCATTCCTCAGACTGATGTAAATGAAGAGCATGGGGAAATAAGAATCAATCTATAAGGCCCAGTATACAAATATTGTCGTGGACCTGAGACATATTAGCAAACAATTGGTCCGTTTTAGTTCAGTTTGTAGTATTTTAATCGGTTTAATTCAGTTATTTTAATGACTTGAACCAATTCAACGGTAGGGTAAATGATATTTTGATCACATCAATCATTTCTTATACCCTGAATAATCTACTGATGTGCTCTTTATCTCGATGTGATGTAGATTATGGCACGTAGAAGTGGATTTATATTGCAATTAAGATAATCCATTATATAGAGGGCAATCGGTCCTGTGGTGTTCAGTTGATTAACATTGTCATTAGATGAATCACTGGTATCTAGGGTAATATACTTTACTGATCAAGATGGAAAGGATTGGAAGAAAGGTTAAAGATTAAAGCGAATAAACGCCCCGGAAAGGTGAAAAAGTCAACCATATACTCTCGAAGTATGTGTTTGATGCCAATTGGCTTTGGCACTAATATCTCCGAACAGGAGGCCTCAGACAATAATATTATTTGATTTATCTTTGTCGTCATGACAGCGCTGTTCAACTGAGAAATTCTCAGTGTTCTTTTTGAATTACTCAGGATTATTACTTAAATAATTAGATAATAATAATATAAAGTTTAACATAAAAGAAGAAGCTTTGAAATGAACACAGGTTTTCAATTTATTTCATGATCAACTGCCAACAACCGATGTTGAGTGATGTTGAATAAGAAAAAAAATCAAGGAAGCGTTTTTGTATCTGTCAAAAATGTTTGGACGTAGATATATTTGTGTACAGTTATAATATTGCTTGTCCTAAGACCTTACGGTTGGCGTTACTTTTGCTTGAGTGTGAAAATTAAGTTTTCAACCAACAGTTTTCTTAACTTTCAGGGTCCATATGAAGCGCCGCCTGACACGTCTTCGCCCACGCCGGCCCGTCATCTTCGTTCAGGCGGCTCCAGATAACACCGCCCCCGACAACAAGTCCTTGGGGAACGACTGCAGTGTTGTCATCGTCCCTGCCACCCCTTCCATCTTCTCTCCCTCCGCTGTCACCGGGAACAGTGAAGCCTTTACGTTTGCCTCCCCGGCCAGTTCCCCTGGTCCGTGTTTTTCCAGCGGAACATCGTCTCAAATCACCCTGCAGACGCCCATAGCTTCCCCGTGTAACTCCCGCCTCTCCTCGCCCGTCCCTCCCGGCCCTATGACTACCCTACCATCCCCCATCCCTCCCAGCCCTATGGCTTCCTACTACTCAAGCTCAACATGTACACCAAATACAACATCTTCACCGTGTATGCCAGATACGGACATAGAAGAACTGACCGAAGATTCCACCCCACAACAAGCCCCAAACAGACATTTTCTCTTCGATCACGAGAACATCATGGCGCACCAACATGGCCGACAACTGCACGGCCACGAACAAAGGCATTCTGGGAAATTCTTGGCAATCCCCGAAGATCAGGAGGGGGATAGGCCGGTGACGCCTACGCATGCGCACGAGTTTCACACGTTCGGAAATTTTCTATCCGTGCCAACACCAACAGTCTTTCGAGAAAGGGACAAAAAGTCGCCGCAATCAGCTACAGAAGGATACGAGCTTGAAACCATGAGCGAATCCCCCTCGCCAAATGCCGTATCAAGGACGCCAACGGACATTCCCAAATCACCCAGGCGTTCGTCTATGTCTGCCCTTCACAGTCACCGCTCCTTCTTCAAGCGAAGAGTCAGTTGGACACACGCTGACAGCTATGACCTGAGTCAAAAGGACAATGCCCCAGTACCCGCCATCAACCACACCTGTAGTCCAGTTGTAGAACTCCCCACTGACCAGATTACACGACGAAAACTGAGCTGGACATTGCCTGACCTAACCAAAAGATTCCGTGTGCGACCAAACAAGGAGGAAGACAAGGGAAAGTCGCCCGATGACGACAATTGTACTGCCCCAAAGACCACAGTCAGTCGTATCGATTTACGTACAGAAACTGTTCGGTACTATCGAGACGATGAAACCTCCCTTCCTGACGTCACTTGCCCACCGTCATCAGACTCGAACAGGCAGAAGTCGCTCCCGTCGGTTGCAGGAGGCGCGGCATCCAGCACCTCGCGGGACGGTAAGACTACCGAGGGCTCCAGGAAGAGACGAACGCGCCTTGCTGATCGCTCTCCGAGTCAGAGAATACCAGATGCCATGGACAAGTCTGCTGCCATTCGTTCAGTCTATATCATCCTGGCGTTCATCGTTGCCTGGATACCGTTGCCCGTGGCGATGCTGATAGAATACTTAGTGGATAGCCCTGTTGTGTATAATTTTGAGACGGTTGCCTATGTGCTGATGTTGACCACCAGGGTCGTACATCCGTTGTTATATGCTTGTTTCCACAAAGGTTTTAGGACTGAATTCCGACGCAGCCTTAAAGGCCTTAAGTGCAAGAGGGAAACAGCATAAACTGTGCAACATTTTGTCTGCTTAGAAAGTCTATGAGTTTTGATAGCAGGATTTGTCTTTCTTTCTTTAAGTCTTCAGGCAAGAAACTTTAAAAAGAGAACGCCAAGGATCTATGGCGTAAAGATTATATGAAAAGCTTGTATCAAACAACGCCAAACTAGTTTGAAATCAAAATTTTATGTTGAAAATTTGAATTGGAGACTTTTTAGTAAGTCTATCATGTACCTTCAGGGAGAATTAGGCTAAAAGTTAGTTCTGGTTTAAACATGGACAATGTACTACATGTATTTATTACATGTGCTCACTCATTTAAAATATCATAACGCTTAAGACTCAACTTGTACTTGGACAATGTATATGGAGAGTCAGGAAAAGAAGGATACACGTGTTTTAGGCAGATATTCACACTAGTCGTTCTGTTTAAAGGAGTGCCTAAGAGTTCATTTAGAATTGCTTGACAGTTCATTAATCAGGTCTTGTGAGAAATATTCTCAACGCCTGTCTAAAAGACTGACGTAACGTATTGAGTTGACTTAAACTTTCTTTCAAGTTTTGTTCTACAAAATCCTAGAAACAGGAGAGGGTTTGAAGGATTCAAGAAATATGAAATATAACATGGGGTTTGATATTTGTGAATTCTATGTACCATCCTCACAGTTTGTTGATAAATCTATATTTGACACAAAAAGATAATGCAGCTCTAAAGACATTTCAATCACTTAAGGGTTGCAGCTACAGAGAATATTGCCAATATATTTAAAGATAAAATAGCATTAGATGACTTTTGACAGCTTTGATTTATACTGACATAAGGAAGTAAACTTCCTATATTGTTATTGCTAAACATTTGCAAATGTGTCCTGTATTTAACTGAGAAGAACAAATGATACGTTCATTTCATATGGACATTTTTGCTTGATTTTTGTATCCCAATCCACTTTTGTATGTACTATTTTGAAATAATTATAAAACACTGATCTCCGGACCTCACTGGCATAACTGATAAAATTGACAATGGACTTCCTCCAGCAATAGTATTACTTAGGTGCCATAAAGATAAATCGGTATTTGTTTTGGCGTGCGTCTACGTATTTTTTTTTGGTATTTTGAAATTCTCTCTTTTGCTACACTTAGTGCAAAGCAATACCCAAGTTTATTGTTACTTGACAATACCAGAGGGATCATTAGAGGCTGTTTTCAGACGCTAATGTATGTCTTGTGTACGTTCCTTATTTTGCACTTTGAAACTGCGATCTGACTGATTAAAAGTACCAAAGAACATGTCACTTTTTTCTCGAAGAACAAAAGCTGGACTAGTCAGTTTGCCTCTCTTTATAGAAGTGTAGCTATATGCGTTGTTAACAGGCTAAAATTTCACATGTACAACTTCAGACTATTCAATTATCGGGTTTTTTTTCATGAAAATTCAGAGACAATAATTGCTCCTATTCTTTATATTTTTTGAAACACAGATTTTCTGAAACTCAAATTTCTACATTGTCTTCGCTATAGTGCCCAATACCTTGATGCCATTTAACCGACTGTATCTTAATGTAGAAAGGTAAACGTTTAGCTTTGTAAATCATGTACAGTAGAATTAAAAAGATATCTTTATATATGACAAAAAGTTACCGATTTCTATGTTTTTCTAATCATAAGCCAAGATTGGTGATTAATGGTATATTCACGATACGAACACGTATTCCCGATGCAATAACGAACTTTCTTAAATTTGAGTTAGTTTTGTGTAGGAGAAGTGATCTTAATACAAGTGTAATGGGCAAGGTGGCATTGGTGTGCTTCAGAGCATTAGGAAAATGTAATATTAGCAACCTACTATGTACCATGAAAATTGCAAAGTCCCATTCAAATTGAAACAGGCACACTTATTGATCAATGTAAGGCCTACTGGAACATATCAAACATCATGTAGATCACAGACAATATCTGTTTGTTTAATGCCTGGATGTTTTTGTATGTTTTCTATCACTTTTGTGACTATTTTATGTGTTCATGTAACAACTATTATTCTTTTTAGAATATAATATCTTCACAGGCATTAAGAATAAGACAATGTACAAATAACTATGTACAGCGTTGTCACTGAAGTAATAGTAATCAAAGCTATCATTGATGTATCACTTTCACACAAGGTACAAGAAAATAAACAAAAGAATGTTCTAAGATTGTTATTGTCTCTTGTTGTGATCATTATATCTGATAAGGTATCATATTGATTTCATTTTGATGCCATCTTGAACTTTTGAATTCTTGAAAAGAAGATTTTGAATTTTGCTGAAAGAAGAATTTAATAGAGATAAAACATCTCTGAAAAATTATAAAATGCAATTATATAGTATAGATAAGAACTGTGACTGCAATGGTATCTAAACACACAAACGTACACATAAAAACACAATTTGGAAAGCCACGTCAAACATTGCTGTCATTTCGAATTCTAATAGATCGTTTTGAGATGCAATGATTATAATTTACACTATACTAAGGGGCCAGCATCCAGCAAAAATGTAAATTACATGAACAATTCAATTCAAATACAATTCAATTTCTACAACTAGAATATAAGCGGATAAAAACGGAGATTTACTTCCCGATGTTTTGAGTGACATCCATCACTCTTCCTCAGCGTCACAAGAATAAACTGGCAAAACAACTCAATACAAGTACAGCTAACGGCAAAAATTGGTTGAACATGCACTAACGCCTAAGGGTTGTATGCAAATGTCACTCAAATGTTAGTCACTGTTCCCTATGGTAGGACAAAGATATTAACCTTTGTTGTTGTAAGTTGTAGGAGTGATGTTATACCAACTGTCAGCATATTGCCACCGAGCAATTTCGAAAATTACACCGGGTTTGGAAGCACAGTCCCTCCGGTCACGATGTCTGTTCCTAGTAATCACGAAAAACAATCAAACACCAACAGCTGAACGTCTGTTAAACAGATGTGAACTCCCTCGTGACAGAAATATTCCAGCCCTAGAGACCACACACCTGTAGATTGATGACATTGTTAATTACTTTTTGTCCTCCGGTTCTCTGCGTCGTGACAGCGTCTGCGTAGCCTTAAGGACGTTGGGACTAGTTCGTGACGCCCGTGGGCGTGATCCGTGATCTCACGGAAAAAGGAAACAAGAAAAGCATTTGGCTTGGAATAAAACTGCCGGGAAATGGCTATTCCCATACGTTTATCATTTTTGCAGTCTTGATTAACATTTGATAGTAATTAAGTATCTTCTTTATCTTTTTGTTACTCTGGTAGCCGTAACAATAACTGTCATGGTTTAGTTCTTTAATACACTAACACAAACACAAAAACGGTAAATTTGAATGGATCCACTAAAACCTGTGTCAATCAATCCCTAAAGGTACATGTATGCATACTTTAGATATCCAGGTGTTAAAGACATTACGGAGTAGGTCTCGATAGCATAATATTTTTTGACATTCAGATGTCGTATACCCGGCGGAAGTGTTGAGTGTTGAGATTAAAGTGAATTCCAATCTCCATATGTTAACCAAATCACGTACGGTCCATCATCTCTTCAGGAAGCCGTTTGATTACTTTAATTACCATAATCCAGTTTTCCTCCTTTCTTCCATCACCGAGAAGATTACAGGAAGTACAGCTTATCTGCGTCAAATGATGAACTGTCTGTCTTTAAAGACAAACATCAGCCCACGTCTTTAGATAACTGCGTGTTAAATACCTGGGTATGTTGGCATTTATAGTCATTATAACCCCCCCTCCCCCGCCCTGAAAAGGGGACTAAGCGGTGTCATATTGAAACCACTGCCCTAGAAAATCATGTATCTGTCACTCTGTAGTAAGAGTTCAGCCTTTCGAGTCAATGTCTTAGGTCTTACGGCTGGGTCTACACGTAATTAAGTCTGTGAAAGATGGAGGTAAAGTTTGTGTTCAAAGCCATACTGTACTCCAGGGGAGAGTGGTCGATACAATTACATTTTGGAATTCAGAAAAAAATATTACTAGCAGAACTGAAACACTCTCCTCTGGAGTACAGTATGGCTTTAAGTATATGTAATATACTGTTTGTTTTTGCAGGAATTATTGAAGACCCACTGGATGATATGGGTGTACGCGGGTAAGTGTTGTCAAAGTTGAGTTTCACGAAAGAAAAGAGCTTTTAAAAGAGGCCACTAAATTCCACCCAAATTTCCCCCTGTGTTTACAGAAAAGTAGAAAACTACCCTACTCCTAACATCACAAAATCCACATATTATTATACATAATCGTCGTCACGGGTAAGGTATAGACAGCATCAAATCGACCGATAAATCATATTCTTTATAGCATATCTTGCCAGCCGGGTACTGCATCAACTTGGGACCGCTTTCAAACCACCGCCGATACTCCATAAAAGCTCGCACATTTGATGGAAATTTTCCCAATTCGAGGAAGCACGAGGTGTTGGTATTAGCAGAAGATGAATTAGTGAAGAGGGAAAAGTGCATCATTGTTTGCAATAACAGATGGCAGGAAGCCCGCTAGGAAAGTATCCCTCCCGTTGCTTTGTCATTAATCTACAGCCAGGAAGTGCTATTGAGAATACTTCCCTAGCCATAAAATGGCGATGTTTCCAGCATAAGGCCACAGCAAATACATTTTATGGATGACATACAGTTTGAAAAAGTAATAAGATAGGGTGAAAAAAAAGGATGGGTAAAAAAATGGCAAATTTACCAAATAGACATAATAGACGTGGTAGCAAGAAGTGACAAAATATGACATCACATGCAACAAGGCATTCATTCCTGTATTCAAGAAGTGACACTAATGTGGTAGACTGGTATCACTAACCATGTTGGTAACAACACTCATGACTTCCATATTGGTGCCACTTTTACAACAATCCAGCAAGTTTCACATCTGCAACTACAGTCAAGGCTACCTCTCTAGTTTCACTTCTACATACAGTTATTAGCTAACAACACAACCTATTTACCCAATTTGGTCTATCTGACCATCCCTGAAGAAGAAAATAATTCCTTTTTTCTTCTGAAATCAGTCGAAAATTAATGAGCGAGTGGATGTCATCCATAAAAGTTACTTGCTGTGGCCTAACGCACCGTCGTGATGTATGATTGGTTATCGGGTCAACTGACTGAAAGTGCGAGATTTGATCTGGGTTGCTTCCTAATATGGTAATTCCTCCGGTAGGGTTTTTGAAGGGGACCGACTGTATGACTCTCCGTGACTATAATGTGCACTTCACTCGACGTGTATACAGCAAAACACATCGCTTAGATCTAGGCGATCATTTGTCACTGTGTGAATGATGTATTGTAGATTACAACCTGAGATCAGTTTTCCCAGATGAGCACATTGAAATGTATAATGTTCTTGACAAAATACATTGGGAATCAAGTCAACTAAATATTTTTAAAATCTTAACAAGCTTCAAGGATCTCCAAACATCCAACCTATAATAGTGAGTAAAATGATTTGCCCAGAACCCAGAAGCTACTTGCATATACTTAAGGCCCTCTGTCTACAAGGTAGCATTACAGATTACAATATTTAGAAAATATATATGTAAGAAGTTTACATGATAAATCTTAGTGTTCTACGTTGTGATCCTCCTCACCGCTGATGGTATAGAATGATAGATTTTCTTGATTCTGTGCCCACGGCGCTGCATTCACCCAAAGCTTCCATTAACCGGTCCTATCTAACATCCATTCGCGTTTTTCTTTCAAATCAAAGCCCCCATTTCCTGAGTAAGTCAACATCTGTAGAGAACGCTTTAGTAAGAATTATGATGTTTTGAAAGATATCAGAAAAGCCGTTAACATTCTGCCAAAACTAATGTGATTTTGGCAATAAATCTTGTCGTTCCATTAACCTCTGCGTATGCAGACGCAGGTCAACAACCTCAACATCGTGGAACAATCTGAAAAAAACGTTTCAAGTTGTAGACTGGAGCTTATATTCGTTATTGTCGTCGTCATTGTCGTAAAAATGCTCACTCCATGAAAAGTTGGTGTGTGTGTGTGTCACTGTGTGTGTTACTGTGTGTTACTGTGTGTGTGTGTCACTGTGTGTGTGTGCGTGTGTGTGTCACTGTGTGTGTTACTGTGTGTGTGTGTCACTGTGTGTGTTACTGTGTGTTACTGTCTGTGTGTGTCACTGTGTATGTTACTGTGTGTTACTGTGTGTGTGTGTGTCACTGTGTGTTACTGTGTGTGTGTTACTCTGTGTGTGTTACTGTGTGTGTGTGTGTGTGTGTCACTGTGTGTGTTACTGTGTGTGTGTGTGTGTCACTGTGTGTGTTACTGTGTGTTACTGTGTGTGTGTGTGTGTGTGTGTGTGTGTGTGTGTGTGTGTGTGTGTGTGTGTGTGTGTGTATGTGTGTGATTGTGTTTGTGTTTGTGCTGCTGCATTATTTTATATTGTGGTGTTCATGTGGTCAGCAATATGTCAGGATACTCTGGTGCTATTATTATAGAAATACTGGTTACAACGCGTAAAGGAAATTCTAGACAATACTGGTTACTCTTACCTATGGAACTCTATGAATTCACAGCTAGACAATAAGCATATATGTACATCGTTAAGAAAAAGGTTAGAAGATATATATATCCAGACATTTTCTCATAGACTGTCCACAGATAATGGTAAGTTAAGATTTTTCAAGAAACTAAAGAAGGGATACTCAATGGAAACTTATTTAACGTTACTAGATAAATTCGAGGTCAGATCGGCAATGTGCAAACTTAGAATTAGCGCCCACCCCCTTGAAATTGAGAGAGGGCGGTACAAAAAGCTACCTGTGGGCGAAAGAACCTGTAACCATTGTATGGCAAAACCGGTGGAAGACGAAATACATTTTATTTCTAACTGCCTCTCTAACGATCAGGAAAGAAATGAGTTATTTGAAGAGGCATGCAAATTCCACAAAAATTTCCAAACGCTTACCGACGAAAAGAAAACTATAACGCTGTTAACGTCACATAACCCACGCATCATAGAAAAAGTGGGACACTTCGTCTTCCACTGCTTCCAGAAAAGAAGTCAAACCCTAAATACGTAGATTGTAGCTCTCAGCAGTCCATACCATTGATAGAATAGTCACTCGTTTACACTTGTCACCATTGTTATCTATACCAAAGTATTTCATTTTATACATGTTTATTATATTTTCTGTATGTTTCATGTTGCAATTAGCCCTCGGGCAAGAACTTGCAAATAAACTTCCTTCAATTATAATGATGTTTGGCATGTAGGTCGATTTTGATCCCACTGTGGGTGATGGATGACCTTGTAAATATTGCAGTGAATACAAGACTGGCCACAAACAGATATTGAAACACAGCCCAAATCGATAATTTCAGTAACAAGCTGTACTTCTTACCTCAGACTCCGCATGCATACGAGCATCGTAGTGATTATAAGAATGCTGTCATTCAGGAAATCCATCCACAATTTCCACGATTAAAGGTCCATTAATCTTGTTTGTATAATCTACATCCTCCGTCAGAAGATATGATGGACTCTTCAGTGAAGTCTGAAGGTCCTGAAGACAGGGTTTAAGGATGATGAGTCATGTGAAGTAGTCTGTTTGTTCTTTTAGACTCTTTAGACACTAGTAGCACATATGGCAGCAAGTTTTTTTCTCTATCTCTGTAGCAGATTATATCTTTTCGAGGAGGGCTTATACTAGCCTATCCCAACCCAGGAATGAAACGGGGTCTCCCAGGTACCAACTTATCAGAACCGGAAATTGAAATGTGAGGCTGCTACCAGTTGAGCCACAAATACATCCTTATGCTATGTAGCACTTAGCTGGTGTGTTCAATAATGCCAAAAGTAAACGAAATTGTCTTCTTTTTTCCCGAAATCAGGAAAAATTCAATGCGAATGCTGCTGTCATCCATATACTTTATTTGCTGTTGCCTCAGCCTTGCCCACTCAGCCTCATATTAGTACAAGCCTGGATCAGATATGTGTATACTCGTATGCAACCACCCAATGGTTACAATGATGACTAGTCTATTTAAGCCCATAGGGCGTTGGATTATGATTTTCACCAACTAGTTTTCTCTGAATCTGGCTTCAATGCATTAAGAGAAAAGCCATGTATTAAAGTACCGTTGATGAGCGTGTTATCTTCGCATTTTGCCACACTATGAAAAGAAAGCTGTGCAATGATTGTTAATGGATTCTAAGGCAACTGGCATTGCAATCAGCCTCTGGCCTTCCGCCCACGACGATTGTTAGCCTGTCATGTTAATGGTATCCGGTAGGATCAACTCAAGGACATTAGGTACTTGGAATAGCAACGAAAGCGGAGGTGGCAGTTCGCTTTCTGGAGAATCTGCCCACGTACTCGTTTGGGTGATCATCGTCATTTTACCCCTGTCACATTAGGCAATCGCCCGAGCCTCACTTATGATAATAACTTTATTGCACAATTGTACAAGGTACAAAGTATGGCTTGTATGTGACAGGTAGTGGTGCGTACCTAAACTCATAGTCAGGTTCAGGTCCGGACCTGAACCCATCATTGCATATTATGTGCGCTAGAGAGCTTTCTTTTTTGAGGGGGAGGGGGTATGGTGCATATATATAAAATTGCATGTTTGCATGAATTGAAATACAATGTGAAAATACATGCTAATTACATACAGCCAGTGAAGACACGAAATGTTCTTTGTCTTTTTCCAGTGCAAATTTCACTATGGAAGGTTTTAGATGGTTTAGAACAAAAAGGGAATGTAAGTGACAGATAGCTTTTTGCAAGTCCGGACTTGGCTCCGGACAATTAGGGGTTTTTTTTACCTAAAAATTTTAGGTCCAATTCCAAGTCCGGGCTTTAGGTACGCACCACTAGTGACAAGGATGGTTTTCAGATGAAAAACACGCGCAACCCTCTGTCGATCTTAAATATGGCCGATCTTCCATCGATAAGCCCGAAGATCGTGGATATAGTGACAGAAAGACGCAGTCCTGACAGAATCCCTCGAACTGCTCATGCCACGATTCACCCAACCCGTGCTGCTGAGGCCAGGAAAACTGGCTCTCGCAACCCTGTACATACATAGATTATGCCACATGTTCCAGAAACTTTTAATCTCCGATAGTATTGACAGGTTGGTGAATGTGAGTTCGGATCTTGAACAGATCAGTCAGCATACTCTTAAAGAGGCCTTGGAAAAGAAAAGGCAGTCTTATCAAGTCAAGAGAATCATGGTATGATTCTGTTGCAGTGTGCACATGATTGCACTGGTACATGTAGATTGAAAGATTGAACGTAGCGTTAAAAATGATATCATCTGCATATATAAAATCGACGGACGGAGGTTTCAATCTGCAACATTTTAAAAGCCGCCGTCCGTCTACCTGATATCCCTAAACCCCGTTGTATACAAAAAGTATATTAGATACAACAGATATAGGTTACCACACGGATAAAAGTGAACTAGCGGTTCATGTAGTACTCAGAGTAGAAAACGTTTTCAAGGGAGTCAAATAGAGGTGAACGCAGCTATTTGTATTTCAACTTAAGGCAGCTCCAACTTTCTCGGGTATCTTCTGAAACTCGAAAAGATGTTAGTTATGGTTCTTCATATAGCATGTCTACTTTCTATCCAACCTATCTATCAATTACTATGAGGGAGGAGTATGCGTATGTGTTTGTAGATGTGCTGTCATAGCAATATGACACATGTTGATTACTGTTATTGGCCATACGCTTCGTATCTACTATTTTTCAAAGGGTACCAAACATTAAGGGACAACGATTTTTCATCTATCACGTTATACATACATAGCATCATTCGTAAGGGAGCATAGGGCGAGCGTAAAAGCATACAAGAACCATAATAAAAGAAGATGAACCAGTACAGTACTTCAACAACATGGACAGGAAGATGAACATGGAAGAAGCTTTTCATTGGGAATGTCCTTACTAAAACGTCTTGTACTTTAGTCTGTCAAAGTTTGTTTAAAGTTGAAAGCACCAGTATTTCCGTCCTATATGTCAAGATGCCGCCTGGAGACCACCATCATCATCCTTGGTACCGCTCACGACTCCAATATGAAGTTCAAGGAAAGTCGTTGCATGACTCGTAAATACCATCTAGAAGATGGATGAAGTAAACGTTTCACGGAGACAGCCACGGATGCTGCGCCTTGGGGACAGCACATCTGCGGCCACTATATTTCCAGTTATAGTGCTTTTCGTTATTTCTGTTGCTCAAAGGCTTCAGGTCATTGCGGTTATTGCCAAAAGTTTCCAACTTTCAAGTACTACAGGGATAAAGTTGAGTGCCTTCCCCCATAGCACATCCGGCGTCGTGAACAATTTTAGAGGGGTAAGTTTCCGTCCGGGACTCCACATGTTTTTACGGAAGCACTTAGTTACTGACAACATATGACTCATCGCGGTGGTCAATGAACTCCTTTTCAAGGCTTAACTCCTTCCCCAGCTTATGATTGATACTATCTTATGCCACAGCAAGAACGTTGAAGATTATCACATGCAGATTTGCAATGTTTTGTGACTTACAGGTAAAAAAAACTACCCTCCAAGCAGAGGTTAGGCTCCGGTTGTTTTTTTAACGTTTTTTTTTAGTCGTTTTATCGGGCTTTCTATTTTGTCATTTTTCTTGAAGTACGCCAGCCAGATAGGTCTTGACACAGCAAGATATAAAAAAGAAATAGAAAGCCCGATAAAAACGACTAAAAAAAACGTTAAAAAAGCAGCCGGAGCCTAACCTCTGCTTGGAGAGTAGTAAAAAAACAGTTGCCTGCAACAGAAAAAGACATTTGGTGTTATTTTTTGATTGATCAAATTATTTTACTTTCAAAATTTCGCCATTAACATACTCCCCACGCTTCTTGGTGTACAGGACAACGCCAATCTCCGATCCTATAGCCCTTGGGCCACACAGTTGCGCTAGTATTGCAGCAAGAGGATACCCTGCTGCGCTAGTAGTGAAACACTTTGTCGTAGCTGCTGAGTGTTAAGCAGAAGGTATCATTTTTTCTAATCCTTGGCATAACCCACGGTCGATATTGAAGACCTTTACCTCTGTATGCATGTTTACAGTGTGCCTATTTATCTGTGTCTAAGTATCTATGTATCTATCTTGTGGTGACCGCGTGGCACAGCGGTAGCATGTTCGGATTTGCTCCGAGAGGTTGCGGGTTCGAATCCGCCTGCCGTGCCACCGATCTTGTGCCCTTGAGAAAGGCACTTTACACGACTTTCCTCACCAGGTGAAAAATGAGTCGTCCCTCGGATAGGACGTTAAATGGAGGTCCCGTGTATGGGGAGAGTCACACCCCATGCACGTTAAAGAACCCCCACACGTGCGAGGGTGCGGTGTGGATGGAGCAAACCATTCTGTATGGAGTTGGTGATACACTACAAATCACCCGGGCGGAGGCCTGGCGAACCTTCGTGTCGTATCAGCCATACGGTGATTTACATCATTCACCATGCCCCGGAGAGGAGATAGGCGCCGCCAGGGGACTAAAATGCCTATTGATACAGCATAACATGTTGTGCTGCCCCTACGGCTGATTAATCAGCCTACGGCTGATTAAAAGGATATGGGACGAACGAACGAACGAACGAACGATGTATCTAAGTGTCTCCTAGGCTCCTTTGCAGTCTTTCCAGACCTTTGGAGCGACGGTGTTTATTTTTTTTTTTGGAGGTGGCGGTGCGTCGGGCGCTGATTCGCGATTTTCAACATGAGCTAAGGGTTTCTAAGCTGGGAAAGGGGGGCTTTGCCGCACTCAAAAGTCTCTGAAGGAGGCTACATTTTTCCACAGTGCTGTATTTCCATATGCTATGCACGTCTCACCACCGAGTGACAGGAAAGTTCACGGGACACTGACAGGAAGTTCACGTCAAATGTCCCAGAAGGTGTCTCATTTCCTGTCTTCAATCTTTTGTCATTGACTATAGTATCCATTCGCTTGGGTAAATGCTCCTTACGAGATTTTTACCTTTATTTCAATCACGGAAATCACTAAATAACGAATAACCAGTAATAAACTTTCAATAAAACAAGAAGTTTACAAAGCCCATAAATACTTTACGGACATATACGGAGTCTTCGATTTCTTGCTCGTCCTTGAATCTGATTCACCGTACAAACAAACGACAAGGAGAACATTGAGACGATTCTATTTTCTCTAACCCAGGGGGTTATCGTTGTTTTTACAACAGTATCTACCCAGCTCTGAACATTAAGACCTCTGCACATAAACCCGATGCATCACCGCCACTTTACAGTGTTATCGTTAAGACCTATAATACCGCAACACAGGGGGCCTGGCATATTCATACGGGAAGTATCAAACTGCAAATGGCAACTGTAAGCCGCCCCACTTTATGCTAGAAACTGGCAAGGCGGGTAAGATTACGGTGGAGTGCTTTATGTGCGATGTTTGCGCCATGAAGCGTACACAATCGTGATCTTTAACGACCCTCAGCAGCTGCGATGTCCGATTGTAAACATAAAGATGACGACCAAGGCGACTATAAAATGCAAAGATGCCTCAAGGAGACAAGATAAAGTTGTGATAAGACATCACATCATAGCCGACGAGCCCGCCGTTTACATTATCTAAACTACAGTAAATGGCATCATAGATATACGATGTTACTAGGGGCAGACGGTTTGAAAGACGGTATGACTACGTGCATGTCAGCTAACTTAAAGGTTCTTCTCATGATAGCATCACGATCAAATGGAGAGGACATCTTGTAATGATTCATGCGCAGCGAAGTACAGTGCAAGTACTATGTCAAACTTGAAAATTCTACTGCTTGTCTCGACCGGAAAGAAGTGGTTTTGGCCTGCTACAGCTTTTATGAAAGCTGTAAGGGCCTTTTGGTTAGACGTTTAAGAAAAATGATAACTGAAGATGGTATATGAATGCATTTTCCTGATGACCAATGAGGTATCAAAACAAAATTGAGTTGTTCAAAAATGTAACAGTTATGATCGTAACTAGTTGTCATCAAGTACACACAATAGTGGTCACCCCTCACTAGACAGCTTTAAACAAATCTTGAAGCTGTGCAGAGTATAGACAGTTTGAGGTCTGTCTGTGTCACGATATTACAGATCGTTCAGTGTTATATAACCAGTTGTTATATAAGCTGCACTTGCATGCTTAGTTGGTGTGTTACAGCAAAGGGCAGTTCTACCGGCTATATGTGTGCAAATACAGACACAGATACTGATATTGACACTGATCCGATACGAATACCGATACAGATACAGATAAAGATACTCGATTTTGGATCTTACTATCGTAACTACACATGAATCCGTCATTCCACCATCCACAAGTAGTTGCTAAACGCCTTACAAATGTACACAGTTCTAAATATACAGATTGGCTGCACTATAATGATCCAGCATTTTGTAAGTCCTTTAAAGGATTGCTTGTTGACATGGTGATAAATAATCGACAAGAGTACACCGTATCCTGACCAAATAACACTTATACTGTAGTCATTCCAAATATCAGGCTGCTAGAAGCTAAGCTTTATGTAAACCACCTCTAAGTAACGAGAATTGTCAACATCCTGATCCTCTTAATACATGCATTTACACAGTAAGTGTTTTAAAAGGTTTTAAGATATGTGTGAGATTTGTATAATGTACAGGATCATTTGTTTCTGACAGAAACTTCTCTTTGTGCATTCACTTTACCGCAGTAAGGTTATGTTGGTTTGATTGTACGGATGACGTCCGCACGCGCGTCAATTTTTAGCCGTTTCCAAAACAGACAAAGTCCTCGACCATTCTGTAAATTGTACAAAGCAGCTGTAAAATGAGTAACGCTGGTTCACCTTTATTCGAGGGTGACCTATAATCGTTGTTTCTAAAAAAGCGTATTTAGGGATATGAAGTCGATGGACGGTGGTTTCAAATCGGAACATTTTGAAAATATTGAAAATTTGAAACCACAGTCCGCAGACTTGATACTCCTAAATATGCTTTTTTGAAAGCAACGGATAAAGGTCACCCCGCGGATAAAGGTGAACTAGCGTTACATACAAACCTCAATTGAAAGGAATGTTGGAAAAAGGAATCTCAAAGTGCCAAAGTAAATTCCGAAGTCAAAGAAGAATGTGAAAGAACAAAAATGATAAATCTATTGTTCGGTATATCGCATTAAGTGTGTTCAGTCAGTTGTTCAACCTTCCTGACGATTTATAGTTGGATTTCATACTAAAGGCAACTTTTCTACCAATTTTTGTTCGTTCCCACACTCGCATCAGTTTTGGGGTATCAGGAGGATGTCATCCATATAATCAAATCAACGTGGCCTAATTATGTATCTTACTGGTTGACAGGCAAAACTAATCACGTATAATTTCTGGATGGGCGATACAGTTTGATCTTATTTTCTTTTACCATGGGGTCCAGCCAGGATCGGGCAGCTACGACAGTTTATTCGGTGGCCTAAAGCAGTCAGCCCGCCGATTTTCTTTTAGCGCTCGGGGGAGTTTGAGCATAGCTCCTTGGGCTTAAACTCCCCGGATCGCTGATGTAAGATCGGCGGGCTGACTGCCTTGGATCCCCGAACAAAACTCGCTAGCCACCCAATCCTATCTGGCCCCCAGGGTAATTTCCTTCCATTTCTATGGAAAATGAAATGGAAATAACGTGGGTATATACGATTTACAGACAAGAAAAAGGATTTTAATTATGTTTCTTTGTGACGCATGTCATACGATAAAAACAATATTATTACATACCAACGTTTCGTTAGTACTAAAGTAATTCGGTACCTCTATTCTTATTGCAATGCGGGTTAGTTCTGTTTTTCACCGCTAGGCGGCGCTGAGGTAATTGTTATGAGTTGTACGTGTACAAAGAACATGATTTCGTGATGACTAATCGCGAGGTAAAGGGAACAGGGGTGCCTAAGCATTTGCACGAACCCTATGAAATTCGTACGAATATTATGTGATACACACGAATCACTATGCGAACACGCACGAATATTATGAAATTCGCACGAATCACTATGCGAAATCGTACGAATTTTATGAAATTCGCACGAATCACTATGTGACACACACGAGCCTTATGTGATTTGCACGATCCTTATGCAAAAACGGCGGCCGGGAGGAGGCATGATTTTGAGCGTTTCTACCCGAGATATTTATATTTCAAGGCATGGAATGGACATTTACCGTCGCAAAGATGTATTTGATAGCCTGTGAGCTACTGTTTAGCTTCATTTCGGCGTGTTACATCGTATTTTCAGTCGCCGAAGCGGCGAAGCCGCCATCTTGAAAATCCCGCTCCGTTTGTCACGTGACCCCGCCAGTGGTTGCGCAATTTCGCATAAGGATCGTGCAAATCACATAAGGCTCGTGTGTGTCACATAGTGATTCGTGCGAATTTCATAAAATTCGTACGATTTCGCATAGTGATTCGTGCGAATTTCATAATATTCGTGCGTTTTCGCATAGTGATTCGTGTGTATCACATAATATTCGTACGAATTTCATAGGGATCGTGCAAATGCTTAGGCACCCCTGGGGAAAGAATACAATAAAGAATGTAACAAAATAGAAAACATATAAAAAGGCAATATCCAATAAACAAGAAGCTCCCCCCTGGCGTTGCTAAGGATGGCCACATAAAATGATGGATCCATTGTCACATAAATGACAAGCAAATGAGAAACAACGTCATTTATAGACGTACAATAAGGGTGAAGGCCGTTCTCAATTGTACACAAAGGACAAATTATATCAATTGGGTACATTTGCAACGCCATTATTTCACAGAAATGTGAAGAAATAATTGAGACAAGCACTTCTTCCGTTCTATTTTTGACTTTGTTTTCCCAGGGATCAAATCATCCTTACCTAAATAAAGATAGATTGATGTGCTCGTTTTTTCCTAGTAAACTCGACCCGTTGGACTGCCTATATGGGTGTATTGGCTCTTTATTTGTTCGGATTTTCATTGTCCCGAGTGTGTGATTGTAAGACGAATGTAGCTATAAATTGTCATCCTTACGTGCCGTATATTGGGCTGTTCTGCGTTACAATGATAAATAACGTGAAGACTATAACGTTTGTCTTGTTTCATCGGCATTTTATGACCTCAGTACAGATACCGCACTAAGTGATAACAAAACACTACTAAGTGCAATTGCCTTTATTAATGTTATTTATGACTATCTAGCTTTGGATAGGGACGTCTCTTGCGTAAAAGAACTTATTACACTTACAGAAATGAGTGGATGAAATTAATCTGTACGGATATGGAGCTTGTACGTTTTGTACAACCCTCGTCTGTTACACTACGAGGCAGTTTCCCGGGTAAGTATTGTAAACAAACAGTCCAATGCATGACAACGACTGTAACAATATATTTTCCACGACGTAGCTTTAACATTTATTTCGTAACAAATATACTAAAATTCTGTTCGTTAGCAACAAAGGCAAACATAATGATAATGGTGACAAAAATACAAGCTTCTTTTTCTAAGATCCTTTTCAAATCAGATGGGGGCGATGAAAGGGAATTTATTACCGACATAATCACACGCTTTTGATACTCAATCATTCTTGGGGACCGGACACACTCAGAGTAATATACAGGGACGAGAACCATAAGAAGCAATCATCAATATCCAAACATGTCGTCGGATTCTCCTGTCGATTTTCCGACAGATGAGCAGGCAAACAGGCACTTGCCGTTGGGTTCGGCAACCTGTTTGCCTGACCTGCACAAGCCTTTTTGCATACTCAATTTCAAAACATTGTATTCATACCTTCATATCTTGCCTGGAAGCACAAAACGTTTGTATTCTTGACAGTTCTACATGTTCGCAGTGATGAAATCTTTGGTTAAACTTATGATATCAAATTTCATATGGAGAGAGAATATAGAAATCATTTTGTTGTTGAATTTTTCTTTCCCGATTTGGTTGTGGCCTTGGAAATAGCAGAGAGCGCAGAGGATGCCGGGAGCCTTTTCTTCAAGTTCGCCCAGCCTTTTCTATTGCCTGCCTGGGACTTAGTGGAGCGGTTTAAACGATCTGAAAAGAAAAATAATATAGAAACATAATTACTATTTTTGCCAATCAAAACCATATCATATCTGTTACATTTACATTTTTAGAATGTTATATCCGACACTGATAAGGGTATAGAACTATAGACCATATGCATCGTTGGCTTGAGTTATTTCTTTCTGCCTGTTTTACAGCAAATCTTTTATTCATGGATTAAGTGTAATATCAGCGGAAATGCCAAAGGAAACAATCAACGTGCATACAATTTTATGATTTTACACACTTCAAACAGTTTTGCAGCTTGTATAGTACTTTTGATCTTTGAGATTTCTAAAGAAATCATGTATCAATAAATACAAAGTCACCAAAATGACCAATGGTGAATCTTGATCGTCGGTAGATGTATCAGCAGCACCACCTAACGGAATTGTTTGAAATGGCAGCGGGAATAAGCTACTTGTCTTACCTGACAAACCCGGGCAGTTCTTCTCTGTGTTGCTGATAATAGGTTCGTACCGCGTGGGTTCGTTTTCGACTTCACTTTCTGTGGTTAAAATAGGAAGAAGACAGATTAACGTAAGTAAGTGTGGGCTTCAAGGAAGTGACAATAACAATGAATAAGACCTTAATTTTACGTTTCTGCTCTCACAGGCTTAAAGTACAGGACAGGGTGCTACATGCAACTTCAAAGTCTAATGTGTGCTAGTATGACTGTTTGCACAGGCTCGGCTTCTTTTCGCTTCTTAAAACAGTACCAGTTGTAAGTGTAAGGGCAAATGGAGTTTAAAAGATGGTTAATCTAATTGCATAAGGAATGCATTTTTTTTCTATATGATATCGGAAACATTGGAACTTATCTTGTACACGATAAAAAGAATATTCCTCTCATTGTTGTATAGTGTACGGTCAATAATACAACTACTGAGTACTGGTAGATCTATGTCACTTGTAGAGAAGGAGGATGGAGGGAAGGAGGGAGGGAGGCAGAGATGGAGGGGGGGGGAGTTAATCAGATTAACTTACTTATGACTTTAATGAGAAAGTAGACGCCTCTCGGCTCCAAGACATCGTTGGCGTAGGTGGAGATAGTTTGACTCTCTGACAAGTTTTTCACGTTACCCTGATCGTCCGCTAGGTCGATGACCGCTGAAAATGAGCACATGCACCAATAAGCAGTGGGTAATATTCTTTAAAGAGCAGTACAATTATATTGAAGAAGGTATGACTTCTCAAATTGGCGCAAGGACAAATGCGAACATTTTGCTGATCCCAATTAAAGTTTCAGCAATCAAGATTCTGTGTTTATAAGCTAATATGTATTCACTGGTACATTGTCACCAACTAATTGCAATGAATATTGTTGCTTTATTACACATATATCAATATGAAACGTTCAAGTCTTTGCGTGATTTCTTTAACAAGTAGAAATAGGGTACAGAGTGTTGTAAAGCTATATGTATGTAGTATCACAATGACGCCGTCTCATTACAGCTGTGTGGAATTACACGGTAGGGTGCGCTTTTTGTTCTTACGCAGTGTTACAGAATGAGCTTTAGGCAACAATTACAGAGGCGTCTGATACTCAATCCCCAATTAATTGTGATTATCACACCCTGTTGCGGGTATTGTCTAAATTCACCCCGTTTCTTTATGTGCAGCTAACTACGCTTATTAGTAAACCTTGTGTGAACATCATATGAACTATTTCTGACAGATTCGGAACAGATTTTCTTGCTTGTCATTTTTTCCTACATGTAAATTATTTTAGGGGTTGTATTTTGCGCGTGGCAAACTTTAGGGAGAAGAATCGATCAATAGCACTACATGCATGTGTGATCTTTTTCCATCCTTTTAACTTAATATTAGAACATGGCCACTACCCCGAAGATATTTTTCAAGATGAATCAATCAGGATATCACATTATATTCAAAGTGTGTTAGAGTTACCTCTCATCAAGGAGGTGGAAAAGGGGACCTCCTTGCTCTCATGGATAGAGAATTTATTGATCAATGGAATCTGTTCATGGTGTTTTATGGCATGGTGGTGGGTGGCCATCTCCATCTAGTCTGTTCCATGTGAAACTTCAGTCTACACCCAGCCACAGGCGGGGAAGGATCTGGTACGGCTAAACTGAATTTTAACCGGCTTTGACTTGAACTTTCAATGACTGGACTGACCGACTAGCCTGGGGCTCCACTTTGCAGACCGGTATAAGGAACATCTTGACCTTGAGAGTCAAGCGGGTTGTCACAGCTTTCCATCATTCAGCCAAACGGACTAAAATCTAACGTTGCATCATCATAGCAAGCATATTTGAACTGGGATTTCTGATCATGAACTGTGAGTTACTCTGTTTTGGTTTATTGTTTCGGTTATTCTTTCCACTGTTTCCAGCACTGAGAACATGAATCAAGCTTGTTTTCCAGTAGAGAGAGTCAAACTGTTTTGTTTAGTTTAACCTCCTTGGTTTAACGTACCTGGCACCCATGTTATTTTCTGGAGTGGCGACACTGTTTTCAGTAGTTTACAGTTTTAATAATCAAACTGTGTGTAAGTTTGACGGCATGGTCGAGCCTGTTACTGTCTGTAAAATATTGAACAGATTTTGTTATTTTCTGAAGATCTGGTTGTGTTTTCCAGTGATAGAAATCATTGACTGTTGGGTACTGTTTCGGTAGAAAGAATCAAACTGTTTTGTATAGTTTGACGGCAGTAAACCTTGTCATTTTCTGAAGACCTGGTTCTTTGTTACAGCTATGGAAAGCATTAAACTGTTGGTTACTTTTATGACATTGAGTCTTTGTGTCTTAATCCTCTCTAATCCCCTTGGCAATTAGCACAGTGTGTGATCCGACCAGTGGTGCAGAAAAAGTGTTGGATTATCCAAAAAGTGTGGTACTATCCAAAAAGTGTGGTATTATCTTATGCAAATTTTACATAATCCCACACTTTTTGGATAGTACAACACTATGTGGATATAATCACAGTAATGGAAGGGCTCCCATTGGCTGAGGGGTAGTGGCCATGTTCTAAAATAGATAGACGATGGGCTTGGCTTGATTATGTGAAATAGGGGTTGCCCCCCACTCGGGGTTCCTTTAACACCCTCGGCTCCGCCTCGGGTGTTAAAGGAACCCCCTTGTGGGTGGGGCAACCCCTATTTCACATAATCAAGCCACGCCCATCATCTATCTATTACGAAAAGCTTCATTCAAACAGTAAGACCGACAAAGGCGACTGTCTAGAGGCTATATTAGCGCTGTGATGCCCTAATTCGGACTGTAGACTCTTAACTGGACAATAATTGACCAGTCTATCCACTTCAAAAATGTGAAAAAATACACTTCATTTGAATCTTACCATCGTGGTCCAATAGTTCACATCTACACTTCTGCTTGATACACTTCAATAGCAGTTGGCTCTTGCAGTGGGGGTTGAAAATTTCTGTCTGGTTGTCTGAAAAATACACATATAAATAAATCATTGTAATCACGCATTACTTACATGTACATGCTGGTTTCTTGGATGGAGGGTGACAGCTATTATAAAAGGATTAATGACATATGCTATCCAGGACTCCCAATTATGTATCATTAGCAGAGATTTCTGAGGGACGGCCCTCGGGTGACACAGCAAGCCACTTTTGGTCGCTTTGTAAGTTTGTAACCAAGATACGAAGAAAACAAATACCTGTATCCCCGTTTGCACGGCATAACGTTTAAATGTAATAACAATACATATATCTGTACATAAGTGGTGCTACAACTTGATAGGCGATTTTTTTCTTCTTTATTCAAAATAGGCGATTTGAAAATTATGTTAATATTTTATCCCCAATACTTGTCTTTACCTACTTGTAAAATCATCGGTTGTAATTTGTCCTAGACTAGTGATTATATAAAGTTTGTTTTGTTGTTGATATTTAGCACAGATGCATTGTAAATTGTCTTACCTTCCGGATTGTACCAGTATTCAAGGAACAAAAAGCATAATGAAAAACGTTTATTGCAGCCAAAATGCACAATAGTGTCTTGGAATAACATTTCATCTCAATTTTGAATCACTGTGTATACTTTAAATCCCCCGTAGAAGTTGACGGTGTTATCTTCCCTCTGAAGCTTTGCGGACTCATAGAAGTAATCCTTTGTCTTTGCACGGTATTAGTCGCATCACTTCATCTACTCTCTAATAGCAATCATTCCGCCAATTATTTTGTTCCCCAAAAAGTCTTTTTATATTTTTCTTAAAACTAGTAAACAAGTGCAATTGGTGAAAGATAACAGATGATATATGACGAATAATGCAATAAATCCGGTATAAAAGTACCTGACGTTTGAATGGTTTAGTCCAAGTGTGTGCTATTTGGATATAATTACTAGTTATTCCAACGACTATATCCCATGGATATGTTCTCAAGTACGCACTTAACCACCAGCCTCCGTGTAAAATCCTGAAGAGCTTTTGAAAATGTTCGCCTGTGCACTTTGTGCCCGGATTTCCGGCATGTATATAATGCTATGCATATCAAATGCAGCATTTTTTAAATACAAAATATACAACAATACACAAGAAATCTGCTTCAAGATACAATGTAGAAGCAAATTGAGTATTTCAAATCAATCGTGTGAAAACTTTCAGGGGTTAATCCGAGACAATAAATCGTACATATATGTCAAGGTATTGCTTTCCAAGAAAGACATTCTTCACGAAATGAACCTTGGAGTTTACGAAAGGGTATGTCATTAAGCTACTGCCACCTTACATATCCTTTAATATAGATCCAAGCTTAAGGGACAATATAACGCTAGGAACAATATTTGAAACTTTTTTTGACCTCCCAAAGACAATGTTTCGGGCAGAGGTCGTCTTGTTCAGCTCCACGGAGCACAGACGGTTTGAACAACACACGCTTTGGTATCTGTGCCAAGGACAATTGTTTACACCACAGCATGTAAACAAACACTCACGCAGGTGCCAAACACGCTTAGCCTATCATAAGCATTCACAAAATAATATGTATATTATTTTACTCCGCAAATAAGTGAGTAATGCATAGTATTGTCTAGTAAGTAATAGGCAGGAAGTGAGTTCTGTTATTCTATTCCACTGTGCAAAGCCTGGAATATCCTATGGCTACGACCCCCCACCCCCAGCCCCGTTTTGAATGGACTCTAAGCTTTTTTCCATCATATAATAGACTACATAGATGACAGAAAATAGTATCTACTTATATACAAGGGAAGGAACTACCTAACTACGACAGACTGTCGACAGCCAATAACTAAGTACAATTTAAGACTTTATGGTTTGTGTACACACGCCCTATGTAAACAAACCGGTCGTAAACTATTGTATCACAGTATATCTTACCTGTTTGAAACACCAGGTACATATGATGGCGGCCAATATCATAAAGATGGCAACCATACAGGTGTATACTACAGTTTTGGCACTAAAATATCTTTCTACAACTACTTTTCAACTACTAGAACCCATGTGTTCAGGTGTTTGAGTTTCCCAGGGCCATATTGTTCACTTAGAACTTGACAGGTCCATTGTTCTGATCACGATAAGCAGCCATATAAAAGACAGAATAAGCAGCTGTTAAAGGTACTTTCGCACAGTGTCGCTAGCGCTGCTTGTAACATACATAAACTCCTAGACAACTAATCTTTCAATTGTTAGATCGTATTCACTTGTATTGTAGTGTGATTGTTCACAACCGTTTCCATAAGTACATGTAACGTTACATACATGCTTGGACATGTTTAGTTTGTAAACCCTAAAACATATATGATAAAGGCTACATTCATTCTTCTTTTGTACTTTCAGAACCACAACACTGTCATAGTTACTACTTTAACATGATTAACGGGTAATCTTAGATGCTACAGTATCTATAGCTGTTTCTTACCTCCATACTTCACCGTTATGAAGTACTGTACCGTCGGCTCCATGTCTAAAGGTCTCGAGTGTTGTGACATCGCCCCTGTTGGTCCCTTCACCGCCCGACCTTGTTGAAAGAATTTTGACCCTTCTTAACGGGTTGTTGCACACAGAATGACAACAAAGGTGTTGTGCCCTCTCCACAGCTTTCCGCGCCGTTGTGTGGTGGTTACTGTGTATAGGACACGGTCGGAGTAAGCTTGGGGTAAACTTGTAACGTAATACAGCGGCGCTAGGCGATCCGGCGCGCCCGGGTATTGTGCGCCGAACGCGATACACCTGTTTTGTACGGTCGGTTTGGGGCTGGTTTTGTTTGGCTGCGCAACGGAGCGTGAAACCTACCTGACAACATTTAGGACTGCTCGGGTAACCTTAGATAGGCTTCTGTCACTCAAGATGTGAACTATGACCAGAAATGATCATCAAAAGCAGGACAGTTTGTTATTGTTAATTTTAATAGAGGCTTTTTTAAAAAATTGACGGAACAGCAAAAAAACTTCCTATAATGACCATTTATATCTGGGTCTTGATAATCGGCAAAACAAACCAGCTTCACAAGCACGCGGCGCGGCAGCAGCTGGTTTTATTACACTGAATGACCCACCATACCTAACCTTTGCACATATAGTTGTAAGTGTTGTTTATGAAGCTATCTAATGAGGATTCCCATATAGTGCTTAGTGAAAACAAGTTCCATTCTACAATACAGTTCTAGGGAAAAATTACTTTTTGAACCCCTAAATTCTTTTTGAACCCCTAAATTCTGGGTTGATAACAACGCAATTCACATGTGTCCGTCTAAAACATTTATCAGTAACCTCTTGACTTATGCAAAGACCACGAGACAGAAAAACACGTCAGCAACGAGCCTAGCTAATACAGTAAGTACTTTAGATCTTCCGATGATTAGTCGGGATCGAACGATTTGGGTAACCTTCAATCAAATAGGCACAGTTTCCAAGGCCGAACTTTTTTTTTCAAAAGTCAACAATCACACATATACACGTTTGTAAGTATGGGCTTAAGACAAGCTATAAGATTACAAAATACAGCTACAGGCTGTGTCCTAGCATGCCATATTATATATTTTATCTTTATTGAATAGAAAATACAGTTAAGGCTCGCGCCCCTCTGACATGAATAGTACCTACCCGAAATGTTGGATTATTGAATAAATCGGACCCCACCCATCATATCTTATTTGGTCTAAGCCACTCTGACGGTAACAGCTGAAACCTGGACAGGTTTACTTGTCGTTTCTACCAGGAACCAACGATAACTGCCTTTCCCTTCAAACTGAGGCTGATTTCGCGGGCGATATAGATTTGACTGCGGATCGCCTTGTCTACAGTGAGTACAAAATGTATTTCTAGCAACTACTGGCACTCAATACAAGTGTCGGAATCAAGACAGATTTCTTTTACAACTGCGCGTCAGCTACTCAATAAGTACTACATTTCAACTGAATTGGTAGAATGTTAAAAACATTTAAATCTTATAGAATAAGAAAATATATATTCTAAGACTAAATCTTTAAATATAGATATACTATATATCTTAATCTATACTCTACACCGTGTAAAATAATTGCCAACGACCTCTAGCTACAATCACTCCTTCCCTTTTCATGGAAGTCACAAACTGAACTTAGTCCCAAAGCAACTTTCACCTACTTTCAACACTGCCCTGGCCAAAAGGGAATTTCTATCATTCTCACTTCATTAATTTCACGTTTATGCAAGCAATTTAGATTTACGGCCTGATTGTTGTAGTATAGGGTACTCAATAGGAGGAATACATTAAAAAGACATAGGGGTGAATTTATGATGATTCCATATTTTCTCTAACTGATATTGGACAGTTATGTGTCGATTTGTGCACCTGCAGAAACCGTGGATTAAAAAAGTACACGTCAGCAAAAAGACTAGCTAATACATACATCAAACATCTCAGATCTGTGCGCTGATTAGTCTGGGTTTTAATGTATAATGCTGTAAGTAACTTTTGTTGCATACTCGTATGTTAGACTTTTCAATCGATCTAAGACTATTGATATGCAGACAGAAGGAAAAAATACTTCAGAACTAGGCAACATAAGGTTGTTTAAAGGTACAGCTGCCCCATATCACCACACAAAATGCAACCTTTCACTGTAAGAATGCCTTAAAGCATGCGTAAAGGCAGTGCGTTTTCTTATTATAGAATAACCTTTTTTACTCATTCTTGAAGTGTGCTGGCCAGATTTCGTGTAGATATATAAAATCGCAAAATAGATCTTCTCAATATTAACAAGAAATCGAATATGAGGCACCTACGATCCCAATTTGTGATCTTTTACAATAAGGGAAATCTTACCACCAAATCCGAGAAGTATTAATAAAAACATGTACCGTAGAGCATTAAGATCTAATTTATCGTCATCTGTCTGATAAATAAGGTCGCAACGCGGGTTACCATGGAAACGACAATGCCTAAATCCCGGAACTCGGGTCCGAGCTGCGCCACAGATGACGCACATGACAACCAGAATCCAATTTACGCCGCGTCAAACGAAGAAGAAGAAGACCAGAATCCGATGTACGCGGCAAACACACTGAGCGAACCGAATGCAATGTACGGGCCAAACAAGCGTGGCGATCAAAATAAGATGAACCAGGAAGACCTGAATCCGATGTACTTATCGAACGCCGTCGACACGGACCTGGAGTATCCGCAAGACGCTGCCGACATCAATCAGATATACGAGCCAGACACGCGCCACGATAGTCGCGGAGGCGCCCGTCTCGTGCCCTACGCAGGTCGGTACCTGAAGACCAGCGAAGCCGCCGCTTTGGCAGCCAACAGTGACGACAATCCTCCCACTCAGCCACCTTCAGCTGGTCAGGAAAACGATGATGAAATACCCCCAGCAGGTGGTGATGAGTATTATATACCCAGTGATGAAGATGATGTACCCGATAACGAAGACTATGAACTCTATGAAACTTGTCCAGATGAAAATGCGTCTGGTGAGGCATATTATGAAGAAACAGAAACAGAAGAACACTCTCGGAAAAAAGAAAGTGCTTCAAGCACAAATCATCCTCATCCTTTAGCCCCTGGGGACGGGGTACGTCCATACATTACTGATCCTCACGCCAGTCGCTCAAATGCTCCCACATCAAGAAAAGATTTCTCTCGAAAGAAAGAAGATGCTTCAAGCACAAATCATCCTCGTCCTCCGACCCTAGGGGACGGGATAGGTCCATACACCCCTGAGCCTCACGCCAGCCCTTCAGCTAACCCCACGTACATTAACGCTTCAAGCAAACAAAATGACGCCCCGGCTGCCAAAATAGACCGTGACTCAGCCAAGAAAGATGATGGTGCTCCACCCTCTGACGGTCATGGCCTAAACATCCCACAACAAGCAACTCGCGGTATGATTTGGATCTTATTTCAAATTCTATAGAGCTTCTCTTTTTTCATGTCCACTATCTATTTTGTTTAAAGGCCTTAATCTAGTTAAGAAAGTGAATCTTTTCTACCCATACTTTTTAATCTCTCTAAAGTGATTTTGTTTGAAAACTCAATAGGGATCGAGCCCCACAAGACAAAACTGTTTGGTTAAATTCCATTGAGTTTATTGAGTTTATTGTGATACCCTTTAGCTCATTGAGCTAATCTTCCAGGGCTCATCAAAAACACACACAGTATATACATTGTACAAGTGGATGGACAGATATCATACACTCAAAACAGATACAAACACACACACATTATATGTACATAAAGTCAAGAAGTCATGAGGTCAGAGGGTTATATACAATAAAACCATTATGATCTGTAGAAATTGTATATCATCTTCTTTAGCAATCTTGATCGGAGACAATCTTGAAATCTCTGGGTAGCAGATTCCACACTTTAACTGATCTTTGATTCCATCTTGAAGCAAGACCAAAAACAACAAGAAAATAAGAATTAACAATTTTCTGAGCAGCCCTAGTACTTGTGAAGGCACGAGCACTCTGTTCTGTTACGTCACGTTATTAGATAGGACACCTGACAAGGTGCACAGATCATGTGATGGAAGATAGCGGCGTGGGAGTAATCGCACATGTATACATGTTGTGTGTATTGAGAGAGTTCACGTCGTGCAAATTTTTATAGCCTGGTCTCCCTACATACATAGTGATACATATAGAGAGAGAGAGACGCACAGAGAGAGATCTTATATCATGCGTTGTGACAATTATTGTTTTGCAAACTTTTTGGCGTATATGCAATATTCCAATTTTGTTGCAAATTAAAATCTGGTTTCTACCTACACAAATACAATTTCAAGCTCCAAAATTGTTTGATGGAAACTTAGCCTCTGTTGCAGACTCTGTCCGGTTCCTGTTTTTAAATATCGTTTTCGTATTACATTTTTCTAATTACAACATCTAGGGCCTAGGGAGTCCCTGTCCGGTCTGTAAGAATAAATATGTAGTAAGAAAACGGTAACTTAAAAGAAAACATCGAAAGTCTACAATTTAGGCAATGAAAACTGCCTTTATTAACTTTACTTTTGTTTACTTTGCGTTATTACCAGCACCGTAAAGAGTTATGTGATTTTCAGGGTGTGTGGGCCGCCTTGTGACCTACCCAGTCCTAGCAGCTGCCTTCCTGACCTTCTTAATCATTGGCGGAATCATCGGCGGCCTATACATCAACACCGGCGTCCAGGATATTCAAAAGGTTCGCCATTGACTTTGCAAGCTGCAGATAAATCGGACCCTTTTAAAAAATTGTAGTGGCTCCAAGAGCTTATCATATTTTACTATAGACAGCAAGAAAGTTGGAACAAACATAGATATAAAAGACATACATAATATTTACATGTAAGTTTCTATTCTGTTATTTGAAAGACTCTTTTTGTTGCATTGTCATTTTTATCGAAATTCAAATTTATGACATTCGACAGTATCTTAAAATTGTCACCATGATGGTGGTTGCATTGAATTCATTACTGACCAGATACTATTTTATTGTCCACAGCCGACACCAGAGGTGGAAATAACTGGTCATCCTGCTTTGGACACTCCCTACGCGGCTGGTCAGCATCCTGAGGACACCCCCTACAGCTCTGGTCACTCTGCTATGGACACTTCCTCTCCCCGTGGTCACCCTGCCCACTGCACATCTGTGGGGAAGGACTTCACTGGTTTCACCTTCTCCGCACTTATGTTAAAACTGTACACCAACAACACTATGATAAACTTTAACACGACCAGAATCTAAAGTCGGACAAGCTTTAAATCCTTTGGTAGCAATATCAAAAGCTGACAAAGGAGTGTAGCCGGCCTGGGAGTGTTCATTGGCAACAGAAGGCTACTTAACTCCATTTCCAGCTTTTGAAGATCATGCTACCGAAGGATCTGCTTGGAGATTAGCACTGGTTAAGGGAGAAATCCATAAGGGTTCAGAAAAGGATTGTAAGTTTATCCAGGTGTAGTACGTTATATTGATGTTCCAACATTTTTATCTGATTTTGGAGTACTCTACCGGTACATTTTTTTTATTACCTATAAAGGTTTTATTGCAAATTCATGCCCATGGGGCTCATTGTAAGTGAACAAAATCAAATATATGAAGTGATTGAAGACAGGTAAATAATCTAAATTCTAACATAAAAAGATTAACTGATTATATATATTGTCACATGATGTACATATAGAATATCGAATACGATACTAAACATGCATAACTGTTACGGGGTTTGACTTCTTTGAAAACAAGTAAAGAATGAAATGTCCCACCTTTTCTATGATAGATTGATTCTATGGTCTTAGCAAGAAGTGTGTCTTTTGTGCGTTTTTTTTTAAATGAAAAGTTTGGTATTTGGCCTTCTCGTAGTACATAGTGTGATGTAAATCATACTTATAAAATGGATGTTGTCATGTAGGACAATATGTCGTGCCCTGTACGTCATAGAATTGTACAACTGCTAAGGTTTATAATTTCAGCCTGCTACATACAATTGTTTATGAAAAAAAATGAACCGACCTCGTACAATCTTTAGTATGTAGTTGCTGCTAAGGTTTTTAATTTCAGCCTGCTACATACAATTGTTTATGAAAAAAAATTAACCGACCTCGTACAATCTTTAGTAATGCTGTACTACATGTAGTTGCTACTGCAAATGAGAACTATTGAATGCTCAGAATGGTGAACTATATGAATATTGTTCAAATACTTGTAACAGAAAGTCTTTTATATGATCACTCTGACGATCTTTTCGATGTATGTTTTACTCACCGTAATAAAACACATTTGCACTGACGTATCTTTCATCTCGAGTCTTCATCATATCTGACTGGTGACAGTGTACGCTTGTAAACAGTCAGTTGTAAACAACAGACGGTCACCGAAACGTCGGTGGGAATAACAAAGTAATGGTTGTGTAAAAAGAGTCTCTTTATTTAGTGGCGTACCAACCTGATGAAACTATTAACGGAGTCACTTGTGCCAGCTTTATGCCAGTTTCAATTTCTCCTCGTGCCATGGTCACTTTTTAAACCGGTGGCAGTTGGGCAGAGACATGAAGTGATTTTAAATAACATTCAAATTGCGTGAAAATGACAAAAGGAGCAGGAACCATCCTATACAGGTTGTTACAGTGTTATGTTGTACTGAAATATCCCCTAAAAGTTACCGCTTCGATCGACTCTTACCTTACTTTATTGGACCGGCTGACACATGCTACATGTAATATTGGGTAATCAGGTAAGCATAAGGTCAAAGGTTACTGTACCCTGCTGCAGCGCTCCGATACTTCTAGAATCACACTGTTATTTTGGCGATTTGAAGGAACGAAACGCACAGATAGGATGTCTATAACGGCAGAGTACATCAAAGAGAAGCTCCAGCGTGAACTAGAGGCAACTCACATCGTAAGTTTGGCTCGCATGTCTTGTATTATTCAAAGCCATATGCTTGCGCAATTGTGTGCCCCCCTCCCCAAAAGGCTTTGGTTTTACTAAATTTTGCTGTGACCAAGGTTTTTTTCTTAGATCCCGATAAGACCATTGTAAATATGACAGGTACTAGGCAGAATAATTTAGAGCTTACATTGATAGTTGTTAATATACGTAGGATGTATTCATTAACTTATACAGGGGTAAATCGTACAGTATCATTCCACAGTATAATGAAAATTATGAGTTTCTTCGAGCTACGTGCCACAAGTTGTTTTGTGGATTTGAAACTTGTTGTTTTTGTGTGCAGGATGTAGAAGACACATCTCCTAACCATTGTGGTTCAGCGTTTAATGTCACCATCGTGTCTGCTAAGTTTGAGGGCAAGCCGCTGCTCCAGAGGCACAGGTTTGTACATGGCATGATGGCCGTGTGGTCAGGGTCGTTGACCCAGAACCTGGAGGTACTGAATGTGAATCCCTGTAAGGTCCACATGTTGTGCCTCATGATCACATAGCCTGGATACCAGACCCCAGCCTGTTCACAAAATACATGTTATTACCAGTATTAGTTATCGATAGATAGTTTGAGATCGAGCTGGGTCTGGTATCCAGGCTATGCCTCCTTCAAAATAGATAGAAACTTTAAAAGTTAAAGCTGCATTTCTTAGCATATAGAATAAGATGATTTCATAACATAAACGTTATATCTTCAGTTCAGCACTCAACGTCATATCTTCAGTTTACATTTTTCATAACTGATAGCTTTACTACATTGTGTAATTATGCATGTTATAAACCCTCTCACAGAGATCAGAACGCATGTGCAGCGGCAGGAATTCTAGGTAATATGTCAAAGGTATTAAGCCTTGAAAAAGAAAACAGTCCTTGTCTTGACTAATGTTTTGATTTGCTTAACAACGTCCAGGCGGGTTTTGTTTCCTTTTGTGGTCCTTTACCTTTGAGAGTTTGACATGTTACCAATAAATTCCTGTTGCCACACTTGCATTCTGATCTCTGTGAAAGGGATTATTAAATTAATTGGCCTGGTTTATTCTGTAGTCAGCATAACAATTAAATTTAAAAGAGATATCATTGTGCCACTATTATCACATGATGATAATTGACTTCTTATACATACAGACTGGTGAATGCCTGCCTGGAAGAGGAACTAAAAGACATCCACGCATTCTCCCAGAAAACCTTAACACCTGAACAGTGGCAGAAACAGCAGAAATGATGACAGCCTGTCTCCTCCTCATGACACACCCACCTACATCATCTGAGCATCATTAAATACAATTTCAATGTCACATTTTTCTTGATCTTGATTTGAGGGCTTCGTGCCATCTGTCGATGGGAAAAAACATGTTTGTTTTTTTCATGCAGGATTTCTTCTTATTTGGATAAGTGGTCATATAAGGAGTTGTGCAAACATACATTATATGGCAATACTCAAGACTAGCATTTTAAGTTATTGTCTACACTAAGTTAACAGTAAGAGATAACTGATATTGGCTTGAAGTTGAAAGGCTACTAGGATCTAGGATGCTAACTGAAATATCTGACTATTTCCAAAATCTATCTACATGTAGTTGTTTAACTGTTATTTTGCATATTTTATTTTCCATGTGTCTAAATTTCATCAATGTAGAGATAACTTCAGTTCCAAAATATCCATTAGCAAGCAAACCTTATCCTTTGTTTGTGTAGCTACTTAATTCCACATTTAGAACTGTTGACTTTTGTCTTATTGGAGTGTGACATTTTCCATACCACATGGTGTATAGGGCAGTCACCATCTCCATTTCTATAGCCCTTTAGACACACAGCTTATGGAAGCAAAGTAAGGGGCTAGTGTTCAGCTGCTATATTTCTTCTCCTACTTGCTAAGCTGAGAAGCAGTATTTAGTACTTTAAAAGTCTTCGGTATATGACTTGGCACAACCTACCTGAATATTGCATGCATGGTACCCGGTATGCAGTCTCGATCCATTGCAGCAGTCTTAGAATGTGGTATAAGTAGTATGATGCATAGAATAAATATATATATGACACACATGACTGCATTTTTGTTTAATATAGATGCATCTATTGTTTATTAGGCAATGCACAGATTGTTTCTGACTGGCTTGATAAAGAAATTCACTGTACTATAACAATGGCACTGACTCTGAATACACGGCACAGTTCTAGCACCAAAAGGGTTTGATGAAAATACGCTGTCTCTAGAATTGTTGTACTGCTGACAATTAAAACACTGCATTTTCAGAAAATATCTTCTGTGTACTTTGGTCCATTATGTTGAAGTACTGTACTGTAAATTGTTTGTTTATAGGTAATTTCTCGGTCTGAAGAAATCAAAAGAATTTTGCGGTGCTTTAAGTACGCAGTTGAAATAATACAGAATTTAGTAAGACAGAGTATATGTTCCTGGTGTCATTAGTTGTGACAGCAAGGAACATAAAACTACCGGGTACTGCAAATATTACACAATACAAACGTCTTGCTTCATCCTGCACCACTGCATTTAAAATATGTGTCAATTTTGCATACTTAATAATTTGTACATTATATATATTGATAAGTTGTATCTTCTAATCAATTTTCCACATAACTCACACTCAGTAAAACATCATATCATACACTTCAAAAATATCAGCAACCAGCTCTCTAACCAGAGATTGTAAACATATATTAGGTTAAGCAATATTATTATATTATGTTCAATATTAGAGCTCTATAAATAATAAGTACAACCACAAGACATTGGAATATAAAATCAAAGATAATTCATCACTTAAAATGTACTCAAAATATCTTTTTACAATTTCTTAACATGCTTAGCTTTCACCATTTTATGCAACTTGATACTGGGCATGTACTTAAGTAGCACCTTTTTGCAAGATGAAATGAATATTTTGTTACATACTTAACACATGAACACCCTCACAAATAAGACCATCTAACTTAAGATAAAATGTAAGTGTAACTTGTCATTGTACATTGTAATTGTTTTTTAGACAACTTAATGTACACTCGGTAAGCTTTGGAAAATGGCTTTGGTAATTTTTTGTTCATTTTGGCCAGCTATAATAAATGTACCTGCATATGTTCTAGGCTAACCTTCTGCAATTATGCATTTGCTTATGTAAACCAGGGATGGGGGTGGGGGGTGGTAGAGACAAAGAAATATACTTAAAATTCCACACCCAACTGTATACATATACACATACAAAGTCATGTATTTGAAATGTTGCTTAAGATGTTGATCCAGCAAGTCCAGCTATACAGTGTTGGATCTGCCTTCCCTGTTCTCAGACTCAGCCTCCAGGTCACTTCTTCTTAGCTCCATCTCATGTCGTTCTGCCTCCTCTCTTAACCAGTCCTACAAAAAAGTAATACATAAGTTACTAATCACTGTCATTACAGAGAATTGAAAGATACACTATATAAAGGTTTGTTTTGATGGCTTTTCAAAAGACACTTTATTTATAGTAATGTCTTTTTTTGCAAATGTGGTGTGAGTTTTTAAACTGGGCAAAGTTTTCACTGTGATGTCATTGTCGGATACCAGACAGATTATCACTGAAGATCCTCCTCATATTTACATACATACATGTATCATATAAATGTCTAAATATTGCAGAGAAATTCAGCAAATTTCACATACATGAAGAAAAGTAAAAAGGGAATGAGAGAACCTTGGGAATGCTTATAACTAGAGGCCTAGTGCATAGATATTGAAGGTTTATATAGTTCAGAAGTGTCCTTTACCCTAAAGAACTTTGATACTGATATTTCTCACCTTTACTTCGTCCCTATACATCTGTGTGCTGAGGTCATCTCTGGTTCTCATTCGGACACCTCGGAAGCGTACTGTATCCTGTAGAAGAAGATAAATATGATGCATTAAAACAGCCTACACTGGTCTGACTCTTCTAGGACAGTCAATTTGACTGTGAGAAATGCAGACATTACAAAAGTTAGGTCTTACATCATAATTATTTACACTCTGTACAATACAAAAATGATGAGAGTCGCTCAAAAGGTTTGCAAGCAATGACAAAAACAAGGCGCATAAGAATAAAGAAAGTCCACATCATTGTGACCATTTACGCAATGTCTTTTTGAAAATCATTATAAGTGAGAGAGGGGGAATACCATGAGACCACTGAGCTGCATAAAGAGATGTGGGGTCAACGTCTTAAAGGTAATGATCAGCTACTAACTTCTCTCCAGTGGAATTCTTCACCAAAAGTTTTGCCAAGGTCTTTAAGTTTCTATGAATTTATGACACAGAAAGCACAAGGAACTACCTACATGTAGTATAGTATATGCAGCATTCTATACTGTTTTCTTTCTCTACCAACAAATAGAACAGTTTTCATAGACTAATTCACACCACACATAGATTAAAACTAATGAGATGATATGAAAAGTTGATGTTCAGCTGACCGTTGTCTGTAGACTGTCTGCTAGTGTGATGGTGTCCTGTTGTATCCAGGGTTGTGGGAAGTGGGTCTCAAACTCATCACGACTGATGCTTACTGCAACCTCAATTCTATCATCTGTATAATAGATAATAGGGAAAATTTTACATCAGTCCGAGAGGAGCAAACGTCTTCATTATTTAAAAGCACTTCATTTTTTGCCATTAATCAATTTGCTGTGATCTTTTAGGCATTAAAAGCATTTGATTTTTTTCACCATGATGATAAACTTTGCTCTCATCTTAAAGGCATTACATTGTATCAAAATTAATTATAATTCAGTTACCTGCAATTATATCATACAGATTAAAGACCAATCCCTTTATTTCATTGAAAATTATTGATTCAATTACTATAAAAAAATCTGCCTTTCTTGATATAACACTTTACGAAAAAATGAAAAAAGATATATGTTACAGTTCATGAGAGAGGTGGGTTGACATTAACTTTGTGAGAGAGGAGTGTTACACCACCCTACTGCTCCAACTTTTATGCTGCTGTAGTCAGTATTGATGCCAACTGCCATGGTTATTTTACAATAATCACCCCCCCCCACACACACACACACACTAATATTCATGACGTACCATCAATGCTCTCATCCATCTTCCTCTCCCACTGTATCCTGAAGAGGAAGGCCTCCAGGATGAAGGCCACGATGATGGTCAACACAACCTGGAGGAAGCACAGAGCCACCATGATTAGGGGTGAGTACTGGTACGGTGTACACTGGTAGTACAAAACATTTTTTTCTTGTTGGACTACTCCGAAAAAATGGACTTTAAAAAATCAGTGCACTGGATTTTGAAGCGATTAGAAAATGAACAGATTATATCGGCGGGCATTCACATGTTTTGGGGTGTACCGGTCCACAGGTAACAAGAGCGACGTAGAGAAGAGTTGATACAAAATGTAGACAAGTCATTTCTACCAAGTTTCTACAAACCTGGTCTAAGTTGTGTTATTTACATGTACATCAAGATAGGAATTTAAAATGCCAGTGAAGCTCAGAATACCAAACAGAACCCTTTGTACAGAAAGGGACCATTGTTTTGTGTTCATAAGTTTTCACAATTAGCTCTGGGTTCAGGTCCAGACCTGGACCTGGACCTGGACCTGGACCTTATTACAGGAACCAATCCCTAGCCAATCAAAGGTTTTGTCTAGTACACAAAGCTTATGGATAAAATCTTACAGTACTTATACATGACACACATGTATATTATGCATCCTTTAACTGTATTACATAATGTTAGGAGGGAATGCCAATCAACCTCACCATGGTAACAATGTAGAACAACATGAAGTACAGGTAGGTCCATTTGGTTGTCACAGCAACATGGCCATTCTGAAAAATCAAGACAACTCTTGTTACAAAGACCAATTGCAAGGAGGTTAACAATTTGAAAGACCAACAGAGTCATTGTCATTTTTATGCAGTTTGTTTCATGGACAGTAAACTTACAATTGTATCTGTTTTATAACATGCACACCTTACCATTATGATATACCAGTTGTTGACCACTGTCAGCTCAAAGAGTGTCACTGAGAGGACAAGAGAATAGTTATGAAGTTAACATTATGCCATCTTTGACTAACTAAAGTGCAAAAGAGCATTGTATTTTTCATCAGCATATGTATTTGATATCAGAAGTGATGAGAAACATTAAACAAAAAATATTCTTAAAATGACATACATTTATACACATCACTTGCGAATCATTTACACCAATAAATAAATAAATAAAGAAAAATACCTTTTGCTTCTAAAACCTTTCTCCTGTGACAAACTCTATATTCAGACATATTATCATTTTGTTCATGAGGGGATAGACTAGTCAAGAGATGGTAGAATAGTTACACATTGGTCATTCGTCATGAAGTGATGGGAGAGTAGGCATGAGCTTGTAATGTCCCCAAGAATTTGGTCAATCTCACCAAGTCACTCTTACTTTCTCAAATAAGTATGTAAATTCTTTACACATACAGAGGTTTAACATCTGAGGCTCCCAGGTACATATAACACTGCTTCACCTTTATCTGCGGGGTAACCTATATCCGTTGTTTTCCAGAACGGGGTATTTTGGGATATCAAGTCGACGGACGGTGGTTACAAGTTGCAATACACAAGGTGTATTTTCAAAACATGCAATTTTAAACCACTGACGTCGTCCCTAAATATCCTATTTAGAAAACAACGAATATAGGTTACCCAACGGATAAAGGTGAATTAGCGTTATATCACCTGCTCTATTTTTCACACATCTAAATGTGCTGCCCCAACGGAGGCGGATCAGGATGTCCATGCCTTATAAGGCAGCCTGTCCACCAGGCATGGGGCAGGCTCTGCTTTCCTATTGGTGGACACATGGGTTGCCATAGATACCACTCCTCTGGTACTAGGCCTGCAGCCACCACTGTCTTTTCACATTACATCATCATAATTGTTTAGTGTTTCTAGAAATATTCTAGATACATGTTATTTTATAGAATGATTTACAATGTACTTACCTCCACTGCGAAGGATGTCGTCAAAGTTGTTGAGATAGAACTGTGGACTATTGGAGGCATTTCTGTAGTAGTCTGCTAGACTTGTGCCACTGTGAAATAAGGTAGCAAAATCACTTTTATCTTATTACAATTGGTTATAAAGGGGAAAAAAACAGCTACATCAGACCTTATCAAGGCATAACATCAATGTCATAAATTATAGAAATTATAAGGATTTATGCTTTTAAAAGTAATGACAGGATAAAATTAACAGTATATACATGCCAAGAAAATTTTATCTATGTCTTCTTCAATTTCCTGAAACAAATGTGCAGACAACAACAAGTCCATTATCAACAAAACATTTCATAAGAATAGCGGTGCAAGAAACATGCTTTACGCATCATTTGTGGTCACACATCTTAGTTTATAATGGCATGAAGTGTTTGTCTGGGTACCATCTGGAAAGTAATTCGCTCCGGAGAGTACTTAATACATTTTATGTCAAAGAGGCGCGGGTTAAGACATTGTTCACAATCCATGCATTGTACAGAAGACTCACTTGCAGCAGTCTGCCAGGGGTAGGCCATGGAAAGCCTCCATCCCAATGATGGAGAAGAAGAAGTAAAAGATAAGAAGGGCAACTGCAACACTAGAGGAGGAAGAGGAACAAGTTTTGTTAAAATTGTTATAAATATGAACTAGTCAAATTGGTAGATGATCAATCTCTCTACACCTGTTGGAATTTACTCAATTTATGCTACAGAATACTAGTATAAAACATTCAGACTTCATGAAGATAATATCATACATAGACCTCAGCTGCATTAGTTAGGTCATGCATATGTATACCCAGTTCCTGTATATCCTTAAATATGTTTACCAACTTTCCATCATTACCGTATATTCTCGAATAAAGTACGCACTTTTTTAACTTTTCAAAATTGAAAAGGTGCTACAAGTTGTTGCCAAAGTTGGGGTGCGTACTTTATTTGAGGTTACTGCACAGATAAATGGTAAGAAAAGCCTAAAATAAAGCAAGGTGGAGCTACACTTCTAGTAATGTTTCAAAACATACACATTGTTGTTGTCTTGAAGTTGTCTAAACATGAAACAAACAAATTGTCTTAACATGATTTACATATTAACAGTGGCATTTGCATACAATCCTTTTGAGTTAGTGACTTTGACTTGTACAACTGGTTTTGCCTGATTTCTTCTACCAGTTCTCAGTGATTTTTATAATTTGCAGCAGGCAATTCACAAGTTTATAGAGACAATGACAGTGTAAACCCAGGTTATTTTATGCAAAATGACCTGGGGAAAACATCATAAATTGAAATTTATTTAGTTAAAGGTCTGTTCAAAACTGGTGGAGAAGGGGTGCGTACTTTATTTGAGTTTTTCCATTTTACCTTTCAGTCCCAAAGATCTGTCTAAGACTTGTCCAAAATCAGGGATGCGTACTTTAATTGGGGTGCGTACTTTATTCGAGAATATACGGTACAATCATTTGCCACAAAAGTAATCAGATTAGCTGAACTGCCAAATACCACCCAGTCAATGCACATCCCTCATTTCTGTAGTAGTCTTAAATTATTGGTCATCCTGGGAAAGAGAGTGGCAAATGTTGGATTTCACATACCTGACCATCCTGGGAAGGAGAGCGAAGAACGTCCCCAGAACATCTCTGTACCTTTTCTTAACCTTGAACAACCTTAAAAACATCAAAATAGAAGCAAGATTTTGAATCACATCAAATGTGTTAAGTTTTACATGAAGTAATGCTTCATAACCTAAAACTTGAATGAGTTTGTGTCAATTACAGGCACAAAGACAACCCTTATGACAGTTAGTCAATCATCTATTTGTACTAATTAGATTTACAACACAGAAGTGGTTTAAACTAGAAATAACAACAGTGTACTGGTGACTGCCCCAGTAAACCCATTATACATTATTTCTGCATGTGTGATCTGTACGTATTCAAATAGTCATTAGTCTTATGCACAATCAATTAGCACATGCTTCAAACAGCTGCTCACATATTCAAAGACAACATCATAAAAAATCTACTCATCAATGCAAGTGTCGTCATGATGATTACCTGAGCAGCCTGAGTGGTCTAAGCACCAGGATGTAATGAAAGGTCAGGTCCAGGTCACCTCCTGTTTCAAAGTTCTGTCCCAGGGTTCCCACAATCCCCGCTACTGTCACCAGGAAGTCAAACCTGTGACAAGGCAATACAACAGCCTTCCATGATCAACAAATGGACTGTATCACATAATATCACAATCTACAGCACTAAAACATCTCAACAAATGTGTCTGGAAAAGTTATCATTTAAATGTTTCCATATGTGTAGACACTACAAAGTTTACAGTTTTAAAATCGCAATCATGAAACTAATAGTCAAATCTTAGTGCAATTTGTTCTTTAGGGGTTAATTTGGCTCAGAAATGATTTTCTGCGCCAGGTACAGTATCACCTCCTGTATACTTGATTCACAAGTGATTTTCAGTGCCAAATACAAGGCTTATCAATGAAAACTTGAAATACAACACCACCAACAAGGATAACCAATGGAAAGTTGATATTCAGCACCATGGAAAGGGCTAACCAATGGAAATTTGGCCTTCAGCACCATTAGGAAAGAACTAACTTATGGAAATTTGGTATTCAACAACAACAACAGGGCTAACCAATGGAAATTTGATATTCAGCACCAAGAACAGAGCTAACCAATCGAAATTAGACACTCAGCACCAAGTACAGGGCTAACCAATGGAAATTTGATATTCAGCACCATGGAAAGGGGTAACCAATGGAAATTTGATATTCAGCGCCATGGAAAGGGGTAACCAATGGAAATTATACATTCAGCATCAAAGACAGGGCTAGCTAATGAAAATTTGCAGATACATTGACTAAAAACTAACATCATGGAAAATGGGTAATAAACTGTGAATTGTTTTACTCACACATTCCATCCTGATTGGAAATATGTCCATGCTCCAAGGCCAATAATCTTCAGCAAAGCCTCCACAACATATACTGCAAACAAAAATAGTTAAGAATTAAAGTCTAATCTCTACAAGACAGTGGATAACAAAACAGAGATAGCAAAATTTTAATCATATCCTTTGCTTTGTATAAGGGACACCATCAGCAATATATAATAGACAAAAGAGTCACTACACTATAATGCATTATTACATGATGTGCATTTAATTTCCATTTAAGTGAATCATAACTCAAGCATTTTGAACATATAATGATCTTCTGACTCTCTAAAAGTATCACAATTGACTGTCTATTCCTTAATGAGAACAAAACATCTTATTTTTAGAATGCTACACACTTGTCAATAAAACACAAAAGTTCCCTTACTTGTGACAAACAGAATGGCATTCCAGGTCACCTCTAGGTCAGCAGCAGTTTTACTGTCATCATCTGTGAATAAAGAATAAAGTTCTTGTTTCAAATAGAACATTCTAAGACCATAGAAAAATAACCACTACATTTACTGTACTGAGCTTGGAGTTACTAGCCCTGTGTTTTGTCACAAAGGCAGATGTTTCAACTAGAAAGGAAACAGTTTTGCGTAACTGAAGAACGTTCTCCTCATAGCCTTTTGTCTAGCTACTAGCACACAATAAAAATAGAATTAGGCTTGCCCAATAAGATGGTGCACAAGTAAAAGAAATGCTCATATATACAATATAAAGCTAATATCATTATGTTGTTCTAAGTTTTGATTGGCTCCTGACAGAAGAAGAAATACAAAGAGTGCACCAGCAAAAACAATGTGTTTTTCCCAACCCAGGAAAACATAAAAATCCACTTACTAGAAATGATGATAGTGTCAGCTAGAATCCAGCACCCATTGACACTGATTACCAGGTCTGTAAGATAGAAATATATTCCAATTTATTTACACCTTCCTCCTTATGATATACAACAATTACAATACCTGTACCAATTTTCATGCATAAAAAAGACCTTAAAGCTTGACAACTGGAAGAATGGACACTTAGATGAATACTTTATATTTTTTTTCTTAACGTGTACAAAGACAGGGTATATCATATAAACAAAATCAATTAAAAACTTACAAATGAAGTACTCAAAGAATTTGTGTGTCACCAGCTTGTAGGTTCCTGTAATGTGGAAAATATAGTTTTAACATTTCTTCATTGTCTAAAATAAGCAAGGTGTTTTACACTTGCAACAACAGACTCAATAAATACATCAAAACAAGAGTGTGATTTAATGCTTTTGTAATTTTTTGAATCATTCTAAGAGCACTAGTAATTACCAATGGGCTATTGTCAAGTCATTTCATAAACTGTAAGTTTCATAAAGTTTGTGGGATGTAAATTCGCACATAGTGAATACAAAGAGCTTGAAGTAAAAATTTTTTTTTTTCAAAAAAGCAACACTATCTATTTGTTAAAAGAATAGAAGTGACTGAAAAAATGACTAATAAGATGTTAAACGTTACAGAACATTACAGTATAATACAAAACAAAGACACAAAATTATACGCACCTTTTGCAACAAAGAAAAGTGGAGTGGGAAGCTTCCAAACCTCAAACCAAGCTCCAGCTGACTCATGCTAGAACACAGAAAAACTTCCCAATTATCAAGAAAACTTCAAACTTGAACACATCATGTAGTACTACCCACCTTCTGAAAATAGTTTCAACAGGTTGGTAGAATATAGGATGAAGGAGAATTCTTATTACACAACCAGTAGGTACTTACATTGCTTACATATAGCGGTGAGAAGCAGAACTCCAGTTAGAAGCTCTGACGAAGGTGTCTGAGAGACATCGAAATGTAAGCAATGTAAGTACCTACTGGTTGTGTAATAAGAATTCTCCTTCATTCTAGTACTACCCACATCTATCCAATGAGCTGTGGCTTAACAGGACTGTCTTAAAAATATAACATAGTCTGATTGAGTGTTGGCTTATTCTATTGGCCCATTACTTAACTCACCTTCCAGCTGAACCTTGCTCCTTCATAGACACGGTAGAATTCTTCCAGGCTGAGAAGAGAAAATCAAATTTAAAGTTAATGACTCTTGTATCATATGATAAAAAGAAATTATTTTCATATTGCACTAACACAGACCCTCCAAAGGACAACTAATGGTATAAAATACATCACTACACATACCCCAAAGTAAAATATTACTTGGAACAAAGAAACAGTATTTAAAGCTATCATCTCACAGTACTATGTACAGTATAATTGCAAGATATACCTCCAAAACTTTTCAACCCAAATTCAAAATCTATAATATCTAGCACCTTTTTCACAACTTACAGTAACAACTTAATAAACTTCATTGATGATTTAAGAAAAGAAAGATTGTTGTTCTGCACCTCAGTTTCCCATCCCCACTTGTGTTGATAGACTTGAATGACAGGTACACATCCCTCTCACTCTTGCTGGGTCGGTAGTGGGTCATTAACCCCTGGAAGTGAGTCCAGCTCACAAAACTGGGGTTCTGTGTGTATAGACAAACACAGAAACATGTAACATCAACTCTCAAAATTCCATCAGAAACCAAAAGACCACATTAAAAGTAATCTTTAAACTAAGCATCAGCAATCCCAAAGATACACACTTCAGATATCAAGGTGTTCAGGACATTTGAGATGGCTTTCATACATGTAACTCTGTTTTTTTTTTCCAATTTGATGTCAAACAGTGGTGGTCTTAGACAATGTCAGAGTCATTCCTTAACCCTTGTTCTGCACTACCAAAAATGATTTTTTCTTATTTTGCTTACCCCATGGACAATTCTTATATGAAGAAAAATTTTCTTGCAGGAAGAAAATTGAGAAAAAAAATTCAAGCAAAACGAGAAACTCCAAATTTTTTTTTTAGACATTTAAGCAAAATCTTCTTATTTTTTCTTATAATGCAAGAAAAAAATTCTACAAATTCTTGATTTTTTCTAACCAGATTCAACTCTTAAGAAATACAAGAATTGTTTTCTTCCTGGAAGATAAATTTTCTGTGAGGAAGCAAAACAAGATAAACAAGAAAAGGCATTTTAAGAAATACAAGAAAACAAATCTTAAATTTTCTTAAAAACTTGACAAGCAAAAATTTGCTTGCCCCATGGACAAGCACATTTTTCTAAGATTTCTTGGGGGCAGAATAATTTTCTTCCTGGAAGAAAAATTTTCTGTGAGAAAGCAAAACAAGATAAACAAGAAAAAAGCATTTTTGGTAGTGTGCTGGCTATTTTTTGGCCAATTTAACCTCCCAGAGCTGATGGCTTCATTAACTGCCCCATGGGCTTTGCAGTGGTATGCAACTTTTACATGAGAAATACCCCAAACTCATAACAATACAGTTCAAATTTCAAAATTTCAACAACCACGCACTGACACACAAGTTGACGTTTTGGTGACCATCTGAGGCCGCTGACAGATGGTCACTGAAACATCCTGTAATAGGGTGACTGTGGTTGTGAATAAAGCAAACTTGTTACAATGTCAGTGTCAGATTTTGAGCTGGATAAATGTTGATATGATCTACATTTTTGTACTTTTATTTCACTCTGTGAGTGATACATGTATAAAGCCTGGCCAGCGACCAATAAAACTGCTGAATAAACCACTGATTGAGCAAAGTAAATGTAGACATCGATCTTTAATAAAAAATTTTAAACATTAAAAGTTCCCTGCTTACCCGTCGGCTAACCAGTAGCCTGAAGGCCCGCTCTGCTGCCTCTCGTTTATGTAGAAACAGCTTACAGAACTTACTCTTCTCTATACTCAGGAACGTGTCGTACACCACGGCCAGCAACTACAACACATCACAAAGAGAAGCATACTTGATCAAGTTGTTACGTAAAACCATGAAATTTCTTTTCTTACAGGGGTGTGCTTAAAAGTTACAAAACTTCTAAACTTTTATGCTAGGGTATCTAATGTCAACTAATGTCAACATAATTCTGAAAGGTAAGACCACCACATTAAAAGAAAGAGTTGAATTTAAAGATCAACTTAAGTCTGTAATCCAGAGGAGTGTACATTTCATGCAGATATCCACTTGTTCAAGATGGTAATTGAAAAGCTTTTTTTTCAAAGTGGCAATCATAGCATACAATGCACCTCACAGGATGATAAGAGTTGTCATTAGTCTGTTTTAGCACATAAAACATAATAGGATATGATCTTGAGATATTTAATGAGCATTAGGGCAATACAGCATTCTCATTATAATCAAATTAAGAGTGTTGCCGACTTGCTGTCTTTGCTTTCTTTTCAACTTCACAATATGCACTATAAAAAGTATAATAAATGCACAGACTAGTTTGCAGGTAATTCATATATTGCTCATAATACACCATAAAATAACAACAATATGTCCTGACCAGATTCATGAGGAAGTACAGCACCAGTGACAGGTAGAGGATGAAGAACATGCTGGACCAGCGGGACTGTTTATATGCAGGCATCATCACATCAGGGTAGCTGTGTGTGTGTGTGTGTGCAGGCAAAGGCATTCAGTTTCATCTGCACCCAAACACTTTTAAAACTCTACATCACAAGCAAGGGGGTGGCATTTCATGTGCTTTTAAATCATTTGTTTCACCCTCAATATACCAAATTTCAAACATAATAATAATAATCATTTTATTAAAAACAGATATAAATATTTTGTATTGTTACATACTGTGACAGTAGGTAGCTGACCATTTAGAAGCAGAAAGCTTGCCAACAATAAAGCTTTAAATAGAAATTTGCACCATATGAAGCTACTCACTTTGCTGTTGTCAGGAGCACAAATAAGTTGATGAAAGAGTCTTCCAATGTATGGAAATACTGTAGGAGAAGAATGTATAATGGTAATCAGCATTTTATAACACAAAAATGATGAAGGTATCAGCTTAGTTTTGACTTCATTTCTTTGAATAGCTTCTGATCAAAAGACACAATTTTGGAAAGAGTTTGGCAACATGTGTTTCACATACATGATGTAGGTCCACTTTGAATAATTAACTGAAGACTATTGAAGAGTAACTTTTTATTAGTAATCAAAAATTAAAAAGATGGCCTTGCCTTGCATTATTAATGGCCTAACCTGATGAAGTAAATTGTATAACACATGTTCAAAATGTTTCCTTTAATAGGCTCAAGATTTAATATGAGATCTACAGAACAAAATCTGTTTACATGAGAATAGGCAGAAACTCTACTTACAGGGTCATCTGGGTTCTGGGAGAAGAAGTAGAATCCTACACAGGAAGACAGAACAAAAGGTTTAAATTAAGGATTTACATAGCACCATGCATGATCATGCTAGAGTTATAACACATATTATATTGGATAGTTGAGACAAATTCATTTATAAATCAATGATTGACTCATTTACTAATTTTAAGAAATTAGTTTCTTTCATTTTGTGCTGTAACACATTCAATTTGATTAATGTTCTGTTAGAATTTACCGTTCTACATTGTAGTACTGTATCAATCAATTGATTTATAAATGAATAAAGAATTAATTAATAAACAAATTTAACTCAAGTTTGATATGAACAGAACTGTAAGGTAAAATGTTACTTCAATTACTATGTACAGGTATACTCACCAAGTATAGCAAAGATGAGCATGAAGAACAGCAGAAGCACCAGCATGTCCACAATGGGTGGGAGTGACTGCAATATCTGACGCAACGTTCTGTCAAAATGTACGGAATCATATGTATTAATCAAAAACATATTAGAATAACATCCTATTCAAAATTGTACATGTAGTTTCATGGTGTGACACTTCTGAATTTTGAAGGCAATTGACAATCTAAAAGATCACCAAAATTCTTAATTCCAAGAAATAAATCAAGCCAACTAATTGCAATGAAAAATTTGTATGAAACATGTTTGTCAGCATTTTTGGAAGAAATCATGACTATTACAATGTGCGACATGTAATTTTTGCAAAGTGTGTAAGATGCTGTTTAAGTAACAGTTTCTGTTGTGTTCTCATACGTCATTTCTGAGAGAAAATTCTTTTTCATCTGGACCATTGTCGTCTCCAAAAAATACAACCATATGTATAAAAAAATTTATGTTGTTCACCTTGTAGGCCTAGCTATAGTGGCACATATACTGTAGGTCAGCAAGTTTGCTTGCCATTTCAGTAGCTTTTTTTAGTAATTTTTACATTACAGGGAGAGGTTGCTAGCCCTTCCCCTTAGACTTTGAGACATCCCCTTTGAACACGGAACCTCCATTTTTCCATCACTTGCTAAAGACGGGCCCAACCGAGATGCTGTCACATGATTTGAACCTGGGTCTCCCAGTTGCCAACTAATTTAAACCAGGCGGTCAACTGTAAGATTACCAGTTGAGCTACAGGGACATGGTCTAAGTTCAACATTCTTAACAAAGCAACAGACTTTATAATAGAATCATGCTGACCTTCTGACCCCTCCACAGTAGTGTGAGTCGATGAGGAATATCGGGCGGAGAGCTCGTGTCACACGTATATGGCTCTTCTGACGTATCAGTACGATGATGGCTTCAGCAAACATCACCACCAGTGTCACTGTCTGTTTAAAGATAATGTTACAGCATGATTACTCAAAATATCATAGTACACAGTCATTGTCATTGTATAGAAAAAGAAACACAACTGTTACTGTTAATACTATGTTGAAATTCTTTATGATAAATTATCACAAAAGATTTCAACAAAGCCTTAAAAATGAACAATTTTACTACTAAGATAAATTATGTAATAAAAGTTTCATCCTGCCTGCATTGTATTTTCTTTTTTATGTTGTGCCCAGAAGTCAACAAAAAAGACTTTGATCAAAAGCAAACACCTTTCACAACAGGATATTTTGAAAAAAATGGAAGTTTTCTATACATCAAAATACCAGATCAAATCAAGCCAAATACTATTTCTCTAAAACATAATGTTTACATTACTTACCTTGATCAGGGTTCTCTTATGGGTGATAAAAGCCTTTGGCCCCAACCATCTCATCTTCAGACCTAGTTCTACTCCCAGTAGTACCAGGGCAAAGAGTTCTAGTGATCCATGGATCTGTAAAAGGATACATGCACTTGAAGGTATACATGTAAGTGCTCAATTTCAATCTACGAGGGGTGATCAATAAATCCTTAGCCTCACCCAGAAATAATAAGCACAACTCAGATTTCAAAGCACAACTTCATAGTACAAACTATATGAAGCCTTTTATCAATATCCTCCAAATTCAAATCATTGCAGTCATTACTTTCCAGGCATTCGATTTTTTTTAAAACTAGAAGGTAAGTGGTAAGAAAAACAAGGGTGAATTGTGATCAGACATGTGTGGGTCGAGTTCCCCATGATAGAGCCTTCTCTTTTGATAAGTGTGCTTGGTTCTTGAGGTACAAAGTATGGCTCTACTCAAACACAGTGCTATATATGTCTCATTTTCGATGTTGACGAAGTCCCTCATAATATAACCAAAACTAGAACAACTCCTTTTCACCTGAACATGAACTGAGTAAGAAAAGTGGAGTAAAATGCCTCTATATTATATATAACTTATAAGAGTGTTAATGAAATACCTTTATCTGTTATCAACAGAACACTTACTGCGATGTTGATTGTGTAAAAAGCAGGGGGCTCAAACAAGGCTAAACCAAGCAGAAGTAGGGAGACAGCCAGGTCCATGACGTAGAACCAGGTCTGATGTACCAGTAGATAGGCAGGCAGGGCCTTGTGACTGTGGGGATGGGTGTCAAACTTGTCATTGTTTCCTCCTTCCTGTAGAAGTAGTCAAAGAGACGGCAAATAATCATCATTTCATAAATGCTACAACAAGTACAACATAGTCAATCGGCAAACCTGCATTGAATGTTACTACCTATAAAGTATAAAAGAAAAAAAATAGCAATGGTTCCTGACCAATTTTAGTATGATCCGTACTTCCTAAATTCAGAGTGGTGCAGGTAAAATTTGTCTGGTGCAGGTAATTTTCAATGTTACCTGCATAAGTGCAGGTATGCAGAAAAAGTATTTCGAGCCCTGCATTCACAATCCGATTACACGTACGATGTAGTTTATTAAATATGAGTCAGGACTTGATATATCATCATGCACTTTTTTACGGTTTCCTGCAATATCTGATTCATGATATCCACTACCAAGCCTTGTAATATCATAGGCAGACTGTAAAATATAGCAGATTAAAATGTGTGTTTTTTAGAACAAACCAAGCTAGTAATGGCAGACTTCATACGTCAGAATTCACTGGTCAGACCTCTCAGAAACACACACTTGATTCACACATTTTTCATGAAATTTGTATGAATTTCAAGTTTGTGCAATCGCTTTGGCATTGCCGATCACTTCTGATCAGCTTATAGAAATCTTAATCATGTCATCTAATTCCATCTTTTATGATTCCACACGTGTATTATAACCTGTAGATATATGGATGCCTCCTGGTAGTTGAACTTCCAGAGTCGTCGTGCCTCGTCAACTCTGCTCCGGACTCCACGATGTCTGACCAGGTTGCTGTCAGATGCTGCTGAATCTGGGGGAAAAAAGACAGGGAGGAGTCAGGGGACATTATTATTACAATAGACAATCTTTATTGACACGACAAAAGTACAGCAACTTTCGTAAGGTCTACATATATAACAACTACTTACAGTACAACTAAACACATATATATGGATATCTATAGGTATTAATACAGCAACATAAAGGGTCTAGCATGTACATACTGCAGAACTGGATTTTTTTGTGCACTTAATTTTGGGGCACAATGAAAATCAAGATTCTGCAGAATCTTTGAGTTTGTGGTTGATACAATGATGGTAACACAATGAAAGACAGAATACAAAATAAACAGTGGATTTACACAAAACACCGTGATAATTTCAAACCTTACAGTACAGGACACAGTTGTTGTGGAAGATAAGGTTTCTAATCTGATCAAACCACAGGAACAGGAAATAACTGTGTGAGCAACCCTGTAGGTGATAGTGAATTTGATAAAATGAAAAACACATATTTGTAAAATAATTGGTTGTATTAATCAATATAATATGTGCAGTTTCCACATCAAAATCTCAGTGAAACTCTCACACTCAAAGAAAACAGTGACAATTGGCACTGCAATCATGTGCATTTTTTTCACAATGTAAATGTTCCAACAACTGGAAACAGTGTGGTTCCTTTTCTCTCCTACCGTGAACTTAGGTCCCCATGAACTTGACTGTAACGTGTAAGACTTGTAAGTTGTAACATTTGTAAAAAGAGTTAATACAGTCAAAATACTGTCAGTTAAATGATATGATTCATTATAATTATGAACGAATCATAGTTTACTTAGTTTTTGTAAAGGCCCTGTGTGTTATCTAACGTTATATCTCCGTGCATGTGTGCACGTGTGTGTGACACACTGTGTGTGTGTGTGTGTGTGCGTGACACTGTGTGTGTGTGTGTGTGTGTGTGTGTGTGTGTGTGTGTGTGTGTGTGTGTGTGTGTCAAAGTGTCTGTGTGTTCATGTGTCAAACCGATGCACACAATGCAGTGTTACTATATAATACAGTCTCAGTTCTACTATCTTCATCCGTCCAACAAGATTTTGGAATCTGATGAAAGGGTGAAGTATGCCATCTCCAATTGTCTACACTAGCTTTTCTAAGATTTTGCTAACCGTCTATGCAATTATATGCATACAGTCACAAAGTGATTTTGAACACTTAAACCAATGCATAGTTTGCATGGACGCCATTTAATTACCCTTCATGTAATGTGATGTAACATTAGGTAATAAAACAGTCAACTAAGTGTCACAGTGACAAATACTATTGCAAAGTACAGCATAATACCTTACCTATACTGTTGATGGAGGCTGTATCGATGTCACTCAGAGCAAGAGGTTTGTTGGGCCCAAAGTAATCGTCGTAAAAAGGCAGATCCAAGTCGTCGTCAGACATCTTGACTAAATTACTACTTCGCCTGGCACTTACGCAGTTTTACTGCTAATCTTACGCGAGTTATAACTTTACAACTGATGCTAGGACAGCATCTGTAAAAGACTTAACATACTTACGAGTGCAAAGATAAAGTTTAGGATCGAAAAACACGGAGAATCTACGTCTTAATTTGCCGAAGTTTTGATGCACTCAATCAAGCAAAGACGTGCTGACGTTTTCATATTATTATCTCGCTAAATCTCGTAAAGCTACAAGATCTCGCGAGATGTGGGAGGAAGAGGTCAGTGACCTGGATTGCCATGGCGACGCCAGACTCACAAGGGGCGGATCCCTGTCTGGGAATCAGTATTATTGCGCTAAAAGATAAAAACTTGGGGTCATAATTTCTATTTCATGGTGAAAATAATTTACTGTCGTATTTATAGTTCATATCATAGATATTTAGATTCGTAGGATATAATGGGAACGACAGAGTAGTGTTTACTTGTCATGGAACTACTTTATACAAGCGCAGTCATCAGGCCAAACAACGTAAAACAACAATCGGGGCTGTAGATCTGCGAAGAAGTTGGTGCATGTTTTGAGGAGTTGGTCATCGTAAGTCCTTTATCTCGTTGACAGGGCTGTTGGAAAGATCTTCTACATACAGACTGCAGGGGGAAGCGGGAATATACATTCTAGGATTGTTTAGGAACAGATTAACGCGGCAAGAGTTTGTTTTTTGGTTGTTGGATACGCTTAGATTGTGCAGAAAACATGGCGGACGTTGCTTTAGCTGCAGCTTCTAAACAGACCCACAGCAGGACTCCGATCATGGCTTCCCTGGGCGGCACGAGTAAGAGAAATCAGCCGGACGCTTTGAGAGTTTTAGACCCAGCAAGGAAGAAGCTAACGGCGGTGGAGTCCCAGCGGATAGTGGCTGTTTTGGAGGATGCCATCAAGAGGGGAGAACTTCTGGCTCTGTTGCCTCACGTCAACAACAACATGGACAGATTTAGCGTTGTTCTCGGAGTGGAGCTGAAGAGAGAGGTAGAACACCACTGCGAGCTGCAGAGGACCTTCAACGGGCTCCTGATACCGAAGGAATCAACGGGAGAGAGGGGGTCTTCGGCCGGCAGTTCCAGAACAGGATCTGCAGGTAAAAACTTGACTTTGAAAGTTTGTGACATAATTTACTCATGGTCATAGCGATGTCTGACTTTACAGATTTGAGAAATAGGAGACAAATCTTTTTCTTCTCAACATCTGATGTTTTGTAAGTCTATTTTGTATGGCAGTATTGTTTTGAAGTAAAATCTAACTCAGTGTCATCCAATAAAGTGTAAACCATAAAAAGTTGATATATTAATCTGTATTAAACTAGTCGAAAACATCCAGATAAGGGATCTTCTTAAACAACCTCACAAGACCTCTTTCTCCTCCATCACTAAGTCATTTAACATTTTGTTGCTGTTCACAACAGGCAGCAGAAAAGGCAGTGCCACCACCTCCAGGACAGCTGGAGATCGCAGCGACATGTACAGCATGGCCAGTGAACAGCAGACCCGCAAGCTGCAGATGATACAGCAGCAGCTGGCCCACTCCACAAGGAACATCTTACGGCTGTTCAGCATCAACCCAGCTGCTGTCAGTGCTGTCAGGGCAGAGAACAGCGTGCTGACAACACAGGAGCAAGAGTTGTTGGGGGTATGGCGTCTCTTTATTCAGTGACGTACCAACTTTTCTATACAAATATCCTTGGTGGGGCGGTATAGCCTACCTATAACAAAAGCTAACTTTTTGTTGACTTAAGTAACTGTAACCCTGTAATGTTTATAACAGCCCAGGGTATGTGAAGATTACTGAAAAGTTACAAACTTTGGTTCAACTCAAATCTTGGGTATTCTTTACTGTTGATCAACTTGTAATCAACTTGTTTCTGTGTTATACAGGGTCTAGCAGAATTGAAGGAAATCTGTGTGGAGCGACTGTTGATGACCCCACTGGAGGAGAGGCAGAGGGCGGATTACGTGGACAGCATCACCATCCGCGACAGGAAAAATGCTGAAATCATTGAGAAACTGGAGGCTGAACTACAGGAGGCAGAAGATGAGAGAGACATGGAGGTGTGCACCTGTCATTGTCAATTCTCTAACAGTGATCATTATAGGAATGGGGTTTGGGCCATGCACAAGTAAAAAAAATTGTAGCAAAATTTCCATACAACTTGCTGAAACTCTTAGAAATATATAGATAGCAGCCGCCATAATGATTGAATACTGATTCTTCCTTTGATTCCAAGATTTACAGTACCTTTACAGGTATTTTTGTTTTTACATTTGAATAATTTCTACCATCAGATCAGCAAGAGGAATGACCACATTCGCAAGCTTAAGAACCAGCTTCACACAATCGAGAAATTCTCCGAGGAGCACATCCGCAGGACCAAGATGGATGCGGATAAGGAGGAACAGGCGGACATGCGCAACTCAGATTCCAAGAAGGGCAAACTGCAGCAGGAGATCAACCAGCTGAAACAGCAGCTGGCCAACCTGACAGCAGAGCACAGGGAGAGTGAGCTGGCACTCAGAAAGGTAATTAAGATTGAAGTAATGAACATATTAATTTTGGAAAGAGAAGATTACTAAATGCTTATAGCCTTTCACAGCTTGAACACTAAAATCTAGTGTTTTGAAAAATATAAAGCACACTAGCAGCAGATCTAGATAAAAATGACTGCAATGAAAACTTAAAAACATCTTGAGATTTTCAGAAAAAATCTAGAGATGTTTTGAAAACAATCTCAAGATGCTTTGAAAAAAAATACACTTTTTGTAAAAAAATCTCAAGATATTTGAAAATTTTCTGGATGACTTTTGAATTGTAAATTTTGGACTGCAGAAAGTGATATAGAACTTACTGGGTCGTTTGGCTAAAAGATGAAACTTCTTGTTCACAGAGGAAGTTCAAGATTGAGACAGAAGTAGAGAACTGGATCCAGAAGTACGACGCAGATATGGGAGACAGACAGACGGAGTATGAAGAGGTGGATGCAGTGTACACGGAGGAGAAGGCCCAACTTAATGAGCTGGAAGAAAAGTTTAAGACTCTGGAGGCTGAGTACACCAAAATCATGGAAGAGAAGAGGATAGCAGCAGAGAAAAAGGTATGTATATATGCAGCTTCGACGAATTTGTATTAGCCCATGGTGACTCTACCACAGACACAAACATTATTTTTTGTGACACAAACTTTCATTGTTTGGGGCTGTAACGTTCCTTTACTAGATTTGTAGACATAAACCTCTATTAAACTTGTTTTTAAAAAATTAGCTCACAGATAAGAGGTCACTATGGGAGTCACTGATGAAACGAAAGTATATGAGTTTTTTCTCAACTCCAGTATTATTAGGAAGTTCATAAACTCAGCACACAGTTAAGATACTTGTGTATATGTGCTACTTTACACTGTGTTTCTACTTTTTACTCCGTCAACTTGACTTAATTTACAGTAACATCATCTAATAGTGGTATGACTTTTGCTTCACAGGAACAAGAAGAAAGAGAACTTGAGATGGCCATCCGGGCTGCCACAGTGGTTCAGGCCTTCTGGAGATCCTACAAGGTCCGCAAGATGCTCAAACAGAAAACCAAAGGCAAAGGCAAGGGCAAGAAGGGAAAGAAAGGGAAGAAGTAGTACAAAATGTTCCATTAGTACCATTTTTGTTGGAGGATTTTTTGTCATTTTTAAAATCATATTACTTTTGAATTCTGCACTGTTCATGTAGCTTGCTGCAAAGTGTATCCAATTTCTGATAAAATGAAACATTGCCTCTTCGATAAAAAAAACCTTTGACTTCCAGTATCTGTATATTTTTTGTCAACCAAATTTTAGCTTTGCGCAAACTGGACAAAAAATATTTGACTTGAATGTACATTTTTATCTGAATGAGTCTGAAATGTTCATGGTTTTGTTCATTGTATATATGAAAGTATTTGTCGAACAGTTACAGTTTTACTGTGAAACAGAATTCTGTTGCCTCTTACATAGATTCTCCATGTACATTTGCCTAAAGATTCTCAGTGTGTGTAGATTACTTATTATAAACATAAGACAGTATATGAGTGGCAAATATTATTTTATTAATATTTCTTACAAAGTACATCAGAATTCATAAACACAGGATATGATGATAACCGATATAATACAAATTCACAATCTGCTGTGTTGAATAAACCACATGTATACACTGCACCAAGTCTCCATGTCATATTTTTAAATACAATGTATAACACAATCTCATATTTTTTACATTATAGTGAAACACCATAGAAAATACATAACAATGTTTATTGTCAAACAGATATTTCCCACAAGATAATGGTGTAATTCTGTAAAAGGCACTTTGGTTTAGAAATCTACATAACTTTGTAGAGCATAGCAAAGCTTGGGGTATTGTCATTGTAATGCTCAATGAGTGGTTGCATGCTTGATGCTATGGTTTAACATATAGTAGCCATGTTGCAGCTCTTAATGTCATAATAAGTCTGCACTACAAAGATCCTCCTTTAGGATTACAATAACCAGACTGAGTGTAATAAATGCTACAAAGTATTGAAACCAGAAGGTTCAAAACACTTTTCAACGTATTACTGTAAAAGCAGGATAAATGCAAAACAGTGCAGAACAAACTACAGTTTCTATGAAATGGGACAAAAGAATTAGAGGTATTCTGTCAATGTAGAGGTTTTGCTTGCAAGAACCATGAAGGCCCCTAGTTTGTGGCATTAGAAGGCCTTCGCATGGTTAGTCGAGCTTGGCTAGGCCGGCGCCTGCCGGTATCCGGGCTGTCCCGTCCGATACCAGGGATGTCCTGGAAGCGGGCGTGGATCTGCACCTGGGACAGTCGGCGCTTCCCCGGAATGTGGACCTCCACCTGACTGGGCCGCCTGGGAGAGGGCTTGGCCGTGTCGCTCTTCCCACGGTGTACTGGAGCGCCCCCTGGCATGTCGGCCATGCGGGCACCAGTGGCTGTGTACGTGATGGTGAACTCTGACGTGAGGTCTCTGACCACCGAACTAAGGTCAAGGCAGAACTGTTGGATCTGCAGGGGAGGAGGGGGGAAAGGGTGGGGAGAGGGTTAGGAGTGAAGCAGCCACCAGAAGGATAAAGCCATGTAGAGAAAAAGTGAAAAGTCATGCAGGGAAAAAGTGCTGTGCACACTACAGGTAAAAGCTACTAAAAGGTAAGAAGACAGAATACACCATGGAGGAAAGCTAGATTATCAAGCATGCGGAGTTGAGAGCCAAGACTGGGCTAGTCGGGATGGAGACAAGCTGGTTAAGGAGGGGGTAGGCAGCTGGTAGAGGCTGGGGAGAAAAGTTGAGGTTCAGAGTGTCAAGCAACCGCAGTTTGAATATATAGATATTTTGGCGTGTACATCCTTTGAACGGGGGGATTTTCTACGAGGATGAACCCCCGAAAATTGACGTCGTCCCTGCAGCAGTCTCCGCACGTTTGATCTCCTGGGTGATCTGAGTTAGATCCAAGATGAATGTCTGGATCTGGACGGTAAAAAACAAAAAAGTAGGGTTTAAACAAAAGCACAATATACCAACAATTGCAGTTTCCCTAGCCAAATTCTATATCACAATACATTATAGCTTTCTTACTTTCCTTTTATTCTCCCTATCGCAGTTCCACCTGGTTTCGATGCAAAGATATTTTGTCCCCAAAAGCTGTACTCTGTTCCCGAGTAGAGTGCTTTACATCAATTGAAATGGCCACTTTGCATCAATTGGAATTACCAGAAGTCACTGTATCTCATCATTCTGTTTCCACCAACTTAACAAATAATAAGAGTCAGAGTTGATTTCATTTCACCCAATAATTTTCTGATGCTAAGTTACTCTTTTGGTCTTCCTTGATGTGCTGTTCTGTATCTGTATCCATTTTAGGCATAACACACCAGCTTCTCAGGCACATGGCGCAGAAGTAGCTGATAACATTACACTCTCACCTTAATCTTTGCACATCTAGCTGTAAGCTGTTTCAAGCAAATAAGGATGCACAATTCTCTCTATTCTCATTTACAGTACTTGGTAGCAATGAGTTCCACTCTATGACAGTTTAATGGAAAAACAAATTGTTGAAGTTCTGGGTTGAAAACCAAATGTTTTTCGGTGATGTAAATATAAAGCACAGAGCTTAACTGCATGATTGCTCACAATAAGTCCTCTCACAGAGATCAGAATGCATGTGCAGCAACAGGAATTTTAGGAAATATGTCAAAGGTAATGTTCCCATAAAAGAAAAAAATCTGTCTTCAAGTTGACATTATCACATAAATCGAATCAATACTACTACTCCAGACAAGGACTGTTTTCTTTTAGGAGGACTTTAGCTTTCACATATTACCTAGAGTTCCTGTTGCCACAAATAAGTTCTGATCTCTGTGACTGTGAAAGGGCTACATCCGAGGAAGAACTAGTATTTTAAAGAATAGGCAGCATGTTCACCTTGCTCAGCTGTTCATGTGTGTTCTCCATCTCCACAGCCTGTTTCAGATGCTTGTTCACCAACTGGAACAGGTTATGTGTTGCCCTAGACAAACATAGAAATATAATAGTTGATGTTTGCAATGTTTTAGACAAAAGACAGAATTGAATAATTACATAATGAATCACCAACATATCTGACTATTCATTTCACACCACAATTATTGATTGTGGTCATCACTGAATACACTGATTCAGTGTTATAACATTACAAAGTTTAACTTACATCTTGATTCTGCCCAACAGAAGTGTCTTCTTTGCAGCTGTGTTCTTGATGTGGGTCCAAATGGCCTCCCTAGAAGGAAAATTAAACAGGTTACAATGTACCCAAAATGGAAGAATTAATGTCATGAAATATTGATGTAGAACAGTGACATTTTTTGTCTGAAACTATTTGGCAGGCATAAAATAGCAGGCTTTCTTTGCTCTATTTCTATTTCTGTGTGCGATCCATGAGGGGGTCTCGCACACACAAATTGCAAAGGGACAGAAAAGACCCAGTAGCTATAATATGGGTGGATACAAGCTTAAGCAAAAACAAGTACCAGGTATGCCACATATGGGCTCTGTTTTTCAGACATTGGAGAAAAATTTACAACTGTGTATATAATGTGACATGCTAATGTTTTACCGACTGACCATTTGACTGCTGAGGCCTGTGCATTGTCCAGCTGTGTCTGAAGGTTGGCCAGCTCATTGTTGTAGGACATGATCTCATTGTTCTTCTCCTCCAGAAACTTGGCCAGCCTCGCCTTCTCCCTCTCCATCGCATCCTGGTTCTTCTGTTCACGCTCAAGTAAGTCCTGAGAGGAAGGAGAAATTCACATTTTAATTCTAACGTATTACTTCTTGCAGTTCCATAGGGTGCTGCAGCCAAGCTTATGTGACTTATTTCCTAAGACAAAGGCTATTAAATACTAGTATTCTATCACCAAAATACTGTGACCATAGCTTGTCAAGAATATGAAATACAAAAGCAGAAAAGCTCTACTGTAGTAACAAAGAAAGCGCCAGAAGGCCAAAAATTTCGCTGGTCAAGATCTAAAGTCATACCAATTTTTTAAGCAAGATGAAAAATATTTTTAACACCATAACACATAAACACAGTTACACATGTAGCAGGCAAATAAATGCTACTAAATATATATGAATACACTTCTGTAGTCCTTTCCAACATCATACCACTGTGACAGAAGAAATGTTTCCTTTCAGCTATAAAATATCCCTTTGACCTTCAAATACTGACCACATGAGTGGTGACCAGGGTTCCGTGTCGATCAATGACCTCGCGTATCTCGTGGAACTCCTCTGCCTGCTCCAGCACGCGCTCCAGGTAGCGATGGTAGATGACGTGTTTCTCCAGACGGGACTGCACCTGGTCACGACCCTTACTCAGCTCTCCCACGTCTTCCGCTAACCTGTAAAACAGTACCAATGATATTGATTTTGATTCGCATGATATATTGTAATTTTTGATTCCAAGGAATTATTATCCTTTCATTGGTTGTGAGTGACATGTATACATTAAGTTAATCAGAATGCAGTCTATTTAAGTAAGGACCATGATAACCAAATTGAATACTTACTTTGATATTTCTGAATCTTTCTGTTTACTTAATTTTTTCTCCTCCTCTGCTTTTTTGACTGCTCGAGCTCTTTTTGCATCATTTTCCTGTGGAGAAAGAAAAAGGTCTTAGATTGTAACATACAGTAGATAGTAATGAGTCAATTGTGGTCCACAAGCTGTCAAGTTGAATTGTCAAAGAAAATTGAAAAATGAAGAAAAAAACTGCACAGGCACAGTTACTGTAGTTTTTGGCATTATCCTGACCTGTAGTGCCGATTTAACTGCCTATGTATTTGCAGTTTTAAGGGGCAAGTACATCATTGTTGTTGAATTGTAGTCAAATTCTACAACAACGGTATGAAATTGACAAACCTTTAAGAATTTATCAAATTTGAGAAGTGACTCTTTGAGTTGGTACTCTTTCCGCTCCAGTTCCTCCCGCCTCTGCTGTAGGCTCTCCATCTTCATCTGAAACTCCTGTATGAGACCAAGAACAAAGCAAGATAGACCTGAGATGGGATACCAAAACATCCCTAATATTTTGTGGCAGTAACGAAAATGATTGCTTTTTATCCCAGGGCTCGAAATACTGGGTGCATGTGCACCCAGGTGCACCCAAAATTGGAGCTGTGCACCCAATTATTTTCTCTGGGTGCACAGGGTGCACCCAAATATTTTCTTAGGTTTATGTATGTAAAGATATCAAAGTATACTTAGTATACATGTACAGTGCACCTAATCCCAAAAATGAATTTCGAGCCCTGTATCCACACATGTGCTTTAGACACAAGTCGTAACAAGGATATGGATATCAAAAGTACAATCTTTAAGATGAGAAAAGAAGAAGACTTCTTGCCTCTTTCTGAGCAGCGAGCGCCTGCTCAACTTCCTGCATCTCCCGCCGCTTCTCCAGCAGCCGGGTCGCGGGAGTCAGGTGGTCGTCCTCCCTCTCGGGCATTTTTCTGTGTTGTGAAAGTCAAGAAATACGTAAGCCAAAAAAGAAACAAGGGAAATGTAAATTCCTGTCAATCCGTCATATATTGATACATTCATGTATCTTTTTAACTTCTACTGACAGTTACATTACAGAATAGATACAGCATTGCAAGTCCTGATGATGATGGCTGTTTCTTCGTATCCGAAGATCAATGGTAGGCAGACAAGGTTGATTAGACGACCAGTCTGCCTGGCCTGCACGTGACTTTTTAAGGTGAAGGAGGGGTGTGCACTCCCTTCTCCACCCTCTCGTCTACTGGCACACTAAGTCCTACAGGGACAGAACTGTTTTGCCACGTAAGACGGCCCCAGCAGATGCAGGTTTATTATTTGGAGTTTCCGTCTCCTAGGAGGACTTCCGACCAAGGATGTAAGGGGTTCCTCCTACCCCCGATCGCGCAACTCGTGTGTCATGGCGGGTGCGTCATGCCCGAACATGCCCCTAAGGCCTGTCTCGGACACAAAGCCCTGCCAAGGCCACTAGCCGCAGCTAGGTACTCATTTACACCTGAGTTAAGTGAGGAAAGTCGTGTTTAGTGCCTTTCGCAAGGACACAAGATTGGTGACACAGCAGTCGGATTCGAACCCGCCACCTCTCGGTCTCGAGTCGAATATGCTGCCACTGCGCCACGCGGCCCCAATATAGCAAGTCCTACAACTATTAAAACTGCTATTTGACTGGTCAGTAATTTAGCTGGCAAGGGTCTGTCGTCTGAGAATTTACTCGCAGCCCTTTGATTTTGCTACCTTGTGGGCCATTTTTACAATTATTGAACAAAAAATTAAAACTGATCCCTTGCCCGATCACACAACTTAAATGTAGGGGGTGTACTTTGTCAATTATATTATAACAATATATTTCGTTGCTACAAAGACTTGGAAGAGTATCTAGGATTTCACACACAAAAAAGTTTATGATACAACTTTCAATAAAGTTGAGTAGAGAAAATGTTACTTTGCATCGATATGAAAGTACTGAGTGTTGGTGTTCTTTTGATTTCGGCAGATATGAGATTACGTTACAGCTTATACTAATATAGGTTCCTTGGTTATATACATTTCACCTATTTTACCACGTTCTCATAAACTGGATGATACAGTTAGATTTATGTTAAGTTGTTGTTGTTGCACAAAATGACTTTGGAAGTTTAAGGAGGACCTGAAAAACTAAGTACACATTTGCACCATAAAGCAGCAGAAACTCCACTTACACGAGGAGCTTGTCCTCAAAAGTTGTCCTGAAGTATTCCTCTAGACTCACAGTCATCTTGGCGGTAGAGATGTTCACCTAAAGAACGGGGAAATTGAGAAAATCTGGACAAGATTCCAGGAGAACTTTGTATACGAGCAACAAAAACGAGAGGCTTTCTTCCGTAACAAATATGGCGGCCGTTGCTTGGTTACGAGCATGATGGGACAATAACTTTGTTATTCTTAGGAAAGAAAACATTTCTATTTAGTAACTCTGCAAAATTTATACGTAAGAAATAAAACTATTGACTTTTTACCCTTAAATAATGGCGCTTGTACTTTATCTGCCCGTACAAATGAAAAACGAAATGTTGATGTGAAAATTAGGGTTAAAGGTCATACTATAATTTCAAGATGGCGGCGACCATGGGAAGGTTGACGAGTGTCTTGCGTCAGCAAGCAAATTCCACAGTTTGCAGGTTCGTAAGAAGGGAACACGGGGTTTGTGTGTCGAAAATAATTGTCTGTGTTTCTGGGTGGAATATTTTGTAGTTTTGACAAGTTTTAGGGATGTTTTGAGCAGCTAGTTTTGTTCCCAGAGGGCATACCAGGTCTCCTCTGGCCATCGGGGATATCTAAGATTGTTTTTTGTATGCGAACTGAATTCAATGCCAGAGATCGTGCTTGGGAGGAATTCTTCAATTCACGCAATGTGAATGACTACTTTATCAAATGGACTGTAGTGTCACCGAGTTGTAAGAAATAGCTGTACTTTTCCAGGGCGGTTTGTTGTTCTGAAGTTATTTGCTAAATTGGAGGCGTTGTCCAAGTACTGCATTTTGATTGGTCGCTCTAGGGATGACGCAAATGCAAATTCCATGGGACCCTGTATGGCGAGGAGCCAATGTTTTGACAAGTAAAACGTGCAGTTTTCCCAGAACTGGGATTATGATAGCGGATAGTGCTCTACTTAGGTCCCTATAGAGCTAGGTGGCTACGATCAGCTGTATAAGGCCAGGATTTGTGACATTCTATAATAAAACTAGTCTCCAAGCAGACCCTACGGTGCCTTAGAAATAGTATCAAAGCTGGCAAAGGAGTATAGCCGGCCAAAGGGAGATAGCCGGCTAAGGGAGTCAAACGGTGCCGGTATACCAAGTCCCTGGCCAGCTTTGATACTATTTCTAAGGCACCGTAGGGTCTGCTTGGAGACTATAATAAAACCCTCCTCACCTGTTTTATAGCTTACTCGTTAGTTTGTTTTTTGCTAATTATTTGTCATCAGCTTTTTTGTTATGTTTGTTACCTCATGAAAGCTGTGTGCAATTCAGCCAACAGGCTTTCTATGTTGTTTAATGAATCTGTACAATAAACAATTCATTCATTGGACAAATTTGGGTGAAATACATGAAAACCTCGATTTCATTAACTTTGTTCGTTGTTAACTTAGGGTGTGGATAATTCATTTATTAGCATTTTAAGCACATCAGATGCCAATACTATAAAATTGAATTGCCTCAACTTAAAATTTTCTGAAGAACAAATTTTTGCCATGCATTGAACAAGTCCTCTACTCCTGATCAAATTGCAAAACAAATAGCTAAATTGTAAACAAAATCCCAGGGCAGTCATATGATGTAAGAGGGCAACTTGGCACAAATGCTTCTGGATATATCCGTGATGCATTTGAAGGGGTAAAGTTACAAAAGAGGCCTATTTTAGAAATGTAGTATTGTATTTTAGAAGTCGTTTATATCTCGTTCTGTTTGTACTTGTCAGAATGACAAGGTCATAGTGTTATTTTCAGCGCCTGTGTTTTGTATGAATACATACATATAGCAATGTACAATGTCACATTATCCTTGTGAGGTTTTTTTGCTATTCATTACAGACCCAGTACTAGTGAGTGGGTTGGTGAGTTTTTTTGTGAAGTTTCAAGTGAATTTTTGAGCAAACATTTGAGTCTGAGTAATTGAGTGAGTGAGTGAGTGAGTGAGTGAGTGAGAGTCTCAAAGATGACAATTTTGACAATCTTGCAAAAACTTGAGACATGTACATGTAATCCTCATACAAGGATGACCAATGAAAAGTACATAGCCACATCTATTCCTCACAAAAATAGGCTTTGAATACATACAGGTATGTATACAGGTCTGGAACTTCAATGCAAACTTGGACTATGTGTTCCTCCAGGCCCCTGTTCACATCTACAGCCGTACACGATGACAAGCCGGAGGGAGGAAAGAGTTGGTTCACTAAACTGTTCCCTGAGAAGATCCAGGCACCCACAGACGCACACTCCCGTCTTCTCACTGCCAAGGACCTAGTCTATGAAATGCAGAGTAAGAAAATCTTGGGCTGAAAGTTTGCACTTAAGAGTGTTTGTACTTAAGTTTTATGATGACCTCTCCACTACAATATCATGACACCGTGTACATTTATATGTGGTTTTCCATTGTATTGCTATTGTACCACACAATTGTTTCAAATACAAACTTGTTTCAAACACCATGAAAACCTCCTTGAGTCCTTTCCTTTCCTTTCCTGCAGCAAATCCCAGTGAAAATAAATGAGTTTAAAGTAATGGCTTTGTTTGATATATGTTAACATGAAAACACTGAAAATCTTAAGATGTAGTTAATGTATTTTTCAGGCTTCCAGGATTATGACAATTAGAAAGATGCTTGACACTCTGTAATTTTGGGAAAAAAAATAAAATTCAAAACTAATTGTGCTAAATCAAGGTCAGGGTGTTCTGAATTCCATTTATAACTACTTTAACTGTAGTCTTCTATTCTTATTTCAGTCCATGATGTTAAACCAGAGTATATGGAACAATATAAGGAAATGACGTGAGTACTTTCTATTTTTCATTGGCCTTGTATTCAATTTGGTGTATGTATAAATGTACATGATTGTGTATTTGCTTTGCTGATAGACCATTTTCAACCTAAGACCAAGAGGCTTTGATATTTATGCAAAAATAATTAAGACACCATTGTGTTAGGAAATATATTGTGTGCATTTATCAAGTGGAAGATTCTAGCATGTGTTCCCTGTATTGTGTCCTATAGAGAGGAGTATTACCCCAGGATACACCAGTCTTCAGAGTTCCCTGGTGAAGTTAAGGGCTCGTGGTATACTGCCTTTGGGTACCAGGATCAAGCAGGTAAGTCAAGACTTTACAAATACGTCTTAACAAGACAGTTTCCTGTGCCAGAATTAGGGTTAAGAGTAACTGTTCAAGGATTACATGTAAAGTGATTCAAATGTGCAATATGGTGATGGTTAGGCAGAAGCTATTTATATTTGTATTAAAGATACAAGTTTTTAAAGCCTCTGGACATGACTTAGTCATGTTTAAAAAATCTTTGAATATTAGTACTGTATGCCAAAAAGCAGTTTACTCAAGGTACTGGATATGATACAGGAAACAGTCAGACGTTTCAGACAACATCGGCTGTCTTTTGTCAGTGACATTGAGGAAAGCTGGTTGAAGACCAGGTTTGATACTGTACATTGTATGTATATGTCAGACTGATGTTGACATTGTCCCATTACTAGTGCATCTGTGGATATACAGAGATGGTTATGATGGGGTCACCAGAAGTGAAGAGGCCTTACTGGGTGACAAGGTAAGTTAGCCACTGCATATTCTTGCTATAATGACAATGTAATGTCCATCATCTGTATAAAGGCAAACTGCTGTAAATTATAAAATATATGCGCTGGTTTAATATTCACTGTCCTCTTAAAAAGCGAGCTCTTGAAGTTGTTGTACTGCAACGTGCCCTGTATTAATACTTTACAACTGTATTGCTTCCTTTCCCATTCTACCACAAAATTAAGTCTGTGTGAACGTAAAATGATTTACAGTACACATTTCTATTGAATAGACGTTGTGAAATACAAAAGTACCATAGAAGTCACCAAAAGTTTTTGCCATGAACATTTTTGTGTGCTTGGTATCCGTAGGAGATGCGAGAATTTATAGAGAAGCGTCAGAATATGCTGCGGGCTCGCAGTAATCAGCTGTTGTTAGAGTTCAGCTTCTGGGGCGAGCCAGAGCCGCGGGAAGGTTTCAACGTATACGAGATGAGAAGTTACCAACTTAAGGTAATGGAACATTTTTGGCGACGCCTCAGGGGTAGACCCTAAAGTATAGTGTCTTGCTAACGTTGCCATTCTCAATTTAACGTCTTAAGTTTTCTTTTGTGTACTATTCACAATTCAACATCTTAAGTTTTCTTTTGTGTACAATTTGTTTACTATAAGTTTGTGTGGCTTAAGATGCCTACCTGAAATTAGGGGAAGAAAATTGTTGATGGTTGGTGAAATGAAAATAACTTCTATGTTGAATAATGAATTCAGTTCACTTGCTGCTATTGTTGCCTGTATGTGTTACAACAATAGCAGCAAATGAACTGAATTCATTATCAGATATTAAGATTTCCTATGGTACATGAATAATGTGTTGATATATATCAAATTGGTATGCTGATGATATTGATTAAAATCTTGTACTCTTCTGTTTTGTTCCTTTGTGCATTAGCCTGGGACAATGATTGAGTGGGGAAATAACTGGTAAGTAGGAGTGTCTGTACCTGCATGTGTGTGTGTTACTTTGTGTTCATGCTTCCATGTTTGTCAAGTCTATTGCTATGCAGTGTAATATTTTATGTGCCTTGGATAAAGTTGATATCAATAATGGCAATTGCAAGCAGTGCATGCCTCTGTGTCAACCAAAAGTAAACAAAATACATATAAAGACAAGCAGCAAAATATCATGTGTAATCACTCAAGCAAAGTTGGACATATCAAAGAAATATAGTCCAATAGATCATAACCAATACAGACAGAATATATTAAATACATTGTCTAAGGTACAACCTGTTACTTTCCAACAATATAATACATAATGTTTTTTGCAAGAAAAATAGATAGGCTACACATATAAGTGTTACTGACATTCTCTTTGTTTCCAGCATAATATGGATATGAAAAATTAGAAATCAACTTTGTTGGGTTTATTAAGGATGGAATTGACTAAGGACCCACGCATACAACTGTTTTCTTTTCGAATTTCAACCATACCCCCCTTTCTACCAAGGCCATTACAGATGAACAAAACTCTCATTAGTAAATGTATTTCAGACCAGTTTCCTTGGTATAGAAGTGAATTTACTAAGTTTTTGTGATGTCTTTCAAATCATACTTTTGCATGATGGATCATCTAGCAATCATAGACTATACAAATTGAGTTTTGATTTAACAGTCTCTGTACAGTGGAAAGGACTGTGAAGAAATATCATACATGTAGTCAATTCTATGAATATGAGATTATTTAGATATCAAGAAGAAAATTGGTAACAGAAATTCAACATAGCTTTTCTTATATTTCGTCTTACTCTTTGTCTGCTTATGTCTGCTGTAGATGTGTACATACAAGCCCATATACTCAAAGGTTCTGGCCTTCTGGGTGCAATTCCTGACAGGTCCCGATATAACAAAAAATTTCCTCATACCACTAAGGTTAAAATCTTTCCCTAGCTTCAGTTAGGATGTTAAATCAAGATCCTTAAGTTTGTTTGACACAACCCAAACCTCAGCCGTAAAAGATAGCAATGGCTAACCCTTAAGATAGACCAATAGATAGGACGACAACTACACTAGAGCCCAGAGTAAAGTCCCTGCCTCCCCTAAAACCTACTGTTTAGAAGCATCAGTGTGACTCGTCCTGTCCAGCCTTAGCTAGGAGTATAATCTGCCGTTCTTCCCTCAGGGCCAAGGCCGTCCCCTCTAGAAGGGGTTATACAGAAAGAGAGATCAATGAACTGAAGAAGCAACTGGGACCTGATTGGTAACAGAGTGCCGTGCATTACTCTGTGTTCCACCTCTGCATGTTTTCATGTTTTTTCCAGTTTCTGCAGACTTGAAATAGACTGATGTTTCTGCTTGTTTAAAAGGGGGAAAATATCTGATACAAGTCTGATAAAGAATTATTTAACAGGACTATTTAGTAAACCATGGATTAAGGAAAACCTTTGGAAAAGCAAGTGAAGTACTGTATCAACTTCTAAGACACAAAGTTTAGAGGCAAGGATTTCAGTTGTGATACAAATGTACTAGTAGCTGCCAACTGTTCTACACAAGAACATATCATATTGCTATAAGCTATTGTTGTAATTTGATGCATTACATCAGCATTTGAGCTTTATACGGGATTCATGTCTTAACATTTTGCATGATTATTTGCTAAAATCCCAGAACCTAAGAATGACTTTGTGTGAGAATTCTTTTATTTTTTGTAGAAAAGAATAATCAGAAACATCAGGTCTTTTTCTGGCATGTTCTGCAGTTTTACAAGTTTGCCCAAGAACCAAGAGTTGATGTTTTACTCACATTGGCATATTCGGTGCCATTTCAGAGTTGTTTTTTACCCCTGAAGGTCCCACAAGTACCACACAGAAGCATGCACTGCTTGACAGCGTTACATGTATGTCCACCCTGTCCTGGTAGTGGAACAGGTCAAATGTATCATTCTACCAAATGTATTATTTAACAAGAATGGTGCTTTGGCCAGTCCACTTTAGGAATGGGGAGGTGAATGGTACAGTTCAGAATAATAAAAACTAACTGTTCCCTTGTTTGTTGAATGACTGGTTACAGTTCTTAAGCATGTTTCCCACCAAGAAAGTTTGTTGATGACACCTCAGACTGTATAACACTGTTACTGAGTGTTAGATTTTTGGTTGATTTACCCAAGATGTTTTCTGTTTTTTTAACACACAAATAACATCTCATTGTGCTGATTACAACAATTTACTAGATTTTGTTTATAGTTAAACTCTACCATTTTTATATTCAAACAGCTCTGGAGAAAAAAAATCATAAAGCTTCTTTTTTTCAATCTTCCCTTGTAACTACTAGTTTCAACCACAAACTAAAAAAAAGCACAACTTTTAATTTTCAGGTTACCGTGAAATCTAAGTGCTGTGAGCTTGTAATGTTTTTTTTAAAATATGAATTCAAAGTGTTTTTCTGGCCACAAACTGTTTTTTCTTTTTTAATCAATTATGGTTTACTACCACAAGGACTAGTAGCCATTGGTCCAGCCCGAAAGAGATTAGAAATTCTTCTCAAATTTCATGTCTATGCAAAGCTTTGTTTTTCCAAATGATGGCCTTTGCAGACCATAACTTTGGCAATCATGACATAACTTACACTGTAACCTTTGACCCAGGGCTCGCGGTATCCAGCATCGTCAGGAGAACAGTGAGGCGGTCGGTGGGTTTTTCTCCCAGATCGGTCCTCTGTACTGTGTGCACCATCTCTGGGGTAAGTCTGTCTCCTCACCTCCACTGTACATAGGTCCTCTGTACTGTGTGCACCATCTCTGGGGTAAGTCAGACTCCTCACCTCCACTGTACATAGGTCCTCTGTACTGTGTGCACCATCTCTGGGGTAAGTCAGACTCCTCACCTCCACTGTACATAGGTCCTCTGTACTGTGTGCACCATCTCTGGGGTAAGTCAGACTCCTCACCTCCACTGTACATAGGTCCTCTGTACTGTGTGCACCATCTCTGGGGTAAGTCAGACTCCTCACCTCCACTGTACATAGGTCCTCTGTACTGTGTGCACCATCTCTGGGGTAAGTCAGTCTCCCCACCTCCACTGTACATAGGTCCTCTGTACTGTGTGCACCATCTCTGGGGTAAGTCAGTCTCCCCACCTCCACTGTACATAGGTCCTCTGTACTGTGTGCACCATCTCTGGGGTAAGTCAGACTCCTCACCTGCACCGTACATAGACCGTCTGTACTGTGTGCACCATCTCTGGGGTAAGTCAGTCTCCCCACCTCCACTGTACTGTGTGCACCATCTCTGGGGTAAGTCAGACTCCTCACCTCCACTGTACTGTGTGCACCATCTCTGGGGTAAGTCAGACTCCTCACCTCCACTGTACATAGGTCCTCTGTACTGTGTGCACCATCTCTGGGGTAAGTCAGACTCCTCACCTCCACTGTACATAGGTCCTCTGTACTGTGTGCACCATCTCTGGGGTAAGTCATAATCCTTACTTCCTCCAGCCATCTGTGTTTCTATAACCCTTGGGCCACACAGTTGTGCATTTGCACTACAGGTGGCTAGTTTAATTTTTCCCAAGTGCCACACTATGATAAGCAGTGAAAGCATTATCCGGTATGACTCAGTCACAGATCAAACCCATGATCCACGCCATGCACGCAAGGTGAGCGCTCTTGGGAATTGTAACAGTATATCTGGGATAAGCTAGAAGTTAAAAAGTCTTGGAGATTAGTGAAGAAGGATATTAGGTTGAAAAATTGTAAAAGTTTAAGCTTTACCGACATACTTTATTTAATCTCAATAATATGGCCATGAAATAGAGGCCAAACAGATTCATCTATGGCTTTGCAACTGTCAAGTATGGTCTTGATGTGTTGAATAGCTATAGAGTGATTTTTCTGCGGTATTTAATATTGGAAGTTTCTCTTTTCAGCATACAAAGATTTACAAGCACGCAAAGCAACCCGTGAGTCTGCTTGGAGGAAGCCAGGCTGGGATCAGTGTGTATCATATACAGGTAGGAACAGTTGCCTTTTATTGCTGTATCTTTAGCACTGTTTTGTTGCAGTATTGTCTCTATTGTTGCTACAGGTATGGTCTATGCTGTATCTTCCTTTTTTTACCACTGTGAAGGAGGTCTGTGACCTCAAATGAGGGTATTGTTTCTGTCTGTGTGTGTTTCTTTATTTGCACCTATAACATTCAAACAATCGTTTTGATGGATTTGTATAAATTTTGACATATGGAGGGTAATGAAAGTATTGAGGTCCCATTGATACATGGTGATTTTGGTCACCGTAACAGTATTTTCAGGTTTTAGAAGTTATAGATTGACACCCCTATCTTGAAGGCAATGTGGTACAGCCCATTAAAACATTTGTTGGTAGTCTAATCATAACCTGTGTTATATAAGTGCATACTTGTTCAAACCCTTTTCTTTTTGCTGCTGTTAACTGCTGCACTAGTGCTATCGTTACAATTCCTGCTGTGTGCATTCTTGTCCTTGGTGCTGAAAATTCCTTTGTTATTGTTTTACTTGCTTTCACTTGGATGTCCTGCTGCTCTACTTTTGTAGGTGTTGTAACATTTGTGTTATTGATAGTCAGTTGAAATTTTACCAATGGTGATGGTTTCAGTTACAACTTTTTACGACACTGTTTCTATTTTTCCGCAGTGCCACTGATTCGCAAGATGGAGTCCCGTGTGATGCACCCTGCTCCTTTCTCCCCTCTGCAGTAGTGGAATAACCCAAGAAGAGGAAAACCTTAACCAATCAGAAACTCAGAATCACCCCCTCACATTACTCTTCATAACATCTGCATATATTTTGGATCAGTCCATTGTGCAGATAGGGGAATGTGGAGCATGTGTGAAAAGGTTAAAATGCTGCATGTCCTTTCTTAGAATTTCAGACAAATGGTATGATCCAACAAGGTACCATTTTGGTGCACAATTGTAACTAAATTGTACTAGGGAAGTGCCATGTAGACACAGTAGATAAATCCTTTAAGGTTAGAATCCCCCCCTCTACATGTCTTAATGTTAGATCTTCTCTTCAAGGTTTGATTAAATTTCAGAGGAAAATATCAACCTTTGGGATTTTTAATTATTATTTCTTTATAGCGTTAAATTTTTTTTTCATTCTCAACAAGAGATAGATTTAAGATTCTTAAGTATTTGTAGGTATCAATTGTTTTGGGGAAATGCAATATTTAAGTTTGCATAGCTTAAGTTTCTGAAATCTGTCAGAAGATTGTACCTTTAAAGCTGATGAAAACAAGTTTCTCTATGTTTTACAGGTTACTTCTTCATTTGGTTTGAAGTAAAACACTTTTTTGACAATGTCTCTGGGGCAGAGACACTCTTATGCTAGGCATATAATTTCGATATGTTGGTTTATATAAAGTTAAAACATGTCTTCTCATACACCATTAAGTGTTTGCATTTTTGGGGGGCTGAAGACTGGACAATGTTGGCACTATGCACCATTTAATCTAAATCATAACAGGCTCTCATTGGGAAGAAGGTGGGGGATAGTCATGTGTTAGATCCTACTTTAGTCAGGTATACAAAAAGTGTGAAATAACAGTAGTTTATGGCTTGGGTGTAGCTTAATACCAGATAGGAACCTCTAAGCTGATATATGTTTCTGTCTGTGCTTGTCAATAGACATTGTGGTAATGAAAAAAATGCAATGATGCTGGGTAGTTTTGTGAAAATTCTTGTACAATACTGTAACATGCTTCCCTCCTTTGATAACACATTACAGTGCTGTTTCAAATGGATGCTGATACCAACAACAGCTAGTACAAGCTTTATGCAATTCAGGCTGCCTTTTTTGTTGCTAGCTGGTTGGTAACAGCTAGAACTTGTGGCCAATACAGTTTGATTTGCAAAGCTGAATTCTGCTTGTTTTCTCCTTTGATAGGTAAGTTAAATTACCCCTCTTCCTGCTGAGTTCTGATGTTACCATTACAGATGTAATGCAGGATGACACTCTCAGCATAGAAATGGTTAACATCTATGACAAATCTAACACTCAGGTCAGCATTTATATAAACATCAGATAGATGACTGGAAGTTTTTAAAATCTTAACAATTGAAGAAAGCTTTAGTAGGAATCACAACAACTTTAAGAAAGTGTTGATTGCTTAGGACTGTGCAAGTGAGAGGGGCACAAAAACAAGTGTATAGCATTGTCAAGGCAGCTGAGAAAGGAAAGGTAGAGATTTTGTGACAATAATTTTGAACAATAGAGTTTTGTAACAGATCTTAATAAGTCAGTTTGAAGACTAAAGATATTTTCCCAACAGACCTGTTAGGTTATTGTGATCACAGCAAATAAGATAAAGTTTCCGTCTATATAGTTACAAGGTTAAAGTTCTACACGTAATCATCTCTGTGACGAATAGGTGTAAGCTGTGTAATACCAATGTCTCCCGCTAGGGTGCGCTCGTGACTGGAGGAAGAAACCATCCACGGCGAAGTCGTAGTAATGTTACAAGCACACGCTAGCGAGAGAGGATGGTACACGATACATGTGACTAGGTTGAAGAATAATGATTTGGCTGGAGCCGAATTCTTTACAAAGCGAGTGAAACACGTTGACTTATCTCAAAGCTATTAACAACATGAAAGGTAAGCTAAATTCACCAAGAAAAACCGTTCCGAGTAGGCAACAAAAGATGAAGTCACAAGAACATAACACGTGTATCAAAGTGGACAGTTACAACACTAACCGTGTTATTCAGTCAGGAAGAAATGGAGCTTATTTTGTAGGGATGTGTGCTACGGTGCAAATAAATGTCACAATGTAGTCTTGTCAAAATTTATTGTCATTTCCATTGTTATAGACACTTTACTGCGACTGAGGTAGCTCTGGTTTGGAGTTAACATAGAAAGATGTTATATTCTGTACCCAAAGTCCAGCAAACATGACATTTTCTTGACTGTAGTAAGTAAGGACATTGTTTTACAACACGACGTTTCGTGGCTAGTGTGGCTGAATATTACTTGTCCCGTTCAGATCCCTAGCTCTTATATTATGAAGTAACAACGATCTCTTTGAAGGCATAATTCTCTCAGAACTGCCTGTGTTACTTACAGGAAATTTTGAATTGTCAAGACCCTATGGCAACCAGACCCACCGTTGTGTCCTTGAGATAGTAGTACGATTGACGTCACATCAACCGGCAACTCAGTTGCTGTTTGGGACGTTGGATGCCGCCTAGACATGTCTTTTAAGTTGTTGAGTTTATTGAGTGACGACGTGCACTCAGGGTTATATAACCTGCTTCACATATGAGATTTCTCTCCGTTCTCACGTCTCATACCAGGCCCACCGCTTGAGTTCGAGTATCTCATCCAACAACCACCCTGGCGTACCAACCTGTCCTCGACGCGTCAATCAAATACTCCCCCTCCATGCAGTTGGAGGAAAGTTACCAGCTAATCAGATTGCCGCTTACGGCCAAGGGCAAGGTGATTGGCTGGTAACTAACCTTCCAAAAACAGGAGGGGAATCTGATTGGCTGACTGTTGGGCATTCAACACGAGACCGGGACACGTGGATCACAGACGGGCGGACCATGACCATGTGTACGATCAGCGGTCATGGCAATCAGTAGATGATGTCTTGGCACTAAATCTGGCACGGTAGAGTCACACAGGCAGAAGCCTTTGAACATCTCAGGGGAAGAACACTTGCTGTAGTTGCGTGACGAACGACTTCCACGTTCAAGGCGGGAGCCAGACGAGAGACAGCCCGGCGAACTCCCTGTCCACGCCGTTGACACGGCCACGCTTGCAGGACAGCTCGAAGTGAATCTTGGACCCGGCCTCTACAGGAACAGTTCCCGCTACCGTCATACCCGCCCAGCGGGACAGGGTGTTACCCTGAACCTGTCGCAAAACGGGCTGGGTGTCGCGAATGGCAAGTCCCTGTGTGGGGCACAGTAAACGTACATGTAAAGAATAGTATAACTCACAGGTTCAGACAATAAACAAATCACATTCCGTGGTACTATATATAGTATCAGGTGTTATTTTCTAGAAGCTCACATTTTTATGAATACAAAATCAACCAAATTTCAATCACAGATTTAACAGAGAAATAGATATAAGTATACGATGAAAATCTTACCCTGTAGAAGACAGTTATAGCAGCATAATCACATGAGTGCAGCATTCTCAGATGGCATTCCATGCTAACTCTCCCGGCGGTGTGGAAACTGAGCACCCCGTCTGGTAACAGTGTTACGTCCCGTGGTCTCGTGTTTAGCTCCTCCTCAAATCTCAATCTAGTGGACTGAGCGAGCCCCGCTAGGGCACGGGCGTGTTCTAACCGTGCTTTTAGCACGGAGGAATGTTTATTGGGTATCCATAACACATTAAGAGCGCTTAGTCCGTGCATAGCGTTGTAAAAGTGTACATCACAACGTTTCGCGGCTTGAACGACCACAAAAATCCTGTCAGAAGACTGAATAGGAAAGTGGGACTGAACCTGAATAGACATATAGTCACCCCGTATCCCTCCTACAAATTGTTTATCGGCGACTAGGTCCTGTTTGTCTCTTCTGATCATGAGAGAGACCGAAATTCCCGCGTTTAGACAGGACCCGCGCAGGTATACCGCTTGGGTAAAAGATAGCTTCACATTCCCGCCAACAGATACAGCCACGTCTCCGTAAACGACTTTCAGAATGTACGAATCAGAGACGGTAGACAGTTTGAATTCGAGGCGCCATTCCGTTTTTCCCGTCCGTTGAACGAGTTCTTTCGCCCGTGCAGTTAGTAGGACGGCGCCCGTAGCATGCGCGAGCCACAGGACACTAGATGACGTCAAGGGCGCTTCGAATGACGTCATCTCCCTGTCGTTCCGCCCGCGGAGGTACATGGCCTGTCTCCGGAGCATCACCGGAGGGCAGAGGCCGTGTCGGTCTCGCAGCCGGAGGGATATCGGTGCACCGGCGCCTACCCTCCCCGCAGCAGTAATGGACGCCCCCTCCTGGGCCTCCCCGCTCACACGTCTAGTCGATCCCTCCCGTGGAACCGCCCTTCCAACGTGTAACCAGGATGACTGGAAGTAAGTTCCACCCAACTGAAGGGACAGTTCCATGTGTCCCTTGCAGGGGTAGGGCAGGGGGTAGGTGTAGTCGGCCCAGACGAACCCGCTCTCCCCCGTCTGTACCATGGTCTTTTCCAGAGGCTCCGAGAAAGAGCTGTCGTTGATATGGTTACTTGGGAGCATGCGCAGCTGTACTGCAGGTCCCGATGAAACCTCCCTACAGAGCGAACACAAGGAAAGAAAATATGAACGAAAAACACAGAATTGATCTATTCGTTATCACGGGCAACAAAGTTTTCGGTGTTTCTAAACCACCTGGCTTTTCACCAGATACTAGTAGTGTTTGCCATACTAGTATCTCACATTATCTCTGATATTAAAACTATTTGGCATTTCAAGTTATCACCCACAAAGTTTTAACTCTACCTAGTACCAAATACTAGTACCACTAATTTTAATGCATTTAAATATGCTACATAAAGTTCTTTAATATTGTCATGGGATCCACTATCTAAATAGATTAATTTTAGTAAATTACTGCTTAATTTTCATAGATTGCACAGATGCAAAATTTCAACAGTATATTGTATATTTATCTTATAAAAATACATACCATGCTGGGGGAAAATGAGGATTTAACACTTACCTGAGCATTCTGGGCGGAGGGATCTCTGTCGTGCCTTGCCAGGTGGCGGATAACCGACTGAGTACCGGCGGAGAACACAAGACATCGGTCGTGCTGGTGCATGGTACAACCGGTCCACTTGCCCCTACACAACGGCGACATCTAGCGACAAAAACACAAAGTGCAGAATGAACAGCCGAGTCGGAGTTCGATGTAACAGAAAGAAGGGGAATCTGTATAGGAAAATATAGTGGCATTATTACGGACACGTCGCTCGAGATTAACAGTGAAAAGTGAAATAGCCTTCCTCTGTTAATGTCCTTGATACAATTTTTGAAAGAAAAAAAATTACAAAAGAAATTGTATTTCTGCTAAAAGCATGCAACTCGTATATCTACAAAAGATTGGACATTCCACATTCCACTACTTACAGAAAATAACTCAAGCACTCCGACAGCGGGAGTATACATAGATTCACAGTAGCTTTTACACTTTTACTCGTGTGTTTCATCTGTCTCTATGTGAATTGCATCCCTACATGTATGATGTATAATGTAATACTTATGTCTGTTTGATTACAATTAGCCCCTGGGCAGGAACCTTAAAATGAAAAGTTACCTTTGACATTTATGTGTCTGTGTGTTGAAGAAGTTCCCGCTAGGACAAAGTTTTATCGGCGCCACACAGAGAAAAGAACCAGGCAGGTTCAGACACATGGTGTGAGTCGGACAGACAGGTGGGCGGGTCGCGCACTCATCTTCATCTGGAAATTAAAAAAAAAGAATCTTAAGCTGTCTGAAAAGACATGCTAATAGGGAATGTAACAGTTGTAACTATAGTCCATGCACATGTAATACAAGAATTGTGATTTTAGAATTACAATATGGTTAAGACGGTAAAATTCTACAAACGACAATATGTAATTTGCGAAAGAAGTAAACATTTGTTTTTAAACAATGGATAAAACTTTGCAGTTGTAAGTACGTAGTTAACGTTAACGTTACCAGTCCTATTCCAGTGTGTCTATGCGAAAACGTTAGCTGGCTTCATAACGTTAACGAGCATGCACGTTGTTTAATAGATGTTATGATAAAAGTTAAGCTTCCTTGGTAAACCAATGATGGTTATACACACGCCCCTCATCTCACCTTTGCAGATGACGTCAGTCGTTTGTGTGCACTGTGATTTGGTGACGTAACCCTTAGGACAGACGCTACACGGCACGCACGCTGCGTCATCACGCATGATGTGACAGTACTCAGTATTGGTGCACTCGTTACATACGTCACTGTGTGCCAGCAACTGCGCCTGCGTCACAGCTTCCTGTATCATATTGGTCAACTTCTCCTGCTCAAGAGGAAGAGAACCATCAGTACGCAGTTCAATCAAAATCATTTTGAGAAACCGTCATTTACGTGAAACCGCTTTGAAATACAGTGCTAAGATTTCCGTAAATAGTTTAATCACGGTTTGTAGATCAATTGAACAGAGTCTTCTTCGTTACCGTAATTCTTAAGTGCTAAGATTATTTAATGCTATCTTCATTAACTGAACCATTCAGAATTGAACCAAACCAGTAACACACGACAAAGGCAAAGTAAAGATTTGAGTTAATTTCACCCTTGTATTAACTTTACTGATTGGATTCAAAGAAATGGTTCTTTCTCAACATTTTTAGAAGAAGAATGTCTATAAATTCGAACAATAATAATAGTACTTATTAATCTTTGACACAAAGTTATAGAGATTCTCTTCCACTGGCAATAACTAACCTGTTGTTTTGATATCTTCGCCTGTTTAGCCTGTATTTCCGCCCGCTGCCGAAAGATGGTGTTGCTGAGTCGCTCTGCCTTGGCCCCAGTCCACAGGACGCCGACAGTGTCCTTCTGCCACAACGGTTCTGTGGGCGAAATAAAATGTCATTTAGGTGGCAATGTAATCGTAGTGGTTTGGATTTCTGTACCTCGACTTTCATATTTATACATGGCATAATATGGAATTTTGGTTTATTTCTATTTTTCACTCTAATATCAGTAGCAGTACTGCCATTTACGTCACCTTTCAAGACATTGCATATACATTGGATTTGTTGTATATCTAAATACACAATTCATTTTTGTCGGTTATATTCCACTCATTTCTCAGGTTGTCCGGTTGCATTCATTTTTTTCTGTTTTATAGAGAAAGCTAATAACGTCAGGATACGCAAATGGCTTTCAAGGCGATATCATTTACACCTTCAATTTTCAATAATATCATCCACCGTAACTTCTACATGTATTTCAGGATGTACCGAGTTATTATTAGCAAATAATTTTAAGCCTTTGAAAAGAAGCGAACTATAAGCTCTTCCTGCCTACTTTTCCCGTGAGAAATACGGGCACTTTGTAACATCCGTCAACAATGTGGTTATCTTGTCGTTATCTAAGGCCGATTCCATTTTTAGAGCGTGTAGGCGCTGGTAGAAGATTTCCTTCTGTGCCTTTCACATATACATTGTGTGTGTATCTTCTAAACACTTCGTTCTAGTTCGTTAGCAAAGAAAAAATGTATGATTATCCCTCAGCCCTACAAAATTCATTAAAGGAAAGACTCGAATATTCCTGATCCTCTAACGATTATTACTGAACGGTCCCTGTGCCCTGTTGTGTATACACCTTTTTCACAGGTGTGCTAACAAGTCTTACTATTAGCGCTTCCGACAAGGGAAAAATTAGCGCCACTCAAGTGTTGTACGAAAAACAGACGCCCCGTCATCTCGTAATTACAGGAAAGATGCCTAAGTAATGACAGTCTTTTGTCTGCCGGCTTATACACAGGGTGGCCCTATTATTTCCTACGTGGAACAGAAAGGAATCCTACGGAATTCGATACATGTTGTTAAAACTGGTTTACAGTAATAGGCCCTCAACACTCTATTAAAAGTGAGGGATTTCCTGAAATTGCTGCAAAGAAAATATTCAATTGAAAATAAATAGCGTGACATTAGTATACGCAGATTACAAACTGTAGGTCAACTTTGTGACATGTCATCGGTTCTAGGTCAGACAGAAAGCAAGGAGATTCTAGATTCCGGAATGGAGATAATTATACACTTAAGTTTAGAGCCGATGCAGCTGTTCTTTCCGTGACTCAAGCCTTAAACTATTTCGCCTCCAAATTGTAATTTTGAAAGACAATACGAAGTTTTTGCTGGCGAAACGTAATTTGTGTGTAACACTAGCAGAAGGTTTGGATCCAACATTCCGTTGCGGTGTGTTGAGTAAAGAAACACTGACAGACTGACTCCTCTTGTTCCAGTCGTAACATTTGCACCCACTGTTCCTCATAATGTGTAATAATAGACGACAATGGTTCTTTTGGCCCTACTAGATTATTACTTTCACCTATCAATTACATCTCTGCCCCAGGATATCCGACTCGTGACCCTGGAACCGAGAGCTAGAGGCCCGGAACTGGCGACATTGTTGCCAATATTGTAGCCGAACAGCGCGTTTCTTCCTTTGATGAAGAAGACACAATATCAATATTTGTATATTTGGATACTTTCCAATGCAGTAACTAAAATTAGAGCTTTATTATGGGAAACAAATCGTTTTTAAAACGTTTGAATGAATACCGCACCTGTTTTCAAAATTGTAATTACTCTTCCTGTTCAAGTTTTCGCGGTTGGCCAGCTACTCGCGAAACATTTTCTGTCACAAAGTGGCCAGCCAGGCGGATCACAATGGCGCACAGGAGGAAGATTGGAGAGATATCCTCGGCGCTAATCTTTCGTGATAACATAGATAACAGAGGAGGTTTCTAATTGAAGCTCTAAGAGATAACATACAAAGTACTACAGGGAATTATAGCACCAGTAAAGTATCCTCTAATTCTATTATAGTATGTTAAGCCATGTCAAGTATCTACTAAACTATTCACTTTTAAGTAGAATAAGATAATATAGTAAAATACTTGTTTTAAGTAGGATAAGAGAATGTTACATGGGGAACCTTCGTTGATAAGCGCTACTGTCGACTAAGTTGTCTGTCAGATATCATCAGATACTACCAATATGTATATCTAGGGGACGAAGAAAGATTTTAAAACATTATCTGAATTTTCCCGCCAAAAAGCGCCACCAAATTTGCCAGTTTCCCGCCAAAAAAGCGACAACATTTTTCACTAAAACGTGAATCTTTACTTTTCTCTTATCAATTTCATGACATGGTAGTTTCCCTAGATTAATTACATCACTCTTCTTGTATGTAGATATAGATACCAGAAATAACCATTCCTATAAAGCGGCATGAGTAGAACGCCTTTAACACTTGAATGTTACTTGTCTTGTCCCCTTAACTTTAACAGATACATAACAGTCATGCTGCTGTACCCCTCCCTGTTCTTGTTTGTAGCCAGTGACAGACGGCCACTGGATCCTTGTAGATATAGATACCAGAAATAGCCGCTCCTATAGACCGGCAAGAAGAAGCTGCTTGTCTTGTCCCCTTGACTTAGATACATAACAATCCCTTTGTCCTGCAGCCCTCCTTATTTGTGCTCTGGTGACAGACGGTAGACCCTTGGACCTCTACAATACCCCTTCACTTTGACAGAGCATCATTCATTCCTGAAAGGCAGTTCCTGTCCGTACATAGTAGACATAGTACCGCCATGGGACCGAGAAGACCCCGTGTATAATCAGCTGTATTCAACCCGGTCGTTGCTCGGCCATTGCATGATGAAATTGTTCGCAAACTGCGGGTAAAACTATTGACCTAAGCCGGGCACCATGACAAAGGAGGGTGTTTGAGAAGAGGCACAGCTGACAGAGAGAGACGGGGGGATGGATTCTCTCCGGTCAGGACGGTACAACCGAGCAACAGCTGTCAGCCTTCTGTGGGGACAACGAGAACAAGAACATCCATCTTGGACGTCTCTCGTTTTAACTCCCTGCAAAAATTAGACAATGCTATACTTTCTCAAGGAGCTTTAATCAAAGCTCCTTGACTTTCTTGAAGCAGCATACTGTTATTGACATAATGGTCTGAAGTATTAGCTTGTATAACATTCACTAGATTGTCTTTACTAGTGTAACGATTAGATTAGATTTTGTTGTTAGATTTTAGCAATAGTACATAGTTCGACTCTGAAGTATAAACAAATATGACAATTGTCGCCCAATAAAGTTCTTATTTTCTTTCACTCTTACTTCTCTCCTTTTACCGACTGTCTTTCTTTCTGTTCTCCACCCCTTCTGTCTCGTCCTTCGATCTCTCTTTCAAATGTTTTTTTTTCTCGTCTTGTCTTTTTCTTTCTTGTTTTAACCTATTCATTTTATAGGATCAGACTTCTATCTCCTTTGAGTTTGACGACTTACAATGCGTTTCGTAGTGAAACGATAACTCTGTTGTTTGTATACTACATACGATGATTTTTAACCATTAAGTTGTTTAGACCAGATGGACACAATTGATAAGAAATAAAAGATTTTAAAACCTATATCTTAATCACAGGTCGGCGATCTTCGAGAGGGCGCCTTTGCGAATTGAGGAACGCGAAGGATGATTTGTCATCACTTGACAATCTATAATTAGGCGGTCTGCCGAGTTCCGTGAGAAATTCCCGAGCAGTACACCGGACCCTTATGGTCCCTTTAATATCTCCAAGCAGATATATCGGTCGGGCATGTTTTATGCGTATTCAGTGGCTTTCAAATTTATCTCTACCTCGTTTTTCTGTTTCCCTCTGCAAAGAGAGGCACAGAAAAGACTACGAAAGACCCACAAACCAAGCTGGTTCAATACAGCTGCTTGAAGATGCAGTACTAGTGTATTCAGTCCGATTTCCGCCAAGGTATATAACTATAAACAAAGGAGTAAGGATGCTAAACCGACGTTGTCGGAAAAAAAACATCCGTGCCAAAAGACGGACTGTGCCTTTCTTGTGGTTCGGACATCCTCGGGTTTTTCTAGATGCGATTCAATGATTGAAAGGTTTATTCAATAGCCTGGTTAGGCCTAGGTCACAATTGCCATCCCGGGGCCCGACCGGGTAGCTTTCGGGAGGGAAAAGAATGATATAAAGGACATCAAAATACACGAAATGTCAACATAAGATTCTTGGGAATTACATGCGTATATTTCTAGGTATACATTTTAATTTTTCATTTCTTTAAACATCCCGGCCGGGCCCCGGTTTTGAAATGTGACCTAAGCCTTACCAGTACACGTTGAAGGTCCCGTTAAATTCGGAGTCGAGCAATACTCTGGATATGGATATTGATAGCAAAGCTAGACGTAAAAAAAATGAAACCCGGAAGAGCGAAGGATTTTTCCTTTGAATTCTGGCCTCTCCTTTATCAATGCAGAGAGTGTGTATCTCATATGTATCATATATGTCCTTGTATAGCTATTTGAAACATTGGGGGCAGGAATATATGATATATCATGCATGTTAGCCGTCTTACTCAATATTTCCCTTAAACCAACAGTCGTTCAAGAACATAACCTTTTGTATAAAAAAAGTGAAGGGGGCACTTTCTCGGAAGTCTCGTTCCTTTAGCGGAATGTGGTATTCTGCCAGCCTATTTTTGTCCTGACTTTTCAATTCCACAAAGTCGCCTGTCTCGGGTCAGGACTCCGCGGGAGGCAGTCTGTTCCAGGTTACCCGCCATGTCGGACGATGTCATTGGGTGGTGAGATCCTTGTTGTAGGGAGATGGGCCACTCGTGTGCGCCCTGTCTGACTTGATGGGTCCCGCACGTACTTACGATTGGAAACACATGGGATTTGATAGTCTAGCTCTCTATAACTCTGTAAGCTCGTCTACGCATGTTTTAAGAAGAGAGAAGAAGCTTGTAAACTGTAGTATATGTATAGCTTTCCGATCACTCCCTATGTACCAAACTGACTGCATTTAGCCCCAATGGGGCATGAATATATATATATAAAGTTCATTGTCATTGTCATTATAATTGCTACACTCGGAGCATGCACGTATACACTCTGAAAAGTGTAATGCTTGAGAGTTGGGAGCAGGAGACCAATGTCCTTGGTGACACTCCCGAGTAATGCTTTTTCAAGAGCTGATGCAATGCATGGGTCGCGTTTCCAGCCAAGCACACCTGGTAATCTCCAAGCAGACCTTGCGGCGGCATAAGATTGGGAACCACCCCGATAGCCAATAAAGCCCATTTGCCGGCAAAACTTTCCCAAATTCCCAACTTATGATACTATCTTAGGCCACCGCAAGATCTGTTTGGAGATTAACCTGGTTCTTTTACGTGCAGATGTTCTCGGGGCCGTCGGATTAACGTCTCCATCTGAAAGGATGAATTCAACTCCTCACAATGTCTTTGAGCAGGGGTTTGAACCTCAGTGTCTTGTGCCCTCTGGATCCACGGAATTTAAAAGTATCAAAGAGGTTATAGCCTGCTTGATAGTCTTTAGCTTAACCAAGGAGGTTATATGTGATATAACCTCCTTGGCTTAACAGTTACGAGTGTCGATCCTATTTGAGTCTAGTGTTGCCGTACCGTGACCCTCAATATAACGTGTTTTATATTACTGCGCATGCATGGCAATGAGTATGCTATATATAGCCAGGCTACTGTAATCAAATCGGTGCATTACATATGATTTCTAAAGTTCCTGACTGTGTCTGAGACTATCGATATCGCTTTTTTGCTTGTAGCCTTCCGTGACTACGATCCTGTATCTGGCTATTTGCCCAGGCAAATATGTCAAATAAGAACACTAGTGCTGGTTTAGATTTGAACACATCTAAAAGTCAATTTGGATGTGTTTACTCTTCCAGAAGTGAACTACTTTACTAACTCCATGCCGTCCCAATGACCCGGTATCAATCCCCATTTCCTTTTGCTTAGTGATAACCATATCTAGTACCAATCACCAGTCAAGAGCGACACAAAGCCAAGGCTCCTACCTGACTGAAATCGGATCTTCACAGTACACTGCTCTGCTCTACTCATTGCAAGGACTTCAATATGGGTTTCCATGGCGCTCAAATCAGGCTTTTCTCCCAGCATAGCCATTTCACCGTGATTTTAACTCAGTCTGCCCGAAATCAACTACCGGGAAACTGATATGTTAGGCCTTGGACCGTCCCGGGTTTAAGTGGGGCCGATCACCTTGTCCGTGTGGGCCCTGCATTCCAGGTTACCGTTGCCCTGTCAAGTACCCGTCTTAAGCATTTGTAACGGGTTCTTTGATACGGACCAGGTAGGTAAATACGGATGGATCCAGGGCGTGGGGTGTTCCAGGCTAATAGGGGTCACCCAAGAACAGGGAGTAAGACAACTTGCCTTGTGTAGGAGATATGCCTTTTATAGTTGAGATGCTATACTTGGTGTGATAGCGACGTTTTGGGGGAGAGCCACATATCATCTGGGGAGGGAGTGGTGTTAAGTGAGAGGGGGAGGGGTTTGACATCTGGTCCCTGTTATCACTGCCCCACCCCGCACGATGTCGGGCTGTCAACAGATACTCTATCATTGATAACATGACAGGGTCTGACAAGTTGAGCGCGGGATAACTCGTTCATGTGCAGAGTGGGGTATAAAAGTATCAATGATAATACATAAAGGTAAAGTAGACACCATCTGCAGAGATGAAGCATGATGCTTGTTTATCAGTTTAGGCCATGTTGATTTGATTATATGGATGACATCTGGGAACCCAAACACTGATGCGAGCGTTCGAATAAAAATAACTTTGACCTGAAAAGAAGTTGCATTCGTTATGAAATCTAAGTGGTCAGGAAGGTTGAACAAATGTTTGAACACACAAAATATGGTATACCGAACAATAGATTCTTCATTTTTGCTCTTTCACATCTTATTTGACCTTGGAATATTCTAAAACATTAGTATACGTTTTCCGATATTTGCTTTTTGCAATCGACGGCATATATTTGGAAACAGACACTGGTTGATGCGCGCGCGGATGTCATCCATGTAATCAACATGGCTTTCGATACATGTACTGTAGTACTAGCACAATGCGGCATCGCTTCTCCTCTCAGTAAGTCTGTTAGCCTCTTTTATGTGCAGAGTTTGACACCTCAATGCATGGCAAATGCTATTGTAACCAACTAGAAAACAAAGATCTGTGTAGTATAGGATGAAACTAGATACGTGTACAACATGTACAGGATTTGGTGGAATTTCTAACTTTCTGGCAGTTTCTTATGCACTGTCCTATATTCAAGATGAAGAGATTATTACATTGTAGCATGTACGCATAGTTGTTTTTTTCTGTAGAGTGAAATTCTAACGTAGAAAACTGCAGAGAAGTATGTAATACGAATATAGATATAAATACAAATATATACTGGCACTGGAAAGAGAGCGATGACTCTATACAGAAAGATTTCAAAAAAACGGTCTCTATCTATTCCGGATATTTTGATGCAATTTATCTAACAATCCAAGGTATTGGGCAGCACCTACTCACGTAAAACGGACAAAAGTGTCAAGGCACCGAAAAAAGCATCCGTCCCCGAAGCGTCACCAAAGACACGCGCTTGATCATGATGATTAGAGGGGGAGTGAGAGTGACTAAACACGGCGTAACAGCTATAACTAACTTCTACAAACACTGTAATCAGCTACATGGCTAATACGTGTCTTTACAAACACCAGGACAACCTTACACGTACGTAGGGTTATACGTACAATACTAAAAACGATCACACATTGCGGAGTAGATAGATTTTCATTTTACGTCATTCGTGCATTTCTGCGTCATACTAGTAGTTTGTTATTACCCCAGGTAAACTATAAGCCATTAAAAGCTTTAGAGGTACACTTTCTCGAAGCCCTCTTTGCAATGAAAGGCTCTATGTATAAGACTTGCTCCTAAAGTCCTGTTGTTCCAGTAAGTGTTGGAGAATGTTAGCCACATGAACATGGCATGCGAGGTCATTACCGACTTATAGGACAACATCAAAGGCTTACAAACACTCCTACATACGACTGGAGAACATCACTAAAGACGAGAGTCAAAGTACAAAGCTGCTATGCGGTCCTGTCTGTTGGAATTAAAGATCAGACCTTCTATTAGAAACTTCAAGACATTGACATACATTCCCCAACTAATCTTAGTACTGAAAGAGAGAAGCAAGCCTTGAAGTCGGTGGCACACAGCAGGCAAGCTAGCTCGCCAAATAAAACTGTGAGCTCTAAAGGATTTTTCGGTCAACGTGGTCGGTGTTCTCTCGGTCATTGTGCGATTCTTCAAAGGGATCGGCTGGTGTTCGCAGAGTCTGAATATATACAGTACATGGCAATACCCCATTGGTTGGGGTAAAGCACCAAGTCCCGGCCGTCCAATGTGAAGGGGTAGATTTTCAGGCGAAAACTACGCTTAACTGTCTGACTATTTTGATTTTTGGCCATATCAACTCTCAAAATTCAGCCAGGTGCCATAATACCGCCACATCAGAAGAAACATGGTTATAGAGGCCCTCTAAATATTGTCTTGAACATTTAGATATCTAAAGTATATTACTGATGCTGGATTGGTATATCTCTTTAATTCACTCTAAATTAATGTATTTTTTCTCATGTGGCGGTATTTTGGAACCCGGTGGAACTATGAGAGTTGATGTTACTTTTATCGATTTTGGGACCATCTGACCATTGTGGCTATTTTTTTTTTTGTGACCCCTTACATTTTCATTACCCCACCGACTCAAGAACCCTGTCTATAGTGGCCACCTGTCTACTATGTCCATTTCCCTCAAATTTGACGATTTATATATTTTCGTGTCGAAGAAAATCAGACAAAGCTGGCCGTCCTTGTATGGTCTTTTCTCCGTTTTATTCTTAGCACACACCACATGCACCTGACTCTCGGTGCGTGACAAGGCCTTTAGATCAGTACATTCCGTTTTCTTAGAAAACATGCCGCAAGACGTCGGCTTCTAGTGATTATTACAACAATTCCACCCATCTGCTTGTAATCTGCGGTCAGTAAAGGAACATTCCGTCTTGGCTCCCCCTATGACTATCAGCGGTGAAGAATGTAGAACACATTTTCCACTCAAACTTGATTCGAGACCAATTCGTTAGACCTTGTGCCTCCCTACCGAATTCCTGGCAATATATATAGACCACCTGCAATCTGGGCCCCTTTCCAGTGTCTTTCACATTGGCACGTTCTTTACCAACTCTCAAATCGTTTTCAAAACGGAAGCAGAGCCAACTTCATTCACTATTAGTGCATAGAAATCTAAATCTGCAAAAAAGGGCGCAAGGCCTCCAGTGAGTATTTGTCTACATGGTAACGGACAGATTTTGTCACCTTTCTATGGATGGAGACCTTTGAGCAACCGTTGGGCGACCAAAATTGATATTGGATTTGTATGACCTATGACCTGACCCATGATGTAAAAGTATGACTTGCATTACAAAATAGATCGTGTGATCTAGTGAGCGTTTTGGTCTCTCAATCGTCACACAACATTCGCACATTGGTCGCCGGCTCCGTAGAAAAGGAACATGATGGCGATCTAAACATCGTCACTCGATAGACGAAAATGTACATGTATGTCAACTTATCAAAATGTAAACAGAAAAACGTGTCTAATTTGTAGAAATAAAAGAAACCTAATGAGAGATCGGTGTTGTGTTGAAAGATGACTTCCGTTCGCCGATTCCCCCGACGTGCTAGCTGATCCGTCTGCACCGAACACTAAACAGTTTACGTGACATGTGGTAGAGTGGTGTAAATATTTATGCTTCCAATGGAAAATAGCTTCATTCAGATGAAGTACAGCTGACGATAGCTAGCTCTAGTGACGCTCTGGCCGCACAAAATGAGGTTCAAAGCAGTTAAAGCTATAAGCTGGCTATGAAAATTATTGCCAAACTGGGACAACAGAATCTATTTTCATTTTTTTAAATTTACAATAGCGTATAATAAAAACTACAGTCTTGATTTTTCTACAGATTGTGAACCACTGGATTGTGAATCACGTCACCTGATGGATGACTGAACTGAGCTGACGAACTGAACCACTTACAATGTACATATAGATATTCATAATTGTGTTTATAAATTCTGAGCCTATTATTTTGTGTACTTGGCTCGTGAGATAATCAACCTTCTCTCAATAATCACATTAACACACTTGTATCCCTTGTTTGATTTCAGTATGGATCCGTGGTATTTCTTTGGTTTTTCTTTGTACTTACCTGTATTTATTGTTTGTTTGTTTGGTGTTGTTTGAATAAAAAATGAAAAAATCACATTGACACATGCCCATCCTTTGTCTGATTTGCATTATCTGTAGGAGGGGTTTAGGGGGGATAATTGGGGGTAAAAGTTACCTTTTTCTTAACCAGTAGGCGTAGATGGGCGTGGCCAGATCACGTCGAAGTTCATTGGGACGGCACTAAAATTACGCTTAAATCTTATATTGTGATTAGTTATCAATGCATAGAACGAAGAAATCGCATATCAATAATGGGAAAGTTATTTAGAAGATAAACAATTTCGAAATATCATGTCTTGGATATGCAGATCGTAATTGGCGCCCAAATTCGAGGCAAAAGATTACATCGCGTACAAGGAAGGTAAAACAGCAATATTCAATTGAGGTGAAGCTTGGTGTTTTGTTTTGTTCTTAAGTCGCTTTTGTAGAATGCGTCTTCGTCACGGCTTGTCTTCAGCCAAACACACAAAGTCACCCCTACCCTTCTTGATAAGTGCATTGCAATACTGGAATATCTTACGTACGTTTCCTCGCCAAGGTCTAACGCCCATGCATAGGACTGTGGGTTTACTTCCCCATCCAAAAGAATGAAGACAACCCCTCACAACCAAGCCGAGCAGGGTTCCTACTCTCCAAGCAGAGGTTGAATTACACGGGCACTCTTCTTGAGAAGAGCGCCCGTGTAATTTTTCCGATTACTACAATATCTGCGCGATTCAACCTGTGCTTGGACTCGTGGAGAGTACAGGGTTCACACCATGTGCTTTCATAGGGAGAAAGGGAAAGTGAAAAGGGAAGAATGTGACGTTTTCTAACTGTCCTGTCTTTCTGATCCACGGCACTGAAATTAAAACGACGAAGCTTGTACGTCAGAAAACGTATATAACGTACCTTTTCTGGTCCGACCGCGGGCCTCCTGTGGACCAGCGTATCTTTCCCACCTGCCTGCTCGGGAGCCATCACCTTGTCCATCCGCCGGGATTTCCTCCTCGGCCCGGTGAAACTCCGCCTGTAGTCTTCCGTCCAGCAACTGCATCTCTAACGCTTTGGCGTGGATTCTCTCCTTAAGGAGTTCGTTTTCTAAAATGAGGAGACGTAATGTCTGGTTCACACGAAGTTGGCGTTGTTCCCTTTGACTATCAACAGTGTCAACATTCCGACGAGAATTTATCCGCTCGCTTTCGCCACTGCCAGAAAATACGTGCTTGTTTTCTGTGTATTCATCAGACGAAAAACTAAATTGATCAGCTTCGCTGTCTTCGTCGTCGTCACTGTCATCGACGTCGGAATAGTCTCCGTCGATGTTCGGCTGTTCTCGTGTACGGTCGTTATAGTCGTCGTGTCGGCCCTGACGTCCGGAGTGCCTCCGCCTGTGTTCTGTAACCTCGTGTTCTAACGCTTCATCGTCGGCGACAAACATTTGAACCTCACGATGTTGACGACCTTTGTTTTCCACTAACGACTTTCTACTGTCGGGCTCGTCTCGTGACCAGACATCGTGCCACTCGGGTGCGACGCTCGGGCACGTCTGCGACTCCTCCCGAGGCACCACGACCATGTACCCGCAGCTGTGTTCCGACTCGCTACTGTAAAGTCTGTTCCCGTTCGCCTCTCCCCAGTACGTCCACGCGCCCGTGGCCTGTCCTGACGACTCGTCCGTGACATCGTCCGACGCCCGCCCTGTCCTGATCGCTACTAGAACGTTTAAAACAGCCATAACAACAGCCAGGATGTGCATCTTGTTCTTACATAGCACGTTTACCTAGTACCTCTCACGTCCACGTTATTGTAATAGATAAAACGCGACGGAAATAAAGCCGAGGTAGCCTAGAAGAAAGCACTTGCCGACGACGTTAGAGCAAGCTTGAGGGCAAATTTGAAGAGATGAGAAGATAGCATCCCAGACGTTTGTTTATACAGCTAAATTTGCCGCCCAAAACGCACCATTACCCCTGGTTGGGTAGACAAATTATCCCTCCGGGTCGGAGCGCAGTACAAACTCCACATCCGTTTTCGGCCTGTTCCTAATCCTACCTCTGACTCACGTGGATGTGAACTGTGCCCCGTACTGCCGGTCTGTAGCCGCTAACAAGCTTAGACAGCGAGACTAGCCAGTAATGACCTAGCCTGGCCTGGTCTGACGGAAGGACGGCTGTGTTCAGAACAACGATCACACAAGAGTTGGATTAATATAAAACCCTTCCTCCGCACGCACGAGCTAATGAAGTAAGGTCGGGGTGTTCCATCTTGTACAAAATAGAACACACGCAGTTCCTAAACGTTTGGCCACCGACTTCTTTATCGCCATCTGTTCAAAATGGCACAGTGAGTCCACAGGATTCCGTCGTACGTTTACCATATGTAGTCTGTGGGTCTCTCGACTCTGAAGCATTCCAACACGAATCCAACTTGAGAGAAAAGATCGTCCCCTGTTGTACGTTTTAGTAAATGACCTGAGTGTTCAGGTTGAGTTCAAATGAAAGGTCTGAACACGACGTTGCCAAACTGAGACGTTGTTCAGTACTGACCCCTCTGGTCTCCTTGGCCCACCAGTCCGCTGCCTGCTGTTTCCGATGATCCGTACTGTACACGACACACATTCTTATGGATCAGAGCGGGCCTCGCAAATAAAGATCCCGAGTGCCTGTTATGGATGCCTCCGTACTGTCTCTATTGTCCTGTGTGTAAACGAGTGCTTATCAACTGGTGGCAGAAAATAAAACCCAGACGTCTCAAGTATATCTGTCCTCCCGGTCCTGGCTTCTTGGGTCTTCTTGCCTACTTCCGAAATCCAGACGTAAGCACAAGGAGTCCTAGGAGTGACCGACAACACAAAATCCTATCAACGGAATAGTTCCCGACCTCGTGCCCCCTGTAACGTCCTCGTCTCGTGAGAGTTCACTCCGGCCATTGTTTGCGCGGGCTTCCCCCTACCTGGCCCCGCCGGACCGGTCTGTTTACACCCGGGGACCAGGCAGTCATTTCCCCGAGTCCTCTCAGCGTGGCCGCCGCGGTCAAACCGATAATCAGCCGACCCTAAATTCAGCAGGGACCGATCGGGAGATATCAGGGAGGGGGCCGGTTAAGTTTTGGCACGCAAGCCTTCATTCCGTGACGGATCAATTATGAAAGCATTCAAACAGTACAGCTCTGTACGCTGTCGGTGTCGTTATACCCCCTTCACATTACATACGATCTTCGCACGTACTTCGCGATCGCAGGAAGGTCGGCTGATTTGAAGATCTTAAGATGGTCTTGCGTATTTTTCGCCTCAAAACTGTCCCCCTCACATATACGCGAGGCTCGTGAGATCGACGGTGAATAAATCTATGATAATAAACCTCCCATGACCTCTTGCACGCGGACAAGGTAACACAAAACGTTCCTCAAAAAAGGCAAGAGATCAATAAATGTTGCTTATTTTGTTGTCTTAATCTTTTTAACCAATGAATGGAATGCGCAGGCATAATAGAAATGACACAAGAAAGGAAAGTGTGTCACAAAGCCAGCCTACATACTGCCACAGCGGCCACAATGTTAGATTTACCCTCACATTCCCAGAAATTCAATATTTGTAAACAAACGGAAGTCGGGCGAACGTCGCCCGAACGTTGCCCAACTGACGGGCGTTCGCCATCCGATTTGCGCTCGATGATTAATAACTATGTCTTTGCTCGCCTATCGGTCTTCAATCGTTGGATTGACGCAAGACTATTGACCGATACCCTTGCAAGGTACGCACGATTTGTACGCACAATCTGCGACTCGGTAACGAGCTGTGCGATTTTGGAGATTTCCTTCGACTAGTCGCATATGTTAAGAACATGTTTCGCTGCACCGCGACCGTCGTAAGACTCCTGAAAACTGCCGGCGATCCGTAAAAATCGCAAGATGATCGTGAGAACACCGGACGTCTTACTCACGAAAATGTCATTCAGAATTCGTAAACTAGTCTTCCGATCGAATCGCGCCTATTGTGAAGGGGGTATTAATAGAATTCTTTCCACGTTTTTGGCTTTTCAACAGTACAAAACGTAAATCTTTTGGGAAGTTCTTTGACAGGAATTTATCATCCTAACTCTGAAACAGCGGCAGAGACCTTTAAAAAGAGCAAGGTCCCAAAGACACTACTGGAAAAAGACCAACAACCATTTAATTTTCTTCCGTTAATGTGATATTAATAAACACAGGAAGCTTTAGAAATATCATAAAGCCATGGGATTTACGGAAGACATGAGTGCGCGATTAACTCGGATTAGGTTAATCTGTTTGGATATGATTAAATCAAAGCTTCCTTGAGGGTAGGAGCACTCGCCCCTAGGGACGTCTATTCAAAATTATATTAGACAGTTCCGATTATTGGAATTAGTATGTTTAGACTGATAGTGGGTGTTCTTGGAAATTTAGTAGTTCTCTTGATAATTGATACATACTTTTGCCAATGAATGCCAAGCTGGATTCACTCAAAGTCCGTGTAGTTGTACGATATAACATATGTCTGGCGGGTAGCTTTGGAAACCTGACGAGAGCCAAGCTGTACTCTTTCAAAATAAATCTCCTATCCTAAACCGACCCTAATGTCTTTTTAGAGTCACATTGAGAAATGTTAGCTGGAGGGTATCATAGTCCGTCCCTTTGGTTCGATTGGGAATAGCAACACACACACACATCATGACACACACACACACCGTGACACACACACACACACACACATACACATACAATGACACAAACACACACCGTGACACACAAACACACACACATCATGACACACACACACACACCATGACACACACACACACACACACACACACCGTGACACACACGCACGCACACACACCGTGACACACACACACACCATGACACACACACACACACGCACACACACCGTGACACACACACACACACGCACACATACACACACACACGTACACAAACACACAAACGCACACATACAGTCGTATATCGGACTGTCGCACGACCAACGTGCTAGACCGTTATCGTCAATTCACAAGTTTGACACGGCATATAAACATGCATTTCTATGTTTGGGCCAGGAAGTCGTTTTGAGCCAGCTCCAAAACAACACCTCTTCAAAACAATCACCCGTACCGTTGCTGAAATGACCGCGCTGACGATGTTTACAAGTGTCGTGCACAAAAGGTTGATAACCGGCCAGTTACCGATCAAGGTTCACTAGTCTACGTAGCGTTACGTGTACTTGACGTTACTACTTGACCTTCGATAGCCTGAGAGTACGTGGGTACAATCCACGTTTTGCACCGGAAATCGTCCTACCAGTGTGTACCGGTACGTTGTACCGGTACAAAACCGGTTCTTGTTATTGGAACGGACCTGACTGGTGGACCGGATGTTGGACCTGTTGGAAAGTGAACAGATTATATGACCAGGCATTCACAGGCTTACCGGGTAGGGGAAAATGACAAGAGCGAAGTAGATTAGAGTGGTCTAGAGTCTATAGTCACTTCTACCAAGTTTTACAGTCAATCGGACAAAGACAGTAAGCCTTGTAGCATTTTAAAACGCCAGTGGGAGCCGAGTACTCCAGAAAAAGATTTCTTTGTAGCGAAATAGACCGTTCTTTTGAGTATCGTCCATTTACAAGTTCTCACAGACAATCAGGTCCAGGTTCGGGTCCGGACCTGGACCTGATCCTACGGACCTGAACCGGACCTGGGCCTGAATATTCTGTACCTGTAACCACCCCTAGTCCTACCTAATGATATAAGCAACATAAATCGTAGACTTTTGGCAAGCAGATTGCGAACGACAGCAGAAAATTTCTATTTCCTGTGTATGTCCTCGTAAGATCAGGTTTGTTTGTTGGGGGAGGCGCTTGTTTATTTGTTATGCGTTTTACGTGCCACGTAATCATTAGATAAGGGTATATAAAGCCTTTGCTAAGGTAATATCGGTAGACCTGCAAGCGACAACGACGAAACTCCTGTCACACCGAAAGAAAACGTGCAACGTAAGTACCGCTATACTATAACTTCGAAACATGTTTTGTCAGCTATTGTTATACTATAATTTATACTACTTGTTACACCGCTAATCATAAGTTCTTTGGGTGCAAATTGCTTTTTTTCGTGTATAGCATGCGTGCACAGTTCCTGCATCAGAAATACATGATATCTATACTCATGCTTGTTTAGCTTATTGTGTTCCAGCTATACCCGCTTACTAAAAGCTCTCTAGGCCACACCAATCTAATTTCTTGGTTCACGGATTCGCTCGCTCCTATTTTTTGGGAAAAAAAATAAAAATGAAAATAAAAATTACCACTCAGCAAATTTTCACCATTAAGGAAACAATTCACCCAACTTTCTGCTGTAGCAAATTGGCCTTTATATTATAAGCTCCTTAAAATGTGTGTATTATTATTCCAGTTATATTTTCATTCATGAAGAATGGGACAAACATATAAACTGACACTACTTTTGTAGTTTTCAACGAACAGGTGCTGTTACTGTATAGTAATAGTGTTTTTGTACTTTTTTCAAGCTAAAATTTTTTTATTCTTTATGTTTTGGATTAGCCCTTATCTTTACCCCAACCATTTTACAATTTTTTTTTTCGCCCTATCGCTCCATATTTTTAATGAAAAAATCCGTGAACCAAGAAATTAAATTGGTGTGGCCCTAGCCAGTTTTAAAAAATCGGGTACAACCAGAATTGATACACAATTATAGAACACAAAATGATAGGGCAAAAACATCCCCTATTAGTCAAAATCCCTTCCCAAACCCACAATTATAACTTTGCTGTTATCTTTTATCTTTTACAGAAAGGAACGCCAGAACATTCACCATGAAAGTTGCACCGCTCGTTGGAGTCTTTCTACTTGCTATATTATGCCAAACTCAGTCCGCGCCGGCCGAGCTGAAATCCTCTGAGTCCGACCAAGAGGTGGCTCGGCCCAGGAAAAGGCGGTCCATCCTCGCAGCGGTCATCCCCATAGCGATAGAACTTCTATCGCAGGGGATAGAGGAATATGGGCGCCAAAAACAGCAACAGCTTGAGGAAGACCAGCTCGAAGCTCTCCGAGACATCCAGCGGAAGCTAGACGTCCTTGACAGGAAGGTCGACGCCCTCCAGCGAGCCATCGGACAACTGCAGTTTGGACAGCAATGGCTAGAGGGCGCTGTCCTTTACGGCAATGACATTCAGGTAGATACATTCATCATTTATTTACTTTCCAGGATGTACAAGGAGATGGGAAATTGTAAGATGTTGTTAGCTTAGCTGCACACTAGCGGCTTTTCTTGGACCTACAGGCGAAATTTTTTCAGAAATTTGGAAACAGGATACAATTGAAGAAAAGATGAATAGATTTTCATGATCTCTGCCTTCTTATTTCAGAGGTTGGAATATTTCCTGGACTTCTTGGACACACGCTTGAGCCCGGGCAACAGCGGACAGCTGGTACCTACCAACCTGGCGGACGAGTGGGCCGATGCTGTACTTTCTCTGGACGACGACGGTGCAGGACAGGTAAGGTTTTGCCTACGGATATTACTGAATAGCGAAGTGCAACTAAATACATGCAAAATGAGCATTTTAGGGGTATCATCTTTTAGAATAAGTCGTGTTTTGATCATTTTGTTAATACCAAAATCCATTATGTTGAAAGTACTTGACACCTATTTTGTTTTACCAGTAAGCCAATGGGCACCGCCATGTTGGTTTGTGACGTCATGCGTAAGGCATCTAATAAATATACTAGTCTTTCCCTAGGGACAAACAATTCATGAAATTTAAACACACTTCCTTTTACTTCTGTAGGTTCTACATAATATTCATGAAATGATCATTGGATCTTCTGGACTCTTCGGCCGAAACTCGCTCTTCGTGCTGTACGAGGGCACTCTGGATGGGCAGTCTGACCAGTACTGGCCGAAGGTGAGGACTTTTTCATGTTCGGTTCAGAATATCTATGTCATCGGCTTACAATTAATTGGTGTAAGTATGTTTTGTCGCATAGGCTTTCAATACACGTAGTTAAAGTAGTTATTGTCATGTAGCTCTGGCTGAATGTTACATTATAACTGGAACACTATAACTGGAAATTTGAGAATAGTTTCCTTCTAGCTATACTATTTCTATCTTCATCATAATTCAAATGCTATCACATGTTTGAATTTTTCTTTGAATTTTTTTCCAGGTTCGCCAGTTCCTGGATTTCACGTTCTCGATCCAGGTGGCTGGGTACGCCGCCTGGGTGACGTCACTCAACATCAAGGGCAGGAGCCTGCAGGAGGTAAATGACGTCATCGACACGGCAAATACCAGGATTGAGGAACAGAGAGTTTTCCTGCTACCCTACACTAAAGGTGAGCAGCGCATATTTATTTTTAAAAAACTCCTTCACATGCCATGCCAGGTGTATAAGACAGCACCAATCATCGTTTCTTTAGTCCTTGGGCCGCACAGCTATGTAAAACAGATGTTAATGCAGGGGGCTAGTGCACTGGTAGCAGTGTGTGCTCAACTGCCATACTCTTACTCATCTCAAGTACTAAGTGCTATTTAAAGCAGAGAGACAATATGGACCAAATTTAAAGTCTTTATTGTTCCTGACATTGATCCTACCACTTTAGGATATTTGGTACATTCCTTTTTCATGTAATGAACTTAATTGTTACATTTTCCCCTATTTCTTTAGAGTGGCCGAAAGGTTCGTACGGTCTACCCAGGACCAACACCGGCTGCCCTGTTGCGGCGAACGCTAGGTGGAGCAACGGCCTACGTCATCACGACACCGAAGACGACGATAACAGCAACCAATGGATCAGCGGGATCCACTTTGACGGCGGGTACGGGAGGAACATGGACCAGAAGTTCTGTATGAAGGTGGGGACAGATGTCATACTTTATACTTACGCTATTGGACAGCGCTATGTTTGTTTGTGACGTCATGAGTCGGCCATCTTGTTTTTAAAATAACTACCAAACGATTTCATTTTTATGTGTGGGTAATGCTGAACTGCATGTTGTAAAAAATATTGAATCGCTATTTTTAAATCTAGACTTTTCTGTATAGTCATACTGATGCAATATTTCGCTATTACAGACTGAAGCTAGCATGGGAGAAGGGAACTGGCCAGCCGGGAACTACTGTATCTTTAAGAAGGGAAACTGCCCTATTGGTAAGTGTTTTACTTATATTTCATATCATAAAAACTAATAGTGATACACGATTCCATTTATACTCATATTTCTTAAGACAGTAATTTGCGTACAGCCCCGAAAAGGTTCGACTGAGATCCCGTCCATGTATGACATATGCTATGTTATGTGTGATGTTATCGCTATATACACGGGCCTAATACGATCAAGAAAACCGAACTTTTAGTCTTCAATTACCCTGATTAAATCTCGACTAAAGCAGCCGCTCAACATCTGTCCTCTGCGAAGAAAGGCCAGTTACAACAATGGACATCAGAGTTTGTGTGACATAGACTTCTATTTAATGTCTGAGCTAAAAGCTTGCAGGTAGAAAATAGCCAAGCCACGTTACTTTGCAATGTCATGTATCAACTAGCCTGTGTTGACACAAGCTCTCGCTGGCTGGAGTTAATTACCCCCTCTCCGAGGGCGGCAATCGTAGGGCCGGCCGCTAGGGGCGCGATTTTAGTCAGGCTAGTGTATCAACCATCTTGTTTTATTTCTAAGGTTTCCAGTGGGGTAAGCTGAAGTGGGATGACGAGGATGACGATAACCAGAACCGCGCCAGTGGCGTGTTGCCTGACGGGAGGTACGACAGGAACACCGAGATCCAGTACTGTTGCCGTGGCGACGGAAGCGCGACCACGCCCATCGTCCTGCCCAGCCGCAGACCGTTCTATCTCTTCCGCTACAGAGCTGGATGTCAAAGTGTAAGTTTCATATGTTCAAATGTTCAGAAAGATTATAATTTTATTAATATAAAAAGATTTATGTGGAAATATCGACGTTACTATAGCGTGGTGAGATGGAAAAAGTTATTGTTGATATAGTAGTTGTTGGAAGAATGGAATAGGAAATGGAAAGATGTTAAAGGTATATGACAGTACACATCGTTCTAATATAGAATAGTGTACAACGATGTGGACAAGGATGAAACTGATCTTGTGTTTCCAATGCACATAACTGATATACATAAACATGATAACCTCGTAACCATAGGTTAAACCCCAGCATGTTCTGAGTCATAAAAAAAATAATATTTAGTATCCAACAAGGGAAAATTGGACATACCCAAAGTTTCGACTGAACAGCAATGGATGTTACATAATGAGCAATCCACATCTGTCACGACGTCACTTTGTGCAGATAAAACACGTGACTCGGTAAGCAGACCGTTTATGGCGTCCCCGTCACCATCAAGTGACGTTATGTTGTTTTTACTGTTTCAAGTGTACAATTACAAGAAACAGGAAGCGTTCTTGTTTGACCGCCCTATGTCTTGTTTCCCGGCAGGTAGCAGACATGTCTGTCCGTGAGGAGTGGTTCAGGTGGGATGATGAAGACGATGACAACGCTAACGGTTACTACGGCGCGCATCCATACGACCACGGCGGCAGGAACCACAGGATTCACTACTGCTACTACTCTTAGACAAATTAGCTTACTGTAAAGAAGGAGGTATCGTAAACTGCAATTTCTAACACGTACAGAAAAAAGCTGGACTTTCGGAAATTTTCGACAGTAGAACACGAGACTTTGTCAAAAATGTATTGCGTCACTTTATGCAGATATGCACCCACCGTCTCTATTCGCCTATATTTGCTAACTCTGATGTTTATTGCTTCTTTAACTCATCATAAAGAAATTCTGTGTTCAGCATGAATTCCACCAACATCGAAGCTAGAATCATATCTTTGAATTGTCCTTCGCAATCAGGCATTTATAGGAACATTTACTATAAAGTGGAGAGATTGCGAATGCAAATAGCGGATAACGTAACGTCTAAAAGAACTCTCAACTGACAATCACTCTATACTCATTTGGCGAACACCCGGACAAAATCGGAAACATTGGTTGATGATTATGTACGATATCAAACATGATTGTAAATAGACTACCGTACTGTAAAATCATGGTGAACTGAAGAATGTAATGTAGTCATGTTCGTGGTGTTGGTATAAAGTTTCTGTTTCAATCGACCACGTGAGGTGAAGTAAATAGTTGGGTCTTTTTTTAAAGGCCCCTTCCAGGTTGTCGATACACAATAAAGCTTTCTTTACGATATGTGAAAGTGCCTAACTTGTTGTGCATTCCAAAAGAGCTATTTTAGATATCATTTAACTTGCTGGTGGGCTATTCAAGATATCACCAATCACACCAGAGAAGCGTCCACATATGCATGATCGAAAGAGAAATCCTTGTAAAAAGTCAGGCCGAGCGAGAATTAGATAGAGGCGAGCATGAAATGGAAGGAGTGATCTTTACGTACCGCCTTGCATAGCTTCATATGCAAACAAAGCCCCTTGCAAGGAGCTCGGAGATTTTTTTTGTCAATTCGAAGCGAGCTTGCCCTACATAGCATTCATTTTGGATTTGTTGAATTCTAGTCTAGTGGATCCGCAAAGGTCCATGGATATGTGAGCCATATAACAACACCGACGACGGAAAGGGTGTAAACAGTTCTTATACGTCTCCCCTTTAGGGGAAAAGCGTGATGGAAATCCTGAATAGGAAAATCTTGGTCCCTTGATTGACCTTCCGCTTTCATTCGCTTTACACGGCTCACTAAGACATAATGGAAATACCCTGGCCACTTCATTTGTGATAAGGTGCTCTTTCAAAGTCAAAGAAGAGAAATGCCGTTGGGGAAAACAGCGTAGATACAAAGCTGTGCTTGTTTGTGTACCGGTAGCGAAGGTGATGAGAGAAAACACTTTCTGCTCTACTGAATAAGCCAACATCACATAACGTAACAACGCAACAATAAATCAAAGCTACATCATCAAACAAAAGTAGCTAGATAGCTAAAATGCAAGCAGATAGCTTGTTCTGTAGATGTAGCGTGCGAAGGTCTTTTTCTGCTTGAAATAATCTCTTAAGAGAAGATAATGTTCGCTCGTGAATCAGTGGATTACAAGTTTGAGCTCGAGATAGTGCTTAATGTGTTTTTTTTAATTGTTTTTGTCTGAAGCAAGAAATGTGTATTATTTCGGTAATGACTTTATCTATGACTTTATGCTCGTCTGTGGAAAAGTGACTATATCAAAATAGCCTCTTTTCACTTAGCACGTGCGCCGGCTTTTAAATACCTGGGACGACCTTGTGACACTTCACAGGTATTTGTTTGGAACACAAACAGTTACGTACTCAGATTACTATATAGGTTGAAACGAAAGACCGCCCAATTATTCTGAAGAATAGTAACCAATGGCAGGTCATGTTTGCTGTGAGGTAACTTCACCTATTCAAGGCAAATCATCTGACAGTAGCAATCCTACTTTTTCCCGCCGGCGCGAAAAGCCACTTTGCTTCAAGAAGGAGCACTGAGTGACGTCATTCAGAATCGATCATGGAGCACGTAGTTCTGTATTGCCCCATGCGAAAATTCAACTTTTCCTACGTAGGATTTTCTGGAGTGGATAAAGTCGAATTTAAGGAGAAAATCACCTGAATAGACATGGTAAGTCTTTTTTTTTTATTTTTTGGTCAAAGTTAAAATATCACCTCTTCGTCTCTATTAGACATGATCCATTCTTAAAGGAAGTGTCTCACTGACATAAAGAATCTATCAACTTTCTTTCATGCTCATAGTGTGTAGGACTCAGCAGTGCTAAAACAGAAATTTAAAAGCTGATTAAAATGATTATGCTTCAAATCTCTAAGTTGTCAAAAACAGTGGAAAAATTCATAATTTAGAGCAAACGATGTCAAATAGGGAAGTGGAATTGATAAACGGAACTTAACTTGTCACGAGGGAAGTCATTGTGCTACAAGTCATTTCGCCGCTCTAACTGAGACCTTAATACCCCTGTCACATTATCCACGATCTTCGGGCGTATCGATGTAAGATCGGCAATATGTAAGATCGCCAGAGGAATGCGCGTATTTTTCAACGTCGCTGTCACAAATAAGCCATACTTTGTATCTTGTACAATTTTTATAAGCGAGGCTCGGGCGATGCTCGGGCATTTCGCAAATGTGTCAGGGATAAAGGGACACTGTAAACGGCAGCTTGTTAGACGTGAAGTACTGAAGTACGTGAAGATTTCAATTCTTTAAATTGGCCATTGTATCTTACTGTGTTTAGATGGTTATGTATTTCTTATATATGATGATTATCTAATTACGCATTTTTGTTTCTACAATTCTGAAAACTGAGTCGAAGAATTCAGTCTGGATTCGAACCGAGTACCTTAGGATTCTTACACAGAGACCTAGGCAACTGCGCCACTGGGACTTGACAATGACTTCTGAAACATTATACTACTTATTGTAGACGCTTCCCCGCCAGCCCTCTAAACAATATGAGAAAAGGAAAAGCACTTTTATCTCCATTCTGGTCCTAGTTTCAACCCATTTCTAATGTTGAATTTTCATTATATACGCAGAAAAGACCCTGTTGGACGTAAGGTAACATTTCAGCCAAAACTTGTTTAATGGTTTGTGCCAATGACATATGACCCATACGAGACATGCGCAGTAGTAACCGGAAGTCGCACGGTCGTCAGTGTGCGTGCGGCCACGTGGCGCCTTCATTTTCTAGTCGACATATTTGAAAAAAAATCTTCAATCCTCAAATAGAGTGGAACAAAAATAAAACAATATCAGGTTTTAACGTATTTCAGTGATATTAGGTTGGGCTACGAATGTATTGTCCTCTGCTAAGAAATGGACACTAGTGTCTCCAACCATCTGTGTTACAAGATTGACCAGTGCGCCACCTCCCATTTTCAATTGAAATGTACTGCGAAAATTTTAAAACCCACTTGCCTGACAGGAATATGCAATATTGCTAAAAAGTACAATATTACCATGGCAACATTGGTGACAGTGTGCGACGGTTCCTACGCTTGCCTCAAGTGTTGAAATTTTTACAAGGTTAACAGTCATCTGTGCACTGGAAAGGAACGTGAAAAGGGACCATGTTGAATAAACCACATACAACGAAATGAACAAACGTATCCCTTTCTGCTACAACTTTACGCATCAGTGGAGGAAGTATCAAATAAAGATTTTTGGTTAAGGCTGTCCACGGAACTTGTGCTGGCAGTCAATTCCAGGAGCCGAGCATGCGACAGTAAAGATTTCTTCGAGATCTTGGCCCATTCCAGCTATGCACAATCATACAAACAATTAAGATACAATGATACATGCCTGATTTTCTGACCCTTTGAGTTGCGGCTACGACGCTAATATCTAAGGAAAATGCTGCGGCAGCAAATAGAAGACGATGGGAGGAATTGTAGAAAGACGTACACTGATGTAGTTATCGATGACAGTGTATGTTTCTGTCTATCTATAACTAAGAACGGTCATTATTATTATTATTATCATGTACTACGCCAAGAGTGGAATGGGGTGTGAGTTGAATTCAGTGCGCGCGGCTATCATGGTCCTAAATACGCTATGTGCCCATAATTAGGGGAACGAAACTTGTCCCAGTTGTGCCATAAGTTTTGTTTCTTTTTAAATTTGTTTTGGAGAAACTAGTCTAACCGCTATAAATACTCGTATCAAATGAAAATGTGTAGTTGATGCATGACATGTTGCAGACCTGTTTAGGAGCAAATTTTGATTTTGTATTGAAAGATACAGTCATATAATCTTCCAACGAAACTGAAACATGACGCTGTTCACATTCAAGTTGAGAAATGATGTAAGTCATTATCAATATCATATCTTACCTCTCCACCTTGAGTTCAATGACGGGCGGCGATATCAGTCTCTTGTCGATGTAGCACATGTTGGGTCAAGTTCGCAGTTCTGTAGAAGGTGCTTTAATTTATGGTCTGTCCCACAGGGACACTTGGAGCCTGTTATAGTCAGTCCTGGCTACTTTGGATCTGGCTCTGTTGAGAGTCTAGATCCCTCCTCTGTAGGTCTAGACATGTATATGCATGGCATCATCATGAAATTTTTCAAATCAAATTGAAAAATTACACACGAAACAATGAACCAAGAATACATATAGCACAAGCCTTTTGTATCTATGCTTAAAATGAGAATGAAATATAGAAAAATCAAGTTTGTACATATGATCATAGTTTTCAACATATTCTGGCATGTTTTGATTCTATTCACTGTACATTGTTCCGAACGTTTACGAGAAAAGGAAAACGTTTTTGACAATTTTGGCAAAAGTAAAATTGATGATATGTTTCAGTTTTGGTATGCGGTAATTTCTACAATAACTCAGTTTAAACTAGATTTTGTACTTCTCATAGCATGGATCATGAATACAGCCTTTGAAACGAAAAAATTAAAGACAACGAGTTTCGTTCTCTGGCCTATGCCAGAGGTACCTTGCCTCACATCAGATGCCAGATTTTCTAGATCTGTAAAATACACTCACACACTCAGTAACCCAAGGAACATTCTTGAATGATCAACACCGATCTTCATATGTCACTATATGTGACAGCAGGAGTGAATTCGATGGTACGTACACTGTATAGCTTAATTGCTCTTCGTACTCCATTCATACAGCAGTTTGTGAAGCTAATGTGCTCTACAAAATAATACGTATATAATCCGTAACATTATATACTTGTACAGTTTTGGGTGAATTTTCTTATGACCAGGGATTTTCTCGTGCAGGGATTATGTAAATATGTAGTTGATGAATGAATGAAAACCTTTATTGTACAATTTTGCCCAACCGAGCTACGTACAGGTCACAATAAGTCAGGATATATACATATAAAAGTGTCACAAATCTAGTCTAACACAAAAGTTCGGCTTCTTCTCGCTTCTTGGTAATAGTGAAAATGTAGGACTGTATGGGTTTAGCTATTGTCGGTCTGTCAAAACGCATGAGAAATATAAACTTGTCAGTGCTACTCATGTGTCTAAAATGAGTGTCTAAATAGTGCGGTTGTGCCTTCCTGATTCAATTCGCAGTCGGTGGCAACTGATTCTTAGTTTAGCAATGGTAGTTCTATGCCGAATGTTTGTAATTTTCAAATACTGCTCTTCATTGTATGTGGATTTCAGTTGTCTGTACGTTCGGAGTTTGTTTTTCGCACGTAAACCTTTATTATCATTATGAATGTTGGTTAGAAAATTCTGGAAATAAATATCCTTCAGTCGTTGGTGGATTGCAGAAATTAGATGGGATATGTTTGGATCTGTTGACTTACGGGCTTGCCAAACAAAAGGGTAACCACACTCCTCCAAAGTTTTGCGAACACCAGATGCCCAACGTTTGGTACCTGATGAATCTAGATTAAGTTGACATAAGAGAGCGTCTGCCTGCAGACTCTCAGCTGGTACATTCTGTTGAATTCTAATGAAATATTTGACGGCATTTAGAGAGGCTTCCAGTTGGATAGGATACCTCCCTAATTCAGCGCGTACAGCAAGGTTAGATGCAGTTTTCGGAACATTAAGAGAGTGTTTACAAAATTTCAAGTGCACTGTTTCAATAGAACAAGAGTTAGGACTTTTGAATGAGCTCCAAATTTCAGATCCATATAACAAAATAGGTTTAACACAAGTGTCGAAGAGTTTTTTTCCTCCTTTGGTCAACTGATGAGAAATGTGGCACATCTATACTACAGCATTCTCATCAGTAAACCAAAGTAGGAGATTTAACTACATGTGCATGTTGACATCTGTTATCCAATGCATTAAAATCGTCTGTCTTTTCTAAGTATTATAGTAGCTGTGCTATCTTGCCAGTTTATATAACCAACAGGACATAACACAACTGCTACGATAACTGGAAAAGAGGGGGCTGATTTCTAGATACCTAAATACCTCCAGTATTGTATGATGAGGCAAAATCAACCGAGTCTTGCATATGTGGTGCAATTATTGTCCCACTACAATATTTTCCTTGTAATTAAACCTTGTCACCCTTGCAATTTGGACGAAAGTGTACGTGTAGTTCCTGTGTAGAGAAATTTAGATCATATCTTGAAACATGCTGTACTATCGTTACTTGAACAAATTTTGGGTATTCTATCATAAAGTAACCACCTTGTAATATAACACAAGGGGAATAACATGTACTTGTCAGAAATGTACGAGACATTTGGCCTAATGGTAGATATAATAATTTCGTATGGCAAAAATGCAATAAAACATATTTTTGTCACAAACTTTAGAACTCATTTATCGTATTGCTTATCTCATCTGTGAAGTGCTAATATCATAACGATAAAGTTCCTTTATCCAAACAAGGACGTGTGTTGTCCTTGGTGCTGAACTGATTGTAAAGTCTAAAGAGGAATATCATAAAAGGCAATACGTTTCTACTCTACACATTGTCATTATAATATGAATCAAAATCTCTGGTTATGGTCCTTTTATCTACTCTTTTATCGGTCTTATCACATGCCCTCTTACCGTGTGCACATGTAAAGAGCGCTATAAGAGGATGTAGTATACTAATATGGATTTGTCCTGAAATCAAGCCATCACATGTTACACGTGGCGAACCTGTGATTCTTGTATTGAATAACATGCGATACTTTCATATGTGGTTCGTGGTTTTCCGGGTCATGTTTTGTGCACTTTCATATGTGGTTTGTGGTTTTCCGGTTCATGTTTTGTGTACTTCGGTGTAACATTGCCTTCTATCCTGAAAGGGAAATGGTGACTTTTGAACAAGGTTTTGTGTTGTGTTGTGCTAATGTTGGAGTTTTGCACGCTAGTAGTTTTTTTGCTTGTTTTTATAACGTCTTGTCCAGTTGTAATCGCAGACATGATTATACGCGTGATCAGGTTTGCGCGGTGAAAATAATCCCGACCGAGTGTCGACCGTTTCTCACAACATAGAGCATCATATTTGCTGTCATTATCAATTTTTTAAATGCAATCTTTTTCATGCTGCCTGTGTTATAACAATAAGTCTGAATTGCAGCTAAAGAATATTCATCTAACTCGTTGCTGGTATTCGCGTATTGATATTCACCTGGCCTTTCGTCTGTTCAAGCTCCGCCATTACGTGACGTGTTGTACGGCACAGGGTCTTTCAGTGCACTGATCGAGGTAAATAGATCGTTGGGAACTGTTGAAGAATACTCACCCTTTAGCCTAGTATCGAACTAAGATTTCAACGTAACTGTCATATCAACAATTTTTCCATTTAGCACGCTTTCCGTGGAGGTAACGGCACAAGTTAGGTTGGGAAGGTCCTAGACTACAAAGTCGTAAGCTTTTACTGAGAACCATGTTTCTTGCCGCTTAATTTCTGGTGTCACTTGTTTCATGAACAAGTTTTCCCTCCCCGGTGCGTGCTGCAGATGTTAACGTTGCATTTGGTCGTCCAACATCTCGGAAAAGTATCGGCTGGAGGGCGAAACTGTTTAGGAAAGTTCCGGTGCCCATTCGCACCGGACCTATATATACTAGTAGTTCATATGCAGATGGGCACAAAAGGATCGTCGGTCAATCATTTTTTTTTACGACAAAACGGGACAAGATCGTCTGTGAGGGTTAAAAATTCCAAAATCACGTAATATCCCATGGTACCCCCGCAACAAGAAGTACTAGTAAATCCAGTTTTGACTGGCAGTTTGGGCCCTTGTGACTCGGTACCCCATCGTGACCCACCCCTTAGGGTTTTTTTTAAACTGTCCATAAAAACACTAAACTTTATCTATAGTCGCATTTATCCTCTTGATTAGATCGTAAAATTCGATTCTGTTGAAATTGTTAGGCAATCTATAATTTTTTTAGTCCCTAAGACATATATTTTCCTTAGTCGAAGCTGGCCACAATGTAATACTAGAATATACAGCCATATGTTTAAGCCAGCCATTGGTCTTGTCGGTCACGTGTTGCACCCGGTGCGTTGTTGGCGAGAGGTTAAAGTTCAAAGTTATGAAAGGGATCGTTCAAACCGTATTCGTTTAGACTTGACCATCTATTTCCTTTATCTATCATATTGCATCTACATTGTATGCTGTCTACATGTACATTGTGTGGTATTACTAGTATTTTATTTATTGATTCTTATATTCCATTACTATATATTGTTCTACATGCTGTTGTAGCCTCAATGAAATATCAATAAGGCTATCATATGCTTCCTCTTGTTGCTGCGAATTACGCCATTTAAAAGTGCATCAATGACGACGTATTTTGCTAGCTCAGTATGTTCCGTATAATTAAATAAATTGTAGAGACATTCGTAACCTTTGAACCACTTATCTACTATTGTTAGCTGGGTAGCGTAGCGTGGTTTTTGTTGATGAAACTAAGTCTAAGGAAGAAACCGAACCCAAAATAACAAACGCACGCACAATGCGTCTAAACATGCGATGAGGTTTTATTTGCAATAAAATGCTAGTGGATTATCAATAGGTAAATACATATACATAAACTGAGTAAGTAGTAGGGCGATACAGAGAAACGACTCAAGTGTTAGAAATTTCATTAAAGCCTGTAGAAGTGTTAAGTCACGTCCGATCCTATACTACATACTAGTAGTCTTGCAGAGTTTTCTAGTCTGTTGCCATTGTCACTTAAAAGAAGTCTTCATACATTGTAATTTTTGTTGTATCAAGTTTTGTGAAGTTAAAGACTACATCGAAAATGTGTCTTCATTTTGATTGTATAGATGATTAATTTGTTTCCTGTTCATACTATAGGTGGTTGCAAAGCATGTCAAGAGACTTCTTGGGTCTCTACACCACCCAAGATGAAGATGTAGACATCTATGGCGATGGGTCCACGAGAACAAACCCTGCTGTTGGCCTTGGAAAGCCGCACAGGTACGTGTCGAAACAATATATTTGCGCGGCTAAAATAGAGTGTTTTGTCAATGAATGGTTGTGGGTTGCAATTGGGTACCCATTATAACGTAACTTTGATGCTCAATACTGATGATCCAGATACCACAAGCCAAATAAACACATTTTTTCAATGGAACACACCACAGTTTGGAAAATAGAAAGCGCTTTAGTGGCCATCCTATCTTTTGAAACTTCTGAAGATGAGCAGGTTCAAAAGTTGATTAGCGAAATGCATTGTATATAACTATTCATTATACGATATGATTATCACAGAGCTTATTGTAAAATTGGCAAAATACTTAAAAGGTGACCCGTGTAGTTTGCAGGTTACTGCTTGTGCTCGGTTCTAGCTGGGGCACACGATTGTACTACGGAGCAAAGGTCATATAGATATGTTTTCCGCAGCCTATGCCCATTTTACAACCATAACAAAATTACAATAGTATCACGTTACTGTTGTGGTTGGCCATGCATAAAAGCAATACAGTGCTAGACAGCATCACACTGTGCATTCGTTTTATTTAAAAGTTTGATAGTTATGGCATGGTGTTTTTCTCCTACAGCAAACTTACAGAATGTAATGTAATTGTTGCCAGAGATATCACATTTTTGTATTTCTGCGAAATAGTTTTTAAGCACACAGCTTCCATGTTTGTATTGAAAAATTCGTAAATCTCATATGCCAAAATGTCCAGAACGTCACGGCCCTCAGACTACCCCTCACACGTGTTTTCCTTTTTCAGGCTGTACTCGCAGTTTGAAAACAAGCCCACTACGGCAGAGATCCTAGCCGGAATATCGCAGACGAGGATGCAGCATAATCTCAAAGAGAACATTCTTCTTAGAATAAAGCAGACAGAACATAAAATTGTTAACCAACAGAGATTGATAAGAGACATTGGGATGCAAATATCGTGGATGGGCCCTGATGAATATGAGGAAGCCAATAACACCATGACCACCAGGGTACTGGCTACAACAGACAACATCAGGAGGCTTCACAACGAGAGGGAAGTCGTGATCTTCCAACTGCGAGAGGCTGTGGGTCAACTACAAGACCTACAGAGGCAGCTGCGAGACATAGGCAGAAGAGAGGAGAATCTGATGCGGCGGCTTGATGGCATTGAAGACCACGAAAATGTGGACGATGCAATAAATTAAATAAATTTATTTATTTGTATCAGGCCCATGGCCCATAAAAACATACACAAAACAAAGATTTACAAAGCTACACTTACAAATACTTTACATAATGTCGCCAGAATGGGCTGTGGCAAAAGCCGTCCGAGTGTACAAGCACTCTAATTATATCATTGTCAGATGACAGCAGGCGTGTTACAAATGAGTAGGTGACCTTGCGACGCCTTGCGTCAAACATGTCTGTCCTGTTATTCACAAACAACCAACTAGTGCTTGTATGCCTGCCGACAGAAAATAGCTGTTTCATTGCGCTGTGGTAAGCCACTCGTAGCTTGGAGATCGCACTCACGCTGTAATTACTCCAAATTTGGGCACAATACATCGGGGAGCAATACGCTGAGAACAACTCACTTTTTACCGCCGCTGAGCAGTAACGAAACCGGCGGAGGAGTGAATTTGCCCGAGAATAAAAGCCTCTGACGTGAGCTCGGATTGCTGCGTCATCCGAAAGATCAGGGGTAATTATATACCCAAGATAAGTGGCAGAGGAGACATACTTTAAGGCGGTACCGTACAGCATCAGCGGCGGCAAAGGCATACTCATGCGGAAGCGGCGACACGGAAAGTACATACATAGAGTTTTCGATTTGTTGATTTGTTGCAATAGGCAGGCAACTGCAAAATATGGAGCAGTAGAGAAAAGCGCCACGTTTCAGGAAGTACTAGTATTGCAGCGATATCTTTGTCTTGAGTAGCGAAAAAATACATCGCTGAAATACTCTCTGAAAGATTTTTATTTTCTTGGCTGACTAGACAATTTTTACCTCCCGAGTAAACTATGAATCATGTACAAGACATTAGTGCAGACATGCAAACCCGTTGTAGAAACAATCTATGGAACAATCTACCCATTGTAATCAACTATGAACAAGCTCATATCTTTTATGCTCTAATGCGCAATCTAAGCTCATATAGTAATATCGAATTAGCATTAATTGTGTAAAATATTCAAGCCTGTATTCTGACGATGTAAAAATGTAGAACATCATGGTTTTATGAAATAGTATATTTAGAAAAGGTCCAGATAACTTGCCATATGTTACGCTTGGTTACAACCAACATGAATGGATTTCCAGCTGTAATGCCACCTCCATGCCTTTGATTTGAGTCTATCTATTTGTTGATATTCGGGGGCGTTCTTAATAGATCTAAACCAAGAAGTCACACCAAAACAAATTATGTGTGTTCACATAAAGCTCTTTATTCTGTTTTCATTCCATGAAATTACAGACGATCGAACTTTCTAGAACTCTAACAAAAAATAAGAAGATACCCAGTAACGTTAACGTTAACTTGTGACACTGTCAAATATCAAAGAATGTGTTAATCATCTCGGCTTGTTTCTTGATTTGTATAGTGCTTTTTAAAAGCATCTGAGAATATCATCTATACACATAATATACACGTGTGCCGATACATTTCTGGATTATCTGTATGCAACAAATGGTTAAACCTTGCCGCTGAAGACTATTACGAATAGTAACAGTAGTGAAGGCGATGGTTGCTGTTTCCGCCATCGTCGTACGGATGCGCTCCTTGGCGGCGGTTCCCATTATCGTCATCCTCGTCGTCCCAACGGAAGAACTCTTCCCTCACGTTCATTCCAGCGACCTGTAAACAAGATATCATACTATGTTTTATCCTCTGTACCTTTTGCTGTGTAAGTATTACACGCCAAGTAAGTTGACTATTATTCTAAAAGTCGACGCAATTTATTTTCTAATTCAAGAACAAACAAAAAACGAGGACAACATCTGCTTGACGATATCCAATGACCACAAGCACGATCATAACGAAGACCTGGACCAATATACCGAAGACGTAGGGGTGAAAACTGAAATTATTACATCCAAAATAAAAACAGCTACGGCGAAAAACAAAAAACGTGCATCATTTCCCAACCGAGTACAGGCGACATGCCAATCCACATGCGATTGCGGCATACGGAACATAGAGATACAGGTGCGAACACTCAACGCACAAAGTGATTACAATACTCTGTTACTGGAGGTTATAATTACCCTCCAGTGTCACAGAGTAACAATTAATTCTATCAAAAACTAGTAGATGACGAAAATCATTTTTGATTGAATAGCCTGCATATCATGATAATCGCAGTACGCATCTGTCGTCTTCTACAACAGAAATTAAAGAGAGAGAGAATGAAAGATGAGAAAGAGGGAGAGCTGAGCAAGTACAACAAATGAGCAAATACAACTACATGATACACGTATATGATCTACATAGTAGTGAAGTGTAGATTAGCTTAATAGATTCTATGTACAAGTTGTCATATGCTGTATAATAAAGTTATTGTCATCATTCCCACCTTCTGACAACCCTGTCTGTAGCGGAAGAGGTAGAAGGGGCTGCGGTTGGGGAGTGAGATGTGTCTGTTGGCGCTCCCGTCGTTCCGACAGCAGTACCTGATCAGGGTGTTTCCGTTGTAGGTCCCGTCAGGCACTTCGCCACTCCTACTGTTTTTGTTGTCGTCGTCTTCATCGTCCCAATAGATCTCCCCTGACTGGAAACCTGACGAAAATACACAACATCAGTATCCTCTAAAACCCCTTAATACCTTCGCAAAGGTTTAAAAACGGAACTATTTTCGAGTTGTGCAGAAGACTTCAATACCGTTAAGAAGCCATGGATGGATTAATATGAAATTTGGTACGTGACTACGCGGGTAGGACTTCATATGTGGAAGAAATAATAAATTTGGGTCCCCTGGCGGTATTCCTCAATACCGTTAGCTAGCATACGGCACTCTTTCCAACAATGTAATCAGAGATGGTGAACTTCAATGCAACCTCTGTGCATCAATTTTTGTTCTTATTCGAATTAGATGTAACATACATTCTCATAATTCCGCCAAGTGTCATTAAACCGAAACCACAAAAAAAAACGTTGTTATATAGAGGGCCTTTTCAAGATTGTTTTCAACACCTATACATCTGAACTGTATTACACTTAAGATATTTAACATTCGGTGTTCAAGACAATCTTGGGAATACCTCTATACTAACGTTTTTTACCTGGCGGTATAATGACACCTGGTAGAATTATGATAGTAGATGTAGATATTCTTTATAATCTATGATCTATCTGTTGACTGACAGTACTTACCTCCGGGGCAGCCACCTTTCTTGAAGATACAGTAGCTACCACGTGGCCAGCTCCCATCTCCTTCTCTTGAGGTAGTCTGTGGATATGATATACAAATTATCGGACAAGGCACGCAAGTATACAGTTTCTCTTCTCATCAATTACTGAACTGAACCTGGATTGTTCCACCGTCCTTTGGTATTACACACCAGCTTCTCACGTGGCTATATCACACCGAATGACGTTGTCACAGCTTGTTCATTCTTATTTGAGTCTAGCTATTCCTGTAAAGTTATCTAATTAAGAAGTTCCCTCAGTATTTGACAACAAGTTTCATTCTGTGATAAACAGGGCACATGATTTTTCAAAACTCCGAAGAAATGTTTTACTCTCCACCCACCTTCATGCAGAATTTTTGTTTCATGTTGTTTCTCCCGAAACCGCCGTCAAAATGCAAGCCGTCCGTCCATTGGTTGCTGGCGTCGTCGTCCTCGGTGTCATGGTGCCGGACACCCGTGCGCCACCTAGCGCCTGCAGCTACAGGACAGCCCGTGTTCGTCCTGGGTAGACCGTAGGTACCAGTAGGCCACTCTGTGTGAGAAAAAAAGCATATGAAATTCATATACTTAACGAACGTGTGTGTTAAAGGCGCTGAAAGGTTCCGTAACGTCACTCTTCACCTACCTTTACGTAATATTTACGTCTGCTTAAATGTTACATGGCAGGTAAAGTGTCTTCATTATAACAGTTTCAATCGTCATTTGAAGACAGTTGAAAGCAGAAGAATATTGTACAAACTCGTACAACTTGATTGCACAATAGACATACACTTACGTTTGGTATACCGTTGGAGGAACCGTCGTTGAGCATTCAGCCTGTTGCGTCCCCTGGCGACTACAGCTGCAACTTCACCCTGTCGTCCTTTGATGTTGAGAGCAGTGGCCCATGAAGCGTACCCGGCAGTCTGGATGGAGAACGCAAACTCCAGGAACTGTCTGACCTAGGATGTGCATGGTGACAGAGTTAGTAACATACTGCGCTATTTTTAACCCGATCAACAGTGTGTAGAACACAATTGCAAACTCTGCTGTCGTCCAGGGCTGTAACTGGCCCCTCCCCGCAGAGAAGGTCGGCGGATGTTGGGCTGGCTGCTATAAGCGAGAGTTAATCAGGCTAATCAACAGTAGTGTAAGCGTTTATCTCTGCCTGCCTTCAAAGTCCATCCATTGTCTAAATCTGAGACCATTTTTTCCGGGATATCTTGTCCCCATTGCCAAAGATCTGGCCATGCTTTAATATCATTCTAGATTCCAGGTTTAAATGCATTTTGTAAGAATATATGTCAGGGTACAAACTCCGATCTGGTAGAATCGCCGATTCTGTCGGTAGAGATCACGATCGTAGTTTTTGTCGACAGAAACTCCGATCGGAATTTATGCCAGCACAGTCACCGATTCTACTGTTAGAAATCCCCATCTGGTCCTTCAAAGTTTGCAAAAACTTTTATTATCCTCACCTCACCTCACCTATCCCTTGACCTTTATTATATTACTTCTTATCTGATGAAGAGTGCTAGTCACTCATTGATAGTGAAGAAGATAGTGAATTCACAATTCGGATAAAGCAGAAAAATGGTTATTAACCCTGTCTTGTTCGGGTCATTTCTAATGAGAGTGTTGCTGGCCTTGTCTGGGACTTAATACTATCTAAGACAGTTATAATTAGCAGGTTTAGTATTTGTTTTTATCTATATGCATAAGGATGTGGATAACATAACAAGTTAAAATTTCAAATTGTGTCACTTAGAAAAAGGGAACTATTTGACTTAAGCCCAATAAAATCACATATTTGACAATTCCTTATCAATATGAAGGCACACATACTTTGATCAATGTGACCTCTATTGGTTGAGATCCCAATCGTAGTCTCTGTCGACAGAAACTCCGATCGGAATCTCCACCGTTAGAATCGGCGACTCTACCGGTAGAGATCGCGATCGTAGTCTCTGTCGACAGAAACTACGATCGGGATCTCTACCGGTAGAATCGCCGATTCTACCAGATCGCAGTCTCTACCCTGACATATATATATGAAATCCAAAGAATTGATCGTCATATTGATTGATTGATCATTTGGTTGATTGATTGATTGATTGATTGATTGATTGATTGGTTGGGGTCTCACCTTTGACCAGTAGTCGTCGGAGTCCTGATCGAGGCGACTCTCGTACAGCACGAAGAGCGAGTTTCTTCCGAAGATTCCCGAAGTGCCCATCATCATGTCGTGAAGGTTAAGGAGCACCTGAAACAGAAAGTCATATTAACGTCAAAAACTAAAGCATGCAGATTCATGATATTTACTGAATGCTGTTACATTATCATTTTCTCCCACTATTTTTCCGTTAATTATGAGTCTTAAGATCGTCGCTTAGTGTGTCGTCAACATTAAGAAAACTGTTGCTTCTATCAGTAGCGATAGCTTCCGGAAAATCAGTAGACAGTGACAAGTGGAGGGCCTAAGGCTAAACATTGATAAACCTTGAGGGCAATAGGTAACATCGACTACAATAATTCCACCGGGTGCCATTATACCGCCACCTAAATAAACGTTAGTAAAGAGGTCTTCGCATGATTTCAATTTGGCTTGAACACCGAATGTTAAATATCTTAAAAGTAATACAATTCAGATATTTAGGCGTTGAAGATAATCGTGAGAATGACTCTATAACAACGTTTTTTGAGGTGGTGGTATAATGGAGACTCATTGTTTCCGATTTTGAGGCAGTCTGAGTAACGTTATATCAGTTCACTGGTTGGTTACTTTGGTCAGTTGACTGGATTAATGACTTAATGTCTGGTCAGTTGGACCGCTACATAAACAAACATTTTCATTTCTGTATAATGTTACCTTGCTATCGCTTTTGGCAACGCTTCAGGTGCGGAGCCTGCTTAATAGTACTAGTATTGTACGCCCTTTGTAAACATTCTACTTCTAGATAAGATAAAAAAAATTGAATGTATGAGTTCTAATAATGTTGCTATTATAACAAGATACCGAGGAAAAATTGTCCTCACCTGTCCGACACCATCAGCGCTCAAGTCGAGCACGGCGTTTGCCCAGTTGGCGGCTCCGTTAGCGGGGACCAGTCGACCATTACTGCCCAGGTTCAGGTTGTTGTCCAAGTAGTTGATAAAGTAGTTCAGCCTCTGAATTAAGACAAAAAAGAAGCGATTCTGTAAGTGTTGCAATATTGAACTACAATGTCCAATACAAAGGGAAAGTGGGACTTAGCCACAAATGTCTTTGTCAAGAATTGAGCAAATTAGCGTTTCTATGATGTCACTTTATGCAGATCTATAGAACACGTGACTATGCGAGCAGTGGATCACAAGTTGAAGAAAGTTTATGGCACCCCCGTCTCTAAAAATGAATCGATGTTACAATGTTGTCTTCTACTTCTCAATGTGTTACAAATATTTCTTATTAGTAGTTTATTATCTTGTGTACTGGTTCTTTGCAAATTTGGAGAAGGAAAAATACCTGAATATCCCTCCCATAAAGAACAGCGCCCTCCAGCCACTGCTGACCAAACTGCACGTCACCGAGCTGTTGCTGCAGCTGGTCCAGTTTCCTGTCCAGGCGGTCCAACTTCCGGTTGATTTCCCTGAGTTCAGCCAATCGTTGTTGCCCGTTGACGACCCCGTAGATGAAACTTCCCGCCCCGAACACTGCGCTGGCGATGGGCGCGATGGCGGCGAGAGTCGCGAGAATTGCAACCCTCTTCTCGCGAGAAAGACTTCCATCCGGGACCTAGGTTTTTTAAAAAAGGACAATAAATATACCGATACATAGAGTTATAACTATTCAATTTCCGCGTACTAATATTAAGATATCTACTATTTTGAACGGTCCTTTTTTCACACTGGACGTCACTTGTTTTCTTGTTTTTGTTTTTTTTGTTTTGTTTGTTCAGTAGTAGCTTGAGAGACACTTACTTTGGTTGAGTTGGGCAGTGTCTGTATGCCGACCTCTGGTGCCAGTATGATGTCCATATCTGTGGGAGAGGGGGCGCACATGAGTTACATCCAAACATTTCTGATTTTCTTATCATTTGTGATCTCATTACCATACGACTTGCAGTATGTTGTAAATGTACGGGAGGCATAGTTCTTACAAATTCGTTCCTAACTTAAGCCTGGCAAGGTTAAACTACTTATGACACCAAAATGCGACAATGTTTGATGATGTTTACACGCACAAAAGTATCTTTATTCAGTTGCCATGCACATTCACAAAAATGTACGCATTTCAAATGTTGATTTTCTTGATTGAAAAATGAAGCAAAAGCTTTTTTTTCATGAGGTGGTACAGACTAGTACTTACAGTCGTAGATGTTCCCTTTCCCAGAGTCATAGATCTCTAGCACAGAACCGTACTTGAAAACATCATCTGGAGTTTCTGAAAAGTATGATGAAAAGATGTCAAAGCCGGTCTGTTACAGTGCCAAAGACAGCCGCTGGGGGGAGAAGATATAATTGAACCTGCCTTTTCTTTTACTGACATCTACCCACATACCAAACATCATCAAGACCCATCTGCAACAAGCCATACTGTTCACAAACGTTCAAACACACACTCTCACTCTCCCCTCTGATGCACGTACACACACACCACGCCACAGAGACGCACACACAGACACACACACACACACACACAGGCGCCTACGTGCGCACGCATACACGCACGCACACACACACGCGCGCGCGCGCACACACACACGCGCACACACACAACGTGCGCACACGCACATACACACACACGAAGGTAATAATCAGTCAAGTATGTAAGAGATAACTTTGTCGCAATAGTCTACTCGACAAAGCAAAAAGGGTCATGGCACCATTCAATAGTCTTAAGAATAAAGGCAAACAAATTTAAAAGCTTACCATTTGGCACGACTTCGGTCGGTGCGCCCTGGCACATGGTCACCAGAAGTAAGGACACAGCTGTACACCCCCAAACTGCCATGTTGTTTCAACTGACCTGGATCGTCCTAAAATAAATAATGGTCAAATGTTACTTATCGTTCTTATCGTTAATACGATAAAATATAATCACCAAGCTAGTGTAAGGATCCGGTCAGTATCAGTCTTTAACTAGTGCTTTTCCAACTTTTAGTACGTGACTCTTTTAAGTAGCGAATCTTTTCAACAGCACGGATACATCCACCGTAGGAAGTCGCACGATTTCGATGTCGTAGGATTTTAAAGCAGACTACGTAACCAAGCGCCAATTGCAATTTGAATCTAATACAGTATTTTCCGTTGGACCTGGATTTTGCACGACACATGCACAACTGCCCTAAGAATACCCTCAGCTTACGGTCGCACAGCGATTGATGCACATGATCCGGCCTACATGTACCGGGAAGTGGTTAACCACAAGAAAGCGCACGCAGAAGAGGCCGCAAAAGAACAGCAAAATAACCCCGACCGATTTATCTGCTTAATTTGAAATTACAATAGAAACAGAAGCATATTTTTTTCATAAAGAGACAAAAATGAACTTGTCGTTATTTAAGACTACTACTGATGAACAATCTTACCTCTTGATTTAAGAACTCAGTGGAAGTCCTGCTACTCTCAGAGACGACCGCTTTCTGTATGCGACTTGGGTTTTCCAGTCCTTTTATGCACCAACATTTGCATAAACCTACCGTCGTACCGATTTCTCCGTAACCAGGAAACCCTTGCTGGGCAAAACTCGTTCCCAGGCTGACAGCGGAAGTGGGCTGCTGACTTCAGCAGGTGCATGATGGGGGCGTGGCTAACTTCGCGCGAGGTCGTTACAAAATGTTTGCTGACCATTTCCCAGGTAGTGGTCAGGATATTTGTTTAAAGCATCCTAGGCGTAAATTTTATCGATTGGGATTCAAACTTGTTTTTCATCAAAAAAATCTTATCCCGGGAATAGTAATAGTACACAATGGATGAAAAGAGGCTCTTCGTTGTATCGTGATACCTACCAGAGTAAGTGGTAAACTCAATGTATTACTAGTATACAAGACAAAGTAAAAAGACAATCTCTGATACTGTAAGTATTGACAGCTACATAGAGCGTTAAAGCTTTAAAGCAAATTTGATAAAGAAAATTCTTGATTTGGTAATTGCTTCCACTTTCGTCCAACATCACAAGAATGTCTCGCGTCATTTTAGCCTTCCAAAATGCTGTTTAAATCATGAAGAGATCATGTTGTCTTCAAAAGACTGACATCTGCTCCGGGAAATAGACGTCCAGTTGCTGACACGTTACTTTCACTTCCTTGATTTACTTCCGTCTCAGTTCTCCAGACGCGTTTTCTTCGCGATCGGTTTTCACATGTGTCTTGGGTTTGTGTTTGTATCCTCGATTTTTACCCTCAGTTCTTCCTTCTTAGAAACTTTGTCTAGAATCGAGTGAGCATCATAACAGCCGTTTCTTCCGACGTTATGATCGTTTTAAATGCGCGGAAATGGGATCCATGTCGAATACAAGTAGTCTCTACCAGACTCGTTTGCTTGCGGAAAAAATGAGTAAAATCACGGGGTGAATAAAATGTCGCTAGAGGTGATGGCTACTGGTTATCTATCTATCCTTCTATCTATTTACCTATCTATCCATCTGTCTGGCAAAAGAGACTATGTATGGAGAAGGGCCATGGAAAAATGCCTAGAAGGTAACGACGAAATCTAAACACGCGCGCGCGCGCACACACACAAACACACACACACACACACACACACACACAGTGACATGCACACAAAAATACATACACAAATCTAGAAAATGGATTCAGCAACGGTGAAGGAAGGGCCAATAGACCCACCCGCCCACGAAAATGAACAAGCCCAAAGGTCAGCGATCTACGAAGACAAACTTCGTCCTCGCCCGTTGGCTTGACCAAGATTAACTTCACCGGTGCAAGACTATTAATATTAGGCATGCATGATGTACTTGAAGACTCGTCGGTTAAATGTGTCGAACAAGCACCTTGTTCAGAAATAAAGACTACAGAGTTTGCTGATCTTTCTCAGAGACCCTCTGACTGTCTAATAATAAGTTGCTGTGAATTTTGCTGTGAATGCCAAACTGGGTCATATTTGCATAACTTCCCGGTAGTCACGGTTCCAAAACACAGTCAGAGTCAGACTGCACAGCTCATGGGCTCAGAGGCAGCAGTGTTTTCAATTACTTTCTGGACTCGTCGGGGTCAATGACATCGCCTGGCGACGCGTAAGCCATTCGGTGTTCACTTTCGTTCCACCACGATCTCAGATCTCACAATTACTTGCGAAGTAGGAAACAGGTGGGGGAAAGCACTAATAATGCTTTTTCTGGTACTTGTTCAGCACGTACATTTTCATAGCTACACATATTTAGTATTCGTAATGGCCATTTCGCAACACGGCTTAAGTAACCTTTCCTCTGCTACGTTATCGTGAAGTTTCTAATTCCTTGGTCAACTTAATCATTAATGTGACATTATGACAAGGCAGAATTTTTCCGGCACCTTCATATATCTATGATTTATTAGAAAGAAATAATATGATAATCAAACACTGCAGAATCTCAGTCCAATTGTTTATTATCAACATTCAATATACATTTGTACTTCAATAATACAAACGACTTATGCTCACATCGATCGCTGCTTATGATTAACATTGAACAAAATAAGGTTAACTTGTCCCTATAATATGATAGAAAGTTGTGTAAAATACGTATAACGTAAGATACTTGACAATCTAAAGAGGAATCGTCGTATGTCTGAGTTGACTTCACCAAAAACGCTGAGATATCTCAGACATTGTTCAGTACACTAAGTTTATTAGGCATGCCAGTTCCTCTAGCGAACAACACAACAACAGTAGTTAGGTCCGCAGTAGTTAGCCGAACAGCCGGCGCTGAAGTAGCGGTACGTGGCGAGACCGACTTCCCCGGCATCCGTCTGGACCCCGGGGTTGGCTGCGAGGACAGGCCGATTCTTGTACACGTGTACGGCATCGAAACACGCCGAGGTGCAGTATGACTCATACCAATGGTCCATTTCACCACAAAGAAATCTGTTTGGTGGAGTATTAGACTCACACTGGCGTTTTAAAATCTTACAACACTAACTGCACCTGTACGATTGACTGTAAATCTTGGTAGAAATTACTATAAACTCTACTCTACTTCACTTTTGTCATTTTCTTCCACCTGCAAGCGCCAAAACGTGTGAATACCTGATAAAATAATATGTTAATTTTCTAATCGGTCCAACATCCGGTTCACCTAATTTTTTCAGGTCCGGTTTTTCTGGACCGGTCCAATAAGAAAAACCGGTTTTGTACCGGTACGCTGTACCGGTACCCAGCCCTAGTGGTCGTTGAAAATTTGAACTGTGTATATCTTTGTGTTGGAAGAAGTTAAGCACTGTACGATGAATACTGCCAACACAGATGAGCTTTCATGGCATGGTATAATGTTGTTGAGAATTAAGTTTTGATTTAAATAATGTCTATAAAAGCATTTCTATCAAGCACTCCCGTAAAACATCTACAATGCTAGGATATGTACAAACCTTCCCTGGTTGTAGACAGTTGCTCGCATGGCGTCTTTGCGGGAAGTGCAGATATCGTCGCACGTCCGTTCGACTGCCGAATTTCGGCAGTCCCGACGGATGGCGAAGACGAACGAAGGCCCTTCGGCTGCCGCCGTGCAAATGCTCTGCGCCAGTTCGTCATAGAAGTTATAGTACGCCGTACCTGATCGAGAAGAAAAAGAGAATGCGCAGAAGGAATTAGCTTAGATTATTGTAAAATTATTTCAAGAGGAACAACTGCAGTGTGAAAGAAAGCCGGTAGGGGGTAGATACGATAGTATACTATAGAGATTATTATTTTCCAATCAAGAAAGCATAATCCTACCTTGTTGTACTTCGGTCGGTGCGCCCTGACACAACGTCACGAAAAGCATCAATGATATCACAGTAAACCCTAACACAGCCATTATGCACCAACTGGTAGATTGTCCTAGATAATTAAACACAAATGACAAATGTTAGAATTATGTTGACTTGGATATAAGACGATTCTTGCAATGAAAGAATGAAAACACACATACATGTAGAGCGAAGAAAAAAATTCTCAAAGGTAGCCTTACCACAGTGCGAGAAAATGAGTTCTTGACAAAGCCAAGTTCAACTGTCAGAGACCAGCAAACAAGTTTTCTGAATGTGATCATGACCTTTATAGTTTATGTGCGCCACAATTAGAAGAGTCTAGGAAATATGGTTTATTCCGTTGTTGTTATATCATCACTATTTCTCAGTAGTTGTTGGGGGACCATCGTTTTCTCAGTACACGAGAAGACGTCGGTCCAAGAGGCTTTCTGTCTGACGCCTTCTCAGAACGCAATGGGCCAAAGTTGTACTTCAAAAAGCCTGAAGCACACCGGAAGTAGCATGCGATCGAGAACTTCCGTAAACATGTCAACGTGCCGAACGTGTTAAGCGTGTTTACGTTTCTGCTGACTCGACGGAATAGAGTCCACAGGTTTAATTTATTTGCTGTGTCTAGTGCTCTACGGCTCTTTCTAAGGTGTGGCGTAAACAGGGTCACATTTGCATAGCGTCTTGGCAGTGTTCCAAGAAACAGGCTAGCAGAGCAGCCCTGTCTCATTCAGTCGTGTACAGTACTACTAGTACTAGTCAAGGTTTGACAACGTCAGCGACAAGTTTGTTACTGCTGCACGGTAAGATGTTTCGTGTTTTTATCCCAGTAACGTTGTGTTACATATGGGTAACTATCACAGTGTATTGCTTGTGTGCTCTGCAGATTTCTCGAAAATGAGGTAATTGTTATTGCGTGAGGAAGTGGCTAGCCTTCGAGGGGACTTAATTTGGCGGCGGGAATAAAATGAGGCGTTCATTTGCGGTTTTTAGGCTCATGGTACGCGCTGCTGGGAGTCAATCTGTACCATGTGGTGGAGAGGTCACGGGGAAAACCATTAACACAAACCCACCGCAAAGGGTTTACAGTAGTGACATACTGGTTATACAGGTGTGACGAACAATACAAGAGAGGAAAATGGCGGCTGACTTCGAAAACCTGACGTGGTTCACGGTGTTTTAGAACTATAGAAGGTGTTTACTTGGGCCTCAGTGTCGACGTTGAGATTTTTTTTATCATTGTAAGCTCATTTTCTGTCACAGTGAACATTTCACGATAATAACACACATAACTGAGCTTAGAGAAATTGTATGATTAGATTAACTGACACGTGTGTTAATGACCGTGGGAAGTGTGTGGGGAGAAGGTAATTGCTATTCAAGAAACAAATTGTAAGCTTCCAATCGAAAACATAAGGTAAGATGATATAACTTGAATTCTACGTATGCTCAGAAACGTGCGACAATACCCAGATACCCACAATGAGAACTATTGATGGTTGTATGTGTTACAAATATTTGTTGCTGCTCTTTGCATAACATATCACGAAAATCGACATTCTTTCTACGTTTTGTATCCAGAGAAGCATCCAAACAATAACAACGCGTGACTGGTACAATGGACCAACAACAATCCTCAGTGCGGCTTCGTCAGGCCACAAAACCTGTCCAAGACATCTCTACCGCTAATAGTGAAGAAAAGGCAACAAATGGAGCCAAGACGCAAGGTAAGTATCATGTAATGAGATTCCTGTTATTATACAGCAGAATTATTGAAATATTCTGATTAATTTTGCAAACCAATACCTGATTTGCATATGTCAATTTTCACCTGAGCCAAACATCATTCAAAAACATGAAGATACAGTCGTTCTCTCTCTTCCAAATTCTCTAACATAAAAATTGCCGCTGCAGCTACAAAAACAGCTGCTAGGGGACGTACCTATGACGCCTTTTCCCGGGAATAAGATCTTCATGCCTCCAAAGGTTATAACAATAGCATATCCAGATTATTAGATAATAAACCCGAAAGTTCATAACTTCAACATAACATGTGGTGCACACTAGGAGGTAGTAAAGAATGTTGATTTTCGTACCTTTAATATATACTTTAATGATTTTTTCAGGCGACCAAGTGAAGCGACGTCTATCGAGTAACGATGAAAGTGCAGGCTGGACGGCGATGCTCACGGAGCGGGTTGATCCTTTGACGCTAGCAGTCTTCAGGTTTCTGTTCGGAGCCGCCATGGTGGTTCACATTGTGAGAGCAGTGCTTTCTCAAGGTAAAATTTAGTGGAAGGTTTAAGTAGTTGATAGTACAAATGAAGATGATACTCAGGGCCAAAGCAAGACCGACACAAAAACAAATCCCATGTTGCATTCGTAATATGTTAATATCGCTAGCCAATATGATAAAGTAGATGTATTATTATCAAGTAAAAAAATGACCAAACATTCACCTCTTGATAATGTTCCAATGCTACTTGACGGTGGAAATCTGGAGTTTGAAATGTAAGTTGATTATACTCGAAGTAAATTGTTTCCAATATCTTCTATGTGTTCTCTTTTCAGACGTGATTGAAGCTAACTTCCAAGACTATTTCCCAGAGCTAAACTTTCACTACTACTTCGCGATGAATATTTGGAAGCCACCTGTTGAGGTCACGTGGTACATCTTCTGGGCATGCGCATTTTCCGCTGGACTCTTGTCTATTGGGTTTCTGTATCGCTTGGCTTCCCTCTCGTTTCTTTTGCTTTTTACTTACATCAATCTCATGGAAAAGGCCCGCTACAACAACCACTACTATCTCTACATTCTTGTTTCCTTCTTGTTTCTTATAACAGACTGCAACAGAAGCTTTTCTTTAGATCATCTCATTGCTTGTTGGAGGGGAAAGAAAAACGAAAAGACTGTACCTGCGTGGCAACTGTATATCTTTCGATTCCAGATATTTGTCTGTTATTTCTATGGGAGTATCGCCAAAATGAATTACGATTGGGTTGTCCGTGGTGAGCCATGTAAGACTTGGTTTTATAGGGTCGAACCTATTCGCCAATTGGCCGAATTGGTTGTACCACCTGAATATGCGCCTAGTGTGATTGGTTACTTCTTCAGCGCTGGTGGACTAGTCTTCGACTTTGTGATTGGCTTCATGCTGATCAGCAAGACATTCCGACCAATGGGCTTCCTCCTCACATTTGGGTTCCATTTGACAAATCATTTCGTTTTCAAAATCGGCACGTTTCCTTGGGTGATGATGGCCACAAATATACTTTTTATCGAACCAGAGACGGTTTCAAAAATTCCGGCTCTGAAAAACTTTGCCAATTCTGCATATCCCTCCACAAGCAAAGATGGGAAGAAAATCGAAACATCAAAGTTATGTCGTCCGCTATTCGCCCTTCTCTTCTGCTACGTCACTGCGCAGTGCCTTGTGCCTTTCCGCCATTGGCTATACCCAGGTGACGTCAACTGGACCATGGAGGGCCATCAGTTCAGCTGGAGAATGATGTTGAATGCAGAAGACGTCATACTGCGCACTCTGATAAGACCGCAAGGTGGCGCAGAAGTAGTGCACACTGGCTACCAGGTAGGTATCATTTGTTGTGAAAAAGAAACAATACAGGCACTGTCCTTTTAGGTAATTGTTATCAGAGAAATGTTTTGACTTGAAAGATATTGATTGATAGCCTTTATTCTAAGTAACGTATACGTAAGTACCACATGACAATAGAAGTATTCCAATTAAAACCTTTTGTAACTTGGATGAAAACCTAAATGAAAAATTTTGTCAACCTTTATTTCCTTTTGCAGATCAATGCCAGGCAGATGAAGCGAATGATAACAGACCCTGAGCTGATCCTGCAGTACGCCCAACATCTCGGTAGGGAGCACCTGGAGACCACAGGCAGCCCCGCAAGTGTGAGGTTGGACATGTGGAGGTCACTGAATAACAGGTGAGCGAAAGGTTTTGAAATCATTAAAGCGAACGTGCCTAAATACCCTTTCTTCTTTTCTTCAAGCGCAATTCTGCGTACTCCCAATGCAAGACTCCCAACACTTTGATCCAACACAAAGCATTATTGAATTTGAGTTTGTCTATCCTACTGCAGTCTTCTTATTTTTGATCATGTAAACGGCACATGACTCATTTTTATTATTGAACAGGCTTCTACTACTCACCCAAAAATGATTAGGGTCGGCAGTTTTTTTTTCTTCTAGTGTAGGTCGGAAAACAAGAAACACAACATTTTCCCTAGGCCTAAGACATTTATTTGTCCTCCTTAGGCCTTTCCAAAGATGGGTTGACCCATCAGTTGACCTCACCACTGTTGACTACTGGGCCTTCCACTACCCCTGGCTGGAGACCCGACTGCCCGACTCCGAGATCGACTTTTCCGAGATGGACCGAATCCGTGAGGAGGCGAGGGATCAAGGGAAAATGGCGTCCTTCTTCATGGACAAACCTAATGGGGTACGTCTTTGCATGGGGCCAGGGACTTCGATCGCCCCTTTCCTTCTTTCTTTCTTGATGCGCTCTCTCTTTCTTTTAAGCCTCTTACCTTCTTTCTATTTGTCTATTTGCCTTACTGTCTGTCTGTCGTCCTCTCACTTTTTCTCACTCACTCTTTATCCGTAACATTTTGACATATTTGAGTCTCTCTGTGTCTCTTCTACTCTCTCTCTCCAACGCGTCTATACTTTTCTCTCTTTGCCGTGACTTGAACAACTTGAAAGATAACTGGTTGTTTTTGTGCAATATCCCTAGAAATCGACATATTCATATTTATGAGAAAGATAAGTAATTTTAGTTCTGTTTTTGTACGTACACCAGGTTTTCAAGACGACGCTCCAAGCTGGCGGGCCGTGCTCTAACATCTCACTGCTAGCCGTGAGCGGGGATGTCTCTGTACAGATCAAGAAGGTGCACACGCCAGTCCCGGTCGGTACGGAGCTGCCCCTCCCCATCGGAGGCTTCCACAGGGTGCGGGCGGGCGGGGACGGCCCTGCCTCCGTCTGGGCTTACCTGCACGACTGCTCTCCTGGACACTTCCACAACGCCATGATGATAGTCAGCATGGACAGCTGGGAACTATTCTAGACACTTTTACTCATACAAATGCAGTTCAGTTCAGTTCATCCTCGTTATACGAAGTGCCACGACCATAATGATGTTCCATACATCTCTGTCTAGCATAATGGCCACCAGGCCACGGCACTTTCTAGTCCTAGTTGTTCCTTCAACATTTTCTTGAGTGTCATGTTAGGTCGTCCCTTTTACATTTGCTTTTATGTTTTTACGTCAGGTTCCCAGAGGAGGACTTTTTGCACAGTGACAAATGGTTGCTGACAAATACACCACCGCATTATAACACACATAGAGACACTCTTTGTATGAAAAAATGTCACTTTGTAACACGACCAAAATTGCCATATATGCCAAGATTTCGTGAGGAATTTGATCGTGAGATTGTTAAATCTACATCGATATCAGAGCAAATTTATCGGTGGCGCGTGGAAATTGCTTATGAAACGATTAAATGCAATCGAAGACATGTATGATACAGAGATATAAGGTTTCAACATGAGATAACAGTACTAGTAGAATGGGCATAATGGATATAGTAACCAGCCTAACCTTGCACTGGTGTCTTAAGTAGGAAGTAATCTCAAAGGTCAAGAATAATTGGTAAGAAGAAAGTGAAGAATAAGTTTAAACCATTGTGTTACGCGCGCCGAAAGCTGCCATATCGACCGGCTGTATAAACTTGGCACAAAAAAAATTTGAAACTTAGCTTTGGTCACGTTTTGTATATACATATGTTTCATTATACTGCATATCATTAGAAAGCTTATGTGATTTTCTATCGCGCCAACACTGAAAGAATAAAGGCACGCTAAAAATTATGACTTTTTGTTCTGATTTTATCACCCAGCGATTGTTGAATGCATATACAATGTAGTTGGGGAAGAGTCACATGTGTATACACTGTGCAGGGAAAAGTGTGTTTACTTGTGTGGTTTTAGTATGAAGCAACAAAAATAAACAGGACGCAGAGATGGTGCACTCTAGCAGACGTGTGGGTGTTCAGCACCAAGGACAGGTGTGCTCGATTATGGGTGTATGGTGTTCAGCGCCAGGGACAAGTTTGTTTATCTAATGTGTGGATGGTGTTCAGCACCAAGGACAGATGTGTTTGCCTTTACATGTAGACAATGGATGAATGCAGGAGTCATTTCAAACTCCTTGCACAACAAACTTCATGAGGGTTAAAACAACAAAATGCCTTCGACATTTATACTTATAGTCGCCTTTTTCAGGACACCGTTCCAGTTTGATTGCTCACGGTCTCACAGTGCCCCCTAGTGACCAGAAAGCAAAATGCAGATTTTTCATTGACGTACGGAAAAGAAAGCTTGAAGATGATTGGCTAACGCGGAGTCTATGGTCAATATGATTGGGCAGAGCTAACCAATGGAAGACAAGTGCATTTGATAGACAGGGTGAAATATACCGTAGGTGTTAGATTGATACGCTACTATTTGCCCGTAATTGGCACCAATCAACTTTTAATATGTTGGTATAAATATAATACGCCAACTGGTAAGCATTGGTTGTTTGGTAGGGGGAAGTGACTTTTCAAAGCATTTTTTCTTGTCAGTCAGGGACTGTATTAAACATAGCTACCGGTTTGCAGCATGGTACAGATGTGCTCGGGCGCTAGTTTTCTTTGTTAAGAAACGTTTGACTTATTTGTTACTATGATTTTAATGTTGACTTTCACATTGTTAACCAACGCTTGAAATGTGAGGAAATGGCGCAAACTTGTTGAAAATAAGTTACCAATATTAATATCAATCTGACTGGCACACCTACCGGTCAGCCCTACAGTTGCCGCAAGAGGAGAGAGGGGGTCATTACCCCAACCAGCGACCTGTGCAAACACAGGCAAAATAATTTAAAATTCAGAATATTCATCTTTTTTTGGTGCCAAAATATAGCAATACATTATTAGGGCCTTGAAACTCTTTTTTTTCTCTTTCAAATTCAATTTTCAACTCATGATATTTATCCTAAATATTTCGAGTTTTAATGCTCTAATAATGCAATGTTTGCCTTCAAGTTTAACACATGTGTCACTTACTATATATCACATTATGTGTAAGACTACTAGAAGAAACAAGCTCTAACGCTATGGTCTCTGAATTTAACGTTAGGCATCTTGTTTTTGTATCATATCAAAGAGAACTAGTAGAGTCCGTCAGGCCAGGTAGGAACGGTTGGTTCCATTGTAGGCCGGGACCCCCGTTTTACGTCTCTTCATGCCCACCTTGTTTTATGGGCCAAAGAGTTATACTGAAGTCAGTCGGTATCATCAGCTTAATACCGGCGGTGGCCAGTTATGTCCTGCTCACGCTGTTTTTGCGGAGGCGTTCGAAATAGAACCACCATGATCGAACTGGGGGCGGCGCTTTGGGACGGTGCATAGATATTACATTTCACTCAGGCTGCCCTCCACTGTATGTCCTGCATAAGCTCCCTGCATTAAGTAATTTCTATGAAGATGTTGTATGGAAGATGATCGTAACGTTTTCTGGCCGACGGGTTTTTCTAACAACCAGTGTCTGAACAGAAAAGTCAGAGAAGCCCCGACAGTCAAATCACGCTATTCTGCCCATGCATCTGCTTGAAGATTCACCCGACAGGTTGCCGTGACGTCATTTCACCATTGCCATATTTGGAAGTGACTCGGTGGAATCGGATCTCAGTAGTATCCCAGGGTCCTTTGCAAATGCTCATGTGGCAGCACATGACTTCGCACTCCCGACAGAAAATAGTCCCAAAACTGAGAAAAGATTTTTCTCTCAATTCTGACCTAAAGTAATGTTTCTGTTTATACAATATTATTTCTGAATATGAATCAATACTAAATATATCCATTTGTTGGCTTTCCTGATTTGGTGACGAGATTTTCTCAGCGGAGTAATATATAAACAAGGAGAGTCGGCCATTTCACGCCCTTTCCGCCAGTGTCCGCGGTTTCTGCCGGCTTCAACGAATACAAACGCCGGCGTTTGTGGATTCGAACCCGGGGACGAAAAAGGGATAAACATTGACTAGACGGTTGCAGTAAGAGTTGTCAAGTATCGGACATGGCGCAGATTCTGCCCATCCGCTTCCAGGAGCACCTCCAGGTGAGACTTCACCCTTGTACCATACAGTACCACCTAGCCGCCATGTTGGCGGCCACATGCACACATCTCAATCAGAGGGCGTTTCTCCTGCAAATTTTCACCATCGGACAACTTCATAACCTCATATAGTTCTCTTAAGAACATAGATCACCTTTTGGAGCTAGAAGCGTATCTAAAATATGTCGTGTGTGCTGCATTATTTTGAAATGACGTGTAGTGTTGGTTCTCCATTTTGGATATAATCTGCAGGGGGGAGGGGGGCGGTCGCAGGTGGGGCATTTTTGTCATGCATTGATTGTCGCCTGGAATGACCTTTTTACGCTACACATCAATTCGATAGACTCGGCTTTAAAATATTACTGCCTCAGCTTTTACGTTGGAAGAAAATCGGCGTGTGAAATGCGTGCTTAAGTCAGCTGCGTCCGTCGGGTTGGCAGTGTTTAAGGTCGCCGTGATACCGGCTATATTAGGAGAGCGTATTTCCATGACGTTTGTCTCGTGACCGGAAAATGAAATGCTTACCTTTTTTTTCACAAGTCAAAAATATTTTCGTATAAATCTTTGTTAGCATGAATATTACATTTGGGTATTATTTACTAACCATCAAAAATTTTGAACGATTTTGATTTATGCTGTAAAAGTGTAACGGATTTACGTGTTAAGGAAATGTTGGAAGAGGAAGTTGTATGCAAATGCAATGTATATTTAAGATCAGTACTGTAGTAGTTCTTAATCAGTCAAAACACTTCACAGAAGATGAAGAAGAATCAGGAACATAGAACTTAATAAAGACATTTTTCTCTTTTTTTCTTCTTTAGGATAGTTTGGTCATTTGTATTTGTTTCAAAGTTAGGCACATAATTTTGCACATGGAATCATAAACATTCAGATTTTGTTCCATAGTTTACATAATTGCAGATGCAGCTTTAACTTGTAAGGGTTTCTCTTTGCCACGCCTCTTAGTCCGGATTCCAAAGGTTTTGATTGGACAAGGAGAGGGGAAAAACTAACGAGATGTACTGTTTGTTCATGAGGCCAGTATTTGTTCTCCCTGTACAAACACTAATCCTGAAAGATGATCTTTGATCGGACGCCACTAAGTACAGTAGGTTACAGGGTGAAGATTTATGGATTCATATTATGTAAATAATGCCCAATTTAGAAAACAAAGACCATCAAAAAGCATCTTGTGAAAAACCCATGCAGTTGAAAAAACAGGCTTTGAAAAAGTGATTATACTAGTTCTTTTGTTACAAAGCTAGTGTCACTGAAAATGAAATGTACTTTTGACAATAAGGTACATTATTAGGTTACTTTTATAGTATGCTTCTAAGATTATGAAGACTCAAGTAAAAATCCAAGAAGGTATCTCTTGAAATGTGGCTACCGTAGGTTACAAAGGTGATAGGTGTTTTGTTTGTGACACCTTTTATCAACAGCCACGCCCACCAATTGCAGTAGACTTGGCAGAAAAGGGGGTGGAGTCACAGTAAATACCATCCACTTCAGGAGGAGGGGGATACTCATTCCAGTTAATGATAGTTTTACTGCAAAGAAAACAGTGCACTTTGCTTTCAGTTGAGGTATAGGCAAATGAAGGGAATAAATAGATGTATAGTATATCTAACAAATTTTGTAATCTTCGTAAGAAAACATGTACAAAATACATGTACAAAAGTTAATTTGCAGTTGTTTTCATGTTGCATGAGATTTTAACAATATGCTGGTTAACTGTTTTGTGTAAAAGAAGGTTTTCTTGCGTATTGCAAATATTTGACTACTACATTGACTTTCCTTTTTTGAACAGTCTGTGAAGTATTGTTTTAACAGAGAAATCTTTGGTTTACATCTTTGCTTACTCCAACAGGGCTTGAAATACATGTACATAATTTTTTTATAGTTTTGATATAGGTAGACATCAAAGATATATACTTACTGTAGGTCCAACATAACTTGTACTAGACCTGCAAATGCAGGTGATGCTATGATCCCTGTGACTGTCCCTGTCCAATGTTGTATAAATGTTATGTTGAATTCATCTCTTCCAACAGCTTCAAAATGTTGGCGTCAACGCAGCGAATATCGGGTTCAGCACCCTCACCATGGAGTCCGACAAGTTCATCTGCGTGCGGGAGAAAGTCGGGGACCAGGCGCAGGTGGTCATCATCGACCTGGCTGACGCGGCCAACCCCATTCGCCGACCCATCTCCGCAGACTCCGCCATCATGAACCCCGCCAGCAAGGTCATTGCTTTGAAAGGCAGCGGCAGTGGTAAGACTGTTTTTCTCTTGTTAATGATATTTAGTAGTTAATTAATATCATGAGTGAGTGAATGAGTAATAACATTAGTAGTTAAGTAATCATTAGATGTTCCATTATGATAATAATGATGATGACTAATGTTGTAACTTGTATAGACTGTGTATTGTAGATCGTCTTAAGTTTGCAACGACTTAATTTTATGGTAGGAGAAGAAAGGAAGTCTTCACAGTGTTAAAAACAGAAAGACAGCACATATTCACATTGCACATATTTCACAGGTTACAGTATTTCACAGGTAGCAAGACTAGTAATGATGATAATGATTACTGCCTTTGCAATATTCCAAAATCTAATCTCATCCAGTCATCCACACAGACAAAAGTGTTGGTAGTAATATAAGTGCATGCCATTTCAGTATCTTGTAGACATGTTGTGCTCTATTTTGTATGCTGGATGCCCAGTTATTGATTTTCATGTCGGAAGAAGGCGCATTCCTAGAGTCATGTCCAAGGTCGTACTGTCAGAGGGGCGTGTGGCAATAAGCATGGGCTAAAAAAGGAGCCATTACATAAAGCACATCTGGTTCATTAGGCATTTCATTACATGGCTGGTTTAACATGTGGGGCCAAGGGGTAGATATGGGACATGCACTGATTTCTATAACAGCATTGAGCTGTCATCTAACATAAGCATTTTAAAGAGGTGTCGCTGATAAATAGAAATGTTGTGATCCTACTATTGTTTCATCAGGCTATGAATATTGTACAGTAGGAATATGAACATGATTTTAGGAAAAGTTTTTCATCAAATTGTACACTACAAATGCAACATGCAACTAAGATTTTTGACACTTGCAATGTTATAGGTTGGAAAAAAAGCAATTTGAGTCCTGCTTCAGAGTTATTATTACATGACAAGCCTTTTCTTTCAGATAAAATTAAACATTACCATTACAAAGCATTCTATTTCAGGATAGTTGATAAGGGGAATGGATTAGTTATTTTTACCATGTTACTCATGATGGTCCTTGACTCTTTTGCAATTTCAAAGAGCAATGGCATATTTATGAATTATGAGAGACCTTGGTCTGTTTGATGCAAATACAAGAACCTAGCTAGATAAGCGATAGGAACATATATGCATTATGGAACAAGTTGTTTACTAAAATTTTGTGAGGAACAGGTTTTCTGTGCATGATGAATTTGGTGTCACAAAATAAAGTTCTTGAAATATGTAAGAAAATGTGCAGTAGCCGAGTAGGAAATTCTTACGCAGATAAATGTGAACCATATTTTTCTGTTTGAAAAGCCCCTGATTTTAGGTCCCTTGGGAACAGGTTGAATTGCATATCCTGAAAATTTCAAAATCACTTAGATTTTACAGGTGAAAATTAAGTGATTGCAGTTGAACAACTGTAATAACACAATGTAAGCCTGAGCACATCCTTGTGGTGTGACCAGTTTGTGGGGAAATATAAAACTGCAAATAAAGAATATTTCATGATTTACCAAACTATTTCTGGCCATGATGGGTATAGCTTTCATGGAAAAAAGAAATAAAAAGGATTGCCTGTTTGGATGTATTGTATGGCAAATAACCTGAACATTTAGTATTCTGCATGATTTGCAGTAGGAAATAATGATCTGTGTTCAATTTTTCGTGTTACCCAACCGTTGTGGTAGTAAAAACAGATTCATGCCAAGCACGGGTAATACCCATAATTCTCCTTGCCACATATACCGTCTCATTGAATTTCTTCACTCCTGTCTATGCATGCTAATAAAGAGACATTGGATGACATCATTCTTATCCTTGTAGTAGAATATACGGGGGGAGCAATAAAACTTGAGAAAAGAATATACAAATATCATTGTATTGTAGTATGCTCAAAAACCAAAATGGTCCTCTTTTGGGTTAAGTAAGTGATCAAGTATTATGTTTTTACAATTATGAGGTTGCATAGGTTGAATATATGGTATTCCCATTGCCCGGGGGCATAATGCATGCAGGAAAGCCCTAAATCTAATTCACAGTATTCCCATGTGGGAAGTTCTATCACCACTGAGCCTTCCGTAATATATTAACTGCGAAAACCAGACTGGGAATGACTTTTAGGGAGAAAGATATGAGGATATGTGTATTGTATCAATATTATATCACATGCAGTATGATTTGCAAGCATGGAAATGATATTTTTTAACCTTCTTCTTCTTCTATGTGAATCTATGTGTGAAGGAAAACACAAATCAGTTTCTTGTGATTTTCATTGCATATTGTTGCTATAGCCTGCTGTATTTGATAATGCTCCAAGACGGAAGGGTGGAAAAATAGCATTGATCTTAGGTGTGAATTCAATTAGTCACTAATAATCAATACACTAATAGGACCGTATTATGTCAGACATAATTGCAGATTTGTAATATCCGTCATAAACAGGCCATCATCCATCGATGTCATTTACATAGATAAAGAATATGAGTTGTCATATTTTCTTGGATGTTGTCCAAATATCTATACTTGATTTTTTTAAGCCTTTGAAGTTTGATAAAGATAAATTATTGAGCTACCTTCTGAAATATTGTTGTAAAGTGTTATAGAATAACACATGAAATAGTTTCTTATCATCATGGTTTTTACAGGTTATTGTTTATATGCATGTGGTAGCAATGGGTGAAACGTTATCGCCCTGCATAATTCATACAAGCCACAGGGTTCTCACATTGACATGAATAATACATACGGTTGGCCATTGCTGAATGTACATAATGTAGTACTGTAAATGCAGAAACTTTCGCGGTGGTTTGATGTTCACAGTTTTCGCGGTGGCCGCTTCACCGCGAATTTAAAACCGCAGCGAACATTTTTCCATGGCAGTTAGAGACTACAGTGCATGGTGCTACAGTGAACTTAAAACCACTGGGAAAGGTCCCTTTTCATGCTACCACGATATTAAATCCCTGTGAACTTACATGCATTTACAGTATTGTTACAAGGGTTTCAAGCTGTGTTGAGATATCTTTTTACCAAATTTTGAACCTAAGACATAGCGTCGATTAATTGCTCTGTTTTTGTTTTTTTTAATTAAACTCAATATTTGTATCAATTCTACGATTTGATTTTCTTATCAATATGGAAAAATGGTACTATTTTGTGTCTGTGAAAGAGGAAAGAAAAATTGAGTTATGGTTATTGAAGTAAACAGTTTTAGGAATCCAATCCAATGTGAAGTGTGATCATGCATTGTTATTCTCACTCCACAAGTGATTTTACCAGAAAAAGGGAAAGGTCACAGTGAAATGAAATCCATCCACCTGTTTGTTCCCTAATTACCATATCCTGTCTGTTCCGCCCCTTGGGTCAATATCTATGATCCTATAGTGATTCCTCATTTCCTTTGACAACATGACAATAGTGTTTAGTCAGGTGGTTTTTGTTACCCAAATATCTTTGGGCATGAATGAGTTTTTGTTGTACAGATGCCAGCAATCCTCACTCCATGATCATTCTGTGGAGGATGCCTTACATTTCTGGGAGAATAATGACTTGCATTCCAAATTTCCCTAGTTACCTCCATGAAATTTCATGGAGGTTATATTTTACCCCGCGTTTGTCTGTGTGTCTGTGTGTCTGTCTGTCTGTGTGTAAACAAGATAACTCAAGAACGGCTGGGGGGATTGGTTTGATACTTGGTGTGTTGGTAGGGTGTGATGAAAGCTGGAAATGATTAGATTTTGGGCCCCCTAGCGGCTCCCCTTGGTACTGCAGCGCAACTTCCGGTTTTGCTATCTTGGTGTTCTGAACATGCTATGGTCACGATTTTTGAGTATTAGATAGCTCTTGTGCTCAGGAAGAAGTGACATAAGTTTGGGCCCCCTAGCGTCTAGTTTTGGGATAGCAGGGGCATTTTTGTCCAAAACTTCTGACGAGGATAACTCAAGAAGGGAACAACGGATTTTCATGATTTTTGGTATGTAGGTACCTTGGGCAATGTTGTACAAGATGAAATACTAATTATGCAAAATAGGAGCAAATTTGCATAATTAATGACAACATTCAATCATAGCAGTTTTTTCTATGTATCTCTTGTCTTGGACGTTATATGGTCTTGAAATTTGGGTGGTAGATAGCTTTCAGTGTCATGACAAAGTGGAGCAAGTTTCAGCCCCCTAACATTCAATTTAGGAACTGCAGGGGCATTTTTGTCAAGACATTCCAAAGAGGATAACTGCAGAAAGGATTAACGGATTGTCATCATATTAGGCATGCGGGTACCTTAGGCAAAGATGTTCATAATGATATACATATTATGCAAATGAGGACTTAATTTGCATAATTAATGAGGAAATTGTATAATTCCATTGTTTTCAATAACTGGACTTCTGATAAATGTAACACATGTTAATTATGATAGGTGGAATATAAGCAGATACTAAATATGGTAATGAGGAACTTATTTGCATAATTTATGTAAAAATTGCAAAACCACTTTATGATTAATAATAGGAATTTTATAATTGCGACATGTGTACGATTGTCAATGATGAACAACACCATGCATAAATTATGTTAATGTCTTAGTCATTTGCGTGAAATTTACAAAAGCTCGAAATTTTCATGGAGGTATGAGGTCGCCGAACTCTAGTTAACTTTTTGTGGCTCAAAATCCCAAGACAAAAACTTGCTTGTTGGGAGAGAAAAAAAATTATTTTATTATTTTATCCCTTCCATCCTAAACATCTGAACTTTCTGAAATGAAATTGTTTAAAATGGATTTTGATAACCTTAGAATGACAGATTTAACAATGAAAATCAACAACATTGGTTCTTAAACTATGAGTGGTACTGAGAAAACTGTAATTACTGTAAAGCTGGAGACAGCCATGGGCACAGTGAACATAAAGCTTGCCTTATCTTTTCGGTCACAGTTGAAACAATAGCAAGTACATCTAATACAATAAAGGACAGAATGTACTTGTGGGATGATGAGTTTGTGGTTAGAGGTAACTACAAAAATAGCAAACTTGAAAACACAACCAATATTTCATAAAAGGATTATGATAAAATTTGTTTTCCACAGCTGGAAAGACCCTGCAGATCTTCAACATTGAGATGAAGAGTAAGATGAAGGCCCACAACATGGTGGAGGATGTGACCTTCTGGAAGTGGATAACTGTCAACACCATCGCCCTGGTAACTGAGACGGCTGTGTACCATTGGGCCATGGAAGGTGGGTGTCAGGACCTTTTGTAGTTCTGTAGTCATTAAGCTTTGTAGGGTTGTTACCTTCACCTCTACTAGGCTATTTTTAAATAGTGTTTGTAACAATGTCTACTTTTGGTAGATTGTGACACAACTTCTTTGTGGTTAAGGCTTGAGACTTATTGATAGATTTGATTTTGGACCCCTGGTGCCTTTTCTAGGTACTGTAGACGGATGTCTGTTTTTTGTATCATGTGTTCTGGTTATGATTATGATTTTTTGATGGTGGATAGCCCTTTAGTTGGAGATGATGTGACACGAGTTTAGGCCCCCTATCATTTTTCTTTTGAACTACAAAGACATTGAAGCAGGATCATTTGTTGTGTGATAGTTGGGTTTTCATTACTCCCGACAACTGCATAAGTTTTGGAGGTCACCCTTTAAGTACACTGCTACAAAATTTGTTCTTATGAAAATGACTTACACATTGATTGGCTTGCAGGTGACTCGCAGCCGCAGAAGATGTTTGACCGCCATTCCAGCTTGGCCGGGTGCCAGATCATCAACTACCGCACGGACGCAGCGCAGAAGTGGCTTCTTCTCATCGGCATCTCGGCACAGGTACAGCATCTTGTTATGTCTCTGCATGACGGGTCATATTCCATTATTTGTCATGCATTTGATAAGCCTGGAATCCATTATGGATACCAAACTAGCAATGGATGGGCTCTGCATGTCTTACGTTCTCTTGCATTGTTTGCCCTTGTGTTGAAGATGGTTTGCAGTGCATTGCTGTGTCCCTGCTGTCCTTGTACTGCTCCTTTTCAGTTTCAGCTTTCCACTGTTATAGTGACATGTGCTCGAGTAGTGTCCCACAGAGAGCCTGCTTTTGCAGAAGTAATCTGAGGTCAGAAACTCTCTCCAAACTGGGATGTTAGTCATGATTTCACGTGAAACTTTTTTTCTTAATGTACAATCCTTTCAATGGTGTGCACAAATACAAAGAGAGTACTCAAGAGTAGAACTGCTGTTAGTGCCGACAACTTGTATTTTAAACCAAGGAAAACTGTTGCCAACTCTTGAAGTAGAAGTAAAGCAGTAGAAAGTGATGCTCACTCTTTCTTTCAGGAAAGATTTAAACAATTGATGGGATATTGTGCAAGCTCCTGTCAGCATGACCCTTTTGGAAATAAATGTCTTTCCTTGTACTAACATAGATAATTTATCAACTTTGTCACACTGCATGCAAAAGGTGGTGGTACTCTGCATGTGGAGCACGTATGGTTCTATGTAACAGATAAACCATAGGTAAAACAATTGTGACTGACTCTTGTGGATAGTTTTCTTTTTAAAAGAATGTCACTTTCTCTCTCCTGTCATTTTATTCATCGTTCCCCCATTCATTAAAACTTGTCTTCCATTAACATCTTAAAGTAATTCAAAACTCTTGGTAGAACTGTAGGGCAGACTATACTGTGTTCATGATTCACTTGTATACTTTCTGTCTCTTGAAGGTGGCCCAATCACCAAGTTCTGACACGGTAAATGTTCCTACCCTTACAGTACAGATATTGGTAGATTTTGTCCAAACCGACTTCCTTTTGTGCACGTCTTGAACCACTGAGACGGACAATTTTGTGCGTGATCCTGTCGTAATTCAAGGAGTGATGTTTAACTTTTTTTCTATTTGATTTGAGGTGATATTCTAACACAACTGTGTGATGAGTTGTGTATAAAGATGTGAATTGGTGAATGCTGTTTTGAATACACAGTGTGATCATTCCGACACGGGAAAGAACAAGGTGTTTCGTAGTAGCTTGATTTCACTGCTATGTCTTGAACCTGCAGCTTAGAAAGAAATCAAAACAGATGAAAAACATTGTCTTCTAATAAGGTCTAAAATCTTAATGACCTCAAAGCGAGCTTTTGTGCATTTTTATGCCTTTTTTTATTGTTGCGTAGTTCACCCGCGCTATGCTCAATTCTTTAAGCCTTGATAAAGGATTTGATGGTCGCATTTGCTTTATTTTTGCTTCAATGTTTGTCCGAGAAAAATGATTCATGTACAAAACAATTTCTTGGAGATTCCTTGCCCTGAAAGCCTTTTTGATGAAAACTTTTTTTATCAATAAAATCATTTTACAAGCACACAATGAGTAAGTAGAAACTCTGTATATATTTAAGGGAGGTTCTATATATCCCAACCATGCAAAGTCAGCACGATGGAAAATCCTGTATTAACAAATATCAGCTGAACAGGCAATAGAAAATCACGTATTTACAGTTGAACAGACGGCTGCCAAGAGAAGTTATTAACCGCTATTACGTATGTTAAGATTCTACGATCTTTTGTTACAGCAAAACAGAGTTGTTGGTGCCATGCAGCTGTACTCTGTGGACCGTAAGGTCAGCCAGCCAATCGAAGGCCACGCAGCAGCGTTCGGTCAGTTCAAGATGGAAGGTAACTCCGAACAGTCCACGCTGTTCTGCTTCGGAGTCCGGGGCGCCCAGGGTGGGAAGCTACATATCATTGAGGTGGGACAGGCCCCTTCTGGGAACCAACCATTCACCAAGAAGGCAGTGGACGTTTTCTTCCCTCCAGAAGCACAGAATGACTTCCCTGTGGCCATGCAGGTAATATCTGAAGGAAAATTTGCCTACACTTAAAGTGAAAAGTCCTTTTCACACCATATGGACTATAAAAGGGCACCCATCTCTGTTTCCTTATCCCTTAGGCCACACAGATGTGAAAGCACAGATAATACTATAACACAGGAGACTAGTTCACTAACAGTCTTGTGCATTCAACTTCCATACTCTTTCCAAGATTGCTAAATAGAGAAGCAGTATATATCAGTTTTGAAGTCTTTGGTACGATTCACATGCAAAATGAGCAGTCTACACAAAAAGCTACAAAGAAATTAAAACTTACATGTCTCCTACAGAGGAACACTTGAATTTATAACATTGTTTAAAAGATAAAATGTAACAAGCATTTTTTTGTAATATTTGTTATTTTATTTTTCATTAGGTGAGCTCTAAGCATGACGTCATCTTCCTTGTGACCAAATATGGCTACATCCATCTGTACGACTTGGAGAGCGGTGTCTGCATCTACATGAACCGGATCAGTGGAGACACCATCTTTGTCACCGCGCCCCACGAGGCCACCAGCGGTGTCATCGGAGTCAACCGCAAAGGACAGGTAAGATTGCATACCAGGTGCCGTTAACCATGTATGATTTCTACAACTTCAGTAGGTGAAAAGAAAACAAGTGTGTTTCAAGTTTCCCTGTTACCTTTCCATGGTCAATGGTAGTCAGTGCAAAATTCTCACAATGTTCAGTTTTCTGGCCATTTCTTCTTACATATTTTGATTGACCCTATGGCATTGTAAAACAATATTGGAATCAATCTGGAACATCATTGTGCTGTATGAACAAATTGAAAAGCTGCAATCTTTCACTGATTGGCACTGCAGCTAACCTCTGTTTAGTGCCTATTTGTTGATACCACCAAAAACTAAGTAGTTGTGTTTGTGTTATTTCTTAACAATGGAAGTATGAAATAATGAGGAACATGTGCAAAATTGTGCCTTTATGTGCTACTCATATGATGCTTTCATTATCTAGAATGTTTTCAGTTTTGTTGCTGAAATAGTATCTTGAGTACCTCTAACTTGTCTCTGTATATGTTCATCTGTGCCAGGTCCTGTCTGTGAGTGTGGAGGAGGACAACATCATCCCGTACATCACCAACGTGCTGCAGAACCCTGACCTGGCACTGCGCATGGCCGTCAGGAACAACCTGGCCGGCGCCGAGGACCTCTTCGTGCGCAAGTTCAACACTCTGTTCTCCCAGGGCAACTACTCCGAGTCGGCTAAGGTTGCAGCTAACGCACCAAAGGTCAGAAACTCATTGTAAAAACAGAACAAACATATATATGTAAAAGCATAATATTCACACAAAGAAGCAATGTAGATTGTTTCGCAAGTGCAGGGATCGAAATACCTTTTTTTTGCTACATGCAAAATTGCTAATCGGCAAAAATTTTACATGCAATTTGAAAAATTTACATGCAAAATACAACTAGGCGGCGATGGCGACGAGTATCGCTAGCTTGAATCGGTGAATTTTGATTACATCTAGTAAAGCTACCGGAGAAAGTTACTGGCAAAAACAAGAAAGGATAAAGACACACGTCCTGTTGTCTTTTTGTCTAAGAGTAGGGGGTCTAATTCCTCAGTATTTTTCCAATAGGCCAGGTATTTTCAACATGCAAGATTGCAAGTTCAGAATAATTTTACATGCAAATCTCAAAAATTATGTGCAAATTGCAAGTTAAGTATGTGTATTTCGAACCCTGAAGTGCTTTGTCAGCAGTTTTTAAGCGTCATGTATTGTGTAGTTTTTAGATTGTTTCATTACTAGAATTGCTTGATATTCTTGCACTTAATTTTAGCGTTGTGTTGGTAGTAGCATAGTATTGCTAGCCTGGAATCCGTCGTATTCTAACTCTAGCACCATAGACAAGTCACATACTGTAATGGAAAAATATTCGCAGTGGTTTTACATTTGTGGTGAAGTAGCCACCTTGAAAACTGCAAACATAAAATACCGCAAACATTTCTGCATTTACAGTATGATTTCCAGAATCATATCCAGTTGCTTGAGTAATTGCTACTTTCTGTATCTTGTCACCTGGACGTCTAACCTTCACCAGAGAATTAGAGAGAAATGTTTGTTTTGTTTCCCCAGGGGATCCTGCGTACCCCCCAGACGATCCAGCGTTTCCAGCAGGTCCCTGCGCAGGCCGGCCAGACGTCCCCACTGCTGCAGTACTTCGGCATCCTGCTGGACCACGGGCAGCTCAACAAGTACGAGTCTCTGGAGCTGTGCCGCCCCGTCCTGCAGCAGGGCAGGAAACAGCTGCTGGAGAAATGGCTCAAGGAGGAAAAGGTACCTTAGGGATCTTCTGTCACATTTTGTAGCTGGTGAATATTATCTAGCGTTTGTGACACCAAAATACAATATTTACAGATTATATTCAACAATGATTACATTCAATTGACAAACACATTTGCTTGCCCTCCCTCTATTTTTGACCATTTCACCATAAAATTATACTATCATCATAATGTAGCTTTGGAATCTTCCTTTGCATTTTGTAACTGATTGTCATATTTTTCCTTTCTTCATTTCATGTGTAATGGAACATAAAATATGACATGTTAATGCGCTTTATGACTTAAAAATACTGACTATATGATGAATGATATTATTCAAATTACCTGACACGTTTGTGCCAAATAAAGCATATAACCTTTCTTCCTCTGTTTTTGAACATTGCTCCACGAAAAAGATTTTACTTTTGGCTCTAGATTTCTGACCTGTTATTTTTAGACTATATGTTTATTTCCTTTCAATCACACCATTCATGAAAAATGTTCTTCCTGAAAAGCAAACTTGCTCAACATTTTCTTTTATGAATTTTCAATCAAATGTGTTTTTGTTTTGTTGTGTATTACATGGAAGTAAAAAATTGAACCATTTTCTCTGTTTAGCTGGAGTGTAGCGAGGAGCTTGGAGATCTAGTCAAGACGAGTGACCCCACACTAGCACTCTCTGTCTACCTTCGCGCCAACGTGCCCAACAAGGTCATCCAGTGTTTTGCGGAGACCGGGCAGTTCCAGAAGATCATCCTGTATGCCAAGAAGGTTGGCTACACCCCGGACTACATCTTCCTGCTGCGTAACGTGATGCGCATCAACCCCGACCAGGGCCTGCAGTTCGCACAGATGATGGTGCAAGATGAGGAACCAATGGCTGACATCAACCAGGTACGATTTACTGTAGATTCATTTATTTTTGTCAGAACTTAATATAGCGGTAAGAGGGGGATTTCCCTGTGTTCTAAGTTTGTGTTTGATACAATTATGTCCTACAATAGAAATGCATCCATGTGCAGCATGGAAGTCACTGCAAAGTAAAACCATCAAGAACATTTCAAGACTTGCAGTACCTACTACATATTTTACTCCACTGTAAGGGAGTTAGTTTTGTTTTTGGAATAATTTTGTGTATGACTGTCCTTTTCTTACCTCAAATTCCTTATTTAGTGGTTTTTGTAAAGATATTACTTTTTTGTTGAAATTTGAATTTCACAAGCATTTCCTGTGAGAGTTTGAGTTGTTGAATGTTCATGATCATGAGATTTGTTTGTTTGTTTTTCCATGTAGATTGTTGATGTGTTTATGGAGATGAACCTGGTGCAGCAGTGCACATCCTTCCTCCTGGATGCACTGAAGAACAACCGTCCGTCAGAGGGCGCGCTCCAGACACGTCTGCTGGAGATGAACCTCATGTCTGCTCCCCAGGTATGGAGAAAATTACATTTGAGTTACATTTGTATTTTTCCTAAATAGCGGTCTCATCATGTTCCATCTTTCCTTCAGGAGAAGATTCTTACAAAAGTGACCACAGGCACTAGTAACTATCTTTCCACATTTGGCCACAGTTTGAAACTGAGTGTTTGACCACAATTTCCCCTTCAGAAAGCCTTAGAATGCCACATTTTGAGAGAAAGATTTACTAAAGTCTACTTTGTATTGGACTCACAAACTGCCCTACTGTATTGTTCTACTCATTTGCATTGCTATGAGGTTTTGTAGAACTGTAGTCTTTTCTGTGAATGGATTTTATTTTTGTTTTTAGATGTGTCATGCAACAACTTTCTTTCTGGAGAAATTTAGGAGATCATGTCAGTGTTCATGACATTTGTATGTTCCTTTTTGCAGGTGGCAGACGCTATCCTCGGGAACCAGATGTTCACGCACTACGACCGCGCCCACATCGCCCAGCTGTGCGAGAAGGCGGGGCTCCTGCAGCGTGCGCTCGAGCACTACACCGACCTGTACGACATCAAGCGTGCAATCGTGCACACCCACCTGCTCAACCCTGATTGGCTGGTCAACTTCTTCGGCTCTCTGTCCGTGGAAGACTCGCTGGAATGTCTGAAGGTACGCTTCCTTGTTCTTGTTTTATTTCTCAAACTTTCTGTATAGAAAATAAAGGAGAAATGTTTTATTTCGTTATAACATTTCTTATTTTTAATCAGATTGTTTTTCTAACAAGGTGCTGAGTATGAAGTTTTTCAGTCCCTGAAAACTGAATTTTGAAAGACATATCTTTAAGTGCAGAGTGCCAAGCAGAGAAAGTGTGAGAAATTTCTAAATGTCTGTGATATGACCTGGATGCGATTTGAACCTACAATCTCCTAAATGCAAAGATAGCACTTTGTGACGTCATCTGCGAGGCTGTACATGGGTAGTTTTTGTAAGGTAACCATAATATTTTCTTCTTGTTTCTGTAGGCCATGCTTCAGAACAATATCCGACAGAACCTACAGATCGCTGTGCAGGTGGCCACAAAGTACCATGAACAGCTGACCACCCAGTCCCTCATCGACTTGTTCGAGTCCTTCAAGAGCTACGAAGGACTGTTCTACTTCCTGGGCTCCATCGTCAACTTCAGCCAGGAAGCTGAGGTCCACTTCAAGTACATCCAGGTATGCAGTTTTTCTTTAGATATTCTGGTAGCTCATTTCTTTCAGTTTGTCAACTTGAAGACAGGGGCCTTCTTGACAGAAATGCATAAACAAATGTTGATCAGTCCCCTTACCTTTCAAGTATTGATGTGAATTGATGTAAATTTGCTTTTTATTTTTGTGTTGGGTGGGGAAAGTCTTGAGATGGCAGTTGAAACGACTATAGTAACACATCACAAGACAGAGCATGTTCACAGTGTGATGAATTCAAAATATGGGAACATAAGCCTCCCCTATATGTTGGTTTCCCTCAGAAATCACAGCTTGTTCTTCCAGTTTTGAATGTGACTTCTATAAGCTGCATTGACCACATTCAGTTTATGTTGTCTGCTCGAGTTGTTTTTCTAAGTTTCAGAAGATAATGAATTTGTTTTTGTTTGTACAGGCTGCCTGCAAGACTGGTCAGATCAAGGAGGTTGAACGTATCTGCCGCGAGAGCAACTGTTACGATCCAGAGAAGGTCAAGAACTTCCTGAAGGTGAGCCATTTTTTCTTGTGACAAGAACTTATATTATAGTACTCGACCTACACTTGCTCTCATATTTTGTGAGTTTTCCAAGGTATAAGTCAATGTTTTTAAAGTTTGTTTTATGATTCTATTTTGGTAAACAGGAAGCCAAACTGACAGACCAGCTCCCACTGATCATCGTGTGCGACCGATTCGACTTTGTGCACGACCTGGTCCTGTACCTGTACCGCAACAACCTGCAGAAGTACATCGAGATCTATGTACAGAAGGTGAGAAGTCATGTTTTTTGGCAATGCCTCAGGGACGGAGCCATTTTTCTCTTGTAAGAAAACAGCTGCAAGCCAGAAAATTTCTTTAGTTAGCTCAGCTTTTGTAGGTACTGTTTTATTCTTTAATACCATAGGGAAAATAAGTTTCAGTCCATTTTGGCAACAGTTTTAAAAACATATTGAAGGGAATAAGAATTGTTAAGTGTTTTTTATCACTCTCGACAATGGTGACAAAGTATATAGGAAGCTAACAGAGCACTCCATGTTGTTTGTACAGGGTAGTGTTTCGAAGGTTTCCGAGAGAAAACCCGAGCTGTTTGTCAGACAAATGCCGGTGCCATTCAGTGCACCGGTGTTTCGTTCTCAAACGCACACTTTCATGATAAAACATTTTCAGAATTTGAATCATGAATATCTTGTTTGCCTTTGTTGTAAGATTTTGCAAATGGTTTCTGTAGTTACCACTGGGATTCATTGAGAATGATCACAGTAAGGGTTGCCACTGTAATGCTTGGGTCAGTGGGAAAATCTATCCAAGGAACCGCCAAAAAGGTCCTTATGTAAGGTTGGTCGTTAGGACAGATTGACAAGGTCTGTCTCCAGCTTTAAGTTTTTTCAACATCCCACTCACTGTTTCAGAGCCAATTTTGTTGATTTTTTTTTCTTGTAAAATCTGTCCTCTTAAGGTTATGAAAACTCTTTTTTTTAATCATTTCTATGTACTGAAGTTCAGATTTTGGGGATGGATAGGGTTAAATTTTTGGCCTTTCCAACAAGCAAATTCTTATCCCAAGACAGTATGATATCACGGAATGTACATGACATGCAGTTGTTGATTGGTCCAGGTGAACCCTGCGCGTTTACCCGTTGTTATCGGAGGCCTGCTGGACGTGGACTGTGGGGAGGACGTAATCAAGAACCTCATCATGGTTGTACGTGGGCAATTCTCCACTGACGAGCTGGTCGCTGAGGTGGAGAAGAGAAACAGGTCAGAGAAGGTTTTCCTGACAGTACTGTAAATGCAGAAATGTTCGGGGTGCTTTAATGTTCGTGGTTTTCATGGTGGCCACTTCACCGCGAATTTAAAACCACCCCGAACATTTTTCCATGGCAGTAAGAGACTACAGTGCATGGTGCTACCGCGAACTTAAAACCACCACGAAAAGTCTTTTCCCCGCTACCATGAAATTAAATCCCCGCGAACTTAAATGCATTTACAGTATGTGCCAAAAAGCAGTTTCTCAAGCAACTGGATGTAATTTTGGAAACGGTCACACACCATCCCATGTCTTTGATTGTCACTGATGAAAGACCGTTTCCAAAATCATATCCAGTTGCTTGAGTAACTGCTTTTTGGCATATCTTATTACCTGGATGTCTAATCTTCATAGGCATTTCCTGACAGTAGTTTTCAGTCTAACCATCACCTTGCTGTGCTAGCCTGAGAAAGCACTTATTTCCATTGGTTGTAGAGTTAGGCAATAGGGAGAAGGTTAGGCTATGAAATGTTGAACCTAAAATATGGTATTGTTAACATTACCCTCATGCCTAACCTCTAACCAATACAACTTTGATACCAACCAATGACCATAGCATTCTTTTCAGAAACATTGGTAGAAGAATGTATATTTGTAAAAAGAAAGTTTTTTTTGTGTGTGGACCCTGAAGTTGTAACTTGTCTTGGTCCCTGCAGGTTGAAGCTTCTGCTGCCGTGGCTGGAAAGTCGTATCCACGATGGGCAGACCGAGCCTGCCACCCACAATGCACTGGCCAAGATCTACATTGACGCCAACAACAACCCTGAGAGGTTCCTGAGGTATGTAGAAACAACTATATCTCAGAACACAGTACAGAAAGTTACAGACGTTTACAGAAAGTGTGCTGATATATATGTCACAGTAGAGATCACGATCCAGTAGAATCGCCGATTCTCCTCAGAAAAAATCTTGACTGACTCACAATAGGGAATAAAAGTGAAGGAAGCTAGCAGAGCACTCCGTGTTGTTTATACAGGGAAGTGTTTTGAAGGTTTCCTAGAGAAAAAACGAATTGTTTGTCAGACAAATGCCGGTGCCAGTCAGTGCACCAGTGTTTCGTTCTCAAACACACATTACAATTAGTCTAGAAAGGGTTGTTCATTATATCAATTTCTAACATTTGCAAACAATCAACTGTGGGTAACTTTTTTTTGTCAGATTGTGGTTTCAGTGACACATGTTTATATCGACAGCTCAACTCAACAAATTCAAAGGCCATGGCTAAATATGATCAGTTTGTTACAACAAATTTTCATCAATCAATGACTGTTTTTGAAAAGGTACAGTACATACCTCCCAAATATTCGATGTCTACCAGTACATCATCGTCAGGGGAATGACCTAATCTCAGTTCTTGCGAGAGAACACAAGACTAGGTCAGGCTTGCGTTGATCATCTGCCCCCTCCCCCCCGCCTCCTTGCAGAGAAGGGGTAAGTAGCACTTCGGCAGCTCCCAACCCTCAGTCCTGTTCAACTTCGCAGCCTCTAGTTGAATGTGGATGGCCTCCTTAATCTTTCTATGTGCATTGCTTGTTTCTAAGTCAATAATGTCTATGTTGTCCGAGATGGGCTTGGTAGTGACCAAGTGACGTGATTTGAGGTGGTGTTGGCTAATCACGGATTTTCGGTCCAGGCGATCTAGGGACTTTTGGTGTTGGTAGTCCGTTCCCCTAGCGATCTTTCCGTTTCTCCCACATACGTCTCACCACACTCTTCACATGCAAACTTATATATGACGCCACACTTCTCACTGGGCAATAAAGGGTCTTTTGGACATCGAAAATTTGGGAGGTATGTACTGTACCTTTTCAAAAACAGTCATTGATTGATGAAAATTTGTTGTAACTGTTTGCATACGTGACTGATGAACCTCTTCAACGATGATCAGTTTGTGTTTTGGAGCTTCACAAAGTAGCAGGGGTATATATGCTTAGGAAAACGTCCAACATGAGCTTATTTTGCAAATATTTGAATGTTATTGTGTTTGAGAGAGATGTGATCTAATAATAGTTGATCTGTGTTGCAGGGAGAACCCGTACTATGACAGTAAGGTCGTGGGCAAGTACTGTGAGAAGCGGGACCCACACCTAGCATGTGTGGCCTACGAAAGGGGGCAGTGTGATCAGGAACTCATTCAGGTACAGTATATTGTTTTACTTTTGCTTTCTGTTTGATTGTCTGGAGTCTTTTTTAAAAGGTGCTAAATACAATTTTTGGCAGAAAAAGTGAAAGTATTCTGCATAAGTTATTTACAGCTCTTTTTTTTAACGGTTACATCATGATTTTAGATGTCCTGTGCCCGAAAAGCATACCAACATTCTGCACCAAGTCTCCGTTACTTTTGTATGGTATTAATAAGATTGTACTAGTTAGATGTAAACAGTTATGATTATACAATGCAAAGATGTTGCCTTTTCGCTCCCTGAATATTATAAAAGTCATATTGTTAATTCAACTTACAATGGAGAGACATGTACAGAAAATCAACTCTAAATGTAATTCTAATTTTACCCTTTAGTGTCATGTGTTTCTAACATTTGTTTTATTTGATGATTTTATAATGCTCCTAAATCTGTGTAACTGTAAACACAAATAAAGGATAGAAGCAAGGTATTTTTCTACGCTGGTTTAAAATTATTTTAAGAAGACTTTATAGTTGGGAAACACCTGAGATGACAGGGCTCCAGACTAACTTTTTGGCCTAGGAGCACTGCGCTCCTAACTCTAAAAACTTAGGAGCACCAGCAAAAATTTAGGAGCACCACTGTAAAAATTGGTAGTAAAAGCAAAAAATCTAAGAGTCATTGTTGATCACCTGGAATAGCATATTTTAATACAGTAATATGAAAGAAAAAACAATCTTGCTTTAAATACGGTGAATGTGGTAAATACATTGATGTGGTGGTTCTTGGGGATAGGAGGACAAAAGTTTTTTTGCTACGGCCGGCTGCTTTATTCAGACTCGACTCTTGTACCTCCAGCCTTGTCAGGCATGACTGTTGACGAACAAGTTTTTAATGTCCAAAAAATGAATTAATCAAACTTGCAACATAAGGATTATCAAAATGTATTCAATACTGAAACCAAGTTACACAGACAAAAAAGTAATTATGCCTTCTTATTGTAAGAACAATGAAAAATAACTGATTAATCCCAAATTACCATTTAAATTGAAAAAAAAAATAAACCACAAATAAGTATAAAAGTACAAGTGTCTGACAAAATGGGTGAAATTGAACTGAAAATGGAAATAGTGCAGGCCGCTCTCCAACACCAAGATCGTATCTCAAGAATGTTTTTTTTTCCACCCTACCATTTTTTTTATAAAGGCCTACTTGTTCACTGTCTCAGGGGCTGCAACATTGTTGTCTAAAAAGTCATGTTACAAAAGTTTTGTTACTGCCTACTGGACCTCCACTTATCATGCTGTCATAGCATATCATACCATACCATACTATATCAAGGAGGTTATTTCCTATACATGAAATCTCCATGGCCAAACCAAGGCTCTTTCTTCAACCTCCTTGGCCAAACCAATATATATATATATATATCATGTATACTCTCAAATTTCCCTATCTGTTTGGACAAACTCACAAAGGGAATACAGTAAATAAAGGTCCAGTGGAAAAACATTTTTTAAACCTCCTTGGTGCATGTAACTGAAGACAGACAGACACATGGCAGACCTTAATGAGGTGTGACCCCCCTGCTGACCATCCCTGTCAGGGGAAGAAACTGATACCTGGCAGGGACAGCCTTTTCCTGCAAAGATTCTACTTGGCTGGATGATAAATGATGATTAATTGTAAGAGGTCGCACTGTGCGACTGTGGTTACAGATCTGGTCGCACCAGGGGAATTCTACTCGCATATGCGACCAACTTGGTCGCAGTCAGGAGCCCTGGATGATGATGTGCATTTTTAACAATTCCTTTCACCCCCCCCCCCACCCACCACCCCCCAACCCTTCAGGTGTGCAATGAGAACTCCCTGTTCAAGAGCGAGGCACGTTACCTGGTGAAGCGGCGCGACCCTGAGCTGTGGGCCACGGTGCTGATTGAAACCAACGAGTACCGCAGGCAGCTCATCGACCAGGTAAGGGACAACATCTTTACTTCTGCACAGCACTATATATCCTTCTGTCATCAGGCTCTTACTTCCTGGTGTGATATGACATTAAAGAATTGCATGTCAAAATGATGGAATGACAAGTGATTTGTCATATTTCCCTTCATTAGCAACAAGATTCATAATGATGGATACTGGACAGAATCTTGCTTCTGATCACTACCATTTTTTAGATATGCACGCACATGGACAATATGACTCAGTATTACATGCATGTTTTGCAGCATTTAGTACAACTTTGTAGTTTTTAGTTGGGGGTGTTAAAAACACTAAGTAGTATCATACATCTGCTTGGAGAGTGCTTTGCCTAGCCTTACATTTGGTAGACAAAAAAAGACACTTAGAAGTCAAAAGTTGTGCTGTTTTTAAGTGAAAGCACATCTCTTCCAGGTGGTGCAGACAGCACTATCAGAGACCCAGGACCCAGAAGACATCTCTGTGACTGTCAAGGCCTTCATGACCGCGGACCTACCCAACGAACTGATCGAGCTACTGGAGAAGATTGTTCTCGAGAACTCGGTCTTCTCGGACCACAGGTACGCTCCCCAAACAACCGAGTTGCATCCGGTGTTGGCACGTTCTGTCCTGATCACTTCATGTCTGATACTATAGTCTTTGTCTTCTTTGTGTGACGTGGAGGGACCATTGCATGGCATTGCCAGCATAAAAAGCACCCTACAAAGTTAAAATGATCTTATAACCATCACAAAGCTAAAAGAAATTGATTGCTTAAACTATGCGGTGGTAAACTGCTCCGTATATTATGAAATATGTGCACACTTTGGTTTTAAGGTTTTAGATATAAAGCTTGGGAAATATTATTTTATAGATATAACAAAACTGCAAAAAGCATGGCTTGTTAACAAGTGTTTTATAAAAGGCCTTTCTTGCACGATTGAACTAATCCTGAAGATGCAGTGCTTCCTCTGTGGTCATGCATTCCAAGTGTGTGTATGTGTGGTTGTGGTCTTTCTTTTTGTCAGCGTGTGTCTTGAGCCACTGCACCGCTCTCTGGATAAAGATATCACAGTGACTGTGTCTGGTATTGAATCCTACTCTTTATTTTCTATAGTGAGCAGGGGACACTCTCTGCACACAGGTAACTACTAGGCTGGAATGGTCCGGACTTGCCAAATCAACTTGTTCCTCAACTGAGAAAAAAGGAAATATTGATTGGCACATTTGAATAGTACTTAATTTGATTAACTCCATTGCTAGTTGATACCTGTTTGCCATTAGTGTCTCCGAGCCTTTTATTTTGTTTGAACAGTAGTAAACAACTGACGAGATCACAAGCATAATCTACACACTGCGGAAAGCCGACTGAGAGGTTGTACGACCGACCTGTACCCTCCCCACCAAGGGACAAGTTTTTGTTTTGCCAAAGTTGCCCGTACCAGCCTAGCGCTTGTTCCTTTTTCTCCCAAGATTGAACATGTCATTTTTGTTTGTGTGTGCACCAGTGATTTCCTCCAAATGGAAACTTTGCTTTTTCATTGAAGTGGGTTTTCTTGGCATCCCATTTGTGAAAGTCCTGTTTTTGTTGTGTCTGTCTTTCCTCTGTGTTTAAGGCTTTAGCTAAACTGGTTTTATTTTACCTGACAGGAACCTACAGAACCTGTTGATCCTGACGGCTATCAAGGCTGACCGCACGCGTGTCATGGAGTACATCACCCGCCTGGACAACTACGACGCTCCCGACATCGCCAACATCGCCATTGGCTCGGAGCTGTACGAGGAAGCCTTCGCCATCTTCAAGAAGTTTGACGTCAACACGTCTGCTATCCAGGTACTGTGATGCACCAATTCTTTTATTAAGTGTTTCCTGACAAGACAAGCAAAAGATCTTGTTCATTTTGGACGTGACGTAGATAAGATACATGCATCATCTCACTTGTCTATAGGGTTTTTCATGTAAGGTTATATGTATCAAAACTGGTAAGGCAGTATTTGCCAGCAATTGCAATATATTTCACTCTCATGCCACCCAGATGCAAAAATTGACTGTTCCAAAGTCACCCAGGGATAAAAATGGACCAGTCAAAAAAGAACTACATTCCAAAATCATCCCTGTCCAAAATTGAACTTTCTGCAGTCTATCTTTCCCCTATGCAAGAATTGACTCTTCCAGTGTAATCAAAAGAACAACTAATCTATTCTTTTGTTGTCGTTGCTTGCCCTAGGTGTTGATCCACAACATCAGTAACCTGGACCGTGCGTACGAGTTTGCGGAGCGCTGTAACGAGCCGGGCGTGTGGAGCCAGCTGGCTCAGGCCCAGCTGCAGCAGGGCATGGTGAAGGAGGCCATCGACTCCTACATCAAGGCTGACGACCCCTCCCAGTACATGGAGGTGGTGGATGTGGCAAATAAGAACGGTCAGTATCTCAAGCTTCCAGCAACAGTTGAAAGTTGTTATTCATAGGGCAGATCTTCGAATCCTGCCTGGCATGGTTTGGCATTGTGTATTTGTAAGATAAGGACGTAAAACGGGTACTAGCCGCACGAATCTGGGAGCTTCAGGCAATAAACCTTGTAAAAGAACCCAACAGACTTATTGAGAAGTGTAGAGGTGATCTGGTTCATTAGGCTGAAAAGCATGAGCTGTAGCCTTATTGCACTATTAGCTATTGAGCTAGCTAGGAACATCTTTAGAACACTGTTTATTTTGCTCAAAAAGAGTTACAAAATGAGTTGCGCATGTAGTGTGTTACCAGCACCTTAGAGTATTTCAAACCTTTCAGAAATGTTCTGAAACAGAATTTTTTTTAAACACTTCTCAGGAAACTTCGAGGACCTTGTGCGATACCTGCAGATGGCGAGGAAGAAGTCGCGTGAAGCGTACGTGGAGACAGAGCTGATCTTTGCCTATGCCCAGACCAACAGGCTAGCCGAACTGGAGGAGTTCATCTCCGGCCCCAACACCGCCAACATCCAACAGGTATGTATGACTCAACTTCTCATCAATTCTCCTTTATATAGTCTTTTACACAGGTAAAGACTTTTTACATCTATTGTCTGATCCAAAATCGTAATGTTTTGCAATGTAATTCTTTTTTAAATGAATTGGCTTCAGTGTCATATGCTGGACTGAGCCATTGGGATGGGGTCGAAACCTGAGCCATTGCAATGGGGTTAAACCTGTCATTTTAATCATTTGGCTGTAATTCTTTAAAAATGCCAGAGTCAAACTCATGTTCTTTTTTTACTCAAACAAACCTGACATATCCAGCTTTGCAGCATTGTTAAAAAGTTAAGGTTTTGAAATTATATTGATGTGCTGTTTTTTCTGGTTTCGCCATAATACACTAGGATAGTGTATGTACTGCCCTATTTTGTAATGAAAGTTTAAAACACAATTGTCGTGTGTGCCGTTGGCAGGTTGGCGACAGGTGCTATGACGCAAAGATGTATGATGCGGCCAAACTGCTGTACAACAACGTGTCCAACTTCGGGCGCCTGGCCTCCACCCTGGTCCACCTGGGCGAGTACCAGGCCGCCGTGGACAGCGCCCGCAAGGCCAACAGCACGCGCACGTGGAAGGAGGTGTGCTTCTCGTGTGTGGACGGCGAGGAGTTCCGTCTGGCGCAGATGTGTGGTCTGCACATCGTGGTGCACGCTGATGAACTGGAGGATCTCATCAACTACTACCAGGACAGAGGGTGGGTGGACTTGTTACTGTTAACTTGTTTTATGAAACTTTCTTGCAATCCCTTGGGTGATTGTTGGAATCCAGCTTACTGTATATTATAGCATTTTCACTTGCTTATTTGACATACTCATAGACTGGTGAGAATTTTGGACACTTTATGTTATGACAAGGATTGAAAATTTGATCCTTGTATACCTTTGTGTTGGATGAAAGTTTTGAAAGCATTATTTAATGATAACTACCAACACAGATGAGCTTCCATGATAAGTTGTGGACTCATTTGTCTATGTTGTACAGATATTTTGTGGAACTGACTTCAAATTGTGAAAGAAAGCATGAGATGTTTGACACCAGATTAGTAGGTCAATGTTACCAACTGAATGTATATACCCATCTCAATCTGTACCTTACAGTTGTGGACATGTCTTTTTGAGAGATATTTTGTGGAAATGACTTCAAATTCAAATTCAAATTCTGTAAGAAAGAATGAGATGTTCGACGCAAGATTAGTAGGTCCATGTTACCAACTGAATATATACCCATCTTAATCTGTACCTAAGAGTTGTGAACATGTTCATGTTGTACAGATATTTTGAGGAACTGACACAAGACTAGTAGGTCCATGTTACCAACTGAATATTTACCCATCTCAGTCTGTACCTAACAGTTGTGAACATGTTCATGTTGTACAGATATTTTGAGGAACTGACTTCAAATCATGAAAGAAAGCATGAGATGTTTGACACAAGATTGGTAGGTCCATGTTACCAACTGAATATATACCCATCTCAGTCAGTACCTAACAGTTGTGGACATGTTCATGTTGTACAGATATTTTGAGGAACTGATCCAGCTGCTGGAGGCTGCCCTTGGCCTGGAGCGTGCTCACATGGGCATGTTCACGGAGCTGGCCATCCTCTACTCCAAGTACAAGCCACAGAAGATGAGGGAACATCTGGAGCTCTTCTGGTCACGTGTCAACATTCCAAAGGTGGGGAACATATAGGCTGAAACTTGTGTTGGAACAGTCCCCATCTGCTAAGTTTGTAGTCTAAAATTTGTGTTGTTACAGTCCCCATCTGCTAAGTTTGTAGTCTAAAATTTGTGTTGAAACAGTCCCCATCTGCTAAGTTTGTAGTCTAAAATTTGTGTTGTTACAGTCCCCATCTGCTAAGTTTGTAGTTTAAAATTTGTGTTGTTACAGTCCCCATCTGCTAAGTTTGTAGTTTAAAATTTGTGTTGTTACAGTCCCCATCTGCTAAGTTTGTAGTTTAAAATTTGTGTTGTTACAGTCCCCATCTGCTAAGTTTGTAGTCTAAAATTTGTGTTGTTACAGTCCCCATCTGCTAAGTTGTAGTCTAAAATTTGTGTTGAAACAGTCCCCATCTGCTAAGTTTGTAGTCTAAAATTTGTGTTGTTACAGTCCCCATCTGCTAAGTTGTAGTCTAAAATTTGTGTTGAAACAGTCCCCATCTGCTAAGTTTGTAGTCTAAAATTTATGTTGGAACAGTCCCCATCTGCTAAGTTTGTAGTCTAAAATTTATGTTGGAACAGTCCCCATCTGCTAAGTTTGTAGTCTAAAATTTATGTTGAAACAGTCCCCATCTGCTAAGTTTGTAGTCTAAAATTTGTGTTGTTACAGTCCCCATCTGCTAAGTTGTAGTCTAAAATTTGTGTTGAAACAGTCCCCATCTGCTAAGTTTGTAGTCTAAAATTTGTGTTGTTACAGTCCCCATCTGCTAAGTTGTAGTCTAAAATTTGTGTTGAAACAGTCCCCATCTGCTAAGTTTGTAGTCTAAAATTTATGTTGGAACAGTCCCCATCTGCTAAGTTTGTAGTCTAAAATTTATGTTGGAACAGTCCCCATCTGCTAAGTTTGTAGTCTAAAATTTATGTTGGAACAGTCCCCATCCGTCCAAGTTTGTGGACTAGGTTTGGGGGAACGATGAAAAGAACTACAACTAGGAGGCCTGTTTGGGAGACACCATGGAAACAGACATGAAGCTAAAACAAAACAGTTATGTCTGGAACCATGGCTTGATAATCAGTTTTCAGTTGATGATGGTTATACGTGGTCATTATTATACATAATGCTGTAGAAGGCCCGATTGCCCCAAGGCTCACGTTGTTGATCAGTCAGTATGCCACAAGAAGTACAATTTAGTCAGGAATCACAAAAACGTATATTGATGAAGGATATTTAGAAAGTCAAATAGAAGTTGAGAATCCGAAAGATGACAAAGAAGGATAGAGCTCTGAAATACATGTAAGTATTCCTTAAAAACTTGTGGTATTGTAACTAAGGCTGCTGGGTATTTTTTGATTGACAGCCCATCTGTGATTGATTGACAGGTCCTGCGTGCAGCAGAGCAGGCTCACCTGTGGGCGGAGCTGGTGTTCCTGTACGACAAGTACGAGGAGTACGACAACGCCATCGTCACCATGATGGCTCACCCCACAGACTCCTGGAAGGAAGGCATGTTCAAGGATATCATCACTAAGGTGGGACTTTTTGGCGACACCTCAGGGGGGAAGCATTGATGTCTTTTCTTTCCACTTAACTTATGGTATTAGTTTTAACAAATGGTATCTCCGCTGTGAAGTGAAATGAATTTACATTTTGTGCTTTTTATCGTTGTGAGCCCTGGAAGGTTAGCTCCATTTGTGGATAAGGGTTATTTTAAGAAACTCAACTCAATTATTTTCTTTGTCTTCCAGGTTGCAAACATTGAGCTGTACTACAAGGCACTGCAGTTCTACCTGGACTACAAGCCCATGTTGCTGAACGACCTGTTGACCGTGCTCACGCCCCGCATGGACCACACACGCGCTGTCACCTTCTTCCAGAAGGTACGTCTTAAGCCTTGTCTGCTTATTCATATGTGACTACTTAAAGACAAAGATGTGGTGTAGTATACTCATTACCATCCTAAGGAGTTATTGGTCATAGATCATAGAACTGGCAACCCATTTGTGTGTTATACAGATCAGACCTGAGACCTCAGAGGCGAAACATTTCTTACAGCATTAAGATCACTTTGATGAAGGAATTCTTAAAATTGCACAGATCCATTCCATTGTGCATAACACACAAAAAATACATTTGCTATGCCATATGTAGGAAACGAGTTGATTTTTGCATACTATGAAACAAAATGTAGCTCTTTATTCATGCTTATGATAAAGCCTTTTGTTAATTTTTAATCAAGCATCTTTCACATTTGTGAAAATGAATCTTTATTTAATATGATCATAGTGACCTTGAAAACAAAGTTGTTGGGTTACTGTATGACATAGACTAGTCTGATGCTATTTTTTCCTTCCCTGTCCCATAGGTTGGCCATCTGCCCCTTGTGAAGCCATACCTCCGCTCAGTGCAAACCCACAACAACAAGGCCCTAAACGAGGCCCTCAACAACCTGCTCATTGAAGAGGAAGACTACCAGGTATCTTACCTTTTACATGGTATAACTCAGTTGTATTGGTTACTGTGCAAATCAGCATGTGCTGCCATGTGTTGTTAAAGGTCCTCTTTCAACTATTCTTTTTTAATTTGTTACTTGCAATTTTTTTTATAAATGTACTTATAAAACTCTTAAGAATCAACCCCAACTGTGATGCCAAAGAATATTTATGCCAGCTACACAGGTAGAAGAAAAGCTCCATTTTACCAAGATATCTGGAAGAAAGTGAATTATAATGTATTGTAATGTAATGAAATGTAAAGTATTGATGTATGCCTTCAATCACTTTACTGGTTGTAACCTCGCTAACCATTTAAATGACTCACCCACAGGGCTTGAGAGCATCCATAGATGCGTTTGACAACTTCGACAACATCGCCCTGGCCCAGAGGTTGGAAAAGCACGAGCTGATCGAGTTCCGGCGGATATCAGCGTACCTGTTCAAGGGCAACAACCGCTGGAAGCAGGCAGTCGAACTGTGCAAGAGAGACAAGCTCTTCAAGGTTTGGGTTTATGTCTGAACATTCGTGATGCATTTGAGGTACAAATTTTACTAAATAGTTCAACCAAGAGCCACCGTAAATGGGGCAGAGAATGTTATTTTCTGGACAAATGTGTTGATACTTTAGAGGTCTTTTTTGTAAAGATGTTCATGTTTGTTTACCAGGATGCCCTGGAATACGCAGCCGAGTCGCGAGACACGGAAACGGCAGAAGAGCTGATCGCCTGGTTCTTGGAACAGAAGAACCACGAGTGCTTTGCGGCAACCCTGTACACCTGCTATGACCTGTTACGGCCAGACGTCATCCTAGAGCTGTCCTGGAGGCATAACATCCTGGACTTTGCCATGCCATTCTTCGTCAATGTTATGCGGGAATACATTTCAAAGGTACATTTCAAAAATCTTTTGCTCCACACATTGTATCCTGAGTATAGAATTCAAGTGTCATTCAAATTGAAATTAGGTTTTTGATATTTGGAAGTGCCTGGTTTAATGATAATCTTTTCTCTTTATTTTACAGGTTGACAAATTAATAGAATCAGAGGAACAGAGGAAAGAAGAAGAAACCACAACACAACAGCCAATAGTCTATGGTGAGTTTAGCGTATAGTGTGGTGCCCATCTCCATTGCCTTAGCCCTTGGGCCTCACAACTGTGTAAATCACAGATTATACTACTGCAGAGGTTTAGTCCACTGGTAGCACTGTGTGTTCAACTTTTATTCTCTTTTCCCATAAAAACTTGATGCTAAGCAGTATATACAATTTTTTTAAAAGTCTTATGTATGACTCTTTGAACCACATACAAAGGTGTGATGCTCAACCCCAAAGCTTTTGCTGTGATTCCCCATTCTAACGACTTGCTTTTTGTTGTACCTCAGGTGAACCCCAGTTGATGATCACATCTGGTCCTCAGATTGGTGTCCCCCCACAGCAGATGCCCCCGGGAATGGTACCCGGCATGATGCCAGGTGCTGCACCCATGCCAGGTGGCTACCAGGCACCTTACGCCTCCATGTGAGGGGGACTGCAGAGTCAGAAACACACCTCAAATAGTCTATGAGATATCTGCCCATCAAACCACAGTTAGAAAGGTGACAACTTATGCAGAAGACTTGTGATTCGTGTCCAGAAGTGTTATGAAAGAAAGCAGTTGGTTTTGGTAGTTGATATGAAATGTAAGGGAAATGAAAGCGGACCAGAAAGAGCGATCAAGTGGCACCTAGCCATAGACTATTGGAGGTTTGGTATATAAGCTATCTGTAGATGCAATATACAATATGAAGGTACTACTAACTTAGGAATTAAAAGCATTTGTATCATTCCTTGATTTGGTGCCAGGGTTAGCCTGGCCATGATGTGTATTGTGAAAAATTTGGATGCAGCTTGAAAAAAGATACAGATATATGTGGGATCGATGAACAATCAACTTGTCATTCTGAGTTTGTTACTGTTGTCCGACACATAGCTTTAGATGAACGTCAACTAAGCTTCATCAAGTAGACAAGAAGGGTGTAATTGTTAATTAGGAGATACAATTTTTAGGCAGTAGGGATATGATGTGAACGTTGGGTGTATATGGAAGTATGTTGGAAGAAAATTGTAAGAGGATCTGAAAGAGGGCACAGAATCACCTGTGATTGTACATTATAATACTTAATAGCAAATTACAATGTAGTATTGTGTTGATGGGGAGGGGGGCACCTATTGGGGAATACTTAGTGAAAAGGCTGGCAGCTACGCCATTTAATATCACAAAACCAATTAAACAGAGCGGATTACTGGCTAATACGTCCAGAATTTTTAAGTCCCGGCAGTATATGTAGAAGCCCATTAGTTTTATACCAGCATTGTGATTGAAATCGCGACAGAGCATTGGCATGAGTAAAACATCATCAAGCAACTACTAACATGCCACATTTCATACACTTCTGTGGCTGGTGGTGCTTGTCAACTAGTAGACTTCATGACAGAAAGGCTGTAGTTTGATGCACAGGCACTGGTCACTGCCACTTGTTCTAGTCAAATCATGTTCAAGGTACAGGTAGTATTGAAAAATACCCTCCTTGCCACCCCGATATTGTTTTTTTTACCATTACATACATTGCTGTACCAAGATTGGGTTTTTCATTTTATGACACAGCAAGATTCACTTGTGCACATACTGTAGTTGCACTCTGACAAGTCAAAAGGTGACAGTGCATGTGAGACATCTGTGACAGTGAGAGGCATGTAATAGAAGATGAAACTGTTCATGGCCCTAATTTCATCTGAATGAATAAAAAAAGCCCCATACCAACAAATGTGTGTGTGATGTGTTTTGTGACTGATATCTTTATGGTATTATTTTCTTGAGGTGTAGTGAATATTTTGGATTGAGACACAAAACAAGTGCCCCGTGTAAAAAGGACTTTCATGTGTATCATTTGTCAAACCTCTGTACATATAAGAACCCAACACTCATCAAAAAGAGGCACATAGGAGTAAAGGATGTAAAGTTCTTATACAAAAATGTAATGCAATACAGTCATATGCATTAACAAAGTTACTTTGTGGCATCGTCAGTTCCTGTGGTAGACATACATTAGAGGCTTCATAATACCTGTAAGTTAAATATGCACTGACCTTGCATACAAAAATATGTTACACATTACATCCAACTGGTATAGTTCTGAACTTCATGAAATACCATTTCACTGACAACAGATTTTGTTACAAGAAATACCAAGATTCCATACATATACATGTTAGTAGAGATTGGACAACAGCAGATCGTCTTGCCAGGAGAATGCAGTACAGACAGCTTATTTTAGCTGCACAATTCTCTCTTAAAGCATTGTGTTACTCCTTACATAAAGGAGAAACAGATTATGTACAATTATAGCCTGGAAATCTGTTGTATCTGTTGTTTGATCACTTCAGAGTAGTCTGGAATCAGTAAAAAGATTATCATTTCAAGTTGCAGGGTCCTCTGTAATGGTGTTGCAATAGTCATAAAAAATCAAATCCTTGATATACTTCCAGGCTAGTATAGTATAGTACACATTGGACCCTAGGTTTGCTTTGGCTCTTTCTTGTCTACAGTTTTTGGTATTTTCTGTGAACTCTGTGTCTTGAGTTGTGTCTCTGCGATCTCACTCAGAGCCTTCTGTATCTGTTCCAACAGGACCTCTCCTCTCCTCACCACATCTTCAAGTTTACGTGCCGCATCTTGGTTATCCTGTTCAAGTCTTTGTAAGCTCTGTGCCTACAAAACAAAGCACAGGAAAGTTGTGTGGTGAATGCCTTTAAGTCTGCAGTATTTCAAAACAAGAATTTGCAGTATTTCTGAGTTCATCATTCAGACAGTAGTAACTGGAGTAGCAAAATTAGAGTTCCACAACCTCATACCTTCGCCAGATGATGTCAACCTTCAACAAGTGAGTTTTTCATTGATTATGTGAAAGAGGCACTTATTTGGCCCAAAATTGACCAATGCAGTTAAAAACAAACCAGCTATGGGTGACAAACTTGATGACTCCCTCTCAAGAACTATCTACCTCAATACCACAGCACGTCCAGAACACAAGATATCAAAAAATAAAGTCTAAAGAGTATTAAGTTTATGACAGAACAGAAAGTGTAACATTACCTGTAACTCTGCAGTAGACTCTTCATTCGGTAGTGAGTCGATTAACACATCTATGTCCTTGGCAGTTCTTGCTATGAGCTGGGCAAAAAGCTGTGTATATTCTGGAATGGAAGTAAAGGCAAATGTTAACAACAATAAGTATGTCTTCTTCTATGTAATACAGAAGTGCAAATTGGAAAACAACATTTCAATGTACAAGGTGTTGTCAGTTTGGTTGCAGTACTTTGTTGTCAACTGTGCTCCATTACAGTATAGAAAATGTTAACAAAGTGGTCTACTTTACAGAATTCCCAAGGTACATAGGTAAATATCCAAGTGTTAAAGACATTTTTCTGAAGGCTACAATAACAGCCATTATTTTAGTAAGGTTCCGTGTCTGGGAGAGTCACACCCGCCACACTTATCGAAAAGAGTAGGGGACCTTCTCGGTGGATCAAACCACTCCGGCTAAATGTAGTAGGGAATTTCCCGAGCAGCCTCGTAACCCCTGCTTAGCATATTGAGTCAGTTAGTCGAACATGCTGTTTTTCAAAGCTTGATGTTCCTGACTTAGGGAGAAGAGATGCTGCCACAGTGAGCGTAGTTCAGTGCCTAGAAGTGCCTTGCACTGAGCAAACTCGTTAAAACCAAAAAATGGTCAAACATGTTTTGTTTATGTCTCAGGGGCCTTTGACTTTGACCTGCACAAGTGCACATGGATTGGTGAAATGGCTTATTAGGAAGAAATGATGTTACATAGATGCAAAATGTATTGTATCTTGACAGATAATTACCTTCTTGAGTGGCAACTTGGTCCTTGTCAACTGGAGCTACAGAAGGCATAAGGTTTGTTAGGAAATGAAAACAAATTATGAACACTACCGAGCATGTAAATATATATATAGGATGTTGAAGTGGTTTCTACAGAAAAGAGCAAATATGTATTCACTGTATCCAAGCACATGTTTAGCGACTGGAACTGTGGGTAATATGTCAAAAGCATCGGCCCCTAATAACTTTTGTAAATTTTCTGGTTTGGATCTTCTTCTTTCAATTAAGGCAGCTGCCTTCATCCTGCTGAAGATTATGCTGCCTATAGTATGAAAGTCTACTGCGAGGCGTGGACAAGAACGGAGTATTGTATTTATAACGGGGCGGGGGGGAACGGGTGGGGAGGAAACAGTTTATGTGTTATTTGTCGCGATTGGCATAACAATGTCCAGCCATGCTTTGTTTACATCTAAGGGGTCTTTACCTTTGACATGTTACCCACAATATTCCTGTCGCTGCACATGCGTACTCGGAACTGTGAACATGCTTATAAGTTTATAACGTTGTTTTACCTGCAGATTTGTCAAAGTCAGGGAAGTTACTAGCCGGTGCACACTGCTGGAGGATGCCTATACTGTTACAGAAATGTTCTCCCATCTGGGAAAAAGAAACGAATACAATGTACATGTGTATATAAAACCACATGAAATTTGGTCAACCTGAAAATTTGATACAAAAAAAGTGACAAAAGTTTCAGGTACTCAACAATAATTTCCAATACCCTCGTTATTATTTCGACACGTTTTATCGATTCTACTACCTTCCCCAATTATCTTATGTTATTTTTGTCTCCACTGTCTCCTTAACCTTAAAGAAAACGAACTTTAAACGTTACCTGGTGCACAGCATCTTGCAACTGTGTAAGTCTGTCAGCCATGATTGATTCGACAGCAACTATACGCAAAATAATAATGCATATTGAATCTACCAGATGATACCTGATGATTCATATGTGAAGTAGGTGTCACCTGTGTAGTCACTATTTTGTCACTTTCCATATGTCTACACTCTCATTTATACAAAAATTTACATTTTTGTGTCATTTTCTAACATCTTGCATTTTTCGATATGATGCGATCAGTTGACCCGTACCCCGTGAAGGTTAGCCCATGAAACCCCTAATCCGGTCTTTTGCGATTCCGCCATAATTTCTTTAGTAGCGAGCACGACGTTTCGCGTCTTCAGGACTTAAAAGTAAGTATTTTTAAGGGAAATCTGTGAATAAAATTGGTTTGCATCGATTGTAGAAATCACCGAGACAATGTTTGTGAAGTTTTAAGGCTTGTTGTATCTGTATCGTGTACTTTAAGCGCAACTTAATTTTACGCGTGTACACATGGGACCACAAGCATGGCAACTTCGCAGACGATACTTTGAACAAGTGCCATCATGCATACCGGTGGATCTCGAGTGACCAATATACGCATATAAATCAGTGACTTACTCTGTTATGAACCTGTCTAAAGAAGATAAAATGAATTTATGGCTGTGAATGTACGATTTGCACTTGTATACTCTCCGCCCCCCTCCCCCAACACACGTGTTGGGATTGGAAATCATACAATTTCAATGATAACAATTTTGGGGGCCAAAACTTTTGACCATGTGTAACTTTCCAAAAATCAATATACACCATAGCCCTACCCTAATCAAAGCTAACCCAGATATGCTTAAAATTCCCATCCAGATCACATAAATTATGTATGAAATAATCATCTGGTGTATTTTGCCAGCGAGTAGGTACCCAGTATGAGTAATGAGGCTGTTTAACGTGGTCGAGGCACCTCCTCGAGCACGGGACCCCCGTTTTACGTCCCTCCCGGAAGACGATTTCGTGGAAACTTCGTGAGGCTACAGCAATTCGGACGTCCTTGGTTGGTCCCCCATCCAAGTACTGTCCGGACCGTCGCGTTGCTTAACTTCCGAGATCGAGGGATCGGGTGTACCAAAGTGCCACACGGCCGTAGCAATGAAATGATTTTTCATGAAAAGTTGAAATTATGCTAGATACCCCTGACTAGTCCACCCATGGCCACTCATCTCCGCTGCCAACACTTGATTTCTGTAATGGTCCATCCCAGGGGTAGTACGCAACACATGATCAGTATTGACACGTTCTGACTTGTTCTCCAGAATGCGTTACGTGGCCGCATATCTCCTGGCTGTCTTGGGTGGGAATGCCAACCCCTCCGCTGGCGACATCAAGAAGATCCTGGGCAGTGTAGGCATCGACGCCGAAGATGAGAGGCTCAACAAGGTCATCGGTGAGCTCAAGGGCAAGGACATCGAAGAAGTCATGGCTGCAGGTAATTTCTATAAAAAGCTCCCGCCACCTATTGTGGGTTTTAAAGGTATCAGGACGACTCGGCACCTGGGACAACTCGTCCCCTGTCAATTGGGACGACTGGGCACCTAGCCCAGGGACAACTCGTCCCTTAGCTTAGGACATGTCTGCACCACATATACTCAGTACAATGTACATCATTTGTGTAATTTGGGCTCGTAAAACACTTTTAACGATCTTGGAGCTCTAGTCGATCTCATGACTATAATTTTCACTTTGCTAGGCAGATATTTTCATAGCGTCGGCAAACTTGGGTGCGCTCTGAGCGGAACCACTGTGACCTTGTCGGCCCCGGCTGTCAGTTCACCCGAGTCGGCTCAGAGACTACTGGATTACATTATATAACTGTTACTAGTAGGCTAAAAACTACATGACATTATGAAGCATACACTAAGCTTCTTGGTCTTTGTGAATATGCTCTGTTTCTGTAACGTTATATTTCAAATAAAGCTTACTCATATTTTGAGTGTAACTTTTGAGTGACACTTCCGGTAATTTTGTTGCTCGGAAATGTCCAAAACTAAGGTGCCGAGTTGACCTGGGCTGGGTGCCAAGTTGTCCTGATTGTTCAGGGGCCCAGTTGTCCCAGGTGCCGAGTTGTCTCGGAATCGGTTTTAAACTATTTATGGTGATAAATGCTGAAGGTACTTAGACATCCAGGTAGTAAGATAGGCCAAAAAGCAGTTACTCAAGCAACTGGACATGATTCTGAAAAGTGTCAGACATTTCAGATAAGATCAGTTATCTTTCGTCAGTGACACTGAAGCGATCTGGATGGAGAGCAGGTTTTTATATTCTATGAATTTTGATATCCGTCAGATCTCTCTAGTATCACTTACGAAAGATAACAGATATTACCTGAAATGTCTGATCGTTTCCAAATTCATATCCAGTTGCCTGGGTAATTGCTATTTGGCGTATTCCTGGTACATGTACTGGAAAAAGCCAGAAAATGGCAACTTGTGAAAGACAGTTCAGTGATGAGTATATTTATCACCATCTTTCGGCTGAGCTAAGATGCTGATATTTTAAACTACCCTGAGATCTGTCAGACAGATTCGTTTTAACAAGATGTGTTGCCATACTTTCTCAACGGTACGATTAAATTCTGTGCTAAAACATGCCCCTCGTGAATGGAGTCCTTATTGTAATGAGGTAGACAGGTAGACTACCAATAGTTGCAATGACATTAATCAAGTTATGTCTGCATTTTCCCAGGCCGTGGCAAGCTGTCGTCCATGCCATCAGGTGGCGGTGTAGCTGCTGCTGCAGGTGGAGGCGGTGCAGCTGCAGGTGGTGCTGCTGCCCCTGCTGCTGAAGGTACGAAACCCTGTAGATAACCACTGATTGTGTTGAGCTTTCTATGACATTCTAAGAGGTTTGAATCGAAGTGTACAGTATACATGTATATTTGGTAGCTGCTACTGTAATTGTAGAAGGCAGCATGCTTTGGGTAGTATTTTTCACTACTGCATGCCCCCATTAGAAGAAACCTTACTTCTTGTCATTCCCATTTGTTTGGGAAAAAAATGGTGCTTTTAGAATAGTAGATAGTTATAATCTAAATGGTAGTTTTTGATATCACATTTGGACTGATGACAGTCCATCATTGTAGTCATTTTCTTCTCTCTGTGTGTCTCTCTTACCTCCACCACTACCACAAAGCAAAAAAGAAAGAAGAAGCCAAAGTTGAAGAGTCTGATTCAGAAGACGAAGATTTTGGCTTTGGGTTGTTCGACTAGCTACATTTTGTTGTTCCCACTAAGACATGCCCTCCGGCAAGAATTTCTTGTGTTGGTGACATTCTCTTCCAGCTGTTGGTGTATTTTTTGCCCCAAGAAAAGTGGTTTGTTGCATAAGTAGTCTTGGCAACATGTACCTTGTTGCAGAAAATTTCTGTTCTCAATCATGTCGTACAAAGACTTGTGAACATGATATTGATGGCTCTACGTGTTATTTCTGTATTTGGTGCTGATGATTCTCTTTTTCTTATTCCATTACAGAAAAGAAGGAAGAGAAGAAGGAAGAGTCAGAAGAGGAGTCCGACGACGACATGGGCTTCGGACTGTTTGACTAAACACACAAGCTTACTCCCTCCACACATGCTGTATATACTGGACTGTAAAATACACTACAGTTTTTCACTGTATTTCAGAGATGTGGAGAAATAAAAGGGAGAAAAAAACAATTGTGTTTTGCTTCTTTGAGTTTGAAGTCTGCAATATTATCTTAGTTTTAAGTCCTACTGTACATCTGTATTAGCTAACATCCTGGTCTAAAAATGGAACTGATATATATTACCAGATTCCATTCCCATGGCCCCTAGGTAGTATTTCTGGTAGAGTCTAGGTCACTGGCAGCTGGTTTAACTGTTATACTTCAGCTGTTATACTTGTAATGTATTGTACATTAGTTTTGAATGGGAAATTCGACCACTGTATAATACTGGTTTCCTGGGTATCATCCCTTCAAAAGGATTAAGCCAGTCAGTGGATACTTAGGTTACAACGGAGGATGGTACCCATGCCCATGCTAACTACTGCTGGCCATGAAGTAGCCTGCCATATTATAGCTCCAGAGTCTCTGTCCTCTCCAAATTTGAGAGTAGTGTCCTTGTACCAATAGGGGTCTTTTACTAAATTTTATGGATGACTCAAATTTAAGGAAAGGGGGAAATCTAGATTTTCAAAATGGACACCATAAAAAACAAGAATTGAAGCAACAAAATAAGGTACCACAGTCAATATTTATGTATTTCAGAGGTGCACAAAGTTGACGCTGGTGTGGTGGACTTAACACACAAAGTTGACTACTATAGTAATGGCTACCACATCGGTGCCACTGTTACTATCAAACCAGTTACACTTCTTCAACTACAGTCATGGCTACATGTTCCTCATTAGTGTCAGTTCCTTAAGTACAATCAACTTAACCACACTTTATTTTTGTGCTCGTGTGGAAAGTCAAAGGCAAAAATTAAAATTTACTTTCTGTGGCCTAAAATACCTTCATCTAGTATGATCTGATCTAGTATACTCATGATTACACTCTATGTTCAGGACAACACATGACATGGCAGGAATCGTGTGAGGGTCTAGGTTAATCATTATGATTTGAGAATGGGTCATTATCAAAAGAATGACCTGGTTCTCCACTTGTACACTTAAACAAGTTTGGCCCCAAACAAGTAGGGTAGGTTTTACTTTCAAGGACCTTGCTGGCTAAAGATTGAATACAGTATAAACAGTACACTACATGTAGCTACTTTATTCTCCTTGTTGGATTATATGTCCATACACCTCCAACTGTTAAACCATTGTTTTCTCTTCTGCACACTTCATCTAGCTCGTACTCTGCAACTTTGCCAAGAAGACTTTTTGCTGGATGTTCCTCAAATGAAAACCTCCTTGGATCTCCTATCAGTATTTGACAAGAAGGGTTTAAATGCCTCAAAGTCTTTAACCAGTCAGAAACATCTGAAGCAAATTCTTCATCATAAAACATGTCACCGAGAAATATAACATCCCATTGGTGGAGACCTTGACCAATCAGGTTTTCCATAGATATCTCCAGGTTGACACAGTTGAGTTTTGCATTCATCTTGACAGCAGTAGCTGCAACTGAACAAAACATCAAAGGTAATAAGATTATGGTGTCAGTAGATTATATTACAATGCATTACATGTACCAGATTGCAAAAATTAATATGTAGTACAGGGAAGAACGGACGCTAAACCGGATAGTGAGTGTGAGGGAGTGTTTCGAATTACCAATTGTCTGCACTATCCCTGTTATGAAATTACAGCAGTCTGTGACGCAGCTAATCAGAGCTCAGGCTGAATACTGTAAATGCATTTAAGTTCGCAGGGATTTACTTTTGCGGTAGCGGGAAAATGGAGTGCTCACGGTTCGTTTTAAGTTCGCGGTAGTGCCATAGACTAGTCATATAGTATGATAGAAAAATGGTTGTGGTGGTTTTATTCTTAAGTTCTCGGTGAAGTTGCCACTGTGAAAACCGCAAACATTAAACCACTGCGATCGGAAGTCTTTGCGGCAGAGTTGCTTGACAGGGTCGAAGCTGTTCGCTGTTTTCGGTAGAAGGTTCGACTTGCGGAAGAACGAGAAGAACCCTACCAAACACGTGGCCCAGAAAACCACGTGCTTGGGCTGAGTGAGGTCCAGCCGCGTGTAGATGGCGCGTAGAATGTCCGGAGTGATGGGGAGCTTCTGTGTGACGCAATCACCATGGATACGGCGAATACCGCGCAGCGTGGTTTGTAGAAGCCAGTTGTTGTACAGGGGGTTGCCAAACCCTGCCTCCTGGTGCAGTACGCGGACAATGTTTAGGTAGTTGACGATGCTGCTGTACTTGAGTGTTCTCGCTAGAAATACCGCGTACCGGCACAGAGTTTTAGTTGTAGCTGGGACAGGTACATACTGATGATACAAACAGAACCGCAGGTACGCCCGCCGCTGGGATTTGTACGTCGCTTTTGTTGATTCAGCATAGGTCCGTGAACGGTAGAAGCGGATGTCGGCGTCTAGGGATGCTTCGCTATCCAAGATGCCTGTGGAGGCAAAATAGACAGAGTTTTAGTGGAAACATGTGGCAGGTCACACTCGACTCGTGTTACATCCTTATTCTGGTCGTGCCATTGCTGCAGTTCACATTTTGCCCGGGTGGCACACGTGGGATCGGTTAACCGCGACAGGGCGTCCGCGAGTGTGTTATCTGAGCCTTTCACATGGTGCGCCGTCAAGACGAAGTTGTTTGCCGCTGAGTGCCAGAACAGTTCGCGAATGTGGGGCATGAACGCGGGTGATGGGGACGTGCCTTTATTGATAGCACACACTGCACTGTCACTGTCCGCGAACACGTGCACCCGTTTGTTTGCCCACGTGGGTCCCCAGCGCCGCACCGCGTGAAGAATTGAAAACAGTTCCTTTTCGTTGATGTGACACTCACGCAGGGAGGGGTCGTCTAGAGTCCAGTTAATGTAAAACCAATCTCCATTGAAGAAGCCCGCTCCCCCGTCGTCACACGCATCTGTGTTGAGTTGCTCTGCGCTGATGGGTTCGCTGTCCAGGAAGTAGGACACGCCATTGAAAGACTTCATGAAGGTTTCCCACCACTCTATGTCCGCTCGCGCTGCGTGTGACAACTTAGCCCTGTGGTTGGGCCTCCGCAATGTTTTAGATAAATCTATAAGCCGCCGCATAAACGTCCGTCCGCCCCGCACAACTCTCGCCGCCCAATTTAGTTTTCCCAGTAGGCTCAGGAGTTCCCGCTTCGACACGCTCTTCCGCCCGCAAGTTTCGCGTAGTAATGTCCGCAAGTCATCTAACTTGTCCGCAGGTAATGACAGAGTCCGCTCTACCGCATTGATTTCCACACCCAAGAACGTCAGTATCTGTGTAGGATAGGTGACCTTACGCCAGTTGATCTCAAAGCCCAGACGCACGAGCAGATCGATCAGTGTCTGGAATGCTAGCAAGCACTCGTCGTATGTCGAGCCGATAATCAGGAAGTCATCAAGATAAACCACGATCGTGTGAAAACCGCGACGTTGCATCATACGTTTGACGGCTTGTGATAGTCTATCAAATATGGACGGGCTAAGTCTTGCTCCAAAAGGTAGACGTTTATCGAACAGATAAGAGTACTCACTGTCACCGTTGAACCGCCACTTGAGTCCCGTAGCGCTGTGATTAGATGGGTGAATAGGCACTGATCTGTAGGCGCTCTTTAAGTCTATTTTGGCCATGTAGGAACCTTGTTGTAGCATTTTTACTGCGTCGTCTAGTGTCTGGTAGCTGAAGCGCTCCGCCTCGGCGTAGTCGTTCAGGGCGAAGCCTTCAGGTCTGCTGCAGTCATGGATCAGTCTTATATCGTCAGATCCCTTTTTCGGGATGGCGCCGAGAGCACTGACTATGGCTGGTTTTGTTCGACTCAGTTCATAATTCCCTTTCCGCATCTCTTCCTTAAGTTGTGCTTCCACTTTACCGCGATGAGCTGGGTCTGTAGCAGATTTGTAGTTGTCGCACTCTACTTGGGTAATGTCGCTGGTTGCCGGTAGAATTTTGAAGCCATTTGACAGTCCGTCTAAGAGGAAATCTTGGTCCTTGTCGTTTCGCAGTTCTGTTTCCCATGTTGCCAGGTTTAATGGACTGTCCATGAGTTGCTATTTAGTGGTCTTCCTGGCGTGTTCGCACTGTGGGTGTGGCTCGCCGCAACCCGGTGTAATGCACACGTGGGCATATTGACATGTGCCTGCCGGTCGCCTGCATCCTCCGGGGTTCTGAAAGTTCAGGCAGATCTCCTGGCCGTCTGAAGTCTTCGCGCGGGATGTTGTGGTCTTTCGCTGCTGGGGCCTCGACGTGGGCACCATCCGGATCCGCAGAAAGCGGGAGTGTAGGTGCTCGGAATCCCTTCCCCAGCGAAAACCGTTACGGTTCTGTAGGATCCTGTACTGGTTGTCGTACAACATGACAGACGGTACGTCGTACACCTCGAACAACTCGGACACTTTCACCGTGTATGCGAGGTAGTCCTCGATGTCCTGCTTGTTGGAGATTTTTCCGGCGCGGATAAGCGCGGCCATGATCTTAGCATTGGCAGCCGACCACGCGGGGATTTTGATCGACTCCAGCTTTGGGCGGGAGCGGCTGGTCCGCAGTATGATGGACGTCTGACCGTCGCGTGCAATCTCGTGGTCGTTCTCAGGCTGGGTAAAGGAGTCCACGAACTCCGGTATAAGTAGGGGTTTCTCACCTTGCTTTGGGGCGCTGTTGTGCAGGTAAAAAGACGCCTGGTCGTCACCGGTCTGCTGAGCTGCCGCTGTGCCGTCCGTCAGGAGACCGTCGATTCCTTCCACCTGGGACAGGAGGTCGGACAGCTCCTTGTCCGCTTTCAGGTCATCCAGGGTGACCGTCGCCTTGGTCTTGGCGGGCTTCGCTACCCCGGCCGCCGCTTGCAGTTTAGTGGTTGCCCTGCATAGCAGGGCGTACTGGCCAACAGAGAGATCCAGTATTTGCAGCATGTCGGTGGTAACACACAGAAGGGCTTCTTTCTCCGCAAGTTCGGCCTTGGCCAAGGCCTTGACCGTAGCTGGGGTCAGCTTCGATGCCTGGGACCATTCTGCAAAATCGAAGTCGGCCATCGCGCTTGGAGAGAGAAGAGGTTTCGCGTCCGCACGCTTTGAAGGGCGGTCCGGGAATGAGCCCCGGATTGTCCCGCCTGCCTGTAGCTAATTAAGCTGACCCTGGTGGGTCCGTGTGTGGTCGGGTCAGCAACTTCTTTGATCAAAACACAAATAAACAATCCCTTTATTATAACCATTAAACCACTGCGACCGTTTCTGCACTTACTGTAGTCATACAGTATCAAATAGGACAGGTCTGCAGGGAAGTGATCAGACAAGTTAGAATTCAAATGAAAGGAAAGCTAATTGAGACTACAGGAGGAAGAAGAAAACAACAGCAAGAAGAAACTGATTTTACCTGGGTCTATGTCATTAGCCAGTACACGTCGTGCTCCTCTCATGGCTGCTGCGATGGCACTGGCTCCACACCCACTGCCCACGTCTAACACAGACTTGTCTTTCACAACACTGCCATGGTCCAAGATATATCTGACAACAAAATACAACAATCCATTAGCTTAAGTCCCCCCAACACCATTTGATTTATGTATTGGTGAACTTCAAAAATACTACATGTAGTACCATAAAATCTTGACTGTTGTGTGTGCGGCAAAATCTTAATATATGAATTGAAACAACTGGGATCTAACTTCTATTTTTCTAAGATGAGTACGGAGTAGATTCCCGGGATTCAAACCCTGGCCACCAACTCAAACCCGACATCGCTGACCACTACACCAAAAGGTCGGACGCCTTAGTTTGTCGGGGCTTGAGCCTCACTGTTACAGAAGTAGTGTTACAGTCAATTTGTTTACTACAGTTTCTTGCATATGAATTTCAAATGCATGTTATACTAACCTGGTCAGTACCTGGCCCCCTGGCCAATAGAAAGCCCAGAAGGGGTCAGTCACAGGACACTGGTCTGCTCTGCTATCCCACAATGCACAATGAGGAGTGATGAGGTGGAGCTTGATCTCAGGTGTCATGTGATTGGCTGTGATCTCAGTATTCCCTTGGATGAATCCGATTGGATCAAAGGAAGGCTTTTTCCTTTTTTCACTGTGACAACTTCTAAAGAGTAAGTTAAGTCTCTGATCCAAAATTTTTGGTTTGAAGTGCATTTTGTACTTTAATACATTCATATTTGAACCTCTTTGTCTGCAAGAAGTGTTCAACTAAGCTAAATTGAACTTAAAGTAAATCCCCCCCACCCCCAATCTATTTTTTTTTCAACGTTCGCTCAAGATTCTACAGTTTTGTAGGATTTCTAGAGCCTTACTTGATACTGTATCGTCTTGAAAATCATCCAGTTTCCTCTAGAAATCCTTATCTCCAAAAGCTTTGATCAAGGAGGTAGCATGACCTTGCTTTGATCGGCATGGCACTGTTGCTGACTCTAGAAAATGGTCTCAGATCCTGAATGCCCAGGAACAGTCCATTTCAAAATGGGGTTGGATTTCTACTCTTAAAAATACTGCCAAAACAAAAACATGGTCACATACAACTTATCTTCATTGTGAATAATTATGATATCCATGTCATCAAAACGATGGGGTATAAACATATTTGGTAGACATTAGATAGCTAACTATTTTTCAATTACACCCCTAATTTACAATGATGGTTTCGTCTGAGGTCATCTGAGGTCAGATTCACCAACAACCCGGAAGTTGTTCAAATATAAAATTCCCGGGGAAAACGAGGCTTTGGGGAAGTAAGAAATTAGCTCTAGCTCCTTGGCTCTAGCTGGAATCCATCTGTGCACAGTTTTTCTCGGCATCTTTTATCAGATTTAGATAATCTATTGTTTGATGCTTGTTTGATAATCTTAGGAATTGCTAGACATTACTGAACTGTGTTTGAGTTGAGCTGAACCTTGAGGAACTTTGACAAGAAGTTGAAGAAGTTCTCCAAACCGCCCACAAGTTTTCCCGGGTTCCCCAGACGTGTAGACATGTCCGTCCCCGACCGAGAGGACCAACTGAACGCCCTGTGGCACGCCTTCCATGCGCTGGATGAGAAGAGAGAGGGCACGGTACAGAAGTCTAAACTCAAGGTGGGTGAATAGCCTAGGGGCGAAATATCTCATAATTCTTGTTTTCATCATAAAAAATATTCCTCTCTAGATCTTCAACTGTATTAAACAGTATTTTTACTTCTTCTACTTCATCTATACTGCATTTAACGTTAACAGTATTAAAGGTACTGGGCAAGTCCGAACTAAAAACTTTAAACTGTTTAGTGATGCTGTGTATGAGATAATCAGACAGCAAAGTCCTCAGAATTTTTTTAACAATTCGCAAATGATCATCTAACGCTTTAAGCTTACAAGTTCAGTTCAGTTCAGATCATCCTCTTACAAATCTTACAAATCAGGTATTAAATGTAACGTTACATGTTACTGAGGTATATATCTGGCTAGCATGGATACCAGAGTACTCCAGCCCAATCTCAAAAATATCTATTGTGTGGTAGATACTAGATTATTATTAAGTTTTTGGATCGGGCTGGTATCCAGGCATGTAGGTTTTATTTAGCAAATTGGAACTGAAAAGGATCAATTATCTCCATTGATTTTTAGGTGGGAAACAGGAAAAGTCACCATCTGAAACCGTCAATTTTTCTCTTGCTGAGTTGCTCAATATATCTGACAGAGGAGTTACTAAGACTCTTAAACAGTTAAACATTGTTTGCAACTATTAGAGGAAGTGAAACCCAGTAGTTGCAAATGGCCAGGTGCATTGAGGATGGAGTGTTGCAATGGCTCATGTCGTTCAACCCCTCTAAATGTCACATCCTCCATATCACCCGTAAAAAGCACCCCATCATAACTCAGTACTCCCTCTGTGGAGAAGCCCTTACCGGTGTTAAGTCCCACCCCTATCTTGGAGTACAACTGTCCGACGATTTGCGGTGGGACACCCATATCAACCACGCCACTAGCAAAGCTGGTAAGGTCCTAGGAGTCATTCGGCGCAACTTGACCCATTGTCCATCTAGGGTCAAGGCCACTTGTTACAAAGCGCTGGTACGGCCTCACTTGGAATATAGTGCCATCGTCTGGGACCCGTACACCAACAAAGGGATACAGGCGGTGGAGGCCGTCCAGCGCAGGGCAGCCCGAGTGACCCTAAATGACTACCGGCAGACTAGCAGCGTGACACAAATGCTTTCAGACCTGCAGTGGCGCCCTCTCTCCGAAAGGAGGAGGAACGCCCGCCTCACCTTTTTCTATAAAGTAGTCAACAATAATATTAACATAGACGCCAGTAATATTCTGAAGCCTGCCCAAGGGCGCACCCGGGGTAGTCACGACTTCAACTTCAAATATCAACACATATTTGCACGCACCGATATCTACAAACATTCTTTTTTCCCACGCACAATTCCCGAGTGGAATGCCCTGCCTGGCACGGTTGTAAGCGCTCCCAACGTTGAGCACTTCCGTGCCAGGCAGGCGGCCTGCCCGCCCTAACCCGGGAGCCTCAGCTCCCCCCCCTACTTTTGCCCCTCGCGGGGTCATTTGGGGGTATCCTATGCAGATGCAGATGCAGATGCAATACAGTGTATCATATTGCCTTCCTCCTTAGGTTCTCACCCACAGTTTGGGCACTGTTGTCTACACCCCACCTGTTGAAGATGTTGAGAAGCACTTTGGTGACCCGACTGTCACGTTCCAGGCTTACTCAGACTTCGTCAGGAAGGTCATATTCCAAGGTTTGTCGGAGAACTCCATTCCAGACTGGAGCAGATTTGATCAGGTACTCCTCAGAAAGTTGTTTACATTGATAAAAGGTTCAATCTCCTTGAAATTTAATGTCTGCATTTTTTGCTTTCAAAAGTTATAAGATATTTTGTGTAAGGGCTTCTTCACTATCCTCTCAGATCAAAAGCTCATAAAGTAGTCTGGGAGGGGGGTCTGGGAGCATGCTTCCACTTTCACTCACTGTTTAATAGCTGGACCTTTACATTTCAACACTATGAAACACCATTTACCACATTTTGAAGTCTTCAGTGTCTTCTTCTTAATTTATAAAAGTTGGGTGGCACTCTTGACAACCTGATAGAAATAATGACGTTTTGAAAAATTTTGATTTTGTCTGTGAACGAGGACAAAATAGTTGGAATTTACATCTGTCACAAGCACTAGCAGCAAATCCCATCCAGAAATTAATGGATGGTAGGGAGAGCTCTGGTTTCATTAAAAAAAGCTTGCTTTAATAGGCCACAACAGTTTAATTTCTTGGTTCATGGATTCGCTCGCTCCTATTTTTTGGAGAAAAAAAATAAAAATGAAAATTACCACTCAGCAAATTTTCACCATTAATGAAACCATTCACCAACTTCCTGGTGTAGCAAATTGGCCTTTATATTATAAGCTCCTTAAAATGTGGGTATTATTATTGCAGTTATATTTTTCATTCATGAAGAATGGGACAAACATAAAAACTGACACTACTTTTGTAATTTTCAACGAACAGGTGCTCTTACTGTACAGTTATAGTGTTTTTGTACTTTTTTCAAGCTGAAAACTTTTTATTCTTTATGTTTTGGATTAGCCCTTACCTTTACCCCAACCATTTTACAATTTTTATTTTTATTTTTATTTTGCCCTCTCGGTACATATTTTTTATGAAAAAATCCGTGAACCAAGAAATTAAATTGGTGTGATCTTATATGTTGAAAGAAATTGGAGTTACAAAATAATGTGTTGAAGATAGAAGTACAGTAGATATTTTCATTATAATGCATTTAGAATGTACATTTGATTTATAATTTATACATTCCAGGTAACTCCATATTTACATATGTATTCCAGGTGTGTTGGCAGATCTGTTCGGGGAAGTACCTGAGTAAGGACCGTCGTGAGAAGACTCTGACTGAAGACCACGCCTTCCAGGTGTGGCAGATGTTCAACAGACTGGCTGAGCCAGACAGGTCAGTCAGCTGTGTAGGGGCTGGGCTATACTTAAACACTTGACAGTAGATGATCAGTACATAGTTGATTAGATTTTCAGTACTGTCTGACAGTAGAAGAAGAGTATAGTAGTACTTTGCTTTTTCGCTTGTTCAGCTTTCATCTCGAGAGAATTACTCCCACATTCTATCTTATTTTAGAATTAAGTCACAAATGAGAGGACACAAGTGAAGGTCATGAAAATGACCTTGGAAAGAGTGTTGCTGGTAGTGGTAGGAGGGAAGTTGATTTCAGCAAGTCCAGCAGCAAGGTTAAACACTGAGGGATGAACAAATGTGCTGTTGAAAGATTAGTACAATACAACGTCATGTGCATAATGTATTAACACAAATATCAAAATCCTCCTAAAAGCTGGATGACTTAGTACATACTTTTTCTGTATTGTAAATCTTGAGGATTTCAGCCTTAGTTTCCGTTCAAGGAAATGTTGGTTTCTAATCATAATTGAACATTCTATCTTCTTAACAACACATTTATTCGTATATAACGTTGGCGTTAGATTTAGGTTTCCTGAAATCATCTTCTCTCTCCACACTCAATCCCACAGTTGTCTTGTACCTGAAGAGTCCACGATCTTGATCCTACTCACATACTTATTAACTTCTGTACAGATATCCATTGGTGATGGATATAGAGGAGGTGCAGTTCCTCTTACAGAAGCTAGTTGGCGCCATGGGTGGACAGTGGGCAGAGGCAGACTTCCAACACTTCTCAGACTCTCTCCCCACCATGTCGGTGTGGCAGCTCATCGCATGTATAGAGACTAAGTACTCGGAGGGGATAGAACCTGAGACTGTGTGCGAAGCTGTGACAGAGCTACACAAGGAATTAGTGCTTGACGTCGTGAAAGAGGTACGTGAATGCATAATAGCTATAATATAATCTCAATGTAACTGTCTTCTGCATACATGTACATAATGTGTATTTTATTACATACATGTATATGTAACCTCAACTCTCATAACTCCATCGGATGTCATAATACTGCCACATGAAAAAAAAAAACATGAATTTAAAGTGTGCCAATGTAGCATCAGTAATCCTCAGTATATACACTTCAAATATCTAGGTGTTCAAGACAATCTTGAGAAGCTCTGTATAACAATTTATTTATGTGGGGGCATTTTGGCATCCAGTGGAATGGTGAGAGTTGATGTTACTATGTAGAATTCTTATTGAATTGTTAACATTTCCTCATGGAATATTGTTACCTTGATCGTAAAATCTGTCTGAAAGAAATGTGTTTTTCACATTGTCTTGAGAAGAGTAAAGAGATTAACTTGTTGACCAATCACAGGGCCTGATGTCCAAGAAGGGCCATGTAAGGACCAATTGGAAGGAGCGTTGGTTTGTGCTGAAACCCTGCAGTTTGGTTTACTACACTGGTAAGGACCAGAAGGACAAGAAGGGAGAGATTCTCAACCCGACTCCATGGAAGGTTGAGGTATGAACATTTGCAGTCCTGCTTTTCTTTTCTTCTTCCATGACTACTTATCCTCCATATACATGTCCTTTGAAATTCTGTATGCACAGCAAAAGGAAAATCACAGAAACTTCGGTAGGAAAACTTCCTTTGGTTTCATACATAGAATAAGAATATCTACTGTCTGTCCAATCCCACTTGCACTTTTGACATTATTCATTCAAAATGCCAATCATCAATACATCATTACCAAATGTGCAATCATGTAGTACTCTTCAGCCCTGTCTGACCCTTTTTTGAAAGGTTTAAAAGTTTCCTTATACATGCACAGTAATTAGCTATTGGAGAAAATGAAGAAGAAATTGAAATTGCTGTTTTAACATGTACATATAGTTCTGTCTCTACTGTATGGATGATACTGATTCAGTTTCAACTCCTTTCTGTCATATGATATCCATGCTCACCTTTGCTTTTTCCTCCTCTTTTTCTCTCTCCTATTAACAGTTTGTCTAAAGCTTACTTCAGGTAAGAGCTTATAATGCACTTTTCCTCTTTTGATGTACAAAATGTACCCGGTACATGTTTATTTCTTGTTGATGTTCAAAATGAAATGACTAATTGATTGGTCATTTCAACTCAGTAAACTGATTATGTTTCTATATACTGATCACATGTGGAAAATATATCTGCCATTGTGACATCTTCAGAGAATAATGATTGGCAAGAAGAGTGGTCTTCAATGTGGTCAGTTGAAATTCTGAAGACATTGTCATAATCTTTTCTTCATAGAGGAGACACACTATCTAGTCAGTATGTATTAGAATAGAGGATTATGAAATGTTACAAACATGTCCTGGAGAGCATAGCCAGGTAGACTACTATGAAGATGCTACAGCAGTTTTTATTTCTTATTGTTTGTAGCTGCTAGGAGAGAAGTCTCGTGAGGGTAAGCAGCGACTGTTGTTGACGGCCAGTGCAAACATGTCGTACGAAATGGCTGCCCCAGATCTGAGAAGCAGACAGGCATGGATAACTGGTAAGTGTAACTTTATCCTACTACCCTCTATTATTTCACATCCAAGGGTGTATTAGCCTAGCCTGGGTTGGGTACCATCTGGGTAGTAGTTCACTCTTATATACTGGTATGTTTGCATCTGCTATCCGTCTTTATCTGTATTTTCTAATCTTTCGATGGTGACATGAGTTAATGAACAAATTAAGGAATGGGTTTCTATATAAAGTGCTCGTTCGAACAGGCATTCCAATTTCTGTTTGAATACAGTGATCCCGGAGTTAATTATTTCAAGTTTCTTGTGACTGACTGGTAGCAGATGCGAACGAAGCAATCAATGAAATAAATTCATTTTCTTTTCCATTACTATTAGCCATTCAGAGTGTGATTGATCTCTCCAAGACTGGATGCTCTTCCCTGGTGAAGAAACATGCACAGAAGAGAAGAGAGATGCGAGAGAAGAAACGGGCAGAAGAAATGAAGGAAAAAGAGAGAAAGAGAAAAGACAGCGAGCTGATGGAGGAACAGAGGCAAAAACTTGAAGAGGAGAAACAAGTCAGTAATCATGAATATTAGTTACTGAATCATTATGTTTTTTTCCAAAGGAGAAAACATATTGCCTTTGCTGGTGTGTTCTTTTTCTTCCTTCCCCCTAGCAGAAAGGGTTTGCGGGAAAGGAGGGGCTGTGCGCAAGGCCTGGCTACCTGAGCATTCTACCTGGGCTGGCTATCACGTCATGCTACTCAAATACCTACATTCATAGCCCCAATTTTTTCACATTCTACTTTGAGGCGAGCCTAATGGTATTGTAGCTTGACAAGGCTAGAGGGAAAACATCCTGCATTTTTTCAAAATTGTTACTTTTCTAGTTTACTATTGCTTCCATTGACAATGTGCATTAAATGTGCAATAAATTTTATCTATTCAGAACCCACACTCTTATTAATAAGTCTGGTGGGTTATTCTATGTGTTTGAGGTGTAGCTCTCCTCAAACACTGCCCCTTCCACTTAACACTTCATCCAAGAGCATGTCCCAAACAAAATGTGAAGCTAGGTACATATACTAGTATTCATTTTCACTTGAGTTGACCTGCCTTTGCCAGGAGTCAATTACTCTAAGCACAAGGCCACCATGCAATGATGAATGCTGTAAAAATGTTCCAAAGTTTAAAAAATTTTCTCTCGTACCAGGCACGTTCCGAAGCAGAAGCGCGGCTGGCTCTGGAGACGGTACTGCGTGAGGAAGAGGAACAGATGAGAAGGGAGCTGGAGGAGATGAACAGGCAACTGGAGAAACTTCTGGAGGAAGAACGGCAGGCCAAGAAAGATGAAGAGATCGTCAGGGCTCTGCAGGCAAAGTATGCAATATAGAGGTCCTTTCAAACTTAAGCAGTGCCTGTCTCCCATAAAAGCACAACAGATTGATATGAAATTTGATGTGACTGTACTGAAAGTTTTTTTTTGCCTTGTGTTTCTCCAAGACTACTCCAAGAGGAGTTTGAGCGTAGGGAGCAGCTGGAAAAGCTGAAGGCAGACCAGGACAAACTGCTGGAAGATGAGCGCAAGCAGCGCCAAGAGCTGGAACAGCAGTGGAGGGAGGAGCAGCAGAGGCTGGAACAGCTGCAACAGGAGAGAGAAGCAGCAGACCAACAGTTAAAGGTAAAATAGTGCTTCCCTTTTCAAATTTTTTCTAAAAATGTTTGACTTATTATCCAATATCCTGAGTCTATACTGACTCTCTTCCAAATATTTTATGGTCTGGACCATCTGGTCTTTTGTGGTGCAAACTAGATATTCAATATAGAATGTCCACCTTTATGTAGACTTGGTATCGGCATTCCAATATAAGGTTAGTCAGAAACTTTGAAGTTAGATTTTGTTTTTCAACCTCATTCAATATCTATAAATGAAATAAATTTCTGGCCAAAATGTTGAGCATCATGGAGTATGGACTTGTCCAGAATTGGTATGTACTAAAATGTCAATGTCTGTGTTCTCCCATCAGGAGGCCTCCCAGAAACTACAGGATGCAGAGGAGAAACACAAGAAGATGATGGCTGCAGTGGAGGAGAGGAAACGGTGGAAGGCCCCAGGACTGGCCAGACCCATCCAGCCAACCGCCCAGCCTCTCATCACGCACAGGGGCTTGGGGGCCTTTACTGAGGGGGAGTTTGAAATCCAGAAGCAGAAGAAAATCATTTCTAAGGACAACGAGCCTCACTCTGAGGAAGGTGGTATGGGAGAGTCCAAACCAGAAGAAGAGGGTGAGCAGGATGAAGTCTTTGATGGTGAAGTTAAGGAGAAAAAGGAGGAGAGGTTGTCAGATGAAGGAATAGGAGAAGAAGTGAAGGAGGATTAGACAAACAACTGCTTTTCATTAAAACAAAGATGTAACAAAAATGATGCAGATGTTAAATCAAAATTGATGCTATTTTCTGACACATATTAAAGTTGGAGTGGTTGATTACCTGTTTTTAGACTGTGCCTGAGATATTCCATTGCATTACTATTGAAGTAGTGTGGTGTCTTATTGGTGTGCCTACCAGTATAATTAGCTTTGCTAGCATGCAAACATCAGAAATGTGTTCAGTATGTTATGACAATGCAATCTGGATGTGACTTGACTTTGACTTTGAGTATTTATCCGTAGAATATACCTTAAGCACATTAATGTAGCTGATAACTGTGTTATGTCCATTTTGTCCTGTTCCGAATGATTCCATAAATTCCACTCCTTCAAGGAAGTTATTTCAACAAAAGGCGTTTGACCTGCACTGTGTTTGTATTACCCAAGGAGGTTCAATTTAAGAAATAGAATTAAACCTCCTGGGTAATGTAGACAATCTGATTGTACCAGTATTCACTGTAAAATTTCCATCATCCATCCATTCATTGCATGGAAGTGGTCAAATGGCCTTGCATTGAAGAGACCTGTTTAAAAACGGACTATCTAGGTTTGTAGATCTGCATTGAGATATTGCACTATAGCATGATGAATAGAGTGTTCATCTTTATCCACTTTGCTATGTTTTTGAAAGGCACTGGTATACAATCAGCACTGTCACAATATTTTAGATATTTAAACCAAAGGTTACATCATATTGTACTCCAAGTTTGTGTAGAAGATACAAATGATATTTGATAGAATTTTTAGAATGCAAATTGTGTCATATTAGACTAAAATGTGTTGATTTAATATATATAACGATACATAGTTTAGTGCCTGCTGTCCACCATTACATGAAAAGGACTTGTAGCTTGCATGCATGTTTCTATATAACAACTGTATTTTTTAAGAAATATTGTGAAAATTGATTTGCATAATTAACGTATACCTCAAATGATTAGAGTAGTCCAAGTTGTGTGACAATATTGACCAAATAAAGGCAGAGCAGCGTATCTCATTTTCTTTCATTTTGCTTTCATGATGATGATTTCCTGACTTATTTTGCTAATTAGAGCTACAAAATACCGGGACCGTAAACAACCACTGAATGCTTCTGCTTCCTACAAGTGAGTCAATCAGAAGTAGTTTTACATAAACATCTTACGTTTTTTTTACAATCATCCTTGTGGTATTGAACCAATGAGAAAGCACCTAAAAAAATGAACTGACTCTTTCCTACTCTTATTTGGGTATAATATGAACTGAATTGGAATGCAAGAACACATTTTTCCTTACAAATTATATGATGCATTTATTCCACACCGTTTCATATGCAACAATTTACCCAACAATTTTCTTCTAAAATTCCCGGCCTTATTACTTATAACATTACCATCCACAGAAATTGACCCAACCTTACAAATCACGCATACAGTAGACACCAGTACAGCACTTTTTGAAACTTTCCACCATATTTGCACATTATATTCTGTAACAATTACAACTAAGCTATAGGTACAAAAGCATTCCGTCAATTATTGCTGACAATATCACAGACATTTGTTCAGTGCTAAGATGGTCGCCTACTTTCTTAACATTTTTCACGTCTTTGCAAACAATTTATACTTTGCATATAATTGCAGCAATAATACAGTGTACATGTTATATTAAGGCTTCAAGACAAGTCTTCAAATTTTTACTCTGAATTGGCACCGTTTGTCATGAGAATTCAGTCTTTAGCAGTGATGGTATTGGTCATGAATTTTGGTTACCTCAATGTATGTGTATCCAATTATTGTACAAGTCACACTGTGTTTAGCTTTCCACAGGATCAAGTACATAACACCTCAAAATATACATAATCAAGGCTGATTATTATATAATCAGCTGAGCAGGTATTTCTGATGTCTAACCTGTACGACATACACGTAACCGCTTGTGGATTTTTCTGTTGTATTGATGGATAGCCAGTGTTTAAGCAAGGAGCTTTTATCAACATGATAAAAGCTCCTTGGTTTAAGTATGAAATATCAAAAGCAGAAAAGTTTACCAGTTCCATCTATAGTTCCTGTATTCACTTTTTTACACATAGTGCAAATATGCTTTGTCTGGTGCAGATAATTTCACATGCATGCAGTAGTAGCAGTCGAGTCATATGGCGTGATCACAGCACCGTTGGGGTTATACCGCCCCTTTAATACATTGTATGTAACCTTTACCAAGGTGCAGGAGCTAGGTGCAGAAAAAGTATTTCGAGTCCCGTAACAGTGAAATTATTATAACAATACCCTTACTCCGACTACTTTCACTTTGTCTTTTGTCTAAAAAAACTTCTCTTGGTCCCACTATTTATTGCAAATGTTCTCAAACTTTTATGCATGCATTCTAAGTCAAATTCAGAGAATGAGAAATTTTGAAAATATACAATGTATTTATGTCTGAATACTAGTACATAATGCTCTGGCACTTAATAATAAACAGGATATGCTTTTTTGAAGGCTACCACCTCTTTCGAAATAGTTAACTCCAAAACAGTACAATTTTATTGGATGGCACATGGGCTATATGTGTGCACCACTCAGGAGGGGAGTGCATCATGAAAGCTTCCACAGGCAAACCTTCCTGTCCTCCCCTCCTGTGACAATGGTACGTCCGTCATCGCTCACATCAATACACGTGACAGCACTGGTGTGCCCGCAGACCCTTGCTATTGGCTGGAGGCCGACCAGGTCCCAGACTAGCAAGTTTCCCGACTCACCTCCGACAATCACCGTTTCACCGTCCCAGAACATACACCTACAGAAACAGGGTGTAGAGTGTTTGGTCAGAATGATTGCTTAACACACCAGTTTTGTACAATAAGTACAAGCAGTGTAAGACCTGATGTTAGGTACTCACTTTCACCTGTCAGTGTGAATGGAGTGAGGAAATTGTTGTAAGGTGTAGGGGTGGGTAAGGTGTATGATGTACCGGTACAAAAAAATTTGTTCTTGTTGGACCGGTCAAAAAAAAAAAAAACCTGAAAAAAATGAGTGGACTGTATGTTGGACTGAATAGATAATAACCACATTATATCGGCATTCACACATTTTGGTGCTTACCGATTCAAGAATAGTCGGATACTTTGCCAAACAGATTCCTTTTTAGGAAAATGGTCCATTGTTTTGAGTATTGCCCATTCACAAGTTTTTACAAACAATTAGGTCCGGACCTGGACCTGATCCTCTGGACCTGAACCATGCCTGTACCTGAATTTCCTGTACCAGCACTCATCCCTTGTAAGGTGCCTTTCCTAAACGCTATAGTATAAAAGGGTTTTAACCCAGAATGATTACAACATGATTAAATGCAGTGTATACAAATTAACAATATCTGTTACCTCAGTGGTTCTTCCAAGTCCTTGGCGCACACTTCGGTGCCTGTGGTCACGTCCAGCACACGGAGGTAGTGGTCAGCACCACACGTGAGCACACGCTGACCCTCCGGACTGAAACTGACCGCATGGATGGACCCTGCAAAATTGGTGTGAATATCATTTTTTATTACGTATACATGTATATCATTAAAGCTTTCAAATGGATAGACTGTTAAATAGACATTACAAAAAATAGTTCAAAACTTTTGGAATTTACAGGCTTCATTTGCCAGGAAAAAACTGAGGACACTATTGTAGGACTGAAATTATCAAAATTTCAACTATTTTGGTCATTTCTTTTTATAACAAGTTGAATTTATCATAAGCAATTTTCATAGCACAAAAAAACAAAGTCATTGTGCCATACAAATGTTTGAATACATTGTCGTAAATGGTAACATCAAGTAAAATTTTTTTCCAGTTTTGGTGGCAAAGTCTTACAACAGCTGGAACTGATCATTTATTTTTACCTGTGTGAAGAGGGTGTCGCGACAGCACGTACTGTGACTCCACGCTCCAGATGTACAGCGTGCCGTCTTCCGTCCCGCTCGCCACACGAGTGTTTCCCGCGTCCATACAGGCGCAAACCACACCAGAGTCGTGGTCTAACTCTGCTGACAGCTGCAGCTGTTGTTTCTTAGCTCCGCCCCCAATTTTACTCTCCCACAACTTCACCGTGGAGTCCCAAGATGCGGAGACTAGGAGTCCGTCTCGGTACTGAATGCACGATACCGCGTCATCGTGGGCGAGCACGGTGTCCAGGATGTGTCCGTACTCCACAGAGTAAACGTAGACGTTGTTGTCCCAGGATCCGATGATCAGTGTTTTGGAGTCGGCCATGACTTGGCACGAGGACAGCGCCATGTTGGAGATGGAGATGCTCCTCTGTTGTCGCTGTTCTTCCAGAGAGTACATCTTCATCAGGGAGTCCTGCAGATGATATAACAAGGTTAACATTACATACTGTAAATATAATCACTTGAAGATACTATGAATCTTATCTTTAAAGAGGTTAATTAGCCAAGTATGAGTAAGTTAATAGAGTAATTCATCAATCAGTGACTCTTGAAAACATGTAAAACATGTGGTTTACATGTTTTCAAGAGTTACTGATTGAAGAATTACTCTATTAACATATAAGCTTGAATACAAAAACAAATGCTACCAGTATACTATACAAACTCTAACTTGAACCAAACATCATTCTGAAACAAATTCATTTTCAAAAAAGGTTTTCTGGAAAATAAGGTTCATCCATCCGTGAACAGTTTCATCAGGTTGGTACGTCACTGAATTAAGAGACTCTTTTTTACACTGTATATACGTATGTAAATACTTTTCGTTTTGTGACCGCATCTGAACTGTGAGCAGCGACATCTGTCCTGCAGTACAATGTGAACCAGTCAGAATTGCCCTGAAGAAGGTGACAGACGGTCACCGAAACGTCGGTGAGAATAAAGCACTGGTTTAGGGCTGGGTACCGGTACAGAAAATTCAGGTCCAGGTCCGGTTCAGGTCCAAAGGATCAGGTCCAGGTCCGGACCTGAACCTGGACCTGATTCAGTATGACTCATACCAATGGCCCATTTCACTACAAAGAAATCTGTTGGGTGGAGTATTAGACTTACACTGGCGTTTTAAAATCCTACAACGCTATTTGCAACTGTGCAATTGGCTGTAAAATTTAGTAGAAATTACTATAAACTCTACTCTACTTCACTCGTTATTTTCTTCCACCTACAAGCGCCAAAACGTGTGAATGGCTGATAAAATAATCTGTCAATTTTCTAATCGGTCCAACATCTGGTCCACCTAATTTTTTCAGGTCCGGTTTTTCTGGACCGGTTCAATAAGAAAAAACAGTTTTGTACCGGTTCGTTGTACCGATACCCAGCCCTACACTGGTTGTGTAAAAAAGAGTCTCTTTATTCATTAAAGTTCATCCAATATACCCCAAAAGACTTAACATGGGCCAACATTGTAGCAACTTGTCTACAGTCTTCATTACAGCATAATGAATCTTTCTACTCCTTGAATTGCTGCATTGTGGCATTGCAAATAATCAGGGAAACAAGGTATAAAAGTTAAAAGTTAAAGTTTGCCCATGCATCTACAGACGCGTAGGGTGGCGCCCATCCCCACTTCGAAGCCCTTGGGCCACACATGTGCAAGCCACTACAGCAGGGGGCTGGTCCGCTGGTAGTGATGTGTGTTTAACTTCCATACTCTTCCTCATTAGTGCTGAGTGCTTAGCAGAGAAAGCAGCATGTACCATTTTTAGAGTCGTTGGTATGACTCGGCCGGGAATCGAACTCACGACCTACCGAATGCAAGGCGAACACTCTACCCACTAGGCCATTGCACCGGTTAAACAAGGTATGGTCCTAACATTTGCTCTGTTTGGATATGTAGAATAATTGCAACATCTTAGCCCCCAGTAGCAACCAACCTGAGAGACAGAGAATATGGTTTTCCCGCTGGGTGCCAGTCGTACTGCGGTGACCGTGTCCTTGTGTAGCTTGTGTTCATAAACAGGCTTCAGACCCTCTCTACCCTCCCACAGCGCAGCAAGATGGCAGGATCTTGTCGTTGGAACTCTTGCACTGGAATCTGTGGCGTCCGTTCTGGGGGATTCTGATTGGCCCCCCGATCCCATCAGAACAGAGTCTTTTGTACCAGGACTCTGCTGGAACCTCTGTGGATGGGGACCGTGGAAGAGTTGTTTGGGCGTCTGTCCAAACTCCATGATCTGTGCTTCTAGCGAGAGACGCTCGTTCGGGTCGGTGATGCTGTCCAGGTCGACGACGCCTTCGTACGTTAGGTGGTAGAAGACGTTGTACGCATTCTCTGATGCCTCTCCCCGTTGCTTGTACCTACATCATACACATCATAGATTAGAGAAATTTCCTTTTATCAAGAATTTCTACAGTCTAAAGTAAAAGTCCTATTCCAACAAAAGTTTTCATCTAGAGACTAGGAAAGAAACAACACCTTCTGTAGTGCTGTCCTACTTTTGGAAGTTAAGGCAAACGCAACATTCTAACGCAGAACAGACTTCACAGTATTCACCCAAAGATGAGGTCAATCCACTCGTGCAAGCGGCTGGAAACGTAGTCGCTCTCGAGCGCCTCACGGCACTTCTGAACAAAGTCGTCATGGTCGGCGGCCCACGGCGGTAACTCCACATCCTCAGCCTTTGTTCCATCCTGCCTGGTGCCAAGCTTCAAGTGTTGTGCATTGACCTGATGATAGATCAAAAGGAACTAGTAAAATGGATCTTTCTTGGACATAGATTTCTGTAGTCCACTAATGATATAACTATGACTCTGAAGCACATTACCATGAATACCACATACCTGCTTGCATTCATGTATACAAGGATAATATCCAATTCCATACATTTACATCCAGATACTAGTACTCACGGTAGTAGTTGTTACATTCCAGTCAAGGGGTAAATGGTATCTAGTAATAGTTGACTGTTGGTAACAGCTTTGTCCCTGATCCTGATGAATATATTTAGCATACAGTTCATCAGCCAGCCATTGCGCACTTTAGTAAACAAGAATTTATAAAAGAAATTATATCAAAATTTTCTTTTTTTTTCAGTGTTCACACAAATAACCTGTAGTCTTCAAATCTGTAAAGTCCAAGTACAACATAATCTTATGCTACAGAAATGGGTGTGCATGTATTTTGCACATGATGTTGAAACAGTTTTCTGGAGAAAAAAAAATAGATAATTTTATACCGACAAGGCTCACCAAAAATTGTCCTGAAGTCTGGTAGAATTCTGGGATGAGTTCCTTGACGTCAGAAGCCCCCGTCAGGACGTTGTTCCACGTTTCCTTGATGCTGAGGAACATCCGATCCGGTTGGTCGAACCTCCCGTTCTGCAGACACAGCATGTACTCTGGCGCCACCCGTACCAGGTAGTACACCACATACCCAGGTGTGGAGTAATGGCTGCCGTACATGAACTTGGGCTCGGGCATGTCGTGGTAGCGTTCCAACGTCCTGTGGAGACGCTCTGGGTTCAGAGCACCAATAGGCTTACTCAGATCACGGTAGGTCTCTGGTCGAGACAGGTCCAGATTTGCGCTGGTATAGTCCGCTACAACCCAGGGAAATACGGGATACTGGGTCAGGTCGTTAAAACTTCGGTCCGCCATGTTGTTCAGGTACATAAGATAGTCGAAGTTCGACATGACGCCACTCTGCCAGCGTAGTGTCGCGTTTTCCTGCCCTGTTTCCGCCAGCGCGACGTCAGGTTGCGTGACGATGCTGTCGTATAACTGGTCTCGTAACTCCTGTTCCTTCAGCGTCAGGAATAGGTCGGATTTCAGACCGTCCTCGCTGCAGAAGATTTCCACTCCTACCTGACGGAGCAGGAACCTTCGTTTCACGATCCTCTTGATGTCAGACAGCTTGATCTTTAGGACGGGATACGGATCGATGTTGTTGAACGGCTGGAAGTAAAGTCGGGATGATGTAATCATGATGCGTCCAGGGTTCACGACAAGCGGATCGATCTTGTCCCCGACCATTTCTACTACGATCTTTTCGTACAATGTTTCTAGCCAGCTGGTGTTGAATGGGACCCGCGCTTGGCGAGACTGCACAATCGCTGCGATCATGGAGTTCTGGTCGGCAGCTGTTAGTGTAGACGCTCTCAACAGCTGTTGCATCTGAGGCAAAACGTCCTCGATCATCACAAAATTGAGAGAAAACAGATACTTTTCTTTCTTCTTCTTGAAAACGTACGGCGCGACTATATTACCCTCCTTCATCTGGTACACTTGGGATGACTCGATCAAGATGACGTTTCCCGTGGCATTGATCCGTGATGTTACCGGTCCCTGCCACTTCTCGATCGCCGTGCAGCTGCGCAGCGGGAACTTGAGCATGGGCAGCATGACGTCCTGGGGGTCAAACACGACGGACTTGGAACACATCTTGATCCGTCCTCTCGTTTTCCTGCGTATTGCCTCCTCCTCTGTAAGTCCATGGGTGTAGTAGAACACACCAAAGTCTTCAAAGTAGATCTCACCTTTTGAAGCGATAGACAAAACAATATAACTATAAGACAACTTACAAACATATGCTCTGCCTTTGTTTTCTACATGAGCCACACATGGGGCAGACCCGGGACACCAGCAAGTACACAGTACACACAGGGTACGGTCAGGGAAACGAAGGATTTCTAATTTCAGATTGATGCTTTCTATAAAGCTATCGTTAAATACATAGATATTATATCAGAAATGAAATTCAACAAAAGTGCAAGGTATAAAAATTTTTGTGTTACTACATCTGTTTAAGACTCAAAGTAACCTTGTGGAAAATCTAAAAGAATTTACAGTTGTTACTTTATCTTACCTGGATCCAAAAGCAGGAGTGAAAATCGTTCCTTCTGTTGATCACTTCCCTCTCCTCCAAAGGCCATGGCGACCTGGGAACAAATCAAGGTATTCCTGTTCTTGAACTTTATTTGTAGCCTGGTATCCTGTCATAGTATAGCTCCCGAGTCTCTTCTGTATTTGCGGAGAGGACAGAAGAGACTGGATACGAGGCGTATGTTCTTATACTTGTCAAAGAAATAAATGTACATTGTAGTAGGCCTGTATCCTAAATCCATCTAGCAAAATCACTTGTCAAGTATTCGGTATGGGCTCAAGTGATCAGGGGATTCAACGTGTTTATTTTTTTTTTTTTTTTTCTCACCTTGTTTAGGCAAGGAGGGAGGTTGAAAGAGGGTTCAACCTCCTTGGTTTAGGGAGGGCGCAAAAATAAATTCAACCAGAGAAAAGCAACTTTCCCTTCAAGCTATTACAAAAGCAACCAATTTTATCATTTTAACGTTAACGATGCTATTGTGAGATAAACTGAAAGCCAAAGCACAGATTTAACTCGGACAATAGCTGAAAGGGGGAGGGGGGCTTCAAGGTGGCGGCACACAGCATTCATTATAACCACGCCCTCTCGATAGCAATACAGCCAAATACTTGAAGATAGAATTACTCATGTGAACTGTTGGAAAAGCCAGCAAATGTGCACCAACCTGTTAGGAAGGAAAACAGCAATCTTATGGAGAGTCCAGGACTTGAGGTGCACGATATCACGAGCGCCTTGTGTGTGCCTTATGAGGAAGTGGATGCTGCAGTTCTGCTAACTTCTGCCAGGGGGCGCTCGTAACTGGTCAAACTATTCGACTAACTCACAAAGTGACCAATATTGTCGAGGCCTAATACATGCAACTTAACGTAGCCAACCAGAATCCCAAACATTTCCTCAAACAAAGAAAAATCCCTGTTTTGAAACCTCGGTAAGAAAAACGTTCAAATTGGCGCACAGAAAGGTTAGAGATACTACTACATAATTACCTTTGCTAGAATTTGTGAATGGGCAATACTCATGATCAAAAGAATGGTCCACCTTTCTACAAATGAATCTGTTTGATGGAGGTCAAGGGATAGGTGAGGTGAGGTGAGGTGATGGAGCATCCGAGTTCTAGTGGCGTTTTAAAATCATATCTCCATGTAACAAACACCATTATCATATTAATGCCTCTTAGACCAAGTTTGGACTGTAGAAACTTGGTAAAAAATGACTATCAACTCTCATCTACTTCGCTCTTGTTTCTTGGACCGTAACCCCAAAAGATGTGTTGAACGCCTTCCGGGTACTGTAAATGTTTTTAAGTTCGCGGGGATTTAATTTCGCGGTAGCGGGAAAAAGGACTTTTCGCGGTGGATTTAAGTTCGCGGTAACACCATAGACTGCAATCTAATATCATTATAGAAAAATGTTCGCGGTGGTTTTAAATTCGCGGTGAAGTGGTCACCGCGAAAACCGCGAACATTAATCCACCGCGAACATTTCTGCATTTACAGTATTGCCGATGTAATTATCTGTTCATGTCACGTGATCGGTCCAAAATCCGGCCACTAACTTTTTAGGTCGAGTTTTTCCGGACCGGTCCACTTACCGATACCCACCACTACGGTCGACTACACCGTATTGTATCATAATCAGTATAGTCAGTTTTTCGATGTAGGTTAGACATCCAGGTAATAAGATACACCACTCAATCATTTCTGAGGTCCCTATCATGTGCTTCTCTGAGATATAGGGTAGGTAAGGTAGGTAAGAAAAGATCCATTGAAATTCAATTTGTCTGAATTTGTCTTGCATGTTGCCTATTGGATCCATGGGCAGCTAAAATTGTCTTCATTCTTAGATAGGGTATAAAAGGGTCTTCCAGTGATCACTTCAGTGTCACTGACGAAAACTGGACGGTGGATTCCAGTTAAAACGGTTTGACCGTTTTCAAAGCCATATCCAGTTGCTTGAGTAATTACGTTTTTGGAGCATAGTCAGTTCGTCAGTTCGTATAACTAGACGATAACCAGACCATATAATCAAACCAACCGAGCATTTTCAGTCTGCTGTCGCTAACGTTGCACGCGGTAAAATGAGTCGGCACTTTGTGTATACAAAAATGCTGTTCGACATTCGCAAAGCGTTGTTTGGAGCAGTGCTGGTGATGCTTCTAATGTATGCTGGTTACCTGACTTTGACGGATAGTGTTTTCTATAGGATAAATGGTAAGTTTTAAGTTTGCAGCATTCAAGACAGCACTGCATTTGTGTAATTATAATCATGCGCAGGGTAATACATTTGTACGCCGTACCGATACCCACCCCAGTCCCCTAACAGTGATAATTGAATCATAATTGTCGACTACACTCGATTGTACAATAATAACTTAATTACCCTGTTGTAGTCTGACGATAACCTGGCCACGTAATCAAGCCAGTCGGGCAACTCCGCAACAGTAGTACCCATTTGGCAGTTTGCGGTCGATCACGGTACACGCGTTAAACATGAGTCGGCACTTTGTGTCTACAAAAATGCTGTTCGACAAAGTGTTGTTTGGACTAGTGTTGGTGATGCTTCTAGTGTGTTCTGGTTACATGACTTTGACAGATAATGTTTTCTACAAGAGAAATGGTAAGGTTTTGCGTTTGCAGTATTCAAGACAGCACCTGTGTTTGTAATTATATGCGTGACTGTGTCATAATAATCATGCGTAGGGGTGATACATTTGTAAAGGAAAGAGACCCTGATAAATTTTGATCTCGTCGTATTTTTATGTACTTAGAGTTAGATTTCCCTGTCGGTTTATATGATATCATGTAGCAATAAGCAAACATCGTAAACTCATAATTCCGTCGGATACCCCATAACCTGGAGTATTAGGAACCCCGGTAGTAATTGGATGGTAACCCAGCCAAGACAAACATGAAAATTTGAATGTATTTTTCAGCGTCTAATTTCGAGATGGACATAGAGACAAAGAACCCAGTTGCCCGTACCCACCGTCACACCAGAGAGCGGGAGGGAGAAGTGGCCTGTGTGGTAGAACCTGCGCTGACGTCCTGCGGAGGAATTGGGTTCGCCTCGGTACTCCTGCAGACGATAGATGACCTCACTACTTGTCTGGTATGTTAGTCATTTCTCAACACACTTGCTTACTTACGGCAAAAAGTTTACAATGTTTCTGTTACCTTTCTTGCGGTTTACCCTGAAGTGGAAATTTTGTTTAGTTCTAGCGCTTGTTTGGCACAGTGTACTTATATCTGTATACGTAGGTTTGAAAAGGGGTATGTTTCAGTAAGACTAGTTTGTTAGAATTAGACAAGCCTTTGCCGAAATTTGCAATTCTTTGTGCCTTGTACAGCTAGACTTCGCGTCTATTCATCCACATGATAGCTGGTACATATGGTTGTACGGTTGTCAAATCCTGTTTTCCCTGAATGAATTTTATTGCTCAAAAGTATTAATCACACAAAGTGCTTATGGCAACCAACAAAACCTACTAGCTATATAGATAATATTGCTACGAGGCTACAGAACAACAAAATATTATCGATAACAGCAGTCATGTTACGTGTATATGTGATCTGGTTTCGCATTTGCCATATGAATTCGATTGAATAGATTAATAGATTAAATAGATTAATAGATTAAATAGATTGTAAGGTATAATCACTAGTATCTCCATGCTCAGTTCGGAATAGATTTTGTGGAAGATTCACTTTCAAGTTTAATGTGCTAGATCAAGCTGGCAAGCAACTGTATCATTAGCTGAAGGTGACAAAACTAGCTAAAAGTACAATGGTTTATGTCGATTATCTGACCCTTTCTACAGGCGAGAGGCTTCACGCCTACCGTCATCTGGATGGCATGTGACTCATGCGGACCGTCAGGACCCGGGAGAAACTACTGGACATGGTACTTTCAAGGTAAACTATCAATTAATACATATCGATTAATACATATAACGTTAACACATGTAAAATCACATTTTGACCCGACTGGTTTAAACTTGGAAATGGTTGTCTCTATTGTTTGTTTGTTTTCATTTAGATTTCTCGTAGTGATAGTCTTTTCCTGTACAATGGTAGTATCAATTTTTCCAGTAACGTACAACATTTTCATTTCCCTTGACAGCGATCAACCCAGGTATTGAAAACCGAACAGATACGCGTGTCTGTATGGGGATCTCCAGGGAATATTTCGACTTGACTTCGGTAGGTCGACACTTTTTTCTTTACCGATTTTTACCAATTTTGTCTCCTTAAATCGAAATCATCCTCATGTCATAGATACTTAACTTTTTCTAACTTCAGAACAGTTTTAGTATCACATGCGACATATATTCGTACGTAACATTATATTCATGGACCCTAACAGGCTCCGCGTATCGCTAGTCAAATAGATGCAGTAGAAATTGGACAAATAGAGGGGATAGTGTGCTAGGGGAGTCGGCTGGCCAGAGGAGTCAGTACTCTCAGTGCTCAGTGTACGGATTCCTCTGGCCGACCGACTGCCCTAGCACACTAGTACTATTCTCTCTGTTTGTCCAATTTCTACTACTTCTAACTTGACTACCGATATTCGGAGCCTGGTAAAGGCTGTATATTCGCGATCTGTAATGAGTTCACGACGTCAGCTCTCCAAGCCAAGAACATAAAATCGGTGCGAATATTCCACGATTTACAGTGAGCTACTGCTTCATTCATATCTCTTCACATTCTTCAGGCGTACCGAACCCGGCCAGGGGCGGAGGGGAAACTTGTAGATTTCAGGTTTGCCGACATGGAAAACCAGATATCATCCTACTTCCAGCCAATCACAGCAGAGATCCGCGCTCTCGTCAGTCACGTCATTTCCGGTTACGTCAAACCCGCTCCCCGCGTTCAGAAGATGGTGGATATATTCTATCAATCCTTCATGGCGGGACGAATCAATATAGGTACTTTTAAAATCTATTTTTGGTGTGTTTATTAATTTCTTCCATTTTTCTAACTGGACGGCGTTACGACATTTGCCAGCGTTCAACAATTGTCTTGCGTTCCATTATTGTCGATGACTCCGATGGATCCTTTGTTGTACTGTTTAAAACTTTAAAGCCACTCCTTGTAGAATCAAAGATTTTCCTGGTAAAATTTCAGTCTCTCCTAGGGGAAATCTCCCCTGTGACATATACAATGTATTTGTGTTTGCATATATGAATATACAAACACTTTAAGATGAGTAAGACTATGGTTTCTTTCCTTTTTTACTAAGACAGCTGGAAATATGGAAAAATGAGTACAATTTGATCTGTCCATTAATTTCAGGAGTCCATGTCAGATTATTGGAAGAGCACGTTGAAGAGATGACTATCATGGGACAAAAAACGCCGAAACTACAAGATTTTCTTCGAACGACAAAACACATCATGGACGACATCAAGGCTGAGAAAGCTGACAAGGAAATCAGAATCTTCCTCGCGTCTGATCGAGATGACGTCATTACATCGTTTGAAGAAGAGTTTGGGAAGGACACTGTTGTACACACCTCCGCTTTTCGGGGAATAGAGATGGACAAAAGACTAGGAGATGGAGTTTGGGGGCGTCATCTAGGTGACCAAGTATTTATGGACATTTTACTGATGTCTAGATGTGACTATCTTGTCCATGATGAGTCTAATGTAGTAGCTGTAGCGTACTATTTCAATCCTGAAATTCAAAGTTACTTTGTCAGTGGGGATGCTTCAGACCACAAGCGGCTCAACGGACAATCACGTGACAGCCCCGTGGAGCTCTTCCGACAGGCTGTTGCCAAGGAGACCAGCATCAGCTGGGACCAATTGGAGAAGCAGAAAATGATTAGTTTAAGTATTACTGATCCGAGTATGTCAGGCGATGATAGACAAGAAATTGTGGAGAGAATGAGGTGTTTCGTCAGGAATGTGAAATGGAGCAGGTGTGGTCGGGAGTTTGCAGCGTCCAAGAGAGAGAATCTGAGAGCTTTGATGGGTGTTTAAAGTCTAGATTTGAGAATTTGCTGCACAATTTTTTTTGCTAATGGCTATTGTCACTGTCCTGGCTGTGAAGTATGCACATTTCAACCGAATGGTATCCCAACCAAACTGAATTTATAAGTATAACTGGGCTGTATTTGATTTTATCACTAGTGACGTTATGTATATTTGATATTAAAAGAAATACCTTAAGATTTTTCAACACAATCAATTTCATTCTTAAATAGCTTTTAGTCGCAATATTGTCGAACATGTTGATTACGGGCTCATTTTCTAGAAAATGTTTAATCCTGTTCTGCTGTTAATTGAACGCACTCGCACCAAGGGAATTATCTTTTATTGAATTTATTCTATGTAGTCCTTTTTGCTCCATTCTGTATAACCGAACAGACAACTATAAAATAAAGTCTGGTCCAATGTTTCTAAGTAGTTTGTAATGTTATTTATCTTCGTCAAAAATATCTTCAGTAAATCTTTAATTCTTAGGCTGTGTGAGGAGGTTAATGCCTCTCGCCAAATTTGATAATAAACCCTGTAATACATAACCAATGGGTAAGAAAATGATAAGTTGTCATTTTTTGGCTATGGTTAAAAAAGGAAATTTCCTAAACAAACAGGTAATTTTCACTGAAAGGTAAGCCGGTTTATTTTTCGAAGAAAAAATGCCACTTTTTACATTTCAATGAGAACGAGTGTTCAACCCAGTCACTCCGATGACTGTACCTTATAATGCACAATGTAATCATAGGTAATTATGTCAAATTTGTCAAATTACAGGTTATAGTCCTTTGAGAGAACCGATGGCAATTTGCAATTTTGCTGCATTGAAGGCCTAAACATGTGGAAAACCGTTTCAATACCGTTTTAACACACAATGTATTATACAACAATAACCAGTGATTCTTTATATACAGCGGCTCGGTTCCAACTTTAACATCAAACTAATCTGATAAAAATGTCACCGGGTTGGAAAAGTTTTAGGATATGAAATTTCACTGGCAACGGTGATAACCTGCAGAATATGTCATTGAGTAATTGTGATGTAGTTTTCCTACGTACAGTAGATAATCTACAGAACATGTCATTAAGTAATTGTGATGCCTGGGGATGGTCAACACAACGAGAAAATAACAAAATGGCCAAATAGTTAGGAGGTTGCGTTATAGCCTAATAATTGTATATAGTAGAAATGGCACTATAGAGAGATAGCCATGACTGTAGTTGCAACTTATTGAATAGTTGTGGCACATAGATGGAAGCCACGAGTGTAGTTGCCTACTTGATAAGTGATACTAGTCTACCGCACTAGTGTCACTTTTACTACACGAATGCACTTCTTGAATACAGGATTGAATGCCTTATTGATTATGATGCCATATTTTGTCAATTCAATCCTTATTACAACGTTTATGGTGTCTATTTTGAATTCATTTTACCCATCTTTTTTTTTTGTCGCCCTACCTCACTGCTATTATAGTCTGCAGAGGATGTCATCCATAAAATTTGCTTGATGTGGCCATAGAATAACACTGACCAGTTCTACTGCCCTCCGCTAGATGGCGCTTATGTTGGAAGAATGTGATCCCATACACAAATGATACATGACTTTACTAGTTTCTTGCATCTCCATTTATTGCTTACGTATAGTCGATGATTATATGCAAAACACTATCAAGATTGATGCAGTTATCATTCCCCTGATCTTTGTGTTCATGTTTCTCAGCACTCATACATTTAAACAAGTACCTGCGAACCGATAAACAAGTCGCCATCCACCAAAACCCCGGGTCCGTGGTCGGACCGTCCCTCGAAGAAAAAACAAACAAATATATATATTTATATATCATCAAGCCACATTTCTTTGCAAGACTGTAACAAAACCACTTTTATTGTCATTCTTTCAGTATTATGTTTGTGTACCCTACTCAGTTGGACCAATAACCGTCCGCAAATACATACTTCTAAGTTCTGTTAATCGTTACGAAAACAACTCATCTGGATTGTACATTTATTCTGTCTTGAAGATATAGCATGTTCCTCAAAATATAGACAAAAACAACAAAAGAAGAAACAATACATTTCAAATCACAAAACTGTTATGCCTATGGGTTCATACCTCGTGACTTGATTGAATAAAATGATCTTGCAAGCATGACGATTGCTTGTAAAAAATGATTGAAATCCGAGACCTCTTAAAATTCATCAATATGTACATGTACATCACTATTTCACTGTCGTTACTTGAAACAATCCCATCTAATCAGTTGATATTGAAACCTTTTTGAAATAAAGAATTTCAGTTTGATTGCAATTCTGTATCTGTAGATTCTTACCTCCATGATGTGTACCATTACAATTTCAAGAGACTACAGCATTTCGCAAGCCAGGACTCAGAAGCTTGTACATGTATGTAATAAAGATTGTAAACATTATCCTTATAAGTAATAACAGTAGTTACTCATGAAAAGGGTTTAGTTTTTTAGACAATAACTGTTAACTTTGTACAAAAGACATTGACTCATGGCACCTCTAACGTTCTTCTCTAAAGATCACTGTTTATCTAAATAGAATGGATACTATTTGCATTTTTAGACTGAAGTGTGCAAGCGTGTGTGAATACTTACAATTGCATCTATGTACACGCGTCACCGATGATTTGTTTTCAATGTATGTCTCCATAACTAGATTGAAGCTCTCATTATTCTGAAGACTTGCCTTGATCATAAGTTAACACCTGACTAGCATGGAAGAATGTTCTCAGTTCAGAAGCAATTTACCAATGCACGCCATTGTACTTTCTATGATTAACAACCCAAACTTTAAGCAACTAAGAAGAATTGATCAACCATCTTTGTCTGGTTGTCTTTTTCCCGTATTCTAGTCTGGGCTTATCTTCATCTGAGTACAGATCAGTCATTTCTATAGATGATTCCTCCAATAGTCTAAGTTTTTCGCCATCAGTCGCACGTGTTATATTCTTTCTAATACGTTTTACTACTTTCCATAGCAAAATTGCCAAGAGGCAAATAGCAGGCACAGCAGTGAAAAACACGAAGTACCAAAACTGTTCTCCGGCCTTCTCAATGAAACACTCTCTTAAACGATTATTGTAAGATTGTGCACTATTGGTAGTCGGTGTAACAGAAGGAGTGTTTGAGACATTGGTACTTGGAATCACGGTTGCAGAGTCTACTTCACTCTGATCAAATGGTCTGACGCAGTTATGGACGAACACACCAAGAAAGGTAAACAGGGAGATCACAAATGCCCCGCCACAGATAACGATAAATAGAACTTGCTTCATCTTCTTTGAAAACTTTCTGACAATTTTTGTGCTCTGAGACATTGTCTTGAAAGTGAACCTGCAACTCTCGCTGTCGATCCGTTCTTGTTTACCGTCTTCTGTTGTTGTTTCCACCACTGAAATGACGAAAAAATCATATTCCGTATTGTCCCGCAGGTGTTCTATCTTTGCCGAGGTGTTAAACTGACAATCATGCTCACGTTGACCCTCTTCGTCTGGTCCCTTGTACTTAACGATGTACCTGTGGATATCTCGTTTTTGCATTTCATCTATAGGCGGCGCCCAGGAGAATGTTACGCTCTCTATGCCCTCTTTTACCAGCCTGGGATCACGGGGAGGGTGTGGCTTTGTGCGCTCTTCCTTAGAGACCACGTGGCTGAATTGACCACCACTTTGTTTCTTGCCGCTTATGGTTTGTGCTGAAATTTTGTATTTTGTTCGCGCCTTTATTATGCCCTTCTCCCTGAACGTGTATTTAAATGATTGCCATGGCCTTGTTTCAGTGGATTCGTCTGTGATACCAGCGCCTTCATCATTGGGAGGCTCTGTCTTTTCGGCAAAAGTAGCTTTAATGAACCAGTCCGGATCCTCTGGAACTGTCCTTATTTCCACCATATATTCATCTTGTACACCCACAGGGGAGTCCCACAACACCGCAATACTTTCTGCAAAAGTTTCAACCCGGAAGCCTTCAGGTTTGTTCGGCTTTGTGTGTATTGTCTTGGTGGCTTCCGAACTCCTGTCATTTTCCTTGAATGTTACGATGGAAATGGTGTATTTCTGTCCGGGGATTAGATCGCTGAAAGTGTGCAGTAATTCATCGTCTGCTTTTATTTCAGCAGATGGTGATTTGACCACTGCAGTGTCTTCAGAGGAAGGATGTATGGTGACTCTATAGATGTCCTTCTCTCCTACAGCTTGCGCCCATTCCAAGGTGACTGCATTTTCACTGACGTACGTAAATACTATGGAGTTCTCATCTACAGCCGCGACTTTTGTTCTCTTCCCTTCAAGTAAAACCACTTCACTGTCAGTCTCCTTGTTTCTTGTGAACGTTCCAATTATATATATTTTACCCGCAACTAAATTTTCGAATCTGCTTCTGTACACCACAGCTCCATCTAGTGACTCCTTTCCTATGTATCTTGCGGAACCTTCTTTTGGCAACATTGTATGCCCATATTTCTCACAGTCTCCCCTGGCGTCCTCCCATACTACATCCATGCTGTGTTCTGTCACACTGTCTTGTGGAATCTTTACATTTCTCGGAGGAGAGACAATCGTTCGTTCTGACATATTTCTTGGTAAACTTTCCATTTCACCGCTCACTGTGACCACAGAAACTTTGTACATTCTACCTGGAGTGAGATTAGTGAACGTTTGGGAGTATGGCTGTGACAGAGAAGCCAGAGAACGAGCACGGATGTTGGGGAAATGCTGTAAAGGCATTTCACCGTTCATCTCACTTATGAAAGCAATGTACGAACTCTTTTCACCCTTGGCGTCTTGCCAAGTTATGGTTAATGTACTTTCAGTTCGTTCCCTAACACTGATTTGTTCTATGCGACTAACAGTTGTTCTTTTCTTGGTGGTGACAGGATCACTTTTGTCTCCACCGCTATCGGTCCACACGCTTAGTTGATACTCGCGACCTGAAGTTCGTTTTTGGAAAGTATACTCCAAAGGTTGTCCTCTTTCTACCACGTCAACATGATTTTCTACCCCATCTTTTTGGGTGATTGAAACATGGTAACGATCCTTGTCACAGTATGGTTCAGGCCACGTGATTCTGATGCTATTTTCTTTGACGTCATTATCTGCGATGATGATTTCTGTGGGTGGGCGAATTTTAGTTCTTACTGTTACATGGAGACATTCACTAAATTCTCCTCCGCTTTCTGTAGTAACCTCCACTCTATAGAGCCTTCCGGATACAAGGGGTTCGAATGTAATCTCTAAGTCCTCATCGGTGTTTCTTACGTCTTTCCTTACTAATGTACTCCCTCCCACGTCCCAGATCGTGATGTGGTAGCGATCCTTTTCACCCTCTGCGTGCTCCCATGTCACGTTGAGAGAGGTTTCGAATGGCTGAAGTTGAACATCATTTGGCAGACCTACAGTCATTCGCTGTTGCCTGACGACCTTAGCACTCTCCACATATTTGCTTCTGGTGGAAATCTTGATGTCATACAGATTTCCTAGCGTTACACCTGTAAAAGTATAAGAGGTTTCTTTGCCAGTGGAAATGAAAACAGGAGGCTGCAAATTTTCATTGGGGTAAATCTCCAGTGAATACCCATCTTTGTCACCGCTTGGCTCTAACCATTCTACCATGATTCCCGTGTCCACTGTCGACGTCCTAACATTTACTGGGCGAAGGGGCAGTGTTCGTATTGGTCTTGTCTCAGCCTCGCTTGTTTCCCCTCCACTGCTAGTCCTAAGGGCAATCTCATATCCCCGGCCAGGTACCAAAGCACTGAAGCGATACTCGAGAGCAGAAGCGCTGGCAGATACATCCCCTATACATTTTGGCGCCCTGTCTTCAAGGGTAGTGTCAAATATAGCTGCAGTGTATTTGTCCCTGTCTCCATGTGCTTGTTCCCATGTGATTGTGACTTGCTGATTTTTGACGTTAACGATTTCAAGACCTTCAGGTTTGTGGACTTTTGTACGATGAGTTGTCTTGGTGGGTTGACTTTTCCTATTCCCACTTACAGCTACAACAACGAAACTGTATAGACGGCCCCCTTTAAGGTCATCAACCTGTACCGGACGATGGTCGTATAACTCAGTGACGTTCGTTTTGACGTGAACCTCTCCATGCATAACACAATACTCATAGTAGTCCACGTCCCCGTCAGCATCATCCCACGTGAATGAAATTGACGAATAAGTACAATCCGAAACTCTTACTGCTTTGGCGCTCGCAACCAATGTTCTTTCTTGTATTGATCTTGGAATCGATGTACTTACCAAGTCTCCAACGTATGTCCACATAGAAATTGTGTACAGTCTACCAGGGGTTAGGTTCTCAAATAGGTACTCATGTGACGAGGCAGAAATCTCACGTCGGCTTACTTCTTTTCCATATTGAGAAATACTTATCCCGTATTGGTGTACTTCACTCTCAGGTTCAGGCCAAAAAACACGTAGGCTTTTCTCCCGTACGTCTTCTTTATTGACATGAATTCTGTTTGGAGGACGCGCCAATGTCCTAAATTCTGTTCGTTCAGGTTTACTTCGGTCGTCTCCGCTGATGGTGTAAACAGACACGAAGTGTAATCGTCCGGGATACAGGTTGTCGATGTCATACTTTAATTTCTGATCTTGATCGATTTCTATTTCATAGACAGACAGTAAATTATTCTGTATCTTCACGGCGTACTTGTCTCTGTTACCTTGCGCATGATTCCATTTGATGGTGGCTGTTGTTTCCGTTTTATGCGTTACTGATACATTCTTTGGATGGTCAACCGTCATCCTTAGTGATGCAGTCACCGGTTCACTGTTGACATCGTCACTTCGAGTTGTGACATGTACATGGTACATTCTTCCAAATTCCAAACCCGGAAATATTTTCTCCGTAGGCTTTCCCGCCTGAACTTCACACCAAGTCTGATCAATGGTCTTGCCGGTGTGCTTGTCATGATAAAAAAGATTAAGGATATATCTATCATTGTCTCCGATTGCTGGCTCCCAAGCGACAAGAATGCCTGATCCATGCACTGATGCTGTAATGGCTTGCGGGGGACTTGGAAGTGTTCTTCGGTTGACCCCGACTGCCACACTTTTGTCTCCGCCGCTCTCGGTGACGACCCTGACTGCATAGAGCCTTCCAGGGGTCAGTTCTGTAAATGTGTGATAGTATGTCGATTCTTCAGTGCTCTCCAAAGTTGAAGAAGGGTTATTTCCATCCTGTGGATCAATGCTAATGTAATAAGCATCCTTGTCTCCTTCTGCTTTGGTCCATGCCACACGAAGGCTATTGGTTTGTCTGTCTTCCACTTTTAGATTCACTGGCTTGCTGACCATAGTTCTTATCCTTGGCAGTGGCACGTCGTCACTGTGGTCTCCTTCCCGCGCGGTTTTTATAGATATGTTGTATTGACGACCCGGCTCAAGATCTTCAAAAACATGCGATATCTGCCCTGTACTGTGAGTTATCGACACTTGGTCCCTCCATGTCTGAGAAGATATTGTCCGTTTTTGTTTTGTGACAGGTTCGCTGTGACTGCCGTGGCTTCCCGTTTTGATTGTTATGTCGTAAACCCTCCCTGGAACTAGATCTGTCCACTCATACCGGTTTGTTTGTGAAATGCAAGTTTGCGGTTCTACTTCTGAGGCTGAAGATATGCCTAAGGTGTACCCGTCCTTATCTCCATCAGCGTCTTCCCACGTCAACCTTAACGCTGCATCTCCTGACTGCTCCAACTGAACGTTCTTCGGCTGTCCGACACGAGTTTGCTCTTTAACAACACATTCTTTACTCTCCACACCTTCCCGACTTGTAACGATGGTCATTTTGTACAGTCTTCCCGGCACGAGCTCGTTAAACTGATGACATGTGTTACAGTTCTTCGGTACGACAACAGGTGCAGTTGAGGAGGGATCGTCTTTTGGCTCCAGATAGACATGGTATTCATCGACCTCACCATCAGCAGGATCCCATTGCAGCTTCAACGCAGTCAACGTTGCTTTGATCGCAGGGTTCTTTGGTTCACCTACCTCTGTCCTTACTGTCAGGACAGTCTCTTCGCTCTTACCATCCCCACTTACTGTGACCCCATGTATTGTGTACAGCCTACCAGGGCAGAGTTTAGAAAACGTTTCCTGATACGATGGTTCCGTCTGAAGCTTTCCTTTTGGTTTGGGACAAGTCGTACGTTGTGGCACGTCGTCAGGGTTGATGGACAAGGTGTATGCTGTTTTGTCTCCTTCAACATCTGGCCAAGACAACACAATACTCGTCTCACTTTTTCGAAGAATTTTTATTGCAGGTTTCATTACTATTGTCTGTGCAGATCTACTCACTTCTTTGCTGTTCATTTCACGTCCATCTACTCTAATGATTGCCCGAAGCACGATAGTATAGGCCCGTCCTGCGACAAGCTTTTGGAAAGTACATAACGATGAATAATCGAGAATATTTTTTTCATGCGTTTCAGACAACGAAGACAGCTTAACAACATAACCGTCATTTTTGCCATAAGGGTGCTTCCACCCTATTGTTACCTCATGACCTTTTGTTGTGATTTCTACGTCTACAGGTGCATTTGGTAATGTTCTAAAACGCACAGTACTTGGGGTGCTCTTTTGGTCTCCCCGAACTGACCTGATGGAGATGTCGTACCACGACCCAGGGACAAGGTTCGGTATCAACTGTTCGGGCTCTTTGCTTTCCTTGTTTGTCCATACAATTATTTTCCTTTCCTTTGTTTCTTCGTTCTCTGCTTCTATTTCATAGTCATCCCAGTCTCCTTCCGAATGCTTCCAAAAGAGATGTATAGAAGATTCATCCACCGAAGACAGTGTTTTATCTAAACTTACATGTGGCTGTGCAAGCTTTGTACAAAATGTATCGGATGTTTCTTCACTTTTGTCGGTTCCACTTATCGTTTGTATGGTCATGGTGTAACTCCTCCCTGGGACAAGATTCGTAAAGGATTGTGTAAGTACAGATTTCCGTGTCTGAGGAGCTGATTTTCGTCTTGTATCCACTATTTCTTCATCATGCTTGACATAGCTACAGTAACTATCTCTGTCACCTTCCACGTCAATCCAGGAGAAGTCGATACTTTTTTCCCCAATACCATCCGCTTTGACTACTATCTCGGCCGGTTTCATGATATCCGTTCGAAAGTACTCTGTGGAGTCGACACTTTTGACATTACTACCTCGATGATCTAAACGTGTTGTGATTATGACTTTGTATTTCCTACCCGGCACTAGATTGTCAAATTTTGTTTGAAGCACGTCATCCTTTGAAACAAAGTTATCACTTCGGCCACTCTGTGAAACACTTTGCCAGTCAATCTGCAAAACTCTTACTGTATATCCATCCTTGTGGCCCTGTGCATGTGACCATGATACCGTCGCCGAAGTGAATGATGTGTCTATTTTGATTTGCTTTGGTGTGTCAAGACGTGTCATAACACTCAGTGGTTGAGATTCTTTGTTTATTGACCCACTATGAGCAGTGGCAAGTGTTCTATATTCCTCTCCTGGTGTCAAATCTTCAAACATGTAGTCCAGTTGCCATTGTGGCTCTAGTATCTCCACCTTTTTTACCATGTTGGAATCATTAATGGAGGACAGTACGATAACGCATTTGTCGCAGTCACTCTTAGGAAGTTCGTAGTGTACAACAATTGATGTTGGGTTTATCTTTGCCTCTGTTGCACTGATTGTTGGAGGAATCAAATCAGTTTGAATGGTTGCGGTTTCTTTTTTACTGAGCTGATCTCCGCTTTTTGTACAAATTTCGACTCCATAGATGCGACCTGAAACAAGACCCTTAAACTTGTGATTCTTGGTGCCTGCTGGGAGCGACTTGTAATGAGGATTGTTATTCCCATAAGAAAGACCAAGTCGAATGTCATTAAAAGTGCCTTTGTTCGGAGGTTCCCAACTAACTTGGAAGCCCTTGGCAGATGTGTCAGTGATTTGTAGGTTTCTAAGCGGAAGAGGGCGGGTGTAGAAGATCTTCGTTATCTGTGTACTCAATCTTGGTGATCCATCCAGAACTTCGGATACCATACTGAGTTTGTATCGTTGACCTGGGACCAGTGACCAATATGTATACGTAGGCACATCGTTCCATAGAACGTATGAAGACTTGCTTTCATCGGGTTCTATGGACAGCTTGTATCGGTCAACTTTTCCTTCTGGTTTACACCATCTAACAACTGCGCTGTCGGTACCTATATGTTCGAATATAACCATATCTGGTGGAAGTGGATCTGTCACGATCTCTTTGTGGAATGGACTGCCACTTCTTAATCCACAGCTTTCAGTTTCCAACTCTATTATGTACTTAGTGCCTGGAACGAGATTGTTGTAGGTTTTTGTGTTAAGTCCAGGAGATATAGACAGCTCACCACTGTGAGATGAACAGAGTATGTACCTTTCCACGCATCCTCCAGGGTGTTTCCATGATAGTTGAATGCGTTTCGGTCCTGTTAGTATTTCCACATCAGACTCTGTTATGGGAAGGACTTTGGTGCTTTGGATTACCTTGTCTGTGGTGCCTTCATCGTCTCCACTTTTCGAAGAAACAGAAACACTGTACGTTGTACCGGGTATTAGGTTGGTAAGCTCTGCTAGCTGACGTTCAGGGGCAATAATTAAGGGTTCGTATTGACCATGGCTTTGAGAGCTATAGCGCACGAAGTAACCACTTATTTCGCCGACTACCTTGTCCCATCTAACCATGAAACTGTGTGTAGAGATGCTTTCTTGGACGACTGTTATGTTTTGAGGTGGCGGCACTGTCGTTCTTACAATAAGGGCAAATGGTTCACATTCTGCATCTTTGTATATTGTAATAGCTGACACTTGATATTCTTTACCTGGGACTAGGTTTCGAAACGTATGCTGAAGCCTATTCTCATGGCATGGGGTTTGTACATCGGGTTCGCCCTCACTTGAGCTTAGTGAAAGGACGTACTTTTCTTTCTCCCCCTTCACATGTTCCCAAGAAATTGTGATAGAAGTTTCCGTCTTTTCGCACAGTTTTAAGTCAGGAGAACAAAGTTTAGTCCTTTGTGTTATTTCAACCATCTCGCTGCTTAGGTCTTGAAAATGAGATGAAATTGTTATTCTGTGTAGACTGCCCGGGTTAGTCGAAAGGGAATCAAATACGCATTCTGTACTGTTTTTGTCTTTTGTTTGGCTTTGTTCTGGCTCTTGGTCGTCACTCCTTGATTTGGTTTGGTCTTCACACCATATGTCTACTTTGTAATAATCTATATTTCCAACAGGCGGTTGCCAAGCAACGATTATCGAACAGGGGCTACATGATTTTACCTGAAAATCTTCAGGACGGGCAGGGCACGTAGATGCCTTAGTTTTACGTGGTCGACTTTTAACTTCTCTGCCGTCCTCAAATGTACGTTTTACTATGATACTTATATCATAACTAGTACCAGGGTCAAGCTCCTCAAAAACAAACGCTAAGTCTTTGCCTACAGGTATCGGGTCTCGGACATTGATCTGTGCTAGGTACGTGACGTTATTGTCGATAGCGGCCACCCATTTTACCTTGATGGTGGTTGTCGTTTGTTCAGTTACAGAGATCGACGATATAGGACGAGGTCCTGGAACACACAAAAAAATTTGACTGTCAAACATCTCACATTGGAAATAATGTTAATTTTTTAACAAAATGCATGGGAAACACATATTACACATCTATTCATGATCACCCTCTCACACACGGGCGCGCGTTACTCTTCAAGGACTTAGTCTCAGGCTGTTTTTTAAACGTTTTTAGTCGTTTTATCGGCTTTCTATTTTGTATTGTATATTGTATTGTCAAAACCTAACTGACTGACAGACTTCAAGAAACAATACAAAATAGAAAGCCCGATAAAAACGACTAAAAAAACGTAAAAAAACAGCCGGCGCCTAACCTCTGCTTGCAGAGTACACGCGCGCAAAGTCCTTCTCAATTTCGTTGAATGCCATTTGCTGTAGCAAAATAGGGCTCATCTCAGCAGGTGTTGCTATCAATTACCAGTTTACTAGTAGTAGTAGACGTGAGCAACAATGGCAGAACACTGGTGACTGATGGACAACGGTTACTGTAAGGGAGGAAAAGCCCATCAGAATATAAGTCATTTTGTTCTAATGATCCAACTTTCATTTTGAATTGTTTGAACAATTTCGAACTGTTTTTACTGAAACATTCTTTTACCTAAAATAGTTCGAACTTGCTAGAAAAAAGTAAAATATTGTTTCAAAAACATTTCGGTGACTTGGAATTGACTCTACAACTTGTCATATTACATTTAGTTTACTTACTTGTTGCACAGGTTATTGACGTTCGTTTCCCCTCTGTTCCTCTCCATCCTAACACAGCAACGCCGATGTTGTAGTTGGTTGCAGGATAAAGATGCTCAAATCGTTTGGTGCTTGTTCCACCTGGTAACTCATATGTCTCTTTCCATGTTTCACTTGGACCAGATGCCGAAATGTGGACGCGGACTTTAGGATCAGACAATGGCCACCAGCCTGTAACAATCAAAATGTAACGATTGCTATAGGTGTATGTGATATGAAATTGTTTCCTACGTTGTTGTTGTTGTATATCATGAATTTGTACCACTTTGTCAGGCTAATCAGTCTTAAGCTTATGACATAAATGTCGTCTAAGCGTACAATGTTTTTTTCGCCAACTTTTTTCTCGGAATGGGTATACTGCAATGACAACTAATACCTTTCTCAGCCATCCAACTGATTGAAATGGATGTTGTGTCATTGGAAGTCACACAGAGGCCAGTCACCGTTTGAATCTCTAAAAAAGGAAATATCATTAGTAATACACAATGCATTGTCAAGTTACGGCATCATATATAACGTTATATATTAAAGGTGAAATGTATGTTCATGTCATATCGCATTGGCTATCATGTACAATTTGAAGGCCAAGTAGCAATATGATTGTGCCTCATCTGTGTATTTCACACAGGTATCAACAGTCCCTCCTCCTCTATTAGTAAGAAGATGGTACCAATGATGATATTCGTAATCAGTTAGTTATGACATATCATCGGCTTGTAACCGCTGGGCTGGACTGGGATGGAAGCTGGGCTGGACTTCTATATGCTACGACAAACGTCATTGAAAAGAACGCTCTTCGCTGACCTGTTGTAACATCTTCTGATGTCGATGGGCTCAGCACTGGTTCTTCCCGAGAGCCAGCCATTGACATGATTGTGATTTTGTACTTTGTGTTCGGCATTAATTTCTGAAATACACGTGAACAGGGGATTTCCTTTCCTTCTTTGGTCCAAACGTCAACGGGTCCGATATTTTTATACTCGGCTCGGGTCTGGCTAGCAGCAGTACAATTTAATCTGTATCCGATGACTCCCATTGGGTCTTGCGGAGGTTGCCATGATACACTTCATCAGTAGAAATGCTCGTGATGGGTTGTGGCTCTGAAACAAAATTTCAAAGTGATAAGGACTGAGAAGATTATGATACTCCTGGTTACTCTATATATTTACGAACGCATAACATGAATCATTGACTCTTTAGAACCCTTTGAGGACAGATACATAAACTAGCTTAAGATGGCTCCAACCATACTGTGGATATGACAATCATGATTCATCTGGGCGACAGCTTCTTGAAGCAATGTCGTTGGTATACTGTCTGCGCAGCACTGTATGAGTTGAAATAAAGGCAAAGAAAGCGACGGGAGTAGTATACAGTTGGAATGTATTTGATAGCTTTATGGTCTTGACATATCAAAAGAATTATTGCAGTGTAAGTCTTACTTGTTATAACGCAGTTTTCGATTGGATCCGCAGAGATGCCGCGGTAGTTTGCCGTTAGGCGCAATTTATATTTAGTCCCTGGAGACAGACCGGAAATGGTCGTCGTTGTGCCATTTTCAGTCCACTGTCTGTCGACAGTGCACATGTCAGAAGAAAGGTCAAAAAGTGTCATTTCATAATCATCAACGACGCCACGTATCGGTTTATTCCATGAAGCCTCGATCTTGTTGACATCACTGTCCAATGTGAGTCTCTCCGGTTGCATCGGTCCTGCAGAAAGGATTTTGTGTAGTATCAAATTACTCTCTCTACCATCACTGACATTGGAATTCCAATCTGCCCTGGGGGACATTGGAATTACAATCTCTCCTTTAGGGAATCTGGAAGTCTCCAAGGAGAAATTAGAATTACAGTCTTTCCTAGGGGATATGAGAATCCTACCAGGACAATTCTTTTTATTCTCATAGAAGAATTCTGTATTCTCCTAGGAGAGGTCGAAATTCCAGTAGAGATTCTATCTATCTAATATCTATCTATATCTATGTCTATATGTATATCTATATGTATTTCTATAGCTCTCTCTCTCTCTCTCTCTCTCTCTCTCTCTATATATATATATATATATATATATATATATGTATATATATATATATAAAGCCTGGCCGCCCCTTCACAGCATGTCTGTGTTGTTACAATCTCATATAGCGATGATATATCTATCTATCTATCTATCTAATAAGTATCTACCTATCTACATATCTATCTATCTATCTATCTATCTATCTATCGATAGATAGAGATATATGTAGATATCTATATATCTATAGATATATTTTATATATACTAGTAGTGTGCATATGTGTCTGTGTGAGTGTATAGTATCTGTGTGTGCGCATCTGCGTGTGTGTGTGTGCATGTGTATGTGCATATTTGCTTGTGCGAGTGTGTGTGTGTGTGTGTATGAGGATGCATTTGTGTGTGTGTTTGTTTTGTTTGTGTTTTGGTTTGTCCGTGCCACCTTTGACGACGACCTAATGATGACGATGTGTGGGGGTTGTGTGTGTGTGTGTGTGTGTGTGTGTGTGTGTGTGTGTGTGTGTGTGTGTGAATAGTTGTTGATGACGGACTTACTTACTTGTTACAATCTCATATGGTGATGATCTGCTTTGCACATCACGTCTTATCGCTGACACTTCGACAGCGTATGTCGTTCCGGACTGCAAGTTCTTAAGCGTTGTTTCATTAGATTTACATTCGTGTTTTTGCCGTTGGTCTTCCTTTCCTTCCTCCCACCATTCCACAAGACACATGTCTGTGTTGTAATCAACCTCCCATGTGAAACTTGCGCTGTTGCATTGTGGCTTATCATGAGCAGCTTTAATGTTTTTAGGAGGCGGTAAATCTGAAAGAAAACAAATGTTTGAGAAAATGAATGCTTTCCTTTGTAATGTTTTTTTCCATTCAACACTTATTCTGGAGAATATTCTGGAGATGCGCTCAACCTGTTCCTTTTTATTTTAGTTCATTTTTTTTTTACTTCTTACCTGTTGTCACATCTTTCTCTTCAGGATCACTCCAGTCGTCCCCAGTGCCTTTGCAGATTCCCACGGTGTAGGTGGTTCCCATGTCAAGATTATCGAATGTTCTTTCGTTGTCTTCTGCCCCATGTTTTGTGTACCACTTAACAGTGTTTTCAATCCGGATGAAGGTCCTGTACTGCAACAGTGGCGTTGATGGAGCTAGTGACAAGAAAATTAACTGTTATATTGCTTTTTGTCCCTCGGTACCGATCAATGCTATATATTTATGGCATATTAAGTGATTCTGTTGTTGGAGATCTCGAGTTTGTAACTTTTAAAGATATTTTTCCAGCTGTCTATATCAGTATGCAAAAAAACTCATTGTACAGCTATCCTACTCGAAGAATTTCTGAGTTGCAGAACAGCCCAACCCATTGTCATAATGTAATTTACCGACTTAGATAAACTTTCAATACCATGTCACATGGAAATAAATGGAGAAACTGAGATGTGCAGTATACATGCCACCACATGCACGCAGATAAAAAACTATGATTTTCTTGATTGAAACCTGAACGGAAGCTGAATCCTACCACTTTGATCATTTGTCCAGTGTATAGTTATGCTGTTCTCTGTCACGGTGGATACGTTGAAGCACACGCCGTGCAATGCTGTGTGAAACATATGTGCACCAGGTTTATTCCATTTGAGCCACAGAGGTATCGTATATCTTAAGTAGTATTGAGTAATTCCTTCTCGTACTTTACCAGTGAAGCAAATCCAAACAGACGGAGCTTACAACAGGTGTCACAGGAATAAAAAAAATGACGGCTTTAAGCCGTCTAAATTTTCATTATTTTGTTTATGTCAAAATGAATACACTACATATTCTTTGAGCTTCAATCCACAAACTATTAATAACATTTATTGTATAAAATATGAATAAGATACAACCACATACTATTGTAAGCCATTCAATTCAACACATTTTTGCTAGATAGCTTAATATAGATCAGATGTCGTGTACGTACCCAGTATGTTAGCCCAAAACTCACATATGCAAAATTAGTCACATCATTTCCATATCTTTTTGTTGTACTCACGTGTTTTTACTGTTGTTTTCAAAGGGTCGCTGCGTTTTTCGGTTTGTTGGTGTTGAACAACTGTATAAACAGCCACGTCGTAATGGCAGCTTTCTTGAAGGTCGTCGACTTCGCAGAAAGGTTCCTCACAGCGGAACGGTCGGCCTTTGAACATTTCACCTTTGCTATCAATAAACTCGACGTCGTAGACCAAAGGCTTTGTGGTAGGCTTGGGTCCTGTCCATTTCAACATCTTTGTGTCATTGAACTCTACCACCGGGATAATTGGGGCCTCTGGTTCTGTGGGAAGAAACAATGGAATGCAACATATTTTAGCAGAAAAAAAGTGACGAATTGAGTAGAAAAGAACTGACCATTGTTAACAAAAATTGACAACGACTATCTAATCACTCTAGATAGTATGTCACAGATCAGCATTATATAAAGCCTGTGGGGATTTTTCAAAATTTTCAAGATATGTTTTAAGAGTGTGTTCAGGGAGAATCATCTTAACAAATGCTGAACGTATGAATAGCTCCTGAGGCATGTAGAAATTCATAAATAAGACTTACTTGTTATCACGGTTATACACGTTTTCTCACTGACATTCCCTTTAAAGTTGGCCTCTATACCGATGACGTAAGGTGTTCCAGACTTAAGATCCTTTATTTCAAAGGACTTTTCCTGTGATCTATCAGCTTTGATTGGTGAAAGGAGTATATTTTGTGACGTATGATTGGTTATTTCTTCTGGATGTAGTAAGTAGTGGTCACATTTGACAGCGTCCCAAGACAAGGTAATAGACGTTTCTGTCGATGCCAAGAGTCGAGCTTCCTTTATTTTAGCTGGCTCTGCACGTGGGAAAATAAATTGTTAACATTATGAAGTAAGTTCGGGGCAGCAAATAGTCTGCTACATATACAACCACAGTTAGTTTATTAGTTTCAGTTCAGTGCACTACAACAACAGTTATATTCAAATTTTCAGACCTGCTATTTAGGTCGTACCTGCATACTATAATAGCCGAAGATAAGTAAAAAAAACACCGTCAGCTAACGGCAATGTTTATTTTGATTAACAATCACGTTCAATTGAAGAATCGATAACCATGCGCTTAGCTGTGTCCAATAGTAGCAGATATTGTTTTTCTACATACAGGATGACAAGGTGTCTTACTTGTTGACAGTTGCTCGGTACAAATGTCACTTTCCATGTCCTCGCCTTTAACTGCAGAAAGTTGTACCGTGTAGTTCGATGCTGGGACTAGGTCCGTGATGTCGTACGATTTCTTTCTTACTGTTTCTGTATAAAACTCGCTTTCTCCTTCTATTTTCCATCCTATTTTGTACTTAATACCCTTGTCTACAAGATGGTCTGGGCGTTTTGTCCAGGATACCTTTATGACGTCATCATCGATGTAGGTTATGATGTTTTCGGGTAACAGCAGTGCTGAAATAAAAAGAAAAACATTTAAGATGGACAGAGGGTCGCGCGTATTTTTCGCCTGAAAACAGTACCTGTCACATTGAGCGAGGCTCGGGCGATCACATAAGAATGTATTTTATGATAATGAGCATTCAATGACATGGTGTCACCTTTTGCATGCGGACGAGGTAAGACAAAATGTTCCTCACAAAAAAGGCAATAGCTTAATCAATTTTAATGTTTTAGTTGTGGGAAACTTTCTAACCATTTGATGGACGCACGGGCAGAATAGAAATGATCACAGGGCCACAATGTCAGAATTACTCGCTAGGCCAAAGACAGTCTACATTTGCAAAGAAATGGGAATCGGGCGAAACTTGTCCGACCAACGTGCGTGCGTCATCCAATTTTCGACCGACGATCAATAAGTCGGTCTCTACTCGCCCAACACCTTAAAGCTCTGATCTGCGACCTCAAAGATCACCGGTGACTAGTCGCTGATGTTAAGAACATGTTTTGCTGCACAGCGAGCATCGGCCGGCCCATGAAAAGCGCCGGCGATCCCTAAAATTCGCGCGCTGATCGCGAAAAGATCGGACGTATTACTGCCGAAAATGTCACATGATGTACGATCTTCGGACGTACTTCGCGATCGCTGGAAGGTCGGCCAATTTGAAGATCTTCAGGGTCTTGCGTATTTTTCGCCCCAAAACTGTCCTTGTCACAGATAAGCGAGGCTCGGGCGATTGCCTGTGAATCTAGGATTATGAACCTCTCATGATCTCTGGCACTCTGACAAGGTAACACAAAACGATCCTCACAAAAAGGCAAGAGATTAATACATGTTGATTATTTTGCTGTCGGAATCTTTCTAAACAATTAATGAAATGCGCGGGCATAATAGATCTGATGAAAGAAAAGAAATTGTGTCATAAAGCCAGCCTACATACTACCACAGGGGCCACAATGTCACCCTCAAGATTCGGGAAAGTCAATATTTGCAAACAAACGGAAGTCGGGCGAACGTTGCCCGACTGACGGACGCTCGCCATCCGATTTGCGGTCGATGATCAATAAATAGGTTTGTGCTCGCCTATCAGCTGGATAATGACTGAGGATAGTTGCACTTGGACAGATGTCCTGAATACCACACCCCTGAAGCCCCTGTGCATGTGTGTATAGAGTGAAAGATGACGCCGAGGAAGAAGGGTAAAAACGTTACTAAGACAAAGGTGCCGGAAAAGCGCAGCTCTGGAGAGTATAATTCAGAAAGCATGGGTTTTGTTTCAGTCAGGTGCAATTGCAAACTTAATGACAGGACTAATGATTGTAGAAGATCCCCCCGAGACAGGCAGGATGCTCGTAGGAAGCACGCCCGACTTCACTGGCTTTGTACAAGTCGGGCGAGACGTGGAAGAATGTCGCCAGAGTTTTGTGCGATACTCCTGCGGGGTCCTCTCAGTTCTAGCGAGCATCGTCCGATGTTTTCGAGGTGAAATTGGTCTTCAATCGTTGGATTGACGCCTGACTATCAATCGAATGTCAACTGATACCTAGGTGAGGTACGGACGACCTGCATGCGACTCGGTAACAAGCTCTGCGAACTTGTCGCTTATGTTAGGAACATGTTTCGCTGCACCGCGACCATCGGGGGACCCTGAAAATCGCCGGCGATCCCTAAAAATCGCGCTCTGATTGAGAGAACATCAGACGTCTTACTGCCAAAAATGTCTTTTCGAGCTCGCAGACAAATAACTATCCATCAGTATAACGGCTGAAAAACGCTAATATCCCGTAAACATCCATGCAGTTATTAGCTTTGGCAAAAAGCTTACATATTTTCGGTTGTGTCATGGTGGAGTGGCTGTGAGTATGTATGTATGTGAACAGATAAGCTGTTGATGGCTCTTCATATGATATGTGGTAGTGAGTAGCGGTTGTGGAAAATGATTCACCTGGCATTCCCCATGGTACTGCAGTGGAATGTGTATTTATGTGTATGAGTCTTTGAACAACATAACCCGAGAAGCTGTGGATGGTTCTCATGATATTTGGTGGACGCGTAGGGGTCATGAAAAGGAAGGTCAAGTTCTATTCTCGTACCTATGGTACTGCAGCAGAACTTCAAAGTTTGAGGTCAAATATTTTGCAAGTGCTACGGTCGTGATTTTTGATGGTAGATAGCTCATGGCGGGGGGAAGAAGTGTACGTTTGGCTAGCTTGTTTAGAACTACAGTGAACATTTTTCTTCTGGCCTTTAGAGGGGAATAACTCTAGTAGTGGTTTATGGATCGTTATGATCTTTAGTGTATAGAAAGCAAATTTTGTTTGTTTTTCTGTTTGTTTGGGGTGAAGTTTGAATAAGAAAATTAGGGACTGATTTGCATAATCAATGAGGATAGTTTACAAATTTAAAATTTACCGTATTTCATCAAAGGACACTCAAACGTGTGGTATACGTATCTGAAAAAGAGAGAAATACGTATTATACTGATACGTTCTCCACTCTATGTTACTTTGACCCTGACTTTAGTTTAGGGCCAAAACTTACACCACTTCTTCCCTGCCCCAAGAGGTACCCACCACTAAAACATCATGACCATATCACAGTCTAGAACATTAGATCTCAAACTCGGACGTCCTACTGTAGTAACGTAGGAATGCGCTAGAAGGCAATCATCGAACTTGACCACCGACACCTACTCACCTACCAAATATCATGAAGAAAATTGTTTACAAACAAACACATATACATACATACATGTTCCGCAGTCCTACCTACCAAATATCCTGACGATCGATCCATCAATAGCTTCTCGAGTTATGCATACATTCGTCGGCCGAAAGCATAAAGTTAACCTTGTTGACGAGGGCAAATCTGATAGAACGATATTGTACATACCAGTGTGGCAAATGACCGGCTGGCAAAAGTTTTTGTTCGTGCCCGTTTTCGCCCCGATGGATATTGAGTATTTGGTTCCTTCTCTCAAGCTGATCAAGGGGTAGCTCTTTGTTGTCCTTGGAAGAGGCATATCATCATAACCGGGAAGGGTTTTCCCGTCCTCACTGCAAACTGTCAACATGTATTGTGTTGGCATCGGGTCGGGATGTTCCCACCTGACCTTAATCTTCGAGTGACCGTCTGCCTCTGCAGTAACATTGCGTGGTGCTCCGATGTCTTAGAGAGAAAAAAGTAATTCGTGTCAAACATTCTATAAGGCCAATAGCATAAAATGTAATTTCCTCAGGGACCATACAACGGCTAGGGGGGAAGGGGGGTTGTGGAGGAGGGGGATATTTCGAAACGCCATGTTTTAGAGAGAAGAAAATTAGCTTGTGTTGGTTACAGGCTTTTTGAAACTGCATGCTTCTAAGTTTTTTCAACAAGGTTTTGTCATGAAAACATTTGAAAAATTGAAATTATGTACCTGTTGTAATCGTTCTCACTTCCGGCTTGCTCTGCCTAGAACCTTCTGCGACGACGATGACAGATACCTCGTATTCGGTGTACGCACGGAGGTTCTCAAACACGGCTTGAGGACAATCTGAATTAGATTTCCATGTCTCGACCACCTTCTTGTTTGTTTTTATTACTGCTTCAAACCAGTAAGAATCAGGATTTTTGCTGAAGCCGAAGGTTTCTCTCAGTCTTGATGCAATACCACCTGTAAGAGATACGGCAATCATTCAATCATGTTGCAGCAAGATGGCACAACGATCCCACAGATACTTCGTAATTGTGAAGAGGCCCAATAGACAAGTCATTATCTGGAGACACGGCAAGTAGATATGTACACCACACCATGCCCGTAGCCAGGATTTTTGCTGGGTTGTCTTCTTACTATCTGAGGGACCAGCGAGCGCCGGCGCGAGCTTCCTAGGGGTTCCGGGGGCATGAAAATGTTGATAATTAAAAACTTCTGAAATTGTACTCCCTACATTTGTGGATTTCAAAGGCAAAAATTAGACAGTAGTATTACATTGGAACAAAAAGAGAGATTGAGTATATCCGTTATAAAATGTCCTCCACATTATTAATAAGTATACATTACCATGTTCTAACCTATCAGCTAATTTACGGTATCAACCGTTACTTAGTATCTCAAACTAAAAGCCTTAACAGTCTTAAATTCTCTTATCAATATTCTCAACCAAAACTATTTCATCCTTTTGGTATTCATAAATGATGCAACTCTATCCTAACAACATCCCAATAGCCATTTGTATCTAGCTGCCGCCGATGTATTTTCCGCCACGAAGATGCGCTCGCTCCGCTCCTATATAAAACGCATTGCAAACTCATGGGGTCTGGGCGACTTGCAGGAGACTATTTTGAAAGTATTTTACATATTCCAATTCGCATATGCCAAAAAGTAGTTAATCAAGCAACTCGATATGATTTTGGAAACGGACAGACGTTTCTGAGAACCACCCGGTGTCTTTCGTCAGTGACACTGACGTTTGTCCGTTTCCAAAATCATATCAAGTTGCTTGAGTAACTGCTTTTTGGCGTATTATATTACCTGGCCATGGATGTCTAACCTTCATCGACGTGAATTCACATATATTTCAGACTTTTTTTTTGCTTCTGTGTTGCACGTTGGCAATAACTGACGGTTAATCCGGAGAAAATGACAACAAAAACGCCAGCACGCCGACTGATTTAGTTGCACAGAAACTTGTAAATATCTGAAAACACTTACCGGCTTTATACGGATCTTTCCATTTTACCGTTATTTGCGTCTCCGTCACTTTTTCAGTCTGAAGGTTCTCGACAGACTTTAAATCTGTAAGATTTAAGAGATACTTGAAAAATGACGCGATGTCACAGAAGGTACATTGGACTAGAAGGGCCGGCATTTGCTTGAGAGCAAATACAGCATATTTCAGCCGTCTCCCTCCCCATGCAATAATTGATAGTTCCAAAATGATCCATGTGTGAAAATGGAACACTTCTGCTTAAAAATCAGTTTTACTAAGCACAGTTTAGCCCAAAAAGGAATATCAAACAATTACTCCGTGCAAGAATAAACTCTTTCAGTGCGCTGCATTAGAATTTGCACACTAGACCAGTCAAGAAATACTCCCGCTGAAAACATGGCCTTTGAACAAGAAAGCCAAAATTGAACTTAGCAAAAGAGGTTCAATTTTGGTTCAATTTAAAAAATCCCCCTCCGTCCAAGAATGAACTCTTTCTGTGATAACCCCATGTAAGGTGGACCAGTGTAAAAAGACATCCGCTAAAATAGGACTGAATCAGGCTACGCGAATGGTTGCCGAATAAGTTTTTAATTAAGTTATATAGACATGCAGTGCACGTGCAGTCTGCAGGTGGGGGTCAACGACCTTGAGGTCATGAAGGTCATGAGGTCATGAAAGGAGGGAGCAAATACAGCATATTGCAATCCATCTTCATACCTATGCCAAAATGTACTATTCCATATCAACCTTTTGCAGGAGTTGACCTGTCCTAAAACATCATTCCGCTCCAAACTTTTTGACCCCCCCATACAAGAATGGACTCTTTCAGAACACCCCTAGCTATGCAAAATGGACTGGTCTATGTGGCCCATTTTCCATTTATAGTGCTAAAGCTACCCTAATACCAAATTCCAGATTAGTTGGCTTTTACATGACACAGGAAGCAAAATATACATTTTTGGTCAAAAATGGCCCAAAATCCCAGATTTAACAATTTCTACTTTAAGTACACCATAGGTGTGAATAGAAACCTGTGGCCACATACCGTACGCACCTGCATACCAAATTTCAGATCATTTGGTTTTCCTACATAGGCACGGGAGCCAAAACTTAACATTTTTAGTCTATAAATGGCAAAAACTCCCAAAATTCAACAATTTTAAGTAATGTATGCTTAAATTGAAAATGAAGTACTGTGGGAACTTGTTCTAGACACCTTCATGCCGAATTTGAGGTCATTAGGTTTCAAAACAATGGCATAGGAGCCAAAAATATACATTTTTAGTCAAAAATGACTAAAAACCACAAAATAACTCATTTTCAAAGTAATCTATGAAGAAACTGTTGTTGGTGTCCTGTGTTCATATGTCAAATGTACCTCTGTACCAAATTTCAGGTCATTTGGTTTCTATACAAGGGCATAGGAGCCGAAAATATACATTTTTAGTAAAAAATGGCAGAAAACCCCAAATAACTGATTTTAAAAGTGATCAATGAAGAAAATGTTGATGAGGTCCTGTGAGCCTATGTTCAATGCACCCTTGTACGAAATTTCAGGTCATTTGGTTTCTATAAAAGGGCATAGGAGCCAAAAATATACATTTTTAGTCAAAAATGGCCGAAACCCCCAAAGTAACTCATTACATTTCAATCCATATTACAGTATGGATTTGCAATATATCTATATTGCAATCCATACTACAGAATGGATTTGCAATATATTGTTTTTGTTCGGTTTCTTCTTCTTCTCCTGTCAAATTTTCAAATGGATTCAACTTTTTCATTTTTGGGCCAAATGGCATGAAGGTAGAGATAGCAAATACCCTCAGGATTTTTTTTCACTTTTTTGATAGATGTCTTAGAAATTATGATATTTAGGGTTTTTGGTCATTTTTAGACCAAATATGTATATTTTGGGCCGCTGTGCCCTGGTATTACAACCTATTGACCTGAACTTTGGTACAGAGGTGCATTGGACATATGTGCACAGGAAACCATCAACACTTTTGTTATAGATCACTTCAACAATTAGTTATTTTGAGGGTTTTGGCCATTTTTGATTAAAAATGTATATTTTTGGCTCCTTTGCCCTTGTATGCAAACCAAATGACCTAAAATTTCGTACAGAGGTGCATTAAACATATGCTCACAGGACCCCTTTGGCACTTTCTTCATAGATTACTTTAAAAAAGGTATATTTTGGGGTTTTTAGCCATTTTTGACTAAAATGTATATTTTTGGCTCCTGTGCCATTGTATTGAAATCAAATGACCTGAAATTTGGTACGGAGGCTAGGTGCATTGAACATATGCTCACGGGACCCCATCAACACTTTCTTTATAAATTACTTCAAAAATGAGTTATTTTGTGATTTTTAGCCTTTTTTTGACTAAAAATATATATTTTTGGCTCCTATGTCCTTGTATTGAAACCAAATGACCAAACATTCGGCGTGAAGGTGAGTAGTGCCCACAGTACTTCATTCTCCATTTGAGCATACATCACTTTAAATTGTTGAATGTTGGGATTTTTTGCCATTTTTAGACTAAAAATGTTAAGTTTTGGCTCCTATGCCTTTATATGAAAACCAAATGATCTGAAATTTTGTATGAAGGTGCGTGCAGTATGTGCCTGCAGGGCTCTATTCACACATATGGTGTGCGTCACTTAGAAATTGTTGAATTGTTAATTTTTTGCCATTTTGACCAAAAAATGTTTATTTTTGCTTCCTGTGTCATGAAAAAGCCAACTGATTTGGAATTGGGTATTGGGTAATGATGTTGCGGGACAGGTCAACTCCTGCAAAAGGTTCATATGGAACAGTACATCTTTGCATAGGGATGAAGATGGATTGCAATATGCTGTATTTGCTCCCAAGCAAATGTCGGCCTTTCTAGTGTTATATTGCAATCCATACTACAGTATGGATTAGCAAAATATTGTTTTTGCTCGGTCTCTTTTTCTTCTTCTCCTGCCAAATTTTCAGATTTTCAACTTTTTAATTTTTGGACCAAATGAGCTGAAATTTGGCAGGGTGGTAGAAATAGCAAATACCCCCAGACTTTTTTCACTTTTTTGATACAGGCCTTAGAATTTTGATATTAAGGGTTTGGGGTCATTTTTAGACCAAATATGTATATTTTGGTCCCCTGTGCCCTGGTACTACAACCTAATGACCTGAAATTTGGTACAGAGGACATATGAGCACAGGACCCCACCAACACTTTCTTCATAGATCACTTTAAAACTGAGTTATTTGGGGGTTTTGGCCATTTTTGACTAAAAATGTACATTTTTGGCTCCTATGCCCTTGTATAGAAACCAAATTACCTGAAATTTGGTTCAGGGGTGCATTGAACATATGCTCACAAGACCCCATCATCACTTTTTTTCATAGATCACTTTAAAAATTAGTTATTTGGGGGTTTTCTACCTAAAAAAAGTCGCTAGGGGGCAATATCGAATATGGCTTTCATTTTCCTGACCCTTATCCACCTACCAAATATCATTTGGATCAGTCAAAGGCTTCTCGAGTTACTACGTTCACACACACACACACACACACACAGTGACAAACATACTCAAAATATAGCCTTTTTGGGAAAGGCAAATATTGAATGCACTCGATGCCAAGTGGTTATGTACCTATCTTTGGAGGCCCTGGGTTCTCCTCCACGTCACCAGCAAACCGTAGTAGGTTCACACCTGTGGCTGTTACCTGTCTCCAGATGTTCCCACACGGTGTGTCTGCAGCTGACATTTCGGTTTGCCAGACTCCGCCATTCACGCCATGCTCCCAAGTGAACACACTCTCTGATTGTGACGTGCTACTAGTTACAGTCGCAACGCCCTTGTTTTGATTGACGTCTTCATCATTTCTTAAATGCATAAGGCGAATCATCAATGCAGCGTAACACAGAGTAATGTAGAGAGTTACGAGATACAGTCGCCACGGATGACCACTTTTCGCTGTTTTCATTTGCACCATGTACTCCTTTTCTCGACATGGGCGCCGCCCTCGATGACTGAAAAGCCCGATACGCATGCGATATATTTCTATACTGACTCCCATGTTTGTCTCCTATCGAATGCCGGGCTATTGAACGACGTAAGGCCTGCAAACAAAAGAGAGCCGTATTTGCCGTTTTTGTAAGTCATGAGCATGACTGGCATGTAGGTAAGTTCATACATCAGAGCCATTGCCTTAAGCCCCCTTTACAAATCAAGACTTTTGCTCGGCCGAGTTGTTAGCGAGTTCTAAATTACGAGGAGGCATGACCCTGATGCCCACGAACAAATGGCAGAGTTTATTAGTCGGCATCAGGGTCATACCTCCTCGTAATTTAGAGCTCGCTGACAACTCGGCCGAGCTAAATTCTTGATTTGTAAAGGGGGCTTTACAAAGCTACTGTATACAGTGTATATTGTCGCGGTGTAAGCAGATCGCACGCGATTCAAGTTTGATGCGAAAGGCCATCAAACCAAATAGCACATCATGTTTACTCCATCAACATACAAACAATACCTTTATTGATGGTGAAACTGCTTCAGTGTATCCAATTCACAATACCATTGTCAGGTAGTAGATGACGTTCAACTATGCTTTCTTGGTTAACGTTTCCATATGGTGGTAAACATCGACTTCAAATTTGAGTTAATGTGTCTTTTTTTAAGGTTGCACACATGGTGTATTTGCAGTGGTTGTAGAAACCGTCACACACTCAGCACAAAAATTACGGAAACGTTAACTTGAACCATCATATTTCCGTTACTACTTTATAAATAGTAGACTCTATAGTGAATTATGTTTGTCATGGTTCTACATTCAAAGGCTAAACGAAAATCCCGAAATTCCCCTCCCATAACAGTTTTTTAACATACGTAGGGTCATTACTTGGCAACTACTTACCATGGTGATTGCTTCCTAAAAGCGTGGTCATAACAAACGAGGTATTATTGTAAAGAAAAGTATACAATCTTTCCAATGATACGCATTTAAACGTGTCAGTTACTCAGTGCAAACATGCACTACCTACGCTTGCTAGGCTAACACGCTTTCTACAAACTTTGGCTAACTAACAAAGTCTTAATATTTAACGTTATTTGGCTAGTGAACAAAGCCTTAGATATATAGGGCTAGCGAGCAAAGCCTTAAATATGCATGGCAGTGACCGTGCAAAAACATCAAAGGCACAGCGTTTGTATCTACTCACCCCTCGATGTTGTGCCGACGCAGGTCCCAACACGACTGGCAACTGTTACACTGAGAGACCGTTATTTGTCAGCTCACCTGCTTTCACTTTCGCAGTTCCAGGTAGGTCCCATCCAAGAAGTCAGCACGTTGTATTGCCGAAAGTATGAACACATCACCGTTAAGCGTAAATCGGGATTTTTTCATGTGCTAACAGGTAAAGATGCATTTAAGAAAGAGTTACAAGTTGAAGGAAGTAGCTGTTGATACAAGACGAGAACAAAATCAGTCCATTTGCGACCTTGCCACCTGTTAATGTGGTCCCATTGTCCGAAACCAACTCACCTTGCTCGGTGACCGCTTGCACTCTTCCCAAGGTCCTTTACGCGTCATACGTCAGCTACAATGGCGCGAAATAAGAAATCAGCCAGGATTTTCTGTACAATTGTACAATTAGACACCGATACATTCACTACCTAATTCCAGAAAAATTCTGCCAAATAAGTTGAAATGCCACACTTGGTCATGCTTCTCATTCTTTAATGTTGTAATCATGACTGGTCATTATTGACAACAGGAGACTGTCACGATTTCTCTCCGATCTCCCCGCTGCTCAGTTCACGTTCGTATTTACCGGTATTTCCTATCCAAGAAGTATATAATGTGTTCAACAAATACTGGTCGATTGAAGTATTGTCCAGGCCCGCCTAATGCACTCAAGTTGAGATACTTATCAGATGTATTTGTATTTGTATTTATGCATAGGAGTCAACGAGCCATTGACTTATCGGTATACAATACATTATCTATTAATTCTACACTCCGGGAGGATTTGAAATAGTATTTCAGAGAGTCACCCTGAAATGTAAGACTGTACTAGTCTTAAACGGTACAGAAATCCGATTTTTATGTGTCCGAAAGTGAAAGTTTAGAAATTTTTCTTTTATTCTTTTTAATAAGATTAACCTTATTCTGTTACAATGGGGAAGTTGTAGATCTACAGCTGGAACATTGATTTTGATAGATTCTTCGATGTCTCGTCTCTGTTAGTCTACCTGCATAATATCAGGCACATGCATGACGACCTGAGTATGAAGATAAGGTGAAATTGTACATACCGTTTGTACGTGACATTCCTATCTGATGCAAGGCAAGAGCGAATCAACACTATGGCCCACACACTGATGTCTCTTAGGTATTAACTTGGATACATGTACTTCGAATATAATGTGATGTACACTTGCAATTTCAAACGACATTATAAGAAAGTCAGTATTTTCTCAAGTTATTGAAAGAGAAAAGTATCAAAAAATGTTGAGAGCCATATCCGACTGATAAAGTCCTTTCAAAATAATAATTTTGATAATTCTAAGGCAAGTAGCGTTACCGTGTATCATAACTAGTTGACCAAGCAACGTTACCACAATAGCAACTTAACATAACTTAACGTAACATAACATAACAATATCGTCATAAATGTGTGTGTAAACAACTCGCCTCCTCCAATAGAACCTCCTTAGTGCTATATAACAGTAAATGTAATGATTTATCAAGACACCTGCAAGGACTTTTTGTCGTATTGCAGGATTTTTTAGACTTGGTGACTCCAAGTCGATGATCCGGATCCTCTGCTTGGAATGTATGATGAAAAATTCATTGTGCATAAAATCCAGATGGTTGAGCCATTATTGTGTGACATGCCTCCAAGAAGGTCTTTGGGTGGAAGATCGTAACGTTTTCTGACCGACCGGCTTCCCTGACAGTCACCCACTTCGAGAGGCCTTGCAGCACAGTGAGAAGTACTTGCAGTCAGAAAACGTCACTCTTCCACCCGGCATCTACCCAGCATCTGCTTGAAGATCGACACGTGATCTGACTAGTCATATGACAACAACATGGCGGCGGCTGGTACCAAAACTAGTCGGCAACTTCCGCGTTTCTCTTCTGCATTTTTCTCGGCTTGACGACTTCCCATCACGAGACTGTCACAACCACTGGATCACGGAGAGAGTCAAGAATCGATAGATTTGTCGTACTTCACGTCTGTAGTTTAAACGTTACGGTTTGATATTTGGAACTTCCGACACGGGCTTGCGTAAGCTCAGTTCTTTGTTATTTTTACACGGCGTAACACGTTTTTCCTGTCGTTTTACTGGATTCTGTAGAACTGGTCCTATCCGCTATAGTTCTGCTTGTTAAGAAGCCATGATTACACCTAGAATACGTAGGAAAATGTCGCACAATCGGTCAATGTCTTAGTAAACATCGTGTGGCTAAGAAAGTAGTAGGTGAGGAGATGTACAAAGACAAGATGAAGGAGGAGGAACAAGAAGAGACGACACCGCTGTTGTCTCCCCAAAGAAGAGGCACATACAGGCCACACAACAGCAAATACAAGTGGGCCTGTGCCGCCATCTTGCTCGCTGAAACCTTCGAAAGAATCGCTTTCTACGGCATCACGGCCAATCTCGTCCTGTTCCTGAATCGCGGGGACTTCCTGTGGACGTCGTACAATGCTGCTAATGCTCTGTTTATCTTCATGGGCCTGTCATACTTGATGTGCGTGTTCGGAGGCTGGCTGGCAGACACCGTACTTGGAAGGTTTCGGACAATCGTTATCAGCTTTGTCGTGTACATTCTTGGTATCATGTTTCTTCCCATGCTCGGACATGATGGGATGAGGGGAAAGCTGTGCGGAGGTAGAGCCTGGATCATCCAGCCGATAAACGCCACGAAAGATTCAACAGACAATCAGGAGCAATACTGCGACTCTCTGATCTATCCAATCATAGCGGTCATCGCCATTGGAACAGGGTCGGTGAAAGCGAACATCGCGCCATTTGGTGCTGATCAGGTAAGCATAAAATTAAGATTTAAAGTGACCTCTATTATTGTGAATACAAGAAAAATGTTATTTTGTGAATTAATGTTATTCATTTAATAAAGTTTGTGAGATTATAGTAAAAAAAAATATTTTGATGTAATGTCAGCAATATGTAATACTTGTTCTCAATTACTCTTGCCTTATCTAATACATGACGTATATTGCCTCAATTTTGTTTAACGCTTGTATCATGTGACAAATACTGAAATAGTTCTCAGGACAAATGGATGTAAAAGGGGTTAAGTGCTCAGGAAGATTAAATGTACAAATAATTGGAACCATTTGTGTGCAAGGTTTCAGTGAGGGCAATCAAGGGAACACTGGTGAGATAGGGCCATACATGTAATTTTTAGTTGAGCTTTAGGCAGATGATATGCTAGACCCAAGTTAAAAATCTTATCTCTTTCCTGCATAGCAGAGACCTGTGTGGCTCTCATCCTGTTTATCAAGTCTAAAGCCCTCCCAGTCCCATTTATTGTAATGTGAAAATGTTCTTCACCTCTTTGTAGGTCATGAATATAGGCAGGGTTTTAGATAGTTTCTTAGATGCTAAATTATATATGATTGCAGACTGTGAAATACATATCATGAGAAGTGTGTGTTATGCCAACATCTCATAGTCATACCCTACAAATGTTTGTGGGACAATTGCCTGTGGGGCTTTGTCATACAGCCAAACTTGTCTGTAGTGGAGATTTTCAGATTAAGGTCGGAGGTTGTATGGGAATGGAAGATTGTGACTTGATTTGCCTTGTTTTCTGACAGCCTGACATCCAGTGGTATGAAAGGGAGGACAAAGTGGTCATACCCATTTACCATCACGATTTTGCCCCTGTAGACAATAACTATACTTTGATCTTACCTATACTTTGACATAACTATACATGCTTGAGTCAACTCAATTGGGAAATTATCTAAGTCATAGAGACCACCAAAGAGTGACCTCAATTGTCAGGTGGTCCTCATGCTGAGGTGGTCACTAACGGTAGTACAGGAGTCTGTTTAACTACATTCATATCATTCTCAGAATAATTTTTTGGCCTTTTTTCCCATTTCAGGTGAAAGATGAGGGGCCAGAAGTGATGCGTATGTTCTTCAACTGGTTCTATTGGTCGATCAATGCTGGCGTTCTACTGTCGCTTGGTGCAGTCGCTTTCATCCAGCAGAACATGGGCTTCTTTTACGGTTTCCTGATTCCCGCCGTGTCGCTTGGCGTAGCGCTGATTCTGTTCGTGCTGGGACAGCCCGCGTACGTGTGCAGGTCACCGTCTGGGAGCGTGCTGACCAATGTGTTCCGAATCATCATGGAGGCTTGCAGGTCCAGGAGGCGGCGGCGAAGAAATTATAGCCAACCAAGGTGTGAAAATGCTTTTCAAGATGTGCTAGTGGAAGTTGAGATTTTTCGTATTTACAAACTTAAGGTGATACATAAATGCCATACAAATGTGCGTCAGTGAATAATCAGGTTGCTGAATTAATTGATAATAAAGTTCTCTTGCAAATAAAATTGCTCTAGAACACATTCCTGCAGTGTGCTACCTTCTGCAGGGCAATAGTGACTGGTTATACCTCTTGCTACCAGGTTGTGCAGAATTGAGAAAAATACAGTCCTGATTGTGGCTTAGGCTTTTCACCCCCCTCCCCCATCGTTATGGTTTGATGAGTCTGCATTTTAGCATTTTAGAGCCTAGTTTGATAATAAAGACCCTAGTTTGATAATAAAGGGCCCTTCATCCTGAGAATATAATATGAATTTTACAAACAAACTTATTACCTGGATCTAAGCTTCGTCGTCATGAAGATAATGACTTTGACCATTTTGAATATTCCAGGTAAAAGAAAGAAATTGAAGCCTAGCATGAGAAGGTAAATAAGATACTTAATCTGTGATTGTTCCCTTGACAGTGACATTGATACAGTGGTGGACCCCTTACCCAACCCTACATGGCTGGACATGGCGAAAGTGCGGTACGGTGGGAGCTTCCATGAATCCAACGTCGAGGATGTGAAATCTCTTGGGAAAATCCTGCCTGTCTTCATAGTGCTCATCCCATATTGGATGGTGTACTTCCAGGTAGTGTTGACAATTAACATATGTGTACCATGCATATTTCTTATATGACTGAGCCTAAGATTAAGAACTACCGGGTAATAAGAGTACATCTGTTCTCAGGCAACCAGTTTAAAATCTGTACCAGTGGCTTGCAAAAATACCTACTTGTATGTGTATTTTTTGAAAGCTGTCAAAGCAAATAATTTCAAATTGATATCTTGCAATTGTGTAAACAATTTGCTTTTCCTGTGAACCATGTTGCCCGCTTCTAAACCGGTCACTGTGACACCGGACAGTTGACATATAATTTGATTACCTGGTGGCAGGAATCCTGTTATACTGTAGTATGATTTTTAAGACATATATCATGAGAACCCTTGAGTTTGTATTTGGCACAATTGTTATGTTAATTATACTATTACATTTGCATATAATCAGAAACATGATTTAGTTTTGAGTATTAAGTTTTGATAATGTGTACATGTTAAATGTGTTTATCTGTATCCCTACAGATGCAGACTACCTTTCAACTCCAAGGACTCCACATGCGGATCCCACCCTTAAATATAACGGTCAAGAATAACGACCCAGGACAGAACACACCTGCTGGCCAGAACAATTCAGAACTCAATGGTGGTGGACTGGTCAAAATGCAGGTGTGTCTAAATGAAAATCTGGTCTTAGATGTTATAAATTCCCATAGCACAGGGATTCTGTACGAGTATGCACCATTGCTTAATATTGATTGTGAATTTATAAGTTATATACTTCCTTTGGTAAAACGCACACAGTTGAAACAGCATAAGGACAGGAAAAATGAGCAAAGAAAACAAGTACTGACTGTTAAAAGATTCCTAAGGCTCTGAAATAGGATTATTGATAATTTTCATGTTGTGGAAAAGGCACAAAAACATGTATTCATTTTCTTACCCTTTTTTCTCTTAAGTTAAACACTAAGTAAATTCATATCTTGGCTCCAAGTAGAATATTATTTACCTATGGGGCCGCGTAGCACAGTGGTAGTGTATTCGGCCCTTGACCGAGAGGTCGCCAGTTCGAATCCGCCTGTCGTGTTGCCGGTCTTGTGCCCTTGGGAAAGGCACTTTACACGACTTTCCTCACTTTACTCAAGTGAAAAATGAGTCGTCCCTCGGATAGGACGTTAAATGGAGGTCCCGACTGTATGGGGAGAGTCACACCCCATGCACGTTAAAGAACCCCCACACGTGCGATGGTGCGGTGTGGTTGGAGCAAACCCTTCTGTCTGGAGTTGGTGATTCACTTCAAATCACCCGGTTGTAGGCCTGGCGAACCTCCATACCGTATCAGCCACATGGTGAATTACATCATTCACCAGGACGGGAGACCTATGGCGCATCCCCATCTTGTAATTAGCCAGCGAAAGGGTATGTCACCCCGTAAGGGGCGGTATCACCCCGTCGTGTGTAAACATGTGCGAACATGTGTGATCACGTCGACCGATGATGATGATGATGATGATTTACCTTCTGTATTTTGAAACAAATTCTGTTACAGCTCTAAGATTGTCCATATAAATCCTACACACAAGCCATACTGTAAATCTTGAAATATTCACAATTTCTTGAAGTCCACATTTTTGGTGACCTCTCACCTTAAATCACATCCACAAACATTTTCTCAGGCTTGTATCATTACTAGGGGTGGGTACTGGTACAGGTCCAGGTACAGTCCAGGTCCAGAGGATGGGATCAGGTCCAGGTCTGAAGCTGAACCTGATAATCTGTGTAAGCTTGTGAATGGCTGATATTGGTCCATTTCGCTACAAAGGAATCTGTTTGATGCTGTTTGATGGAGTTTTAAAATCCTATCCTCATGTAAACAACACTAACTCAGTAACTGCCTCTGTTTTAGACAAGGTTTGAATGTAGAAACTTTGTAAAAACTCTCCTTCACTTCACTCTCGTTATTTTCTTGGACCTGTAAAACACATGAAGGCCTGTCAAATATCTATTCATTTACGAATCAGTCCAAAATCCGGTCTACTGATTTTTTCAGGTCTGTTTTTTCTGGACCAGTCCAAGATGAAAAACCGTTACTCACCCCTAATTGTTACTGCTGTTTCAACCGCAAAGCAAAGATACCTTAAACAAAGTTAAGTTGTTCGAAATGAAGAAGAATTTACAGTATAATTCCATCATCATCCAATCAGATGCCAGCAGCCTGGCTGACGCTGTTTGACGCTCTGCTCCTGTTGATCCTGATTCCCGTGATGGACCGCGTGGTGTACCCGTGGATGGACCGGCGCGGCTGCCACTTCTCCGTACTGAAGAGGATCAGTCTGGGCATGTTCTTTGGCTTCTGTGCAGTCATGTGTGCCGGTGGCCTGGAGACTTACAGGTTAGTTTATTAGTTCACGTTGGTTAAGTTTGCCCTTTTCAAACCATTGGAGAAGTTTTGTGAGCAAGTATAGTTTTGAAAGGCTGTATTGTAAAGATGAGAAATCTGTCGAAGCTTTTGTCCCAATCTTGGATTTGGCACCTTCTGGAAAGATGTCAGGTTGACTTGCAGAAGAAGAAGAATGTCAATGTATGTCATTTGACTATACCCATCAAGATAATTACTAAGTATATTCTGTATATCATGGAAGATAGATATGTAACAATCACAGCCAGTATTTTATTTTATGAATGTTCATGATACTCAGACATGAACTTCATTGTATTTCATTTATACAAGGTACATGTACAAAGTTTGGCAAAGTATTCTCTAACTAATTTATTTCAAACATAGCAAAAAATATCTGTGAATAGTTTTATCAGGTTGGTATTATTATTATTATTATTATTTCTTTATTTCATGCTCTAACTGGCCCATATGACATAGGGACAAACATGAAAAACAAAGAATATATACAACATTTTAAGACAAACTGACAATATTATGGCTATGTGTAGAGGCGGCGCCAGAGATTAGTGAAAAATGAATTCTAGTATGTAACTGAATTCTAGTATGTAATTCTAGTATGTAACTGAATGAAGAGACTTTAATACACAACCACTGCTTTATTTTCACTGCCGTTTCGGTGACCGTCTCAGTGAACCAGTCAGAAAATGAGGAAGGTGACAGATGGTCAGTGAAACATGGTGGAAATAAAGAAGATAAAGTCACAGAGGGTATCAGTGGTAGGAGAAGAATCTAACACAGTATTTTTCCCTGTTCCAGACTGCAGCTAGTCCAGAACCACACCATAACACAGAACATCAGTGGTACTTCGTTTTATGCAGCAGACTTGTGGATCTGGTGGCAGATTCCACAGTACTCACTCATCGGGGCCAGCGAGGTGTTTGCTAGTGTGGCAGGTATGTGGAGACAAAGCTTATCCAAGTTGCTAAAGACTATTACATGTATTTTTAGCATGTCTCCAGTATTTTATGAAGCATTAGAGGGGGGTAAAGACAGTCTCCAGGCTCCAGGGAATTGAACCCAACATCATAACCATTAGGCTAAAGGTCTGAACATGTCTGACTGGTCAGTTGTTGGTGCTTGATCCCCACTGTTACAATTTGAGAGCTGTATCTTATGACTCTCATTTGTCATTACTATCTTCTACCATTGAATTGACCTGCTTTTCTTAGCTTACAGCGCAGTATAATGGAGCTATCCTATGTGTATCTCTCACTTTTTAGCCAAGCACATCAGTTCACCCCTTCTCTTCTCCAGTTATCCCTATAATAAATGATATTTGTTGCTTGCCAATTATTGATAGACTGAACCGAAAAAGTCTACTCTACTCTACTCTACTCTTTAGCGGTACCATGTAAATACAATTTTTAGCTCTTACAGCTTTACGTTCAGGGATTGAAATAACCAACTGCAATTTGCAGCAAAAACATTCAGAATGCAATTAGAAACTCAACCTGAAGCTTTTTATTTTAGACAATTTAGCTATACAGCAGTAGACAAAAGCCTGTGTAACAGTGGGGTTCAAGTACTGCCAAATGACCATGCCAAACGGCTGTCAGTCTTTTGTAGCATAGTGGTTTGCATTGCTGTGTTTGAACCCCACTGTTACACCTGGATTGTTAGTTTGTAGTTATTACAAGGTTAGGCTAGACCATAGTAATGTTTTGTTTGTATTTCTTGGATAAGGTTGTAGGATGGATAGGTGACTAGTGGCTTGTCTATCTTCAAAAGTTATAAAATTGATGTAAAAAGTTGTGATAATCTGGAATGATGCAATTTAAAAAAAAAAAGATTTTGATCCCTGCCTTTACAATTGTATGATGAAAAATGATATTCTTCCCATATCCAGGCCTGGAGTTTGCGTATGCTGCTGCGCCTCGCTCCATGCATTCCATCATCATGGGTCTCTTCTTCTTCACATCTGGGATCGGATCGCTTCTCGGCTCCGGCCTTCTTGCGCTGGTCAAGAAATTCAACTGGGTCACAGACGCTGACCATGGCAACATAAACAAAGGGCACCTTGACTACTACTTCTTTGTACTGGGTGGCCTGCAGTTTCTCTCATTTGTCGTTTTTAACATTGTGGCGGTTTCATTTCACCGCGCCAAGATGAAGCGACAAAAACAGCAGGCTGGGAATGGGTTTAGTTCTAGACACTTGCAGAGAAGTAGTTACGTAGAGTAATGCAGTACCTCCTTGATTCTATTTAATGTTTTTAGACTGCAGTTTGTACAATTTCTTTTGCCTTGGATGGGAAATTGTCTTACTCAATTCTCCAAAAATAAAAGCATAGTAGTGACCTGTGGTATTAAAGCCAGAGTCCAATTATATGTATTCACATAAACTGTAACATCTTTGTTTCACTGCTCCAAAAATAGGTTTTGTTACTATTTAATTAGCATATACAATTATGTATATTGATAATGATGAAGTATGTGCTTGGAAAAGAGGAAAAAACATATGGATATATATATATATATCTAGTACATACTATATATATATATCAATCCTAATAATTATAATTGTAATCAGATTTGAAAACGACATGGATGGCTGCCTTATATATCATGTAGAAAGCTTTGGGATTTAAGTTATTAAAGACCTATTTAAGAAGAACACATGTGTTGGCAAAACTTCGGAGGGGGAATTTCAAGCCATGAGTATGCACAGCAAACAGTTTATATAACATTTAAGAATTTGATGTTGATGTTGATATTTAGAACTCTAGTACAATGCACTAATCAGTGCTTTTTTGATAAGATATTCCATTTACATGTTGTATTCTTGAAAAGTACATTGTGTATAATATTTGTCCTTTTTGGAGTATTTTGCATGATGATTTTGATGTGCAATGTGTGTCCCATTCTGTAAAGAAACAAGGAATTTTGTCAAAAGAAGTCTGTTAAAGTATGCAAAACAGATGGATTAAGACCTTTTATCCATCGGTAAGATTTCTTGCTTGGTTAGTTTGTACTTGTACTGGGTAATAATGAAATTGACAGATCAGTAGATACTTTTAAAAAAGTCAAATATTTGAGTGTACATATTTTTAGGCCACACCAATTTAATTGATTGGTTTTTGGACATTTTCATATAAAATTCTAGCAAGTGGACATCAGGCAGAAAAAAATGCATCAGTTCCCTCCCTGAACCCATGTATGCAGACCAAGGAGGTTGAAAAAAGGAAAGGAGTCCTTTTTTCAACCTCCTTGTGCAGACTTACTGGTACAGACTTAGGCCCTGTTCATGATGCAAAAAAATGAAACGGTTCTATCGGTTAGGCCTGGAAATACGACAGGAAACGGTTTGCATTTTGTGTTCACGATGCAAACTTGCAAACCGTTTCAGTTCCTTGAAAAGGCATGGTAATGCGACCTCTGACCCCTGAGGTTGTTGTGATCTTGCCCAAACTTGTACTTCTGTGTCAGATTATTGGTCTTTGATCGAAATTGAACCAATGTCTTACTGAATTCCAAGCTGGGTTCTGTTATGGCCTTGGAAATGCCTCTGAAAACATTGTGGTCCCGATATATGCCATGTTATGACATTTCCACTGGATCTCCTGACATATCCCCCTTGCGATATCAGGACTGCTGGCTCCTCAGTCGACCAGGAGGCAGCCCGATAATAAAAACGAATTTTACGATTGAAAATGCGGCCGAAACACCCGAATGACTTTTCCCCCGTGGCGGCAACAAATATGAACGCACATGCCCGGATGTAAAACGGATTGCGCCGCTTTTGCGTTCATGATGCAAATTCACGATTCCGGATAAGGAAGAAACCGTTTCAATACTACCTCGCAAGGAGGTTCCGAAAAAAACGTTTCCAATCGCTTCAGATCCGTTTCGGAGCGTTCATGATGACAAAACTTATCCGTTTCAGCTGGCCTAACCAATAGAACCGTTTCATTTTTTGCATCATGAACGGGGCCTAACTCCTCAGATTCTGTTTCTTGTTGATTTTTCAATCTAGCAATATTTTTTTCAATCTGACAACCAACAAATCAAATTGGTGTGGCCTAAGCAGCTGTTGTATGCTCTTCTAGGTTGGGAATTGCAATGACATTCTGGCTGTGTTGGGACGATAATGTGTGTAAATGCTGCTGTGATAGTAGAAAGTGCATATTTGTACTGTTAAGCGCACAAAGTGTTTCTTGTACCCATAGAAAGGGAAAAACTAAGGATTCAATATTACCAAGGCTAGGTAGTAACATGGCATACATTATCTGTAGTGTCTTGTGTAATGTCATTGCTTTTAGGAAATGTGTGGTTAAAACCCCTCCCACACCTTTTTGTAATGAGGGTGGTGCCCATCTCAGTTTCTGTAGCCCTTGGGCCACACAAGTTGTACAAAGGACATTACTAGTATATTATGTAACATTATATAACCTTGGTTGTAGAAGTAAAACGCTCAGTTCACTATTGGTGATAAGTGTGAAAGTGTGCAGGCTTCAAAGTTATGGCTGTCTACTGCCATTAAAGCATATCATGTTTCCTGGGTATTTGTTTTTGGGTGAATACTATACATAATTGTACTTCTGGAAATGTGTTGTTCTTTTTATTGTGTATTTTGTTGAAGTACAATGTAAACTGCAGAATAAATGTTGCTGTCTTGACATTATGGACTCCAGGAGTGGCAATTAGCACCGTGACATAACCCACCACAAAGCACAGGAAGGCATGCTAATGAGATACAAATCAGAATCAATGCTATTTTGCATACATTGAATGGGATCTGCATTTCCTTTTTACTAGGGGTTTAGAAAATATTTCAGTTTCCTGTAATTCATGGAAGAACTATCGATATCAGATCCCAGTGATTCGCAAATTGGCATAACTTTGTGAACTCATAAACGTAATGTGCTGTCGGAACCCCCTATGCAGACCATCATATATGGAAGGCTAATTTAGCATTTTATTACTCTATTAACCTTGTTCAATGTGCGGAGATAAAGGAAACATTTGATTTTAGTTGCTAAGATGGCCTTTCTCCCATACAGTTGGTCTTTCAAAGTGTATTGATTAATTTCAAACTGTTCGGTTTTACCTGCAAGAAAAGTAGATACGTACGACAAGGTAACGTTAGGAAGTAAAATTTTGTCTCATTTTCTAAATTTGAGGAGATTAAATAACGTGTTACATGTACTACCTGCAAGTTGTCATCAGTAGCCGTTAAATCAGTCACTATTGCCCCTATGCAGCACCTACTTTTAGCACTTGAGGCCGCTGCTGCAACCTTACCTCACTTGCATAGACGATACCAATGCAGTCCCCGTTGCAGACTCCAACAGACATAATTTTTTCCTACTTTGCTTATTGAGAAGAATGAGCAATCGTATTTCAGTACGCCTTCAGAAACAGTTAGCTAAACGATAAAGGGGCGTAGTTGAAAAAAAGGTACTGTCTGCAATACGAGCAATCGCTGTTATTGTTTACATCCGGGGTATTCGGCGCACGAGCGCTGACTGGTAGGCAAAAAGCGTTAGGAGATCAGATTACTAATTAGCATACCGGCGCGGAAGCAGATCGTACTGTTTACGCGAATTTGCGCATTTTCAGCCACGTTTTTATCGCATCCATGGGATTTTTTCAGATTTTGTATTTTTTTCACTACTTCTTAGTCTTTTTTTTTTTTTCTTGTGTAATATTTTGGGAGAAAATGACCCTTGCCCTCTTGACTTCCGTCATGTGTTTCCGGTTGTTTTGATTTTCCCGCCGTACGGGCTTTCTGTCATCCGTTCCGGGCTGTTATATTTCTGTTCCTAATGTGGTTTAATTAATACGTTTAATCAATATGAGTTCTTCAAACAGCTACATTAGCTCTTTGGAGCCTAATGACCGAACCAGGTATTTTGAGAAATTAATGGTAAGTGTCGAAGACGCCGGCGATAGTTCAAACCCGGAAGTGACTGGTTCGGCGGTGACTGGTGACGGTGTACGCCTACCTGACCCATACAGTCTGACAGGTGAGGATCATGTGTACATGTGTTTCTAGATTTTGATAAGGTAGATTTTTGTGTCAGATAAAGGTTACAAAAACATGAGTACGTGTAAATGTGTTTGTTGCTAATCTCTAGAAATTCTGGCTACGTAACGTTATGTTTATTATCATTTGTATGTTATACAGGTTGGAAGGATGATTTGAGCCTCTGGCCAGATACGGACTATGGGTGCATCTACACCTACCTAATCGAGGCTCCAGGTCCGTTTAACGGAGAAGCCATGAAAGCCTATAAATCCCTGGAGGCGTACAATCTCTTTATAAGTGGCCATGTGAGGGAGTGCAGGTACCACCCTATTGGAAAAAATGTGAAGGTCTGCTTCCTTAAGGCCAAGGTTGTGCCAGGTGGGTGTTGGAGTGCATTGGAACAATATTTCTACTTACATGTACCTGTAGTGAGAACTCTTGAAGATGAAGAATGAGATGCGTGATTAGTATTTAACTGTCAGATACGTTTTTATATTTACTGTATTATCTTTTTTTTCTGTTACATTTGTGTTTCAGGACAGAGAGTAACAGAGACTCCTCACAACCCATGGGTGTGTTTGACCAAAAAAGAGGGTTATGTCATGGCAGCTCACTGCACTTGTATGGCAGGGTAGGTAATATAACTGCATTGACCATCATATCCAAAAAGTCACATTTTTATCTAACAGTGTTCTCGTCAGATGAGGTCCATGGCAAGAAACAGTTTTAGAAATAATGAAAGTCAAACTAGTACTCACCTGTAAATGTTCCTCCGTATATTTCCAGGGAGGAGCGACCATGCAGTTTGTATGTGGCAAGATAACTGTCTTAATTTTTTTCCTTGGTTCATGTTCTTGTGCTTGATGGTTTCCAGTTGTATTTGTACCTGTTGCAAATGCATTTCTTCTTGTTGATGTTCTTGTTGCAGGTTTTACTTGTTGATGTGTTTCGTTTTCTAGGTAATTTGGAGTTATCAACAGTTCCTGAGAGTGAGTATACTAACACATATCATCATGTAGATGTAGATAATGCTAAAAGAAATGTGTATATAGTAGAAATATTCAAATATCACAGAGACTTCCATAATGAGAAGATAAGGCAAATCTTTCATTGTACTGTGAAGCTGGCCAACTTATCCGTTCCTTTTACCATTAACTCTAAAATTGCTCCTGACTATAGTACCTATAATGTATACTCATTTTTTGTTATATTTCAATGTAGATTGGGAGAGGTCTGCAGCCATGTGGCTGCACTGCTGTTCGCAGTGGAGGCCTCCAGGTCTCTTCAGGAAAAACGGACGTCATGCACCAGCAGAAAGGCCGTGTGGAACAAATATTACAAAGATAAGGTCTGTTCATATTTGGGCATTATAATTGAGTAGAATTTTTTTCAATGTCTACAATTTTTTTGCCTAAGTAGACTGTTATAACTTACATTAATGAATGGATTTCTTTGCTTCTACAAAATCATGTGGCATTTACATGTATCCAATTCACAATATATAGCACTACACTATAGATTTACAGCAATATAGTAGATGTTCCTAGCCTGGAGTCCAGCCTTGTTGTGCTTTAGTCCACTCCCAACGGTGGCTACCCCGTCAATGCCATGGGGTAGCGACCTTTGGGAGCGAACTAAAGCACAACAAGGTTGGACTGCAGGCTAAGATGTTCCTCTTTGTAAAGTGTAATATCTGACATGGCCACTGTATAATGTTTTTTCTCACATATATTATTGATAATTCATTTTGTGGATTATTTCTTTCAGGTTGATCCACAAAGGGCTGAGGACATGGACTTTTCGCACCCTAAACATGGAGTCCAGATCAAGAAGGCGCGCCGGAAGCCGCAGTGTGATGTGCCACCACTCAGTGAAGAAGAGGCCGCTTCTGCTTTCTCACAACTGAGGAAGCTGTGTCCCACTGCCAGTGCTGTCATTAAAGAGGAGGAGGACACAGACACAGCATCAGAAGATGAGTCAGATGTCAACACAGAGACGCTTCCCCCTGTGGTATACAGGTCTTGTCATCCAGCCAAAGTCCCTGTTACTAGTGTTAGTGTAGACAGCATCCTTGAGGATGTTCGGTGCAACCCCGAGCAAATCACAAACCTCAACAAAGCTACAGTGGGGCAGTCCAAGTCTGCTTTATGGCGTCAGCAACGCAAGGGTCGTGTGACTTCTACATCCATGCATGATGTCCTTCATGCATCAAACCCCACCACTGCAGTACGGAAGGTCATGCAATATGACTGCAAGGATTTGAGCCAAGTGAGTTAACTGAAAACTAGTACAGTGTACACTTGCAGGAAGCCATTTTTCGTAGGTAATTAAGGCACACAAAGAGACAACATTACCCTGTATATTGGAACATGTACCATAATAATCCCAGAGCAAGTGTAGCTCTGATCTTTATTTGGATTTAAACAATACCAGGAGTCTAAATATTTCTGCAAAGTGTGACAGTCTAAATGTTCAGTCAATGCGAGATAGTGTCATATTAGAGATGTAATTCATTTGTGCTTTCTATGTCAGAAATTCTAAATAGGGAATTTCACTTTCAGGTTCCAGCTATACAATGGGGGATGAAACAGGAGGAGAAGGCAAGGCAACAGTACCTGGAAGCTACCTTGTGCATCTGCAAGGATGTGAAATTGGAGGAAGTGGGGCTCATTCTCTACAAGGATTTTCCCTTCATAGGTATAGCTAATTTTGGCTCTTACTTCAAACTTATGAAGTATAGTACATGTAATTGAGTACCAACTACACAATGTCTAATTGACTTATGATTTTGTTGATGTAACAATGAAATACATGTACTTGTTTTAACAATTGCACTGTATTCGTACCAAGTGAATATGTGCCATTTGCAGCATTTGGCAAGTATCAAAAGTAAGTACATTATGTTCATGTTTGAAATATCAGAAACTTTGCCACTAATTTGAACATTACTGTTGTATATATAGGTGCATCTCCTGATGGGATGAGACAGTGTTCATGCCATGGAAGAACTGTGATTGAGATCAAGTGCCCATACAAGTACAGGGACATCTATCCTGCTGCAGATCTGTGTCTATCAGATGCCAACTACTGTTTAGATAAGGATTGTAAGCTAAAGACAGGGCACAGATATTACACCCAAGTCCAGACACATATGCTGGTTACCGGTGTCTCAACATGTGATTTTGTAGTGTGGACTAATGCAGGCATGGTTGTAGTAAATGTTCCAAGGGACCAGTCACTGTTAAATGTAATGTTGTCTACATGTGTCCAGTTTGTAAAGTCCAGTCTTATCCCTGAGATACTGACCCACAAGTTACAGTGTGGAGACTCTGGAGTAGATGTGACTTTCCAGGAAGATGATGACCCAAACAAACGTTACTGTTCTTGTCAGAAACCAGCATATGGTAGGATGGTAAAGTGTGATAACAATGAATGTGAGTCAAAACATAAACAGTGCAACAGTAGGTATTCCAGTGAAGAGCTTGCATTTTGCATCTGTGAGATTGGAGGCTGATGTTGATGATTTCTTGATTTGTTCTTGAAGGTGATCACGTTCTTCCCTAAGGTTGTCAGCTTCACTTTGAAGGGACTCGCAAAACTGTTCCAACTTACATTTCTCCTCTTGTACTTTTGTGAGCTGTTCTCTCAGAGTCTCTACACTTTCAGGAAGGGGGTCTCTCAGAGTCTCTACACTTTCAGGAGGAGGGTCAGCGATCATTTCTTCATCTGAAATAAAGCAAATCCGAAGTTCAATGAAAGTGCTATGTGATTATGAGTGTCATATATCTGAACTGAACTGAATGTTCTAAACTCTGATTCATATGTATGTATTGTTGTTTCAATATTTTACTCATGCAGGTTGCATGCTTCTCTACTTGATTCACATCTATATCCCCACTCCGAAAACCAAGCGGATAAACTTTGTAGCAAGTAGTCTTGTGTGTATGGTATGTGATTCATGTTGAATAAGTGACAAGTGATAGATTTACTTGTTGAGCAAGAATGATAGATTAAACTGTTGATCAAGAATTTATATGTTTAGGATTACTGATTGTATCCATTAGACACTTTTCTTATTCCCTCTGTAATGCCCTTACCATTTAGTGATGTAGGTGGGGCTTCATTCTCTGATGACACCCGCAGCCTTTTTGCTGCACGCATATACCTGCAAACAATGAAGCATGTTGTAAGTTGTAAATCAAAGTTGCATGCTTTGTTTCCTACATACATTCTGTTAGCATAGCATTTAGTGATTACTGCTGTGAATGTTATGAAATATAAAACATTTGACTAGGTGTAAACTCTAACATGAGTAACTTACAGGATCTTTGTGAGATTTAACTGAATCCTTGGTAAAACTTTCATGGTCATCTTCTCAGGCAAGGAGGTAGAGTATAGCAATGTTTCACACAGGCATGAACAGCCTGCCTGCATGAACAGCATGAGCAGTAAATCAAATTTCAATAAAGAAACATTGAAAACCCCAATGTTACCTACCGATCTTTCTTGGCAACTGGGTTTCTTGAACGATTGCAACTTGCTGAGGTTGGGAGGTTAAACAAGCTTGGGACGTAATCTGGATCTGCAGGGTCTTTAGAAGGGTTCCCTGCAATGCAAGAAGCAAAGAACTTGTCAGTATTATAAACATGATTTTAAAATGAGGTGGCAATTGGTCTTGTGGTTAGGGTGTAGGACTCATAATCCAAAGATAAGTATGAGTTGGAATCCCTGATAGGTCACTTTGTTGTAGTGCCCTTGGGAAAGGTACTTAAACCATACTTTACACCTATTTCCTCACTTCACTAAGGTGAAAAATGAGTACCTGGCTTCGGCTACACACCTCGGCATGTTAAACTGAAAGAACCCACCACACTTATCGAAAAGAGCAGGGGATCATCCCGGTGTGAGTGGATCAAACTCCACAGTCTGGTTCTTTCTTTCCCCTGCACTATCCCACAATGGTCCGGACCAAGGTGGAGGTCTACCCGCTGGGGGCCTCCCCACACAATATGCTCCAGTAGGGGCCATCTGGGGGTATTCCCATGTAGATGTAGATGATTTTAAAGACATTTTAAAACATTTGTAGATGTCTTCGTCAATCAGTTAAGTGATGTACGTTATACTTCTGGTATACTATATATGTATACGTCCATCCCAGATACTTTACCACTATTTATAAGTCAGACCCCCCCCCCCTCCCACGTGGACGCGCTGTAAAACTTTGATACATGTAACATTAATATTCACTATCCTTGATATGGCATGAATCGAATGTGTAACGAAAAGTACACTATTACATCACGAAAAATGTATTTATGCAAGGGGGACAACAACAAAATATAAAACATATAGATCACAAACCTGAGATGAAATGGTCGCTGCACACTCTCTCGTGGTGTCCACGCCGCGGTCGGGTTTTTCTTTCCCTGCTCAAAATCTGACCTTTTTAAGGCTCTAAGCCATGCAGCCCTTCGTCCTGGTTCCGCAGGGATTCTAAAAGACTTCTTTCTACTGCCTTTATCCTTCCGGTTAGTACAACAACTGGTCGGCATGTTTGCGTTTCCCGCGCGCAACTGGTGGGCGAGGAGGGTTCAGCCTGCCCTCCTCGCCCACCAGCAGCTTTTTGCCTACCATGACGTCACGTGACGTAACCGTGACGTCAGCGCGATCGCTCGTATACCATGTATTGTCTGCGACAGTGGCTAATTTATGCCGTTTCATGCCCGACCCTGTTACCCCCTCTTCCTTCAGTGCCAGGACCCATATCAAATATCAGGCTGGCCCTTTGTTGCCCGCCGCCCGCCAATCAGCGCGCCGCTCGGCCGGTCGATTCGCATGTTTGGCCCTGGGTTCGGCCTGTTTTGGAAATCGATGTGATTGGGGAGTAAATGTATGCAATGTGCGCGGGGGCTTACAGATGGAGGGAGAGAGAGATGAACGCCTGTTCACCGATCCCTGGCACCCTGGTGTGAGTCCGTAGCGGGGCACTGCTTGAGCCGAGGTGTTGCAGACACAGACCGTGTGTATACATACCCAGAGCCAGGCCCAGAGCACGTACACACACCTCTCTCTCTCGCGCCGGACACCGCCGATCATCCGCTGGCTTCTGTGTATCCAGACGGCTTGCCACACACATCTAGCGGTACAGCGACAACCCCAAGCCAAGACATGGGGGCCGTCTACCGGTCGGCCCTCCTAGCTGCCTTCCTGGGTCTCATAACCACAGGTACGACCACGGATCCTTGTGATTTCAACACGAGTCATCCACCTTTTTTTGTGTCGTGATCATGTAGCGGAAAGTAGCAGAGGTGTTACAAAATGGTTCAGTGGTATTGTATTGCAAGAGTGGCACGGTCAAAGCAAACTTGACATGGCTTCTTGACTTCAAATATTGGACGACGGTAGCTTGATACGAGTACTTAAAACTACAGACAGCATGGTTGTGCAGCTTCCTTATATAATCCCTCTTTGCCCTGCTTTCTAATTTGGATTATTAACAGGAATACATGGTCAAAATTTGATCGTTTCTGTCTCTAGATTCAAATTTTATGAGTCTAAAAAACAGTGGGATGTATCTACAAATTCCTGTACATGAAATCAGAGTAACTAATCGCGAAAACGACACGATTTGGCCAGGGTTTAGATTTCCACATGTTACATGGACCAAATCGGCTTGTATACTTCTAAAGTCGCCGCTAGTTTTGCTACACTGGAGGGGGGCTTTTGTTTTTCGAGGAAACCAGAGGAAGCGGCTCGAGGCGTTTTGATGTTTTATCTGTACCTATTGTTGTAGAGGATCTAGCGGCTTGTCCAAACTACTTTGTGTGTAAATGATTTTGTCTATTTGACAGGAGCCCGTCTCAATTTCCACCAACCCGCCAGTTTTAACACGTTTTCCTCAAAACAAAAGAGTGCCAAAAGACGCAACAACCCCAATTAGCGTGTATCCATTGAAACTTAAATCCACTTCAAATTAGAAATTTTCATAACAAACGACGTTTTTCCTTCATCGCTATTTGTATGTATGTCTATTGAAAAGGCTTCTTATTCAAATCAGGTTGTAGCAGACTATAAAGCTTTCTCCAAACAAGTTTTCGCCAAACAAGCCTATATATTTGTAACGCTTTGTTGACTTGTTAAACAAGGGTAGTTTACTACCTTCGCACATATCAAACAATTTGATAAATTTAAAAAGTGTATGAATATTAAAGGGATCATTGAATATTCAGTGCTTTTATAGCCACCTGATTGCAGTTCTAAATGGATAACCAAAAAAAATGAGTTGAATTTTAAAACAGGAATGTAACTGAACAACAGAACATATTGAAAAGTGAACTTTGCCTAAAATGCGACTTGAGGTGTTGCGAACAAGGTGTTAAAAAGGCATGGAATAGTTCAACAGTATTTTTATCAGGTATCTACATTTTATTGTTGGACGATTTAATAGTTTGGACATTTTTGTCATGTATGATGAATTTGATGTCCATGCAAGTTTCTGCAGAAATTTTTGCAGAGATGAGATAAATGCCAATAAAATGTGGGAGGAGCGAAAATGGGTCATAAAATTCCAGAAGGCACTCATGCATTTTGATGGTGTGCATTTCCTTTCCCCAATGGACCAGTATCCAGGATACAAAGTGTCATGTAGGCATCGCCGTGAATATCAAATGAGTGTGATTATTCTACTATCCCTTTGTCTGCATGTCAGGGTACATCTCTGTTTCGCACCCGCATTACGAAATCGTCGCAACATTCTTGCGCATACCAGCCAACTGGGACTACTGTTGTATGGCATTGAATTAAAATTGCCATTTTTTTCTGGATGTTTGTATGATTCTGTTCATTGCACAGTTTTACAAATTACATGGATGTTAGAATCTAATGGAAAACATAGAGATTCTACTGCCCCTATTACACTGTACAGATTGTTTTTTGAGGAAAGAATTGATGTTTGTTGCTTTGCCACCAACTGAAAAATATAACTAACAAGTAAAACCTTGGTAGCTATGTCAACAATCAAGTTGTGACCATTCTAGAAATATCCTTTGCTGTGGTATATTTCATTTCACGGTCCTTCTGCTGTATTCTACCATTTGGCAGTGTGGCTATATTTGATAAGCCCTACCCAAATACAGACAGATGTCCAATGAACACATATTATAGGCTACATAACACTATTTAGGAGGCCTGCTGTTGCTCATAGTGTGTTTGCGTGAATGGCAGATAAAGTTGTAAGAAATATGTTACCACTGTACTGTGGAAAGTTTGATTTATCAGGTCTTTTGTATATCAGGTCTATCGTACTTTTTGTTTATGACAGTTGATGTGTATCTGAGCATACAGAAAAGGGAAAGCCTGTCACGCCAGCGGTAAAATGCTGTATGGTTTTATGGCCATTGGAGTAAGTTTGCTGTTACAATATACGACATGATGTGTTGTGGTGTTTGATCCTGTAGCGATAATGACTAGGCTACATTTCAAGACTACAACTGCACCAACAGATGACACATAAATATGCATCACGCAAAATTTTTACTGCAAATGAAATGGCTCCTTTCAGCCTCACCCCGGGGTGTGGATGGACAGGTGTAGATTCAATGGCTCTGGCTTCATGATTATGCGCATATAAATGACAGGATTTTGAGACTGGTTGCAGGAGCAGACCTGAGCTGAATTGATACATCAGGCACTGCACAGGGAGTGACAACATCATGTTGTGATTGGCTACTGGTCTAAAGGGATCATCTATTGAAAAGTTTAGCTGCATGCTGTGTGGTTGGTAGGTGGGAGGGGGGCTTATCTGAATTAATCAGTATGTATTGAAGCCAATAACACCCACATGATAAGGGTGTCTAGCCTTGTACAACAATTGCAGTACTACAAGCACCAAGATGTTGTCTGAAACTGCACCAAGCTATTTATCTTCTTGGGGTTGAACATTCAAGGCCAGGGAAGTCCAAGTTCAGTCAATCAAAGGTTATGCTCAAACACTTGATGAATTCAGGTTAGGTGAATACACTCACTTTGCAAAGAGAGTCCAGATTTGGTACTCTGGGGCATGTGTGGGGAGACTGACTGGAGGACTCTTTCCCTTCCTTTCCACATTTGCAATCAATTAGGCACCTGGAAAGCCGAGCAGGGGGATCTGGTGACATGGACGGCTGATTCCATTTTGCAGGGTCATTGGCAATTCCCCCTGCCAGTCCAAATGGCTGGTCTGTAATGTGCTGGAACACAAATATGCACTGCAGAAGATGAGAAACACATTTCTGTTGGTAGGGAGGTGCTGATCACAACCCCCAGGTTGTTCCTCCCAGGAGGGGCGATACTGTGCCAAAAAGGGCAGAGGAGGCAAGGCCTTTTCTGACTCCCATCCAAGTTTGACTCTGGGTCTGAGATCTGAAAACGGTGTCACATTTGCCAAGTGGCTTCAAAATTTGGCTTACAAACAGCCATATGAGTAGGACAGGACACAGCTTATACATGTATATTGTACATTGAAACCGAAAAGGTATTCATGTCCATTTATGAAATAATGTAATCAATAACTTTATAAGTCGAAGAGAAATGCAAATTTGAAATGTCCACCCTGCTTGAAATGAATTTTGAAAGGTGGTCAGACATCTCAATGTTAATGCCTTCTGGTCCATATTGATCCATACTAAAAGCTAATTAAGATTATGCTGCCATGAATGATAAACTACTGATTCTGGCCCTATAATCTCGCTGAAGTGGCCCTTCTGTTGAGGGGCTTGTAGTTTCCAGCCATCCTATAATGTTATATTCATGTTGATAATGTAATATTCTATGAGAGAAAATTAGCTTATGGATGTGTAGATATGAAAATTTGATTTCTTTTTGGAGAATTAAAAAGTTACAATATTATACCCTTGATCCTTGAATATATACCAAATGATTTAATATTAATGTATATGCACTTATGGGAAGAATGCTTTATATAGCATATAGCAGATTTTGCATGAACAGTCATTCATAGGGATTTTAGATCCAGATTTACCATGCAAAATACATAAAAATTATCCAAAATTCACTTTTATCACAGATGTCCTCCATCATTTCAATTGTTTCAAATGCATTCCTCACAGATTTCAAAACAAAAACCATCAAAATACATCAACAAATAATCAAAATACAAAGATGCCAATAACAGTGATTAATATATGTCAGTACTAGAAACAGTAGCGGTTCACTTTGGACCTTTGTCACCTCTTGCAGAAAGCTAAAATTGCATTATCACCTGGAGCGTGTGATTACCATTTGGTTAGCGTGTGAAATCTCATATCAGTGCCGTAAAAAAGGATTCAATACTGTAAAAAAAAACTGGCAGGCAAGAATGGTTCAGTTCAATCAATACTTTTGAGAACACAGTCAGCTGGCCAGTTATTTGATCATTATCTGGTGGATGTATATCCACAGGTACAAAACTATTTCTGTCAATAATTTGTTGGCACCGGTTTGTTCGAGATGGTCGGTGTGTTTGTAGGACTGAAAAATCAATACAAATGCCAGAGATGTAGGAGAAATTGTCACATAATACCAGACTTGATTCGGAATTGCTCGTGGTGACGACTGTAAAAATAAAAGTGCATTTGAACGGAGATTCTGCTAAGGAGCATGTTTGGTTGCGCAAGTGGGAAAAGGATTTGCTAAGTAGGTACATAATTGAATAATGAATTATACAACTGGTCACATCAATAGATAAGATCCATTGTATTGCTATTGTCATCATTTGACACAAAATAGATGTCTGCAGAGAATTTTTTTTTCTTATTGATAATACTCTGGTGGCGGCCTGTCATGGTACAGAGATAATTTGAAATGTTGTCTGGAACGAAAAAGGCATCTGATTCATGGGTAACGTTGGCGACGTACCAAATAGCAAAACTCCATGTTCTTGACAGCCCCTTTTGGAATGCATTATTGATCGGGGTGAAAGTAAATGACCTACTGAAAAGGAGGGTTAGCTGCGCCCCCCAAAAATCAATATGGCTGCCGGGCCTGCCTCTGCAGCATAGATATTTCCTCATTATGGCAGTTATAGATTTTGATAAAATTCCTACATCATCATATTCTCTGTGAATGTAGATCATTGCAATGGCATGATTGTGACATCATTTTCCTTTCAGAGGAATAAATCCAAATGCTACAATCAATTTATAATTATATGAAAAAGGAGACAAGAAGTTAAAAACTTCAAGTGATAAAAAGCAGAATGACTTGAGTGGTGATCTCACAATTTCAAGTTGTTGACTGTTAAATTGTATACGGTACATTATAACAACGTTATTTCATGAAGACCATGGCTTGGTAGATTTTCAGACAACAATGTATTGTACTAATAGACTGTTTGCCTACGCTGACTCCACCCAATAAAAGCAAGATCACACACTGATAATCCACTACAGTTCAAGGTTTATCAGGTGGTAGCATGACTGCAGTTTCCCCCTCCTGACTGGTACAAATAGTATTACCCGAGAGAGCAGTTTTTGTCCTGATGATAGATTTCAATCAGAATGCGAGGATAAATCTGGAGGTGCATCTGTGATCTCAATCTATTTCCATAAACATGTTTCAGCAACCCTCCGGGAAAACTAGCAAATGAAGGTGTGCTCTGCTGCATAGAGAAATAGGTTTAGCACATGTATGAGAAAGTCATGTTTATTAATTTGCCACATTTTATGCTTTACTTCTATTATAATATCTTATCAGTTTTTATCTCCGGTTGAGAGACTGAAAAGATATGAATTTTTGAAGCAGTAAAAAGGTAGGAAAAAGGAACAAAAACAAATGTTACAAAGAAAAAAATACTGCATTTCTGTTCAGTTTTACTGCTTTTTATTTGACAAAGGGGAGAGGAAAATAGTTACATTGCAGCTGAGTTATGGCCTTCCATGTGATTTATGTACTTCTCACCATTGTCTGATAAGCCGCTCAAAACAGTAGACACAGCCTAGCATTTGAATTAACAAAATACCTGCTCTACAAGTATCCTTACTATCTACAGTGGACACCAACTAATTGCATCACTGCTATTGGCATAAGTCTGGGATTTGCATAGAATTCTGAAAACCCAAACCATTTGCCATTCACTCCATTGTAAATACAATGGTATAATCGCATCATCTATTATGGCATAAATCGGACATTCGGGTAAAATATCGTCAGGTCAATCGCATACTGGCCCGTAAATATGTGATAGAAAACAAGAAAAAAAGTCGAAAATGAACTATCAGCGGCTTTACAAATGCATTCGATCGGCAAAACCGTCAAAATTGCCGCTGAAATGGACAAATAACGCTGGTACGCCGCGCCGGCGGCACCCGAGAGTTACGCAATACAAAAGCGCAAAGGGTGACGGGATAGCATCGGCGCCATTTTTCTTTTGTCTAATACGCGCTGATGTTTGTGAATTTTCGAGCTAAAATTCCCACTGATTTTGTGAACATCGTCTACCCAAAACCAGCCATTATGAAGCTGAAATGTTTGTAAGTTAGATAAGTTCGGGCATTTAGCCCAGTTTGTTCCGAGTTTGTAAATATGGCTGGAAGACGAGCGACAGTTTTGGCGTCATTCACCACGGCATCGGCATGCTTGTTTGTTTAGCGCTACACTACATTGCTCACAAAATCGTCAATTTTCAGCAAAGTTTCCGTACCTTCCGCTTAAAAGTTGTAATCAAACTAATGCTTATCGGTAAATATGTTATGTTTAACCATACGATGATCGGACTGAGCGATTACACGTCGATAAATGTAGTCTGTACAGCGGTATCTAAAGCTGAGAGTCACGCTAAAACTACAATTTCTGTGGATCGGAGCATAATTTTTTTTTTACAGTTCAACGTTACCACATGATGTTAACGTTACATTAAAATGTTGATGATGTGTCGGATATGTATAAACGTGTGTGTGATACCATTCTGCACTGAAATGTGATTGAATCGAGACGCAGCGGATGTTGTATTTTGTTTTATATTTATTTCTTCTCGTTACGGACTTAAACGTTACGTATGACGGACACGTGCCTTGCAAATAAACTTCCCCTGTAAAGGAAAAAAAGAAACTTGGATAAATATTAACTACAATGTTACTTCTGCATATGAAACATGCATGTTCATGAATAAAATTTAGTATATAATATCAGTTTTGACATGTGTGTGTATGGTTATTTCAACCCTGAGTCCGTAACCAGCACCCCCCTCCCCCGCCGATCGTTTGGACTCTCCTAGGGTTATTGGACTAAGTCGGGTAAACGGGTAAAATTCGCTGACAAATCGATGATGCCAATAGCCGACTTCTACTGTAGTAGCCATGTCAGGGACTGCAGACTGTGATCACGAACTATCTTCTCCTATCTGCTGAAAGGGAGGTGTCTAACAACATAGATGGGAAGCACATCTTTTTGGTCATGATTCATGCTGATGGATGTAATGGGTGCTAAATGTTTTCCTAGGCGCAAATGGGCCGCAGGTTCTGTCCCGCTAGGTTATGGAGAGAACAGTCCACTGATTGGTTTCTGACTCATTCGGCAGCGTGTGTTTCCTGCAGTCTACATTCTCTAGCCTCATCATCGCGAGGCTAATGGAACCTTAATCTAATCAGGCGGATGTTGAAAGGACCAGTGTGATTGTGTTTCTGCCATGATTGCTTGTGTTTATCCTTCAGAGTCCTTTGAGGTCAAAGATATGCCTAAACTGGAAAGACATTCCATTCTGTGTGGCTAACTCGTCCTGGTTGGCTTGGGGATTCGCCCACTAACCGCTTTTCCTTTATAGGCATAAACAATGGAGGAAATTTGCAAAATACTGAAATCAGTAGTTGCTGTTTAGTATCCTGGGCGTAAACGTTGACGATTCATTCAGGCAGAGTCGGTGCTGAAATATAAACTAACAAACCCGGCTTGATTTTAATATTGTTTGAAAAGGGTTGGTGGGTTGGAACAATAGGCTGCATGTAAGATGCCTCGGATCACTTGCACCGAAAAATGGCCATGTAATCTGGCACAAGTAACCAGAGACTTTTGCCTGGTGGCCGGCGGCTAAATACCCTGTTAGAAGAGAGCGACAAAACAAGGCTTATCGACAGCATTGTCAAGAGGCTTCCCCCGCTGATCCTACTCTTAGGAAAGACAGTTGGCAGGGGGAAATGTTTGTGATGTTTAGATAGGAGTTCCTGGCTGGTTTCGTGGAGGGTTGGCTGGCAGGTTGCGAAAAGGCAGCCAAGCGTGGGAGGTAGACGGTCCATTGGTCGATCATAATGTCAACAAACATGCTTTGAAATGCCACCATCAGGCAACAACATACACATACAATGGAGCTCAACCCTAAATATTGCCTATCTCCCGGTCCTATATAATCGCCGGTGTTTGGAAGCATACGTTTGAAGGAATAAAAGCAAACAGGTAGCCTGGAGTGGCTTGCAATCGTAGACTGTGTGCACACATCCACATGTGTAGCCTCTGTTTTCTCCCCAAACTTGGAATGATTACAAGAAGTTTACACAACTCCATGTGTGAAAATCGGTTATTTATCTACTGCGGCAAGGTCTATTAGATCTAGCCATTAGGCTGTAAACTTTAATCTTCAAAGGTTGTAAAAAAAGGTGGGTTAGTTAATGATTAATTCAAGCAAACTCTTTGAACACCGGGTGAACAAAAAAAATGGCTGCCAAAGGGACCGCAGCAAACTACATATGTGTTCCAAGTCTTTGTGTTGGAAGCAAGTTCCTTCAACTGGTGTTTACACACCTCTTGAAGGCAAAGCAGGGGAGCGAAGAAAACAGACCTCACCGTTACACTGTAGACACAGCTTTCACTACTACTTCTGGGGGCTTTTTGAGTGGTTCGCTCTCATGTTATAAAGAGCACTCACTTCCTTTCCCAAAGGGCTGGGCATGTCTGAATTGAAACCTACCACTTGATTCCATTTCAAAAACTTTATCACCTATTAGACATCAGATCTTGTTATTTGTTTGCTTTTTTTAAAGTGTATTATGAGCTTTGGGAGGGAGATATCCAACATCATTGTAATTACTTTGGTGAGAACAATGTAACTTGTTCGCAAATGGGAAACATTAGAAGACTTGCTATCATCATGATGGGCCAAGGTTATAAAGAGTTGATTTCCCATGTGATCTCGCAATGCAAGATCGAGATTATTTTATCACATCATAGTAGGATTTATTTTCTCCAGAGAGTATTGAAAAGGTGAAAAGAAGAATAAAGCATTGTCATTGTCTGTTCAAATTTCAAATTGTATAGTCCATGCTGTAATGCAATATGGATTTCAATATTCTGTTATAAGATTAGGACATTCAATATTCAGAATATCACATGACATCTATACATGGTTGCACAAGTACACTCTCCCTTGATACTTTGTGAACATCCAATCTGGAGTCAAGCTTACCAAAACGAAGATGCTGCTTTGTAGCTAACTGTGTTGTAATGTGGTCTGGCAGTATATTTATATAGACTGAATGTGAGAATATACTGTTGTTAAGTGTTAATTGCAGATTGGGAAGCCATAAAACCTTTAGGGCTAACATCTCCCCCACCCTCCTATCATCACAGGTAGTGTTTGGAGAAAAGAGTTCTACTTGTAACTGATGTGCCATTGCTATCTGTAATGGACTATATAGTGCTTGAGTGTCTTCAATACACAAGTGGCCCGGTAGGCACTCTCTCAGTGAAAGTCTAGCCATTCAAAATGTGCAGAGCAGATGACAGTTTGCATGTACATGCTCACTGAGCCAATCGCGGACAGTATAAACAACTGGATCCTTTCGAGGCGACGCGACGCAGACACTGCGTGGTGTTAGCATGCACTTCATCCCAAGCAAAGCGGTTACATATCACAAAGTGTAAATTTTTTCCTTTCGGGTAACTCCAAACAGAGCGAGCTTGTGTTGAGTTTACACTACTGGCCAGTTAGAGTTACAGTGTCAACTCGGCTATTCTGGCGCAGGGGTAGCTGATTGTTTACATTATCCCCTTACAGGAGTCAAGTTGCCAAAGTGTATTTTGGGTGCAGCGCATGGTTCGGCCAATCAAAACCGTGCTTTGCTTGTAGTTTGGTGTCTGGGGGTCACAAAAGTTACCTCAAGGACGGATACAAGCTGTGTGGTACGTTAGGGGGCCTGCTTCCAACAATGGCAGACATAGGTGTCCTATTCAGTGTTGGTAGTGATCCGAGACCACCAACGCAGGTGAAGCTATCCTCTCACCTGAGTCAGGCTGCCGCTCGATGACCACTTGATATTGACCTAGCTCTTGAATGTCCCAAGTTTCAGGTTTAAAATAAATCTTATGCCAAATACAATTGACACACATTAAACATGATAGTTGCCTCATTGTATCTAACATATTGAGGTTTCATAGTTCTACCAAAAAATCTGGTTTGTGCACCGAATTCCCAACATATAGTATGATTACTCTCCTGTGCAATGTTTGTTCATTATGTATTGTGTTGATGGCTTTGAAAGTTTGATATTGATATTGATAATGTGTTATTGGCTTTCGTTCATGCTTTCTTTAGCAAAGAAGTTTGGAATAAAGGCTTGACCTACAGTCTTAAAATTATATAGCCTTGAAATTAATGTTATGTGTTTGATGTGTGTAAAGCAAGACTGAGAGTAAGTCAAAGAGAAAGCATTATAGTAATGTACTCCTTTTTGTGTGTTGGTTTATGCAGGAGCAGCCCGCAGTATAGCAGAGGAGGCATTACAAGAGGAGGTGTTTCCTGTCCCTGTGAGCTTCCCTGCCCATTTAACCTACGAGCATGCAGACTCTGCCTACTTCTTACAAGATGACTTTAGTAGCCTTTTCTCCAATGGGAGTGAGACGGTGCAAATCGACCAGTTTGCACTTCTCCGACCCAGGGAGCCGGCAGTTGTCCGAGCCAGCTACGGCCCCTTCAAAGTGCAACAGAGTGTGCCACATGAGTTTTTGTTTCCTGGCCTAAATCGGACAAGCCCCGGCCAGTTTTATAAACTGGACATTCGGGCGCACCTCTTAGATAAAAGTCTAACTCCCGAGAAATCCAGACTGGGGGTGTTATTTCATATTGTGGAAAGCGACTTGTCAAGAAATGAGGGCTCTGGACCCTTACCGTGCATCGTTCTTCATGTAACGATGGACGGGAAAGAAGCAAAGGCCACATGTCAACCAGACGGACCTGAACGCCTTTGTATCGCGGAGACAGAGCTCCCGCTACACTGGTGGAAAGATTCGGCGACGGAAAAGAGCCCCATGCAACAGGGCAAGTGGCAGGACAAGGAAGTACAAGTTTTTTACAGTTTGGTGCCCCTCGACGAAAGCTTGCAGTGTCCAGAAGAGAATTTGAACTCAATTAGACAAGAAAGATTGCGGGGAGAGATTCCTGAACTGAGACATGTGGGTGCAGTATTCCTGACCATACCAGCAGTGCAATATAAAGAAGTTGGGGACGGCTCGAATCTAATGTTGAAGGTTCCGAAGAAAGTCCTGACGCCCGGGCAGCAGTTCTCCGTCCCAGTGCTTCTGAGTGGAAATTCTACCCTGCAGACATTTGATATCAGGTAAGGACATTGGGATTTTTCTTTTTTGTTTGACAGGTGAGAATATTGTTAATGTAGACCATTTGCCATTAAATATGAATACCGAATCCAGTACCTGGAAAGTGTCTTGCATGCAAGCATGCACGAAAAGTCACCACAGACAGAGTTGTCAAAGAAATCAGAATGGAAGTACAGTCAGTGTCTGGGAAATTGTTGCTGAGTGCATAGGTATCTGACAGTAACCATGGTGGATTAATCAATTATTTAGTAGTATTTAAAAGCAGTGAAAGAAATTCCCAGTACAGTGGCATGAAATATGTGGAAAAATGTGGATGAATGCAGTAAAAAAATGTTGCAAGCCAGGGTCAGAAGCTGCAGTATTTTCAGGGTGCAGATGGCCCAAAGCAGGACAATATCCTTTCAACTGGTTCCCTGTCAAACAATAAACCATCTGCCCTGTTCAACAATGCTGTCTGGGAGCCACATGCCTAAAGCTGTCATCCATAGAATATTTTAGTCCTTGTGTTGTGTTCTGGTAAGAAAATATAGTTTTTGCTCCCACTCTGTGATGAGATCCCAGATATGAAGGTAATACAACTGGCAGAAAACACGGCATATTAATTACCAAACATATGCATAATTGACGTAATATTCAGCATTTTTCTGGCATGGTAAAATCATCGAGTAATCCAGATGTGGCGTGAAAACTCGTCAATGGTTATTATGAAGGCAAGTCATGTCGGACTCCATGTGGTCTGTTTTCACCTTCAATAATTTATTACGTTCATTCTGCCCAACTGTAATCATTTAGCATGGTCGGCTGCATCTCCGGGCAGAACCTGCCCTTGCCAACATGGCCTGTGCCCATTTCGCATGCTTTGCACCACGCACTTGCATACCAATAGCCTAGTTGCCCTGACTAGAATACATAAATGAGGTCTAAAAGGTCTTACAATGCATCCTTTTACCTCCGGGAAAGTGCATTGATGGTCCCAAAGAGCAACATTTCTGCATTTTCAAAGGGATGACCTGCAGCCAGAATTGTGCATAAATGGTTGTGATTTCCAAGTGGTGTGTTTTTTAGGCCACGGAATATCGTTTTGAAATTCTAATGGGTTCTCAAGCATCGGCCTTTGTCCTGGAGCCCTTCCTGGCAGAAAGGTTTTGCCAGCAAGTCGGTTCAAATTTATGAGGCGGAATTTATGCGAGGCTACACTCTCCCTGGGAACAGAGATGGCCTGCATTTCCATTCAATACCCATGATGCTTTGCCAGTGATTGTGTAGCCATCTTTGTTGTTCACGAAATTTTTCATCTCCAGTACCTCAGAAAATTTAATACCACTTAGTATGCCTGAATTCCTATCTTCCCAATGTTTCATTATGGCATGTGTGGGGACTAAAATAACCTTTCCATTGGGATAGGTTACAAATTAATATTAACATGTAACAAGTCCGATCACAGAGCAGTACATAACGTTACTACATTTATTGAAACGCTGGTATGTTACATCCTGTGATCAAACTTAGTCAACAGATTTGTTCAGTATCAGAATGGATATCTGCTGTATCAGCCTTTTGATCTGTGATGTAGATATTGATCTCCTGTATTATTAAAAGGAGGCTGCCATTGCTTGGCCCCTGAATTCTACCTCCCTGTATGCAGTTCAATAGGTGTATTGGACTCGAACTGCAAGTCCAGCACTGCTGTAGTACTAGAAGGCTTTTACTGTGGAAAGGAGAAACCAAAGTTTCCAAACCAGGAAAAATCTAGGGGGTTAACCGTTTCTAACTCTGAAAAGGCTGTTTCCCATATTCTAAAATGCAGCATCATTTTTATGCAACACGGGCACTTGCAATTTACAAAAATTAAACCCACCATGCCAAAAAAACAAGTGTTTTGTTAACTGCTGTATACGTAATATTGTGATTCACAATGGTTAATAGGCCTTTTTTAACCTGAAAAGAATAGAAGTTGCTTATATTTTACCTCATATTGCTTTATATGTGAATGTTTATGAAAAGTGAAAGGAGTTATAAACTCTGCAGCATTAGGGGCTCATTAATCAGCATTTCTAAAGGACAAATTCTGGTCCCAATCCATTATGTTATAAGACTGTCAGAAACATTCCCTTGAGAGTATAAGATAAACACAGATAATGATATCTGGAAGATAAATTGAGATGTGATTGCAGACACTGTGTAATCTAACGTTGGATTTACTAAGGCATGGTTTTAAAATGTCATGGAGTTTGCTTTCTGCATAATCTCCTTGCCAAAATTTATAATATAAGTGATAAATAAACAGATCTCACCATACAATTTATAACATGTCATTGAAGTAAGAAATTTAGGCCACTGAGCAATTCCTTATCACCAATTTCCTATCTTCAGAAGGTTCAAAAAGGTCCTTGCTAGTAGCCTGCAATTGTATTAAATGTAATCACCTCTGGTTCTGACATTTAATACCCTGATTCTGCATCCCAAAGTATGTGTAAAGCTGATAAAAGGGCAAGAGGAGACTACTGAAATACAGGCAAGGAAGGAGGGTCAAATCTATTTGACATTGAGGTGTCGCCCCACCAAGTGATGATGGCTGACAATGTCGTCTCAAGGGCAAAATGGCTGTCTGGCATTCGCATAGATCAATAATTGAAGCTGGGAGGGCAATCAGAGAAGTTGGGGTTGTGAACCGGCAACACTGATGTTTCCAACACATGATTTCCTTTGTGAATTTTTGTAAAATTTCCAGCTGCAAATGTAGATAAATCTTGTTTTACGTGGTGTATGCCACAGGCATGATGTAGTCAGAACGAAGCAATTTTATAACTGATTGCATTAATGTAAGTTCTGATCATCCTGGCAGGTACTTTAAGATCCTCATTTAAAAAAGGGTATACTTGAGGCCGTATCAAGAATGTCACTTGGATATTTGAAGTCACATGTGCATTGCACAGGGATGATACAGCAAATAATGCTGCATTGTAAATCCTCTTTGAAAAATTACAAAATAAAAAAAATGCTATTTATCAACCAATAGTAATGGTTGTAGTGTTGTTGCATGTGAATACAGGATTTTACTCTTTGAAAAATGCTTATCCTGTCATTGTATACATGTGCTTTTACAAGGGAGAGTTTGTTTTTACTGTCACATGAAATGCCACTGTTCCGCTGTACAAGCTTACATTTAGGCCATGAATAATCTTATGTAGCATTGATCAAGACCATTGACAAAAAGAAAAGCAGATACACATGGGGACCACAAGTTGTAAGTACAGAATACTAAAAAGAGTCTTTCTATCCATGTGAACAATCTTGTGCAAACAAGCCTTTGTAAAGCTCCAGCAGTGTGCCAGTGTAAATTAATACATTTGTCTCTGCTTTGAGAAAGAAAAATACATCAAAGGGTGTAGGTTACCGATACCTTGTTTGATATGGAAACAAGGTCAGAGATCAAAGACTTGCTGTTTGAGCTCACAAGATCTCCAGTCCTTTTCATGTGTACAAATTTTGTTGCTTTTATTCACTTGTGTCAAAGAAAAATTCTGTTAAAAGCTAACCCTGTAACAGGTAAAAATAGAATTTCTTTTAAAAGAACATAATTTATTAAAAGCTATATGGTATGTGGTTATCTTATAAACATGCTATTGCAAAGCTTGGATGTGTTATTTATAATGCGAGTGTGGTACCATAAATACACCATAGCAGGTAGAATAAAAAAATTAATTAAGAGCAATAGAGAATCCTTGGTTAAACATGATTTTAATGGATTAGAATTTATTTCATATGAATGCTTCAAAGCTGGAAATTTTAGGAACATTTGTAAATATTTCTTCACCTTTTTGTGAGAAAGATTTTGTATATTTTGTTGTTGTTTCAGGGCTAAACCCAAAAATGGCATTCAGGTACTTGGAGCAAGGCCCTTGGACCCCACAAGATGGCAGATCACTACTTCGAGCAACCAGAAACATGGAAGCATGACCGTTACCGCAAGCATGGACCCACAGCGAGCAGAAGCTGAAAGACAATGGCAGCAACAAATCGCAATGCAGAGGTACGTAAACCCCTTGCCCGCTATAATTTATTGCCTGGGATATTGCAGTTCATCAATAGTTGATTTTTTTCAGGCACTAGACTTTTAGCAAGAAAGGGCCATCCCTACCACACATCTGGCCTGGAAGCTTAGGTGTATGTTGCAAGGATTAAAGAGGGGAAGCTCAAACCAGTGGCTGTGTTTTGTCTGAAACAGACAGAAACATAACACCCCGTGCTGATTGAAAAGTCAGAAAATAAAGAAGACTGCAAAATGGTGTTATCACACATGTTCAAATGTTTAAAAGCAAGCTATGTGGAAAGGTTAAAACAGCTTTGCTTCATTGACTTTATTTAATAATTGGCATGTACTGCTATCTTGATGGCATAATGTAAATGATGTATTGCTGCCTGGTCCTTTGTGACTGACATTTGTGTATGAATGTACAATTATTATAGACTGTTATTTCCTGTGGCCTGGGGGGAGGATTTTCCTCTTGGATGTTGCTGGTCTCATAACCATTTTTTTAATAAAAAAAAAAGAAGCTACCAGAATAGCTTTCTTGCTTTAATATCAGCATGCCTATGGAATTGATATTTGTCCATAAACCATAGATATTTATCATGACTGTGAGGATTGTAGAGAAATGTTCTGTTCTAAAGCTAGATTTTTGCAGTTGATATGGAATGCGGGTGAAAAGATTGAGTCTCGTTTTTCCTGGTAAGAGCCACCCAAAGCCTAATAGGTATCCTGATGCACTGGTTTATTACTCCAGAGAGAATAGGCAATGCATGGGAAGGGTACATAATCTGCATCATAGGGTAGAAAGATTTGGTTATAACAGCTTCGAGATATTCCATTGTGAGAGGTGTTTTCACCAGAATATTGATTTGAATCAGAGAATTCTGAATATATTTGCAATTGTGCTTTTAGAGTCTCCAAAGTGACAGGAAATTTGGTTTTTACTGATGTCATAGCAAACATCATTCAGTAACATTACACAAACATACTGTTTTAAAGCACATCATTGATATATTATTTATTTCAAGAAACTGTAAAATTATTTTTATATATGTTCTACTTTTTTTTGACAGAGATTTTCAGGTTAAGAGTTTGTTAAGGACTTCTCTACCTTATTGTATTTCACTGCAATTTGCAGATCTGACAAAATTTAAGTACACATTGTTTCCTTTGGGTCATGGATTTTATGCATGTGCAGCAGATATAACTGATGACCTGATGTTACACAATGGATGATTATTGACTCCTAGTGCATTTTCAGCAGATATCAAGGTTATGGGTCAGTACTTTATTGGTTTGACCATCTGAATGTGAAAGAAAGATTTCCTTAATCATTAGATTTCTGTCATTGTTGATATGTGGTTTTGAAATGATGTGGAAGGGCCACTTGGTAGCTACTAGAGAGGTGGATTTTTATGAGCAGGTTAATGGCAGTGCTCTTCGAAACGTAGTTCCCCAAATAACGCAGGCGGTTGCACCGTGTGTTCTGTTTCCTCACGGATCAATTACATGTTTATATGTCGGAAACTGCAATCTGTCGAGACCACGAGGTGACCTGCTTGAACTGGGAGAAAATGGTGTAGCCACTCACTCTTATTTTGTCTTGGTTGTGAAGGAAGCCCTTCCATGTGTAGAGTCTCCAACCATCCAGGGAGATAGAGAGATTACTGGGACATGTTTTCCTGTGAAAGTGATATTCCCTTTTCAAGTCAGGATTGGTTTACGTTTATCACATAGCAAAACTGCCCGAGTACGGAGAGGAGAACAAAGGATCCTGCACGGTGGCAGGATTCTGAGGGATTTTGTTGGATTTTAAGTACTCTCGGCAACCCAAATGTTTCCCTTATTAGATGTCTTACTGCTCTCAGTATTACATTTTTTAGTACTAGCCATGGAAAATGTGTTCCTTTCCATGTTTTCATTTCTTTTCTGCTGCATTAGTCAAGAAAAATAGCCTTCCCTGTGCACAATGACGTCAGTGTTCATTTAGAATGTATTTATACAGAGGTGCTTTGTGCTAGAATTTTGCTTAAAAAAATTCTGGGCTACAAGCTAGTGGCAATTTTGTGTAGTTAGAGGTGATGAAATGTGGGTGTCTGGAGTTGACTTGCAGCTTTCCCCACTACATACCCAGGGGTGGTGGGGATCTCAGCATGGGACTCCGCACCTGTCAGACATAACAAGCCCCAGGGGTCAGGCAAAATACTGGGCATTCCTGTCAGGATTCCAGGGCCTGCCAATACTCCTGGGGGTTGACAAGTTGCCCAATTATAACATGCCTGCACAGTAGGAAAAAACGGGAGCCATTTTGCTGAAATTCTGTTAACAAAGCTTCTGGAATTCTAAGGTTGGAAGGAAGCAATATATGAAACACGGAATTATGTATTGTATATGAGGAAGGTAAAGATTTCTCTCAAAGATATAAAAATTACTCGGTGTACCTTTATATCGTTTATCTTTGCCCATAGCTAAAATGCATGTTACCTTCCAGATGATCCCTATCAAAAGAGGAGATATGCAAATCAGATTTTGTGTGTTGGGAGCAAGTATTACTTGAATAGATAAAAGGAATTTGAATGATTTAGGTTCCCCAAACATAGAGCACTGGTATAGATACGATATTCCTGAGCAGTAGGTTTTAGAAAATACTTCTTTCCGGTAGACCTATCCAATCATGAAGGACTCTGCACGGCAAATGCCTTTCAATTAGGACTGGCCAGCATGTTTTCCATTGATTGCTTGATTTCAAAACATCCTGCCAGCTTGCCATTCCCTGGGACAGGTACTCTTTAATAACTGGTTCATTTGTTAAACTGCAGAGTGTAGAACGCACTAATCTTGTTGATGGTCGATAGCAATTTGCATTGCAAACTCTAGCCAGGAAGGCTTAGAAGAAACCTTGCATCCACGATTACTGCCCCATAGATATTAATCCAATGGGGTTCCGTGGAATTTTGTAACAATTTGCGCCGGAAAGGGGGTTCTTTTTAGCACACACCTTTCAATGTAATCTCCAAAAAGGGTGTAAGTTAATGTTACTAGTATATGTTAAAACAAAGCAGTCTGGTCCAACAACAGTATGGAAGTACTGTGTGTTAAATGCTTGTATACATGTTACTATTGTTTGCTTTTGAAGCTGTTGTGTTACAGTGAAGTATCTATATCTTAAACTAGTCCTTGGTGCCCATATTCAGTGTTTGCCCAGAGCTATCATGTGTTGGTTAGAGAAATAATTAGATTTAAAGGCAGAAATTGCTTTCTTTCTTCTGAAATGGCCATGGCCACAACCGTCAAAACTCCATTGATAGGTGCCTAATTAGTGCACTGGTAGACTGCGGTGGAATCAAGCTTTACATGGAATGCGATTTCGGGAGGAAGTGCTTGAAAGGAAAGATTGTAAGAGGGGAGAAAATCCAACCTGGGAGGCAACTGAACAGAGCGAAGCACGCTGTAATTTCTTTTGGGTATAATTACAACATTTCTCGAGAGGGGGCAAAGTCTTCAGACCGATTAGGCGAAAAGTTCAAAGTCAAACAGGCTGCCCGGTGTGGATTGGGGGTGCTTTAGCTAATCCTAGCTTGTAAACATTGAACAGTTAGGGCCGTACTTGCTAATGAGATTTTGCGTTCTACAGTGTTTTGGAGAGAATGGATAAAGGTGTTACAGATACATGATGTTCCTTTGGAGAAGAAGCAAAGCGACAATTGTTTGCATTTTTACAAGTCTTCTCCATAAAATTTTGAAAGTAACTTTGGGCTAAACTGTGAATTAACAAAAATTTTATAAGAAATATTTCAATGCTCTTGGACATAAATGAAACACGTGGTGTAAGAGCATTATTTGGAGAGTGAGTCATCATTGCAAACGTGGTGCAGCAAACTTCCATGCACACCTTCGACACACGCTCAGTCTAAACACACAAGGGGTGCCGGGCATGTGTGACCAGCTTGATCCTCAGACACGGGGAGGGGGGTGAAGTACGCTCACCAAAATGGACGCTACGTCCGTCCACCTTTCGAGTATCAATATTTGAACACTGGCAGCCAGTCTTGAATGCTCCAGTAGATTCTTTAATTAGTGTAATCAAGACAGCTGGTGTGGTGTCACGTTCCGCCAGCGTATTCAGCCAGAGGAGGCGCGATATCCTCCAAGCAGAAACGTCAACAAACTTTGGGTTATCGGAGAGAAGACCACGCAGGCAGCTGTGTTTAGAAACCACACTCCAGAGTCTTGCCGTGCTCGCCGTACCTCTCCCTCCTTTTGTCCCTCCTGAAGTTCGGGCCACAGACTCAGGACGCTAATAGCATTTCAAAGCCCTCTTGAATGTGAACAGTGTTTGGAAAGTTTTGAGTCGGAATTTCCTGTACAACAGAATGTGAAGAATCGTGCTCACACTTGTCCCTCCATGGCAGGCAAACTTCTTTGGTACAATGGGGCAAAAGTACAGGTGGCTTTGGTACAGATTTCACCAAGTGTCAGAGGTTTCACAACTTTCAGCTTAAATTGTTTACAGTATCAGAATCAGTCCCACTGTGTACTTAGCCATATTGAATGGCAAACCCTAATCCTAGCCTAGATTAATTCTTGGCCCCCCTTTCTATGCAATTGAAATGGTGGGACCAGAGTGCTTATATATGGCTTAGGGTTGGTCATTCATGGTATAATGGACATCGTTATTGGGATCTCTTTGATCTTTATATGCACTTGAAGTCCATTTTAAGTCATAAAGCAGATGACATTTATACATAGCTCATAGAAAAAAGTATATGCATGTTGCACCTCCCTCATAGAGAATGACTTTTTCACACTAAAACAGCTATCTTTCATGGTCTTCTTTATCATTCATTAGTGTTTATATATGATAATTGGGACAGCAAAAATTGTGTTTTGTATACACATCTGTCTTTTTTTATAGAGTAACACACTTTGTAATTAAATTTTGCCCCATGGAGCCAAAGAAAATGCTGCTGTCCTGTGGCTTATCTGAAATGAGCTGCCTAAAATGTGTGTATGAAACATGTCATTGATTTTTGAAAGGGAAATGAGATAATTGTGTAGATAAGGAAAACTTTCAAATAATGTAGTGTCAAAAATATGCATTTGGTGACTAGAGGTAAGGCTTCACATTAGTTGAATGTGCAGAATTGTACCATAATTTTCTTGGACCAGAAATTGAATATTTGATATGACAGGATTCCATTGCATTGCAGAATAAATATTACCATATTAGTAAAAAATCTATATCCATGCTCACATGCACGCCACTCAAATACAGACATAACGGACCACAGGTAGCAGGGTGTAATATTACCTGTAATATGAGAATAAGATATCAGCAAGCCAAGTTTTGGACTAAGTGACAGGTTGTGGAATTAGGTCTATAGATTCTCATTACCAACATTACTATGAAACATGAGCTCATTTCTGTCTGTGTGCATGGATTAAATGATGAACTGCGCCCTGGAGAATTTTTTCCAATTTTCCTCCCAAATAATGGCCCCTTCCTAATTTGTCCCTCGGATTTAGTCTCCAAAAATGGATGTTATCCCAATGCTAAGTGGGTACAGTGCTGAAATAGTGATCGGCTTGTCCTTCGATGGGGTCAAAGAGAGTATTTGGTCGAAACCCAACATGGAGTCCAAAATCCCTGGTCCTTACCAGGCTATGACTGCTATGTTTGGGACAAATTGTTGCCAACGATTGAGGCACTTGTATGTGGGGGACATCAAAGCATATTTGACAGAGGATATCTCCAAAGCCATTTTGGTGGTTGTTAAACGACCAGACATCTCAGGGAGGTCAGGATAGTGGAGTAATTTTCATGTCTAAATGTGTGATTCATTGTTAGATGGAGTTACTGTGTAAACAGGCTCATGAAAAATTGAGAACCCCTGCGGAATGCCTGCACATGTTCAGCCTCAGTCTCATGTAGCCCATCAATTTCCCAGTAGGTACATTTAGCCCTCCCAGTGACAGACTGCGTAATGATCTCACATAGATATTCTGGAAGATAATAAGTCTGGGTTTGTACAACCCATCACTAAATTGGGAGGATGCAATACGTGCTGTTAATAGGGGCCCTATGTAATTTTCTCTAATGTATACAATTCATTTTGGTTACTCCGTCAAAGTCAATGCAATGTTATTAGTTTCATACAATAAAATCAGTGCCTTACTTAAAATCTGGTCTACACATCGTGTTCCATCAAAAATATCAATATACTTATTCTATAGTATCAATATATAACTAGAGTTCCACGAACACATACCTTTGCCAAATAAACCAGGTTTGTTATGTAGAATGATGTCTGTAGACAAATGCGTTACTCATTTCATTTTCTTTATAATTAAATGCTTGGAGTTGGTTTATAAAATTTCGGCATTTATTATGCAAATTAGATCCCAATTTACAATTAATTGATATCAAATTGTATCAAGCATAACTTAAGCTATCAGCATACCAAAAATCATGATGATCCTTTGATCCATTCTTGACTTATTCTCTTTCAAAGTCTTTAGATACACCTCTTACTGTTTTCCCTCTTTCTCAGTTACATATGTGACAACTTTGATGAAAGTACTATAATGGAATGCAGTGGATTTATGAACTTTTCCTAATCAATTATGCAAACTAGCTGTTAACTTGCATAATAAGTATCACATTATATAAGTCTTCATTTAGGCTATCTACATGCCGAAAATCATGACGATCCGTCAACACGTTAATATTTTCTCATTAATTATGCAAATGAGATCATCATTTGCATGATAAATATGTATTGACATTTCTCTCTTTCTCAGCTACATATGTGACAAGTTTTAAAGCCCTATCAAGGAACGTAGTGAATTTATAAAATATCCTCATTAATTATGCAAATTAGCTGTTGATTTGCATAATTGTTATCTCATTATGTAGGTCTTCACTTACGCTACCTACATACAAAAAAACATGATGATCCGTCAACATGTTCATATTTTCTCATTAATTATGCAAATGAGGTCACCATTTGCATAATTGATATCTGTCGACATTTCTCTCCTTCCCAGCTACATATGTGACAAGTTTGAAAGTCCTATCATGGAATGTAGTGGATTTATAATTTTTCCTCATTAATTATGCAAATTAGCTGCTGATTTGCATAAATAGTATACCATTATGTAAGTCATCACTCATTCTATCTACATACCAAAAATCATGACGATCCGTCAACACGTTGTAGAGTTATTCTCATCCAAAGTTTGAAAGGAAACCGGCGCCTGCAGTTCCAAAAAAGCCGCTAGGGGGCCCAAACTAACAGCACTTACTCTCTGCCTCGAGGGCTATCTACCACTCAAAAATCATGATCACAGCATGTCCAGAACACGAGATATCAAAAATTGAGGTTCTGCTGCAGTACCTTAGCAAGCCGCTAGGGGGCCCATTATCGAACTTGACCTTCGTTTTCCCGACCCCTACCAACCTACCAAATATTATCGGGATCCATCCAAGACTTCTTGAGTTATGCTGTTAACAGACAGACACACAGACACACAGACTCACAAGCCCAAAACATAACCTTAGCCATTCTGGCAAAGGTAAATATGAGTAACTCTTCTTACTCAATTTTGTCAACATATCAATATCAATATACTTCTTCTAAGTATACCGGTATACTTAATTTTGTCTCTAACACTTGGTTGATTTTATGTGGCACTTTAATATTTTTATATGGATTTGACATTTGAAATAAAGCAGTCTTTGCTTACTTGTGATAGGATTAGAAGAAAAGTTATTTCCTTGGATAGGAGTGACCTTTTGCACTTGACAAACTCAATGTAGAAGAGAAATTAGATTTTGTAGGCTTTTATGGAAATATTTTATATCTTTCGTTATATCAATATATTCTCATTTTTTTAAATAAGTCGGTCTGACAAAATCTTTTGTTTTTGCAGAGAAATTCCCCCCAGACCAATTTTTGAGTGGGACCTCCTGGCGGGCAACGTGTCGAGCCTAGAACATGGTGGTCCTCGCATCAACTGGCGCATCGAATACGAGGTCAAGGACATGCAGCGGGAGGTCTTCACCCCGAACCAGAAGATCGTCACCCATCTAGAAATCCGGGAGGACAGCGAGGAAAGTTCGGAGGAAGAGAGACCCATCCTTGTCCCCATTGCTAAGGTGACAGCTGCTGTCAATGCATGTGAACTTGATTGATTACTAGAGCATGGAGACTAGGCCACACACAATTCTATAGCCATCCGACATCTTGTTTATTATTATTAATGGTAGATCTTTCAATTGAAGACCAACTGTAATACTCAGAAAACCAACAAAAACAATAATTACAGACTTACTCATAGGACAGAAGTAGAATCAAAAGATTGAGTTGTGTATTTTAAGAGCTATTCTCGTTTGCCATTTTAGGTAAAGACTTATAGCACAGTTGCTAAAATAACTGACATGAGCTTTGCTGTGCTGAAGACCACCTTGTTAGATTGTTTGGATAAGCATTACAAACTTACCTGTACAAAGAAATGGCCTAATGGAAGTAAAGAGGATTAGGAGAATATCCCATTATCTATGGCCTGACAGAAATTAGAAGAAAACATGATTGATTGTTTTTATGACATGTTCATGTTGTGTTAATCGTTTTTCTTGTTGTTTTCTACTTAACAGCATACTCAGCTCTTGAATACAGCAGTCTTGAACGGGCTGCATGTGTCGACACCGCTGCGTGTGCTTGCCGTGATGCGGTCTGGGAAGGTGATTGATATCAGCGATAAGGCGACGTGCACGTCGCCAGGCACTGATGTTATCAAGGTAAACTACCTTTCAGCTTGACTATGGTGCGGAATACTCAATGCTGAGATAAGGATACTTGAACTGCTCATGAAAAATAACGTAGAAAAATAAAGAAATTGTGAACACCTCTTGCAAAGATATTTGGCTTGTTGCAATACAAAATTCCTTTAAAAATGGGCTAAATTGTCATAAAACACTTGTTTTCAAGGCACACACAATACATGTTATACAAGATAGAAAATTAGTTTTGAAATGTATGACTATGAAGGAATCCTTTTTTACTCATGAGCTTGAAAAAGACATGCATGCAATCAAAACACTCAGCGTTTTTGAGAAATACCAGCATCAGCTTTTCTAAAACTGCCAGATGTGTTATTGTTGAACCCTTGAGGCATCCGTGTTCATCTCATTGATTATTCATAAGAAACGTGGGTTACTTTTCTATACCCTTTCGCCCCCGCATTTTATATGCCATTTGGATGATACACTCTCTGTAGTATACTTTGATATGAAAGCTATTATATGTTTTACAGCACCAGAGTGCTGAAGTCTGCCATATTTCACTGTGTTAATGGCTCCATTGTGAACATACCATGTAGGTGTTATTGCCCTACAGACTGACCCGTGTTCTTCCATACATTTCTCGCCTCCATTCCGCTCGGAAATAAGATTTAGAATCATCCGTGTGGCAAATTACGGAAAAGCAATTTTAGCGGGGAAGTCTGTCTGTTTGTCAATAATTCACGCCTCCGTGCGCAGGTAATTAACCTTTGGCAGATTCAAATTATCTGCTGGGTCTGTTAAGACATCACGTTTACTGATATTTCTGTGATAGCATTTGAGTGCGTTTGTTCGTCACAAATAGTTTATATAAAAAAGATTATCTTGAAGTATTGTAGCAATTGTAGGAAACTTATTTTAATTACTCGGCATGATGACTTTTTGTCAATTGAATAAGTATATATGTGTGAACAAATCATTTCAGGAAAACAAGATATAAATGATCATGCAATAAAAGTTTGCTTCTCTCGCCTTCATCCATAGGTTATGCACGACTGTTCCATGGTGTATCTCGACGGCACAGAAATGAGAGGATCACAGCACGCCACCATCATTGTCTCGTACGCAGACGTGTTTACGGAACTGAACTTCACGGTATGGATGCCGGAGCTGCCCCTCACCGTAGAGCTCAGCGACACCAGACTGAGTCAGATCAAGGGATGGAAGGTGGCTCTAGTGTCAGACAACAATTATAACAGGTGTGCTTCTCTCACTATCACATTTAACTGTCATGAATTATTTATTTTCTTATTCTGTAATTTTTAAAACGTTTACAAGGTGACCTCTGACTGGAAAGTTATCTCACTGCAAACATATGCTCCCATTTTGTCGCTTCTGATTGTTTGAACTCAAACATACCATAGATTTTCAGTATCCCCAGGCAGAAATACTCGTCTTTACTTGCATGTGTACACTATACACTGTTTGTGCTAAAAGAATAGAAATTTGAAAAGCACACAATGGACCGGAGTGTCACTCTTCCTTCTTAAGTTACCTGGGGCAATCTAAAGTTTTGATAAGAATTTTGAAACGGAAGTTTGATTGCAGCTTTTCGAATGCGACTAAAGATCACTAGAGTACTGTAGAAATGCAGGAAATTAAACAGTTAACATTCAGAACATGCAGCGATTTATTTTATCTGTATGTATAAGGCCAGAGACAGTAAGGAAATTGGATTGAATTCATCATAAAGTTTTTTATGTCTTTAGTCTGATAGTTGCTTGCAAGTTCACGTTGTAAGGTCCAATAGCCATCAGAAGTGTTAACAGAGAAATATTACCAAAACTTAAATTGCCATCTTGTCCTATCCAGTAGACAGTCACGTAGTGCAGCAGCAAAGCTCAACTTTGACCCTCGTCAGCTGCTCCGCGAGGAGGTCTCGCCAGACAGTGCCACTGAGGGGAAGGCACGGGCAGCCTGTCGACTACGGTACCAGCATGCAACAGTGCAGGTGTTCACTCGTTTCTACACTCCAGAGGATGACCTGGGTGAGTTTTCAGATACATGTATTACATATTTTAAACCGTGAGGCTGTGTTGTTGGTTCCATTTGTGGTTAGGTTTGTTTGTTTGCATACAGCATAGCTCATGATCAAGGCATTACAGATGGATCCATTTTATATTTGGCGTGTGGATACGTGTTGGCAAAACAAAGAACATGTTTACTGCAGCTTAACATTCCGTTTTGGAATTCGGACCAGTTCTTGTGGTTTTGACTCATAATTCAAGCATAGTTTTCAACTCCTTTTTGTGTTTTCACAGCATTACACTTACGTATTATGTAAAATAAATGATCTATAAAAAAAAACATTTGACCATTCTGATTCCAAGTTTCAGAGGACTTTCTCCACCATATCTAATACTTATATTTTTCTGGTGATTTTCTTCAGCCGGGGAAAATCGGTTCCTGCTGGGTGACAGGTACCTCCAGATTACGGAACTTGTGTCCAGTTTTATCCGTGTTGCGGACGAGTCTATTGCATCCCTGAAGGGGAGGACAGTCAACGCCAAAGTGCCAGGGACTACAGAAATACAGGTATGTGTTGTAGCTCTATCATAGTGTGCATCACCATTGTCTGCACACTTCTGCAGGATTATATCAATAATCATAGGGAGAATACTTGCAACTTAATTTTTAAAGATCTGATGCATTTCTTTTCTCTAAGATACACAGAAATGTTAATTTCTGGCTATTCTGGGCATTGCAAGGGAGTAAGTGGGGGTAGTGTGTCGTTTCATAAAGTTTGGTAGAAACATGGTATCCTGATGGTACAATTATGTTCGCTGGTAAACAAATTACAATCAAAGGTTATGGCCATTTTTGGCCTGTTATAGTCAGTAATGGTCAGTCTGACTTGTCAGAATCTGCTCCCAAGATTTAGAGGAAACAAGCTTTTTTTAGCATTGTTTAAAACAAAATCTCTTGACCCTTTTGCGTTAGGTCATCTCCCCACTGAATGGCAGACTGATGGGAGCTCAGGAACTCATGGTTGCTGATGACAAGGTCACGATCAAGGGCATCAAGGCCATTGTCGTTGCTGGGATCACCATGTCACTGACGCCTGAACCGTCCTCCGGGGGCAAGATCTTCTCAGCCACAACAACGGCACAACAGACAATGACAGGACAATATCAGGTAATTCACTAGTTTGTTCTGGGCCTTTTTTTAGAATTATCCTTTTTATTGCTGATGAAAAACATAATTTTACAAAATGAAAATCATGGCAAACATACAAAATATAGACACATAATTTTTATAGTCAATCCATATCGCTGGACAAGTTTTCTGAGAAATAAGAGACGTATTCAGAAAATCTGGCAAAAATGCTGCAGTTAGGTATCATATATGAATCACACTGACAGAAAATCAAATGACAACAAGAGGTGAAGTCACGGCAGATATGATTCGTTGTTTTAGGTTCACGGCGGTCAGACGATTCACTTCAGATATTGGATGTCCCAAAGGATAGAGAGTTCAGCACTTTATCTTGATTTCCCTCTACGCTGTCTTAGATTGTGGCATGTTTCATCGCAGAATTTGATTAGGGAAGGGAATTCGTCTGGCCTACCACAAGCTAATAAAGTGCCAAGAGGGTTAAAATGGATTTTCCCCCCAATAGACCCAAGTCATTTCACCACCAAAGAATGACTAGATATATCTTTTGGGCGTATCACACAGTGTTGGGCAGACTGCCAACCGTTACAACCCAATCAAAGATAAAGACTGCCCAGAGTCCTTGCTGCAAGACATGCCCCTAAGCCACGTGTTGAACTCCCAAGAAGTCGATCTGATAATTACATTCCCGACCTCATCAGCAAAATTGCATCATCGTGTTGCATGGAGGGCAGTAGGAGGATTGTAGCTAATTTCAGCATGGCAATATTTCTAACTCCTGTGGCTGTAAAGGACGCTGATTGCATCGAAGACAAAACCGAAGGACTGTGACTTTGATGCTGGTCACGTTCCTGAAACAACTGGAGAATCCCACTAACATCCCTTGGGATATCTCACAAAACACATTTAGCATTTGGCAAATCTAACCTCTGCCCAGCAGAACAAACTAAAACTTAGTAAAAGGACTTCATGACTTCTTTTTATGATCTTATTGATGTAGTTTCATGATGGGTATCTTGGTTTGAAAAATGGCCAATCAATGTTGAAGTAGGATACAGGCCACTCCTTTTGACACAGCCCGATAAGAGTAAACGTCCTCTGGAGAGTTTCAGAAATGGCATGCGTATCAGTATTTGAGGTATGAAGATGATGGATTATGTAGAGTTTGTCATGTACTTTGTGTGAGATAGATATCCTGGATCTTTTTTCAGAATGTCATGACCTTTGAGAGTAAAAATGTTTTGTTATCTCTCTTACAGCGGGGAGTTCTGGATGTCTCAGTGTCTTTCAGTGATGGATCAGCATTCTGGCTGCGAGAAATCGAAGACAATGAGTACAGCATCAAAGTGTCATCCCTGAACCCACGTGTGGTGGCCCTCAGCCCCAGCAAAACCCACACCATCCCACGTGTCATCGCCACAGGCCACGGGAAAGGCGACCTCCTGGAGGTGGAACTAAGGATCCCTGAAGGGTGCATGCGGCGCAAACGAGGCAGCGAGCTAGCTTTCACTCGCACAGAGATCAACGTGAACCTCACCAGCAGCATTCCCAAACTAGAAAGCAGCGACCCTCCAGTCGAAGAGGACGAACTCAATGCAGAAAATCGTCCCAATGACATCAAGAAGACAAAACCCGAGTTGACTGTAGATTCTAACATCCTTCGTGTTGAGTTTGGTGAAGAGAAGGAGGACACTAATGATGAAGAGTATGTCTACGAAGAGACAGAGGAGATGCTCCCAACCTCAACAGAGGAGGAAGTTCAAAACGATATGATTGTTGACACCGTGGAGGACAGACGAAAGGAAGAGAACATCATCATACCTCTGGACAACTTAGACTTTGGTAATCTGCCAGGCAGCAGCAAGAAGGAAGTGGAACGGGTCTCAGTGGAGAGCGAAGAGTCATACCAAGACTATGTGGAACAGCCGCGGAAGCTGTCGGATCTCGAGATTGGTATGTACGCTCTCCTTGGAGTGTTCTGCCTGGCCATCATGGTGTTCCTGGTGAACTGTATCCTGTTTGCTGCAAGATACAAGCAGAAGAGAATACCCAATGGAAGTGATGAGAGTCTGACCCATGCCCATGATTGGGTGTGGTTGGGCAAGGCTGGTGAGGGCCCGGCACCCGCCAGCAACACCGTCAGCACCCAGGGGTCAGAAGAGCCATCCCAAACTGGATCGGTGGAGAACGTCAACGAAGAGGAGAACGAAGACGTTCTTCCTCCACCACCACCAATCATGACTGCTGATGAGAACGAAAACAAGGAAACTGAAACACCTGAAGAGGACACTATGCCCGCCGTGAACTTTACCACGTTTGCGGCACCTAAAGACCCAATCAGAATAACGAGTAATCCCTGCCCTCCTACGGAGGACGAGTTTGACTGGGACTATCGACAAATGGGGTTGAAACCAGATGACGATATGACAGAATACCTGGAAAACTTAAAAGAATCCTCAGCATAGAGTAGCGCCTGCTTCAAAATCTGTAAAGCTAAACCAATTATTAAAGCCTAAGGCTTTGACATGTGTTTGTACATAACCCATGTGGTTAGTCATAGCCATTTGCATGTTTGTTCCACTAAACAAAGTCTAATAGTTATGTGCTTGTGTCCTAGTGAGAGAAAAAAGATTAAAAGTGTATTTATATTGTGCTATTTAAAAATGTGTAAATATTCTGTGAAGCAGCATTTCACTTGTAAAAGAAGTGGCTCGACGTCATGTTGGTGAAATGAGTAGGGATGTTGACGTAAAACATGGTTACCAGTAAACGTATTAGGGTGTGTTAGCAAAGAACTAACCTTTTTGCAGAGAGTGGGTAATTTGCTTCTGTGTAAATATATATATGTATATTATAAGTATATATGAGACCATCACTAAACAGCAGTAACTGTATGTGCCCAGAAAAGCAGTAAAGATGGTGTAGTTTTTTGTGGATGGTGATGCACAAAAGTACCCACTTGTAATGTAAGCTCCTAGTCCTGCTAGAGTCAATTCCAAGTCACCGAGATGGTTTTGAAATAATATTTGTAATAAGTTTGAACTATTTTGAGTAAAAGAACATTTCAGTCACTAAAGTTCGAAATTGTTCAAACATTTCAAAATGAAACTTTAAACATGTTTGAACCTTTTTATATTTGTTGGAACATTTGGGAAAGTAATGATATAATTATCTCTTTATTTAGAACAATTTTCAAACATCTATGTGTTTTTGTTATTGTTCCAACATGTTCCAACATTTTGTGTCATTTTTTCCCTCCATAAAAACTTTTATTGCCCCCATAAACAAAGCTGCTAAGCTTGGTCCTTTGTTTGGCTCTTGTATTTTTAGATTTTCACTGGTGAGTCTTTTGTGAGAAGGTGGCAGACAGACATAATTTCCTGCACTTGGCAGGGATGTGTGAATTGCCCTCTTCCCAGCCCACTGACCCAGTTTCATCATATTGTTTCTATGTTCGAACATGTGATCACAAATGATGCATCTATGTTGGAACAGTTTAGAAACTAACGGAAATATTGTATTTGATGTTAGAATTCTTTCTAACATGTTTGAATACTATAGAAATATTTAGAATGTCACATAGATGTTATAAATACTTCTAAACAGTTACTTATCACAGTTAGATTGTCACAAAGATTTCCAAAATGTTAGAACAAAAGGCAAGAAACACCCTCTCGGTAATATGGAATTGACTCTATTGGCCAACCATAGGATGCCCCCCTCTCGCAGCTATATTTGAATACAGCAATGAGAACCAAAAATGTGTCTACCCTTTGGATCATGAGCAAAGTATACGAAAAAAAAAAGATAAGCATGGGACACATTTAAATGATTTTTTTCTTCTATTTTGTTCAAAAGTAGACACATATGCTGTTCACATAAAGCAACCGATATAATCTTGTCCCAAATCAGCAAGCATTCTCAAATGTGTAAATCTTGAAATCGTGAAAGGACAGATTGTTATCTTGTCACTGCCTTGACTTACCCTTGATATTTTTACGAGCCCTTTGTTTTTGTCATTATCTGTTGTTGATCTTTCAACCATCAAATTTCTCGACTCACTGCAATGATTTCCCCAAGGAAATTCCCACTCCTTCACGCACCAATGAAAGTTGGTTAGATGCATATTTTATAGCAACGCTTAAGGTATAGCTGGTGAAATGTTTTTAAAGAATATATGAATGGATATTCGTATCCATTATAATATTGTACAGTAGTGAAAAAAATGTGGTTTGCAGCAAGACTGTGATTGACTACTATGTAGCTTTCTTCGAGTTAAAAGGACGAGCAAAATAGGGAAGTGAAAATGTCCTAAATGTAATGCAGTTAACATGATGTGAAAACTGTATAGCCATTTTACGACTTGTTTCTACGAAGATTATGGAACAGAATTGTAACGCAGTGGCATGAAAATAAGAAGAATTCACAATTCTATCGAGTAATAGGATCGGTTCATCACATGAAGTACTGCCTTTTTGTAATTATTTAAGCCTGGCATGCTTAATTGTAATTAACTGTACAGGATGGTAATGTTGCATTGCAGTAGAATAGTCTTGTCTTAAACATGTGGACCAGAGATCTTGTCCAGGTATTTGAAGAAAAGTGCATCAGATCTGTATGTGTACTGATGGAAGTGGCCATCTACCAATCGAATTGTACTATGTGAGCCAAGCAACCAACCAGAGAAAAAAAAGGATAATTGAATCATGTATGCTTACATGTGATTGGTCACCTGCAGGTGGGGTGAGAGGTCATTTGCCACTGAATAAATGTTTATTTTTCCATGGTGGAAAATATCTTTGTCAGCTGTCTGTTGCTTGGTACCTGGCCTTGTACATGGAAGGATACATACATCACCAACACTGTCACTAACTTTACATAGATACCCATTAAGCAAAGAAGGCCAATATCTTAAAATGTGTTATCTGACATCACAACTTAAATATATTATTAGTTCCTATAGCGAATGTGTAAGACTGCAAGCAAAAGAAGCCCATCAACAACTGCCACGGCTAAGCATACTGGGGATCCGAATCACAGCGTAGGGGGCCTTTGCTGAAATGAAAAGGCTTGGCGAGAACCCTTCTGTAGTGTCCCTCATATATAGCATACAGTAGGCATGGTCTATAGCTATCTGTACCGCAGAGAGCAATGTACACAGGCACCAAAGTACATCTTAGAGTTTCACAATCCTGTTTCTTAGCTGGTACCTTTGAGCTAGCATCTGCCAGGCTCCACAGGTTGTGGGAAAAACAGTAGAAATTGGCCAGACAGTATACCAGAGGAGTTAGCTGGTCGAGGAGAATAGTTAGTGACAAAGTTTTCCAGGGACCCGACTATTCATGGTATTCTGTACTATTCACTGGTTTCAATTTCGAAAAAAATTGTTTCTTCTGCTGTATCTTATATTCTTTTAACAGTGAACTCAAAGATACCACAAGTTTTGTTTTACAATGCTGCAAACTCAAACCTCCACAAAGTAAGAGGAATGATTTTCTGTATTAACCTTATCTAGCACAAACTAGAAAACTCCACAGATATCTCCTTGCTTACTGGAGAGACATGTAGCCTTGGAGAAGTCATTATCTCTGAGAGTGCTCAGTTAATGGACAGGACCTACGGCCAGCTGAGTCACACTGGCAAATGGAAAGGACCCCCCCCCCTGCATAACTATCGGAGAGGTCATGCCAACTTTGTATAAAGTCAAACCAATTCTATTTAGTGGCTCTCAGATTGCGAATTAGGTTTATCTGATTAAAAAGAAAAAAGAATATGAAGAAACCCATAAATGTTCAACACTTTGACACCAAACAGTTGGGGGAGAGCCCTTGTCTTGTTGGTTGTTAAAGTTTCCACATTTATTGATGCATTACAAGTTCAAAATCTATTGTTTGAAACATAGTGTTGTATGGTGGTACACTGAGTGTACATAACTGAATATTGCATTTGAAAGGTTAAAAGATTTCAACACTGTCTGATTCCCTGAAGTGGATGGTCTTTACTTTGTCATGGCGATGCATTGGTTACGCTCATTAAAAGTGAGCCAGAATGACCTTGGACTCTTTTGAGGGTTCAAAAGCACTGCTGTCACAAATCCCCCACAATCTCCGAACTGTTCCTACATGATCTTTTCTAAAACTGCTGGCGGTTAACATTTGCGAGTTTGGGCTTCAGTTCAAAGTGTTGAAAAAAAGAATCCTTATCCACCTTATCAATGGTTTTCAACAACCAATCACAAGAAGCAGCTGTAATTGGTTTAAAGTCTGGTTTCAAACAAGATGTCCTCCAGGCAAATGCATTTATGGTTCTTTTTTAGGCCTTAAGATAATAGGAAAATGCAATTCAACTCAGAGATGCGACACACCACCCATTTCTGAATTAGATTCTACTGTAAATTTAAGTTTCGCAGCAGGGTGGGAAATATGTCATTTATGGTGTTAAAAGTTAGCCTGAGTATCATCCTCCGTAGTGACCGCTGGCTCACGACTTTCGCTTGCTAACCACGTCCGATGATACTCAGGCTAGTTAAAAGTTTGCGAGTGAAACAATACAGTATATAAGATACAGCAGCGTATCGAGTGAGAGATGCACACATGTAATGAGCACAAGCCTCGCGAAAATTGCAAAATAAAACCACAACAGATATTTCACAATTTGCAGTCACTCACAATATATGCTAGATGGGTGCGTCTTCATCACACTTACCAAACTTCAAACAGGCATAATGTCATAAAAATTACTATCTTGATTCCACATCTGAAACCACATCTTACATCCATATACGAGGGGCGTTCAAGAAGTAATCCACCTGACCCACTTCCAGTTGTCTGATCTAAATGAAATTTTGCATATGTAATGATTCATATCTCTATGGGTTATGTTGCAAAAAACAGCTCTGAACTAATTTTGGTTTTTGATTTAAAGGTGTTTGAACTGAGTCAGGTGTGAAATGGACCAGGTGTGAAATGGAGCCAGTTGAGTGTCGCGCAGTGATCCGGTTTTTGTATTTGAAAGGACGCATACCAAATGAGACTTTTGATGAAATAAAAGAAACTTATGGTGATGATTCCCCATCATATGACCTTGTAAAACGCTGGCATTGTGAATTCAAACATGGCCGGAAGTCTGTGGAAACAGCTCCCAGACCTGGTCGTCCCTCTTCTGCCATTGATGAGGCATCTGTTGCAGGACCAACCTGGGGCGTCCTACAAAAACGGTGTACAGAGCTGCATCAAACAATGGTAGAAATGCATAACTCTGGGTGATTCCTATGAAGAGAAAGACTAATAACTGCACCAAGTTTCATTAATCTCCTCCTTTGGGAAATGGGTCAGGTGGATTACTTCTTGAACAACCCTCGTACTGTTCAAACTGTGTAAAACATAGTTATAAATTTTCAAAACGTGTGCAGACATTGATGTTTCTTAATGCAGTTCCCAATGGCTTTGCCATTTTGCCCTCTTAATAGCACACTGAAATGTCATGGGCATGAAGGATATTCCACTGGGAGCCTGTAAATGCCAGTGAGCTTGCCATTTTCTACCATTTGAAAGAAAAGTGCAATAGCAAGTAAGCTACAGGGTACCACAATCTAAGAAGCAAAACTTGTCAAGAGGTTTAATGTTAAAAAAGCAGTTACTCAAGCAACTGGATATGTTTTTTGAAACGGTCAGATGTTACAGATAGTATCCACTATCTTTCATCAGTGACACTAAAGAGATATGGAAGAAATTGGTTTTTATAACTATGAATGCAAAAGAGCTGAAGACAATTTTAAATTATCCAATAAGAAACAAGGTAAGGCAAGGCAATGATGCAAATGGGTCAATTAGCTCCTGTTGTTTTATTTACAGGAGCTAATGTTTTGTCCTGGGAGTTGGAATGCTATGTCCCAAGTGCCGATTCTGTGCAATTAACAGAAGTGTGCGGTTATCCGTTGTGCAATTAACTGGCTTCTACTGCAGTTCTTAAAATGTGTTTTAATGGATTCCTCATCTTTCGCGGCCATTTTGACCGTTTCTACCTTCAAGTTGGTTGAAAGTTCGTACTCTGATAGCTTTCCAAGAATAGAAAGAATTTATTACGCTTTGGGAGCTCCCCGTATCAGTTGACATGAGGATGTTATGGAGCAACATACATCATAAAGCTTTTGCCAGTTTCATGTTTCCAGCAAATAAATCAAAGAGGCAGAGCTTGGTGCTGCTGATGGTTGTCAAATTGCAATTGTTCCCCGCAGGTGAGATTGAGGTGACAGCAGAGCAATGTGTGTCGCTTATCACTGAAGGCCAGGTTTGATTCCGTTCTGTGATTTTATGATATATATATACTAGTAGGCAGGGTTTCAATTCGAAAACCATGCGCCAGCTTGAGATCATATAACAGGTGTTCTTCAGGTACTGTGAATTTTGAAATGTTTGTTAGGCCACAGCAGGTAAATTTTATGGATGACATCAGAACTCTGATTTTTTTACCCTATTTGAGAAAAAAACAAGAATTTTTCTATTCGTTAGAGATTACCAAAATGAGCAAATAGGTTGTGTTGTAGCCTAATGATGGTACTTGTTGAAGTGACACTGGCGAGGAAACCATGACTGTAGTTAAAGAAGTTGGATAGTAGCAAAGGTGGCACCAATATGGAAGCCATGAGTGTGGTTGCCAACTTGGTGATACCAGTCTACTACACTACAGTAGTGCCATTTTTGCTACACCAGAGCACGTCTTGAATACAGGAATGAATGACCTGTTAGCTGTGCTACCATCTTTTGTCGCTTCAATTCTTGTGGTGTCTATTTTAACACTGTAGCCATCTTGTTTTTTTGTACCAATCTTGTTTTTTTTTTCTGCCCCATCTCACAATTTTTGCAGTCTGCAGAGGATGTCATCCATAGAATTACCTGCTGTGGCCTTGTGAACTTAAAAGACAATGAAAACCTTGATCCTATTTATTCTAGCCATGGAAGTAAGCCCTAATGGTGGGGAAAAAACAGCAATATGACAGTATGACACCATATGATCATATCTAACATGACAGGTGTTCTTCATGTTGTGGGATTTCTTGTCGGGAAGGCAGAAACTTTGAGAAAGCATCTCATATGGTTGGATGAAATCTGTCTAGAGGGAGTTGGTGGGAATCTGTTCCAAGCCTTGTGTCCCAAAAGGTTAAAAAAAAGATTATTTCCTCAAGAAAGTCGGGGCTACACTCCTGCCAATGAAAATTCAGAAAATGCTGTAAAAGACTGACACAGCAACCCTCGACCGATCCATCTACCTCGGGACTTACTAAGGCCCAAGAAAGCATGCACCATTAAAAGACATAGAAATGGAGAAAAGGTCATAAAAGACCAAGAAAATAACCCGTAGCTGATTGATCTGCGTGGACATTACCAGTCCTGGTGCCTCCAAGATTAGCCACATGGTGACATTGAACTATTGAGGAATAAACCTCGCTCTGCTGTCAGCAACCACTGGTATAAATGTTAACACTAACACAGCCAAGTATGTTAATGGAAGCCATTGTATTTTATGCTAGCTGTAACTGATACATGTACAAATTGTGTTGAAGTTGTCTGTTGTTGTAAATTTTAGTTATTGTGATCCTTCATTTTATTAGAGATACTCTCTACATTCTTTATGGTAAGATAATGTAGCCTGGTATCCAGCCGTAATATAGCTTCCGAGTCTCTTCTTTCCTCTCTGGCAATTTGCGAAGAGGAGAGAAGAGACTCGGGAGCTATAATTACGGCTGGATACCAGGCTCAAGATAATGTACCTGTCTATATGCAGTGCTGCATTCTGTGTGATGAGTTCATACTATAAAACAGTAGTTATCATGAAAACTCCTTTATGTTACCATATAGCTCAATAGGTTTATCTACAAACTTCAGTATATGGAGCTAAAAAAACACTGCTGAAGGCTTTACACATGCATGTAATCATATAAGTGTCATCTTTATCTTTGTGACTGCTGTTTCATTTTGCCATAGCCCAAACAAGGTGGTGATACAGTAAGATAGTAATAATGAATAATTGTGCAATGTTGTATTTTACATACAATTGTATCTCCATGAATCATTTTTTCTTCAATCTTTACAACCAAAGATGTTATATTAAGTCCTTGGTACAACTAACAAGCAAAATTTTGGCAACCTGTTTTATGTTGTTATTTTAATGATAACTGCCCATGCTTATCATCTATGATAGATGCTTATCATCTATGATAGAAGATAAGGTAGTTAGTATTAAATATTGTCAGCTGTAAAATTCAAGATCACTGGGAACTTAATACTGTAAATCATTTTAACTTTACAGGGTTTTAATTCCACAGTAGGCAGAGAAAGGAGGTGTTCACCTTGTACCAACTTCATGATGGGAAAAATACTGTAATTTATGAGCAAACGCTCACAGCTTGATGACTTGGCATGAAAGGTCAATGACCTCAAAAAATGAACATAAAACTATTGCAAGTATATCATGATTTACAGTATTTGCATTTCATACTTCAAGTTGAGAATGCTGGAACCATTTACTACTTATAACATTTACTAATATACGCTTCAATACTTGTTTGAATCAAGGAGGTTATGTGATATAACCTCCTTGTTTGAATCAACTGTCTTTGTCACAGTACTGCAAAGTACACTTTCTCAATATCGCTCTTCCATTCTCTTTTTCATCTGATATTTTCCGCGAAGTTCCTTGGGAAAGTCCTCTGTTGATGAACACGGTAGCTGGCCCTCGATTTCGCAGATACACTTTCGTGGCCACTTGATTCCAAAGTTGGCGATGTGGATACTCTGTTGCTGACTCTTCGCTATCTCTTCCAGCTCTCTGTCCGACTTTCCAAGGATTTTCTTCACATGTTTGACGATTTCCTGTCGACTTTTGTACTCCACATCTACTAGAACCTGCAGAGAGGGAAAAAACAGAAGATTTTGGTTTAGATTAGCTATCTTCAAAACATATATGTACATATCTATTTATGAATCTAATGCTATTCATATAACATATAACATTAGAAGTTAGATGTTTTGTATCCTGATCCATGACTGAATGAACGTTAATGTTAAAGGCATATAATTATAGAGCATTAATAGTTGAAATATTCTAAATAAGACAATCGGTACGATATTGACATTCACTTCACCATACTACAAGCAAGTTTGTATCATTATTTCGTACTTTGAGCATTCAGAAAGAACACACAAACATGTCGCAAACAGACCCCTTTATTTATCGTGCCCCACAATAAATCGGCACAGGATTGAGTAACTAACGGGTTCCTGTTTCTGTAATTTTTGGTGATTTCCGAACGCATGAGGTCACCAAGCAAATTGACACGCGAATTCGGGTACTGAAACCTGACGATATCTCCGGAAGCATAATTGGGACTCATTGGTCATGTACACGTGCGTTCCGATTATCAAACTTATTGTGTGTAAAAATGCCTTGAAAATTGAATTTGGAAAAACGAGTTTCAAGGCCCTAAAATTTCATTGGATGTCACTTTTTGTAGGTGTGAAGTTCTATATTATAACAGCAGATAGAAGCTGCTTAGCATGTACTGAGTACACTATTTTGTGCGATTTAAACCCACAATCTAAGAACACAATCACAATTTCAGATGAATATAAAAGTTAACCTGTTCTCCGTCGTCCAGGTAAAACTTGAGGAAAGGTGAAGGGGTCAAGTTCTTGAAAGTCACGACTTGAACTTCCGGGTTCTTGTACTGGACCTGAGGCAGGTGGAAGAAGACGAAGTCCCGCGCACCTTCGCTGTTCTTCTCAAAGACGTTGTAGTTCACGGACATAATCTTCACTCTGTCCTTAAAGACGATCTCCCCGCTTTCTAAGAAAGTACGAGTCCTTCGGATGGGGTATTTGCCCAACATGCGGCCCTTGAACATAACCTCGCCAAGTTTTGCTAACGTTTGCCGCATGTTTCCGCTGTAAGATGGGTCTAGGAACCTGTGCAAAATGTTCTTATACCTCAGTGGTGCTTAAAATTCCCAACAAACGATATTTTTCAGGGATAAAATGGAAACATTTCATAGACGACTTTCAGTGCACATGGCGGCGGCCATCATGATCATCATCATTGTCATGCGAACGGTGTAGCAACGCCTCCTAGCGGTTGATATTATGTCTGCAAAACCTGGCACGCCAGTAGTCAGTCACTAATATACTAACGTTAGCAATAACCATTGTTCACCAAGACGTTCGGATTTACGAGAAGCCTTGTTCCGCGCCATTTCTGTTGAATAAAGCAAATATATAACGTTAGGAGTTAACAAATCTACAATCTAAGCGCTGAATGCTTCAATTTGATGTCACTGAATCAGCTGTCAGGTTTAATAAGTTGTGCCATTTACTTTTTTATTACAAATTGTGTAGAGGATACTCACGAAGAGGAAAAATAAAGTACCTTTGCTCCTCTAACAAATATAACAAGCAGAAGTGCCACACGCCTTCTGTGTCCCAAACAGTGGGCTATATTTGATAATCTGGCGACAAAGCCCACGCACAGTCAATAAATCCACAGGCGGCTTATCAAAGAGACGTTAACGCCCTATTTGTTCACTTTTATCGCAGTTAATCAAATTATGATCGCGAGCAAACCGTGCATGTAAAAGCTTCACTCCCTGGGCAAACACAAGGACGGAAACATATTTGTATCGACCAGTCAAAAGTAATCAGAAAGATCACAAAAAGAATTTCAAGTCAGGACATGGAACCACCCACATAGGGTATTTAGAGTTTACATTTTGTTACGCATATTTCCGATGTATTGAATGTGTACATACAAGAATACATACATATACGAACATGTCACTTACGTGTTTTGTCAATATAGCAACACACTGCAACTTGAACCAGGCCATCACCTCTATGGTTAATCTTTTCTAGCATATCCCAGTTGTCCTTTGTGCCGTTGACTTTGGCTTCCAGTATTTATCTTCTGGCAGGTGACGTGGTACCAAGTCGCTGTTTATAAGCAACTGGTATATGATTTAAAGAATGTTGGACCTTGGTCTAAGTTTAACCTTACAAAAATGCGCAATTAACTGATGGTGCAAATATTAGCCAAGAGCAAACGTCAGCCGCAGCACAGGGGATGGAAGAGACCAGGCTAGATATCAGGCTAGATGACATTCAAGCAGAGGTTAGGCTCTTGCTTGTTTTACTGAGCTTAATGTGCAATAATGAGTCATCTCGTCAGTTATCACATCGTGTTTTAATACATCAGTTCATTAGGGGCTAACGTTATGATAATTTATCCGATAAGCGGCGCTTCTACACTGTGAGTGTCAATGACATTGCATGAAATGCAGAAATCTTTGTATTAGCTAAAGAATGGTTTGATGTTTGCGGTTTTCGTGAGGCCCTTCACTGCTAAATCAACGTGCACATTTTTTTCTTTATAGTATGTGGCTAGTTACAGTGTACGGCGCTACCGTGAACACTCGGTCCATATTCCCGCCACGGTGAAATCAAATCCCCGCAAACTTAACGTTAGATGCATTTACAGTATTGCAGCGGCTGCTATGCAAATTGTAACCGCTAGTCGGCGTTTTTGTACCGTGTGGCCATTCTCACTTTCAAGATGGCGGCAAAATTGACGCGTGAATCGGGTGTTGCGTGATTTCAGCACCGCGTTTGGCAATACTCTGACCTACAGAGGTGATCACGGGTGAGTAACATCAGGAGACTATCCTTTGTAGCTGTTCTCACACATTTGTATGCCAAAGCTTGCACTTGAAGATATTTTATACCTCAGCTTTCCTAAAAATCTAGGGGACCCGAAGGAGGGGCTAGGGCCGTACTGGAAGCAAAATGATGTGCTTGCCAACCGTGGATAATTTGTCAGTTTCATAATGTTGCCTATCTATTTAAGATGTTTGATTGTTTTTTTTTCTAGAAACCAAGACCATAACCTATGTCCCAGCAAGCGCGCACGGTCACAGTGAAGACAGAAAAAACATGACTTCCAACGTTTCCAGGTTTCTTAGTGAAGGGAATTTGATCTCACGGTTACTTGTAAGGGTTTTCCAACAACCGCCAAGTTCCAGTGTTGTGATTCCAGGAACTTTTACCAAAAGAACTTCCACGGGGAATTCCTGTCATTTGCTTGGAATTTCCAATCGAAATGTCAGCCAGCTGACTAGCTGCAGTTTGGGTACAAGTCGGCAGAGGGCCAACATCCATCCAAGTGATTCCTATCTTCCAAGGACAAGCAGTTCTCTAATGTCTCAATGGTATCTCAACAAAACTCAGAAAAATTTATTTCACGAGGACTCTCTTAAGAAAGATGTCCTTTCGTCATTCCCTTTTGTCAAAAAGCATTCCTTGTTCACTCTTAGCTGTTATGCAAGAAACAACAGCTCGATTTTCAACAGAAATGTTTTGAACACGAAGGAGAAAGGTTTAAGTCAAGCTTGTAGGATACTTACAACAAGAGGAAGCGATGTGGAAACCAAAGTAAGACCTGCAGTCAGAACTAGGACCAAACAACCTGCACTGGCAGCTGCAAAGGCGCCAAAGGAGAAGGTATTGTAATTCTTGAAATATTCAAAATTATAAGTTTTTGTGATGATTTCTCAGAACTCAACATACCTGTGACCATTTGATCCATTTTCCATTGTTCCCGCTAATGTTTCACTTGCAATCTCACAGAGACCGTGAACTCTTAATTTTAACATTGTAGTGACATTGAAATACTTGGAACTTTTTGAAAATTGCCTTAGTTAGTACCATCCTCCTTAGTCCACTGTAACTTGGTTACTATATGGAGGATGGGACCCAGGCTAAAAAAACCAATATGAGATTTAATTATGAAAAATATTATCAATAATTGGCCATGTCTAACTTTATCGTAATGTTGTATTGTTGACTTTCCTGTCAGATGCTGGTGTGTATAGCGTACACCACAGCCGAGGAGTATGATCTGGACTGTTATTACTAATACTAGAGACAGTAATGTTGTATTGTTGACTTTCCTATCAGATGCTGGTGTGTATAGCGTACACCACAGCTGAGGAGTATGGTAAATGTTACTAGAGACAGTAATGTTGTATTGTTGACTTTCCTATCAGATGCTGGTGTGTATAGCGTACACCACAGCTGAGGAGTATGGTAAATGTTACTAGAGACAGTAATGTTGTATTGTTGACTTTCCTATCAGATGCTGGTGTGTATAGCGTACACCACAGCCGAGGAGTATGATCTGGACTGTTATTACTAATACTAGAGACAGTAATGTTGTATTGTTGACTTTCCTATCAGATGCTGGTGTGTATAGCGTACACCACAGCTGAGGAGTATGGTAAATGTTACTAGAGACAGTAATGTTGTATTGTTGACTTTCCTATCAGATGCTGGTGTGTATAGCGTACACCACAGCCGAGGAGTATGATCTGGAGGGATTAGAGACAGACATCAGGAGACTGGACATCTTTAGAGTCATGAAGATGCCACAAGGTCTGGAACAAATTTCTTAGGAATTACTACCATACTGATACATCTTCCAGCTGAAGTTAAGAGTTAAGGGCTCGATGGTTTTCTAAGGTCTGGCTTCTGCCGATTTCTGGGACTATTCAAGTTGAATCAATGATAGGCTTCCCAGTAACTATTCATGGTACTACAAAATGTCTGGTTTTAGTATCTCATGTTCTGAACATGCTATGGTCATGATTTCTGAGTCACATTGAGTTTCAGTTTAGCATGTAGTCCAGCTTGTTAGCTTTGGTGACCACTCTGGATAGTCACTACCCCACTGACGGTGAGCGGACCAAAACTGACAAGGCTGGACCCCAGGCTAGTTTAGGTTTAGAAATATGCGGTATTGGCTTGGGCCCCCTAGCGACTTTTTCAGACCTCCAGGCATGTTTTTGTTCAGAACATTTTTAAGAGCTGTAGTTGTATTATCATAATTGTCTCAATGCTACCTATTGAACTGCATCCATTTATAAAAGCTGTTGGTTCTTACAGATGCATTTGACGTTGTTCACGTACGTCACGACCCAGAACCAAGGTCAGATGGAGGACAGGTGGACAGACAATCCACACAGGGGGACATCTTCTTCTTCAGGTGACAGTATGTTGTCTGGTTCAGCTGCTATGTTTGGGGTAATGTTTCTCAAAATACACATGCAGACATTTGTACACAATGATGCAGATGCACGCACGCACACAAGTGTACACACACGCGCACACACACACACTCACATGTATACACACATACACACACACACACACACATACACGCACACACACACACACACACACACACACACACACACGAACAGACAAATGATTTGTGGAGGTAACATTAACATTCTTAATTCTTTTTAACTTTCCATTCTTTCTTTGTCAAACAGAACATTCAGTTCCTTAACTTTCACTTCAACTTTCATGTTTCAGAGATGGCATGGTCGTATTCTGGAACGTGGAAGATCAAACTGTAAGTGCCACACAACTTTATCTGGGTCCTTTTCAGGGTTGTAGCCAGTCAGAAATCATTTTCCGTCCCCTCGATTTTTAATGGCTTTGGCACAGTGTTACTAGGGAGGCCCAGGGGCATGCTCCCAGGAAAAATTTTGAAATCTAGACCCTTTGAAACGCTATTTCCTGCATTTTGAGGGTTAAATTTTGCTCACAGAGGACGGAATGGGCAAAATTTTTTTCCGTCCCCAGTTACAAAATTCTGCCAAAGGACGAGAGGACGGATGCTGGCTACAGCCCTGGTCCTTTTTCTTCTTTGTATACCCACTGTGATACTGCATTGTTCAATTTTAACCATTAGACTTACCATTTTGAAACAAATATGTTGAATGTATATTCCGTGTGTACCCCAGATGCGAGAAGTGCGTCAGATGTTGGAGCAGTACGAGCGGAACCCCTACAACATCGCCCTGGTGGAGTGGGAGAACGAGCAGATGAACTACTCCTACACAGAGTAGGTTCTGCTATTCCTGATGTATTAGAACATGCTGATACTATAGCATCAGTATGTGTCTAAAGTAGTGGGAAAGAAGATTCATTACTTTTGTTGAACAACTGTTTTCTATGACACTTGGACATACAATTAAACATGTAGTTACGTTATCACCTCTACATAAGGCCCATCTAGCTCTTGTGGCCAACTTTTGTTTGTTTCACATTGACCCAATAATTAAAAATCTTGTCAATAGTTGCCACCCAGGGTTGTAGCCAGCACCTGTCCTTCAGTCCTTTGAAGGAATTTTGCAGCTGGGGACTGAAAAAAGTTTTCCCCATTCCGTCCCCTGGGACAGCCAAAATTAATGTAAAGATATTAAAAAAAACTGAAACCCATGTGTTCTTCTTCACCAAAACAGATGCCATTGAACAGCTTAGTCTACAAGCAAAATTTGCACCTTAAAATGCAGGAAATAGTGTTTCAGAGGGTCTTGATTTAAAAATTTTCTGGGATCCAGACCCCCTAGAAATGACGCGCAACGTCACGCCATGCTTTCGGTGCTCGATAGGATTCCCATTCAAAATCAAGGGGACTGAAAATGATTTCAGGCTGGCTACAACCCTGTTGCCACCTGTCTATACAGTGACCATTTCCTCCTCTTGCATGATATGTATTGCAGTTGAAAAGTACTCTAGACTTGTTTGTTGAAGCTAATGTAACTCCGTATTTTGTGCTGTCTGCAGGAACAGCACGCTGCTGTCTAATGGAGACATTCAGCTGTCCAGCAGTGCTGCAGAGTTGGATATGATACTAGAGAAGTACACATTCTCCAATGCCATGGCCTTGTCTGGTATGTACATAGAGATTTACAACACAATATTGTCCCTTGGTACCGGCCTGACCACAGGTAGGATTGCTCCAAAGCCGATCCGACCCATGGTCAGGCTGGGACCCAGGGTGATGTGGAATATACTTTGTTGTATTTTGGTTATTCCATAGTCACCCAAGACTTTACAGGTTTCGATGCAAAATAAACAGAAGTTGAGAAAATTTAGCGTTCTTGAACAAAAATGGTAACAACAGCAGTTCAAAACCTGTAATACATAATTATTACACAAAAAATGGTGAGATTTTTGTTGAGTTAGCCCAGACGAATTTACAATCATTGATGAATACATTATGGTAGAATTGTAATAAAATCCTGTTCTCCTATTCTGTACCAGTGAAACTTGCTATCTGGGAAGCCTGGCTGGATGACTATGTTGACTCTATAATGTACATTCCTGAGGTAGGTATTTTACTTAACAGGTGGTATTTGTGTTTGATACTGTGATACTTTTAATTCCATTGTGATTTTATTGCTCATTTGGAGGGAAAAGAAAGTTTTTGTAGTGTTTGAAGTTTGCAGTTGATGCAATTGTGTAGAATGTAGCATTACAAAACACATACAGGGCTCGGAATCCTTTTTTCTGCATACCTGCACTGGTGCAGGTAACACTGAAAATTACCTGCACCAGACAAATTTTACCTGCACCTTCTCAATTTAGGAAGTATGGATCATACTAAAAATTGTTCAGGAACCATTGCTATTTTTTAAATATTTTATAGGTTTTAACATTCAATGCAGCTAATAACAGTCCACATACACCTACATCATAGGACATTTATGTATAAAACCCAGTACATGGGCCAGTGCAGGTAAGGTGCAGGTAGACATAAAAAATACCTGCACAGCTCCAATTTCACCTGCACTAACCTGCATATGCAGGTGGTATTTCAAGCCCTAAGTTTCTGACGTGTTTAAGATTGTGCACAAAAGAGGCAGTGCAGCAAAAACTGTGAAAATAGAAGCACAGCAACTGTCAGCAAAAATTTAATGGTTTACAGTACACATGGCTTTTGATAATTTTTACAAGCCCTCAAAATATTTCAATTTGAAATCACTGTCGGTTGACTTGAATTCCTTAAATACCCATCTTTTAAAAGCAATTGATTACCCCGCAGATAAAGGTGAACTAGTGTTATACCTGAACAATACTGGTCATCCTTTTAACCAAGAGTTAACTTATCAGATTTTAGAATTGCGTTTTCTTAAAAGTTGTCAAAGTTGTAAGAACCTATCTACCACATTGGAGTGGCCTAAGTGCAGAACCATGTTCCTCCCCCCTGTAGTTGCTGCGGGAGGGGAAACGACTCAAGATGTCACGCCCGAAGGTCATGCAGAAAATTGGCGAGCTCTTTGCTCTCAAGTAGGTGGAACGAAATCGATCCTTAGATCTCTTGGGATGTTTTCCTGCCAGACTGGTGTTCTAGGGTCATTTCTTTGCATTTTGTTGATGCTTTCAACTTTTTCTGAGGGTGTCTAGTGTAACTTTTGTTAGGATGTCAATATCAACCCCAAACTGTGCCCAAGTTGCATGAAAATGATATTCTTCAAGTAGAGCTTTTGGTTGGAGGGTATAGTACTCTCAGTGATTTCTTATTGCTGCCTTGACCATAACCTCTGCTTGGAGAATATGAAAATGATACATCATTTCCCTAGTTTTCAGTTGAAATTTAATTTAGAAGTGCTTAGATTTGAGGAGAGCATGCCCCAGAACGTCATTGATTTGTCGGCACAGCCTGATTCATTTTTCTCACTTCACAATGAATGCAAAATATCAATATAGCCAAATGCCGTCAGAATGAAAAGTCTTTTCTATTCCTGTGCATTCGTAGTATATTCTAGAAATTCATACTGCATTCCAGATATTCTTTTGGTCACATTCGGATTTGAAATGGCTTGCCATTTCAATTTTTCATGGAATGAGATCAGAATGTCTCAAATAATGTTGGAATGCCATAGAATGCTGTCAAACTGCATTTCGAACACACTTCGAATGCCATTCGATATTTCTCCACTTCAAATGTAGCTCGAAAGTTTTTGACTTTAGAGCCAGCCTACAGAATGGGGATGAATATTTGAAATGCAGAAAGAATGTTTAGAGTACAGTACGAATTGCGAGGCATTGCCAGGAATAGAAAAAAAATTTCATTCTGACGGCATTCCAGCTCATTCATGCTCTCGTGTGAAGGGGGCTTAAGCGTTACACTCTATCTAGCTTTAAGTTGGACCTGCTTTACCTTAGTCTGATGTGCCTTTTGATTATCTCAGGTACAGGATCAACCTGGGTTCAGACCTCCTCATGACACCTGACTTCTACTGGGACAGGGACCACCTGGAGGGTCTGTACCTCAAGACATGCAGGTTCCTCAACATCCCGGGAAGGACCACGGTAGGTGCAGGGAGAAAGCAGCCTTTAATCACGCGTTCATGAAGGTTAGACTTCCAGGTAAAAAGATATCCAAAAACCAGTTACTGATAGACAAGCAACTGGATATAATTATGGAAACGGTCAGACATTTCAGATAGTATCCACTATCTTTCGTCAGCGACACTGAAGAGATCTGGAAGAAACTGTTTTGTTATACTCTAACTATGAATGCAACAGAGCTGAAGACAATTTGGATGTCCAATAGGAAACAATCTTTAAAGGAATATGTGTAATCAGAATAAAGAATTCAAAAAGGAAGTGAGTTTTCATTAAATTTTGTTTCTGTAAAATTAAAAGAGATTTGCAGTTAGAAAAACTTGCAATCAAAGGCAAGAAAGTATACTGAAGACCGGAATTAATGGTATGATTTTACAGTCCAAAGTATCTCAGTGACTGTAGCAACCAAGTCATTGAAGTGTTTTTGTGTGTGCCATTCTCCAGGTGGTGAATGAAAAACTGCGACACTGTCAGGAGTTGGCAGAGCTGATGAGGACACACCTTAGTGAGCGGCACAGCCTTCGTCTGGAATGGATGATCATCGCACTCATTGCAATAGAGGTGTGGATTTTGCGTATGTGACAAAAAACAAGCCACAGTTGACAGATGGTCACAGTAGATATGATCTCACTCACTCACTCACTCACTCACTCACTCACTCACTCACTCACTCACTCATCACTCACTCATCACTCACTCATCACTCAGTAGATATGATCAATGGGAAAATAAGGGCCACAAACTGTCTACAATATATCTGAGTGACACAAGTACCATCTTAATCTTTTGACAAAAATCAAAACAACTGTCTTAATCGTTGCTTTTTCTTGTCAATAGAATCTCAATGGAATCAGAAGGAATCTTTAAGGAAAATTGGAATACAAATCTGCATATGAAAGAGAAACAACTTTCCTTCTAATTTGTGAAATGTTTGAAAAAATATATACTGAAGTTTTGTAAAACCTTTATCCAGGGCAACCACTGTAAAGCAGTGTGGTTACACTGAGTTGGGCTACCCTGGCTAAAGAAAACAGAATTAAAAAAAGAAAATCTTTCCCTTTATGCAGGCTCAATAAACCGCACAAAGTTTCCATTAGGCAAAATGTTCGGACCCAGGAGAATCAAGTAACAGTAAGCAATTTAGCACATTGACATGGTGAAAAATGGAGCGATGAATTACAATAATTGATGGAAGAATTGTGTAGGAGGACTGTTTATGAAGTTGGCTGATCTGTGAAGCCAGTTATTGATGAATGCCCTTGAAGGAAGATGGGTTGCCAACATGAGGGCACTCAGGTCATCACTGGTTATTATCTTGTCTGGTCTCTCCGGGCCTGTCCAAAGATTCAGACTTCCTGTAGTCTTTAAGTTTCAAAAGAGGAAGACAACACTAGATGCTGGTAAAAAAAGCCAACTTTATCTTTCTCAGACAATACCAAATTAGTTCATTGTTTCTCATACATTTCAGACAGAAACTTGAGCAAGATATCAACATGATAGACTGCTTTTTTTCCTTCTTTGCTCACAGTTTTTGTACGTGTTTTGATAACAAAAACTAAATCATAATTGTAGAAATGGCTATTGGGGATTGACCGTGATACTGATTTTGTTTCAATCTGTCATCAATTTTCAATAGTTTCACTTTCGTCATAGTTATTCGTTCTTGATATATTTGTGTTGCTTTTAGCTTAAGTTGGTAATCATTTGCCTTGTCTTCCGTCGATTCTTCTAGTGTGTCAACTCTGCACTCAAAGATACCATGAAATGACTTGGTTTTCACATTAGACCATGTTGATTTGATTATATGGATGACATCCACTGGGCACCAAAAACTGACGCAAACATGTGAATAAAAAAAAGGGTTGGCAAAACAAGTTGATTTCATTGTAAGGTCTAAGTGGTATACCAAAGTCTTTGTATTTGTTCTATTTTTCTTCTTCCTTCACTTTGTGACTGGCTTTGGCATTCTACAACATTATTAGCTGTTTTTCGATATTCCTAGTATGCAGATTTATGGCATGTATTTGCAGTTGCTGTGTAGTTACTTTGTACGATTTACAGTGTGGTAGAAAACCAGGGCTCTAGCCAGCGTCCGTTTTTCCGTCAATTGACGGAAATTTGCCGCGTGTGACGGAAAAATTTTAAAACCAATCCGTCAACCTTGACGGACAAAAATCCTTGGTGGAAGCTACAGGCGGCTTGGGGATGCCGGCCACGGCCGTAAAAGCCACACACTGTTTGTTTTGCTATTGTTATGATTGTTGACGAAGTGTGTCGGCGCATACGGTAATCTCTTTAAAAACCCGTTTTTCAAGGTCTCAGTTTAGTCTTTCTAACTCCTGGAAGAGTGTTTTCGCGATTTTTGCGACAATGGGAATTGGCTGACGGAAAAAAAATTCGAGCTGGCTAGAGCCCTGTAGAAAACATTCTTTTGATAGATGCATCCATGTTATGAAATCAACATGGCCTTACTTAAGTTATTGTCAAATTTAAGTGTCACAAACTTGATGAATTTACAGACAGATTTGGTTGACCCTGTGTTTCTTGTTTCAACTGTAGGTGCTGTTTGAGGTTGTGAGAATCCTCACTAGGACGTTCAGAGAACCGGACAACTCCAGAGAACAGAACTAACTCTCTACAATCAGACTCAAGGATGAAATTATTGTTCCTAACAGAAGGAACAGTTTAAATTCAATACAATTAACTTCTAGGAAGTACACATGTGTATGAAATTTAATACAGTGGTGATCTCAAAGGAAATAAACTTACAGAAATAACTAATTTAACCTAGTTGACTAGGAAGGCTTGACTTGAAAACAAGGAAGTGTGCAAACCTAACATTGTGTAATGAACTACTGTGAAAGTTGAGAGATTTAAGAAATATGAAGTGAAACTGTAACTCTTTCAAGCCTACTGGATTAGTCAAAGCTAAGATTCTCTCCACCGTTTTCGGTGTATAGGGGTGTTGCCCCTTTACGTTTCTATAGTGGTTAAGCCACACAGGTCACTACAGTGGGAGAATAGTAAAATGTTTATATTGTGTGTTCAACTCCCATACTCTGTCTTATAAGTGCTGAGTGCTTAAAGCAGAAAAAAAGTTTTATGCACCATTTTTGAAGTGTTTGGTAGGACCAGGCTGAGGTTTGAACCCCAAACCTTCTGAACACTCTACCTTCTTTTAGTTTATTGTAAAGAAAAAATGAAATGGAAACTCAGGCTGACTTGTCAGATTCTTTAATGTCTTTTCGGTAGCTTTCCTCTCAGAATTTCTACAAAAAGTCTAGAAAGTTGTCAAGAAGCTTTTGAAATAGTTCCTCAAAGTTCACTATGGTTTCTACCCACTTTTCATATGTAGTGGCCACTATTTCTCCGATGTGACTCACACAATCATTATGTGTCCTATTTGTGGGCAAAGAATGTTGCATTCTTACTGTATAGATGTGTCTAACCATGTGTTGTACCTACTTAACAGTGATATGCAGAAAGATATTGGGTACACTTTTTTGGCGACACTCCAGGAGTGGAGCCATTTTTTTTCTATATGGAAACTATATATTTCCTCCAAAGCTATACATGTAATTTCCCCGCACAAATGGCGGTGCATCTTTAAAGTTCACTGACATGTACGTTTTCTTTCCTAGAGACGAGATATGTTCACATAGTATTACTTACAGCTATCTGATCAAATGCTAAAACTTTTTCTTCCTGATCGAAATACAGTAAATTTGAGGAATGGTCAAATCAAGGGTTGACACCCAAGCAGACATATTGCTTTAAGTACTAATGACACCACAAAGCAAAATATTTAGATTTTTGAAAAGCACATTTTCAAAACTCCATTTCCAGTGTCAAAACTTGCTGTCATGTTTACCATGCTGTCAGCTTGTAGCCAACTATAAATAAAATGAGAACTAGCAAACATCTAGAGCTCGAAGAATAAATTTTGATAACCTGATGTTCAATAACAGAAGAGTGCGTATTTTGTGCAAACTTGTATGTTGATTGACTACTATAAAAACAAAAGCAGTTGAGCACTGTTATGTCTTAACACAATCAGAAAATGTTGCATTTTGGTGCCAAAGGTGTTGTAAGCACTTAATTGTCTTTTCTAGCCTTGGTACAAGTCTGACAAGTCATAGTCTGGAGAGTCCTGCTGACAAGTGTCTTCCCTGAAGGTGTCTGCCATGACCTTGGCCATCATGGCTGCAGCGGTGAGTTGGGAGGGGGTTGGGTCGCCCACCAGACAGTGTTCCATGAAACACTTGAAGGACATGGGGCGGGTGGTGCAGTGGTCCCAGCCGGCCCCAGCACTGCTCAGCTCATGCATCAGGCACATCTCAACATCCAGACTCGTGCACTGGAGGGAGATTTCTGTAAAGATACAGACCAAGATCTATTAAAGGCAGAAATGATACCTTTTGTGCTTCTTTGAAACAGCCACAGAAGCAAAGCCTCAATTTAGTAGTCCATACACTTCCGTATTTTGCACGTTAGCTGTTTTCTGTTACCACATTTTATTCAATAACTCAACAGTTGAGTAAGATTCATCCCTTTCTGAGTTCCCTTCTTCCAAAGTGCCCAACAAAGATGCCCCTGCAGTTTTAAAAGAGGACTGCTGAGGGCACAAACCTATAGACACTTCTTCCTGAGACCATGATCTATCTACATACCATGACCATAGCATGCCCAAATCATGTGATACAAAAACTGGAAGTATTGCTGCAGTGCCATAGAATGCTGCTAGAGGGGCATGATAGGTTTCTTGATGCATACATACATCTACCTATCCATGACTTCTTGGTTGATGATGACCAGAAAGAAGCATTGTCACTACCACTCACCCGCCCACAAACATCTTTGGGAAGGTAATTGGGACTTAAGGGATTTTCTTCCCACTGTGGTATAATGAGTATTATAGCTGATGATCTCATTCCTATGAAAGGATCCTAAGATTGGTTTTACAGTGCCAACCTTGGGCCCTGAGGAGAGCCCATACCCTTATATGAGTGCATATGAAGTTTCACACAGACCCGAAAAGAAAACCGTTTCCTCAATGGTGAGAAGGTAATTTAGGACATGACAGTAGATCTCCAAGCAGATCCTACGGTAGCATATGATAGTATCAAAGGCTGGCAAAGGAGTGGAGCCGGCCTCGAGCATTCATTGGCTACAGGAGGTAGCCATACACACTCTTAGGCAGGTTACACTCCTTTGCCAGCTTTTGATGCTACCGTAGGATCTGCTTGGAGATTAGCTAGAGTATGCTCTCCTGACCTCCGGTGTACTGGAGAACGGCGGAATAGTCCATGTTGGGACAGTAGGGGTGTGTAGCCACCATGGACAGCCCCACCACCAGATGCTTCACTGCCGCCATCTCATCCGTATGGCAATGGTGTGCTTTGGCCACACATCGCACGTATGCCTGGGTAGGAACATAGGTCCGAAAAGTTAATTTGATCAAAAGTTACCATCTTTCCCACGTCTTTCGGTATATAGAACGGTGCACATCTCCGTTTTCACAGCCCTTCTACTAGTCACACAGTTTTCGGGTTTCAAACACCAAGGAGGTTAACCTTGCAAACACTAACAGGGTGTACACATTTGTCGGCCTTGCCGTATGTTTGTGTGCATGTGGGTGCTTTGACTTGCAATATCATTATGGTGTGTCATTAAAATCATTAAAAAAACCATACGCAAAACCAACGAGAACATTTCAAAATTCACAACACTCCATGTAATGACTGGATCGACTGTAAACTTGTAGTCAAAGTACCATAGCTTGCGGGTATACCGAACTACCACCACTCTATATTGACAAAATGTTTGCCGAGTGTTTTCCCAACCTGCTCCGTATCGCAGAAGCGGTGCATGCCGGCCAGACCCCGCAGTTCGAAGGCGGGAAGGCGGTACATCGCCTCCAACAGGGCCGAGCATCGTCTGAAAACAGTCTCCGCACAGCCACCTGGAGGGGGCAGTAGGGGTAACGTCAAATATTCCTAGAATATTCCTTAGAAGCAGGTAACGATACTGAGTCGAATGACGTTATATTGCTGTATGCCAAGTGTATGTGTGTGCGTGTGTGTGTATGCTGATAAGTTTGTGTGCGCATGTGCGTTTATGTCTGTGAGTGTGTGTGTGTGTGTATGCATGTATGTGAGTGTTTGTATGTGCGCGGACGTATACGTAGCTATGCATTTGCGCCTGTAAGTGTGTAAACGCTCGTATGTGTGAGAGGAGGAGGAAGCTTACAAGTCGTGTTTTCCAAAGAATATATAATCCATATGATATGACATGTTTCGAACGTAATATTTTTTCTTGACTCAACTGTCTCTTTCTGAACACTGGCTTTTGCTGCATCATGCACATTTGATATTTCATACATTTGGTGCAATATTTGTACTAATATTTCGAAACAAAAAGACCATTTTACCCATACGATGCACTCTGTGCCCGACGCGTCCCTCACTGGGGTCCTGTAAAACCACAAGAGACGAAGTCATACAGCGAATAAGACATTTATTCATTCAAGTTAATTAACGATCCACGTTAACGTTCCATCCTTGATTTACTTATTCTGTATGTCCTTTTCGGCCTGCACGCCCGATTCTGTCGTGTGCTCTCACTGAAAAGTCTACGCCAAAAAAAGCACTACAAACTGACAGCACCTTAAACTGACAAATCAAGGAACGCCTCTTGAGTTTAAGAGGGTCGGAAAGTTTACGGAATACATGAAACGCTATATGTTGCGACGCTGCTTTGCACAACTGTATTACATATCTAAAGAAATACATCGTTCTTCATATTAGATAGATCGTACTTGTTAGGTTACTGCATCCTGTTTCACGCATTAACCTTATTTGATTTAGACCCAGCTAGTAAATTAATGATCCTTTTAAAGTTGTAAGGTAAATCCCCTGTGTTGATTTAGCTACTTTCTCGCCCCCTGTGAAGTTTGGTCACATATCGAGGTTAATACATTTACCTCGTTACTCGCTTCTGCCGCAGATGAAGCCACAAGGGATACCATTAGAATGATAACGGTAACTCGTGTAGAACTCATGGCGCACTGTTCCCTGTAGGAAAATAGGGGAAAATTTGTTGCACATTATGTTAGTGTAAGCTTGCCGAATTACATCTATCTGACGAGTCCCAAAGAGGCCGTAAAGGAAAAGTTGCACAGCCATACAGCTGCTATCCTGTCGATCACTAATCTCCAAGCAGAAGTTTGGCTCCGGCTATTTTTTGACGTTTCTTAGGCGTGTTCATCGGACTCTATTTTGTACTGTTTTCTTGATGTGTCGTGACCAAAAACGTCAAAGAAAAAACCGGAGCCTAACCTCTGCTTGGAGACCGATGTTCATAGCCCCTCTATACGACTTTCGGAGCGGCGGTGTTAATCATTTTGGGAGTGCTGATTTGGGGTTTTCAACATGGGCTAAGGATCTCTTTGCCGATTTGGGGGTGGTAAAACTCCTTCTCCTGGCCAACTCCATTCCCCGACATAAAGAACCTTAATAGACATGTTGCTAATTGAAAACCCCGTATCTAGTTCTCTCCAAAACTAAACACCAGCCCACCGCTCCGAACTCTACGAAGGGGCTCGAGCTAGGCCACGATGTTCACAGGTCACAGTGCCTCGTCCAATCTGACAGGCTAGATTTAAATATTTTCAACCAAATAATGCTGTCGTCTGTCTTGCAACTATGATCTTCTAGCGAGCACCAAATTTGACAGAAGGTCTTTGACAGCGTGACTCTGGTTTTAAGCTCCACGGCAGGTACTTTGAGACCAAACAAACTTTCTTTCAACAAGACAAAAAGTTTTCGTCGTAAAATGAAAGCATTGGGAAGATGTTATGATTTTTGAACTCACAAAAATAACTGCGTTGAAGCCTCCACACCTTCGAGCCAGGCAAGGGGGTGCGATATTCTTGAAAGTGACTTGCTGATTCAACCACCAGCTTACAGGACCCTAGATACCTTTGTGGTTGGCGGAACTGTCTATTTTTACCGTGGTACACCTGGACATCGTCCAAGTTCTAGATAAAGGGTTGAGCACCATCTGGGCTTCATATAGCCAACCTTTAAATCAAACATTTAAAAAAATGGTACACACAAGCGATGCGCGAAACCATATAGATATAAATATATATAGAGAGAGATGTACAGATATACACAGGAAAACGTTAAGGAAACTAGAGACAAGATACTGAAGTCCTAAACAAGACATCTGCCAATGCCTCACCCCGACTGCTTCTTGGACTGTGGAAAGCGACTAGATGCTGTTTTTCTCTTGGCCCTGTGCATATTTTTCCTGGCGACGGGTTGATAAAACCATCAACTTGACAGAAATAGAACTAAGTGGCTATTTTTGTCTCACTCTAACAGATCCAAGCCCTGGCCGTGGCCAATGAGAACGACCGGGTCATCCGTGTCACCGGCCAGGTGTGAACATTTCTGTACTGTACTTTATTGACTACATAGGATGGCGTATTTCGTCTTAGCCTTTGTTGGACAACAGGAGTTTTGCAACTTTGGTCCTCTCTGCGTAGGAGAATGGTTATAAACGCAAACGTTTATATACCTAACGGTAACGATAACATGAATTGTCAACCTTTGAAAATCTCTCTTCCCAATTAGTTTTTACAAGTACTTTCTGGTTTCTTCATACCGTTACACGATAAGATTATTCTCAATCACATAGCTTGTAACAATACCCAAGAGAGCAATTGTACATATCGTTATTGGTTTTTCAAAGCTACAGGTGAACTTTCATCACACTGTTGTTCGGATGTGATCCCTTACCTTTGCTAACCTGGTCACTAGACTCCCCCGGGGTCGAAGGCTGGGTTTTCTCGGTACTGTAGGCTTCTTTTCCCGCCTGATCAACTGTGCCCACCCGGTGATTTTTCTACTGCCCTATAGTAAATCCAACCAATAACTGAAGGGTCTTCTTCCTCGAGGGGTGTAAAATGTGGACTGACAATTTATAGGGAGCATACTGACTCCTACGCGGTGAGCTGGCCTGTGTAGGCCCTGGAAGCAGCCTGAGTTCTAGGTTACACGTGGGCGTGTTGAAAACGCGTAGGCGCGCACGGGATAACAAACCACCCGAGCTCTCAACGTTAATCAAATCAGATGTCATAGAAGTCAACAAATTGGTGCGTCGACCCTGAAAACAACTGCAACACAGCTCATTTTGGTGGTTCAGATCCTCATATGACATCGTGGGCGGAAAGCAAGGCAAAACTTTGTGCAGCTTCCTACAGAAATGCTGTTCTTTAAGCAGAGGTTGAAATTGGAAAAGTTTATGTTTAGTTGCAGTTACATGTCCAAACCGATGCTTCGCCTGGTAATTTACGACTGCCGGAAAACGGGTACCAAACAGAAGAAGACAATAATCTCCGCTTTCAACTACTTTTTGGAAGTGGTACAAATGTTCACATTGTGTTCTAATGACTTTCTGACTTCAGGAAAGGCTAGATTGGGAAACCTGGGAAGATGAAAGAATAAAGCAGCTACTCGTTGTAGACGTAAATGGGACCCTATAAGTACAATTATAGCGGTTAAAGCTTAAGTTTCATGGTCTTATACCAATGTGACTTATCAATCCAATCAGAGGAATGAAGCAAAGCTGTAGGAAGTATATTTTTTTTGTAAAACTTCTTCGAAAGTTTATGTATTATCTAAAATAGCAGCTGTGTTAAAGCACATGAAAAGTGCCTAATGAATATAGTATGTAGTGTTTTTATGTAAAATGTATCTGTTTGGACGCTTTTAGTATTTGTAGAGCCGATGTAGAGTACTGTGAATACACTTTCTAATCGGGGCTAAAACCTGAATTCGAAAACCGCTAGCTAACGTCATATGTCTACCAAGCACCATTTGAAAAGCTTAGAGATCAAAACTCAAATGCATACTTGATCCCTCTTGGAACCCAGCAGTTTCAAAAATAGAGAAAACACATAATTATCTCTCAATTTAGTGTAGTATACTATAATCACAAAGCTGTAGTTTCTGTTACAGTAACTTAACAACTTTTAAAACGTTGATAATTGACGAGCAAGAAGAACCAGTGTTTTTGAAAGATAAAGCAGCATAAGGGTAGTAAATGTCGGATAATCACTTTGCACTGTACGGACTTAGACGTCTTTCATCGGTTACTCGTTTCTTCCTGGTATCTTTCAAGCCAGGTACAAAGTTGCAAAGCTGTTCTTAGCCCATAAGTGTAAGATGAGCCAAACTTGGGGTAGTTTTGGTGGAAGGATTATGTTATGACGTCAGGTTTAATGACATTACGTTATTTACGTATGAGGGGAGACAAGAAGGAATAGTGAGACTAGAGAACTTACCTCTCGTGTCACAACTAAATGTAGACAATAAACCGTTCTATCATTGACCAACAAATGTCGACAAATTTGCTGTGATTTTCTTGCAAGCGATTTCATTTTGAATCTCAAGGTGACAGGAAGAGAACACGTATAAGTCCTGCCCAGGGCTGTTTGGAGCATTGAAATTTGGTCTACGTTGATAGAAAGCATCACGTTACACCCTTCTATTCTTGTGAGTCTCATCACTTTCTGATCCCCAGTGCATATGTACAGACAAACATGCGCCGTGTGGCTAACTAGGTTTGTTGTATCTAAAGTCGAATCCATTTCCCCACTCATCATTTTCACAAGCTTCAATTCATTTTCTATTCACTTCTCTTTCTCTTTCCTACGCCATCGAACATATATCAGGTTTCTAAATGTTACTTGCTTTAAAGAAAGAAAGCTGACTATTTGTGAGAGATCACAGCTACTCGTTTTTAAACACAAGACTAAAAGTACACATGTAGTTCAAACTAATATCAGCGATAAAGTATTGTGTAACATTTCCGAGCTCACGTTCCAATGATAAATTTATAGTTCATACAAATGTATTATATCTGGATGCCTAAAGTGTGCATGCTAGTACCTCAGTCCCTCAGGGATTGCTCATACTGCATGAGCACATCTCTTTAGATTCACTTTGCTTGTCTAATGTGGCGGTCTGAGCTTCAGTGTGCCCAGGGGAATCACCAGAGTTGACGTTACACAACAGCGCGTCTGTTGTGTGGAAAAAAGACGTGGGTTTTCACAGGATGAATAGATCTAGTGAAACTGACTATAGGCTCTAACTCTATATCAAATATTCAAGGGGGGGTAAAAGATCCGCTTACTACTTTTTGTGTGGTTACAATAACGGGTTTGAATGTTGTAGTATCTGGTATTCATATCCAGGTCTGTTTGAATGTTGAGTCGTGATGTTCAGTGCTAAGAACAGGTCTGTTAAACATCCTTGTATATGGCGTTTAGCACCAAGGGCAGGTCTGTTAAATACTCGTCTCTGTGATGTTCAGCACTAAGGACAGGTCTGTCTGAATGTTCACATATGGTATTCAGCGCCAATGACAGGTCTATATAAACATCACTGTATAAGATGTTCAGTACCAAGGACAGTTCTGTTAAATGTACGTCTCTGTGATATTCAGCGCCAAGGACAGGTCTGTTTAAACATCCTTGTATAAGATGTTCAGCACCAAGGACAGTTCTGTTAAATGTACGTCTCTATGACGTTCAGCACTAAGGACAGGTCCGTCTGAATGTTCACATATGATATTAAGCGCCAAGGACAGGTCTATTTAAACATCATTGTATAAGATGTTCAGCACCAAGGACAGGTCTGTTAAATGTGCGTACCTGTGATGTTCAGAACCAAGGAAAAGTCTGCCTGAGTGCTCACATATGATGTTCAGCACCAAGGACAGGTACGTTTAAATGTTCTTGCGTACCCACCTTTCATACCTGCGATGCGAAACACGTTCCTAACTAGAACCATATTTACAAAGATGAAGCAAAGTGAAGCTGAAATAGAAGTTTCTTACCTGAAACAAGTACCTTACTTGAAACAGAAGTATCTTACTTGTGATGTGACTTGTTCTCCGTCTGCGGTAATTTTTGCTCAGCTTCCTCGGTACGCGCAGGTCCCTGTCAGTCCGTGGTCTCGTCCTGTCTCCCGCGGTGTCCTTCCCCTCTCTATCCGCCCAGCTTCTCTCTAACTATCCATCAGAACCACTCGGGTTATATATGTGGTCCCGGCTTATCCGGGCACTTTTCTCTGCCCTCTGGCCAATCGTAACCAAGACGTGGGCTGCTGAGTAGGTGGATCAATGGAGCCGTGTGTGTCCTCTTTTCTATGACGTCTTCTCATATTTTGGAACAGTTGCTCATGCGTCTTGAGAAATAGCATTTCACATAGATAACATGACTGTGTCCTATACTACAATCCGTCTGAGAAAGAAGAAAGTAACAACCATAATGTCAGGGTGGTAGGATTTATGCATTTCTATAGGCCCATAAGTACATAATAAATTGAGCTGTCATACTTGTAATTTTCTGTCTTAATAGAGGCCTTTTCAGCTACTATGCCATCGCTCAACTTCAAGAAAGTTTGTCTTTTTTGTTTAAAGAAAGTATGTCTACCTGAATTTGTCTTCAAACAAAAATCCAGCAGAGAAAGGAAATTGTAGTCAAAAGTTGTGTAAGAAAACCATACAATGTATTTCTAGTGACACTTGAGAGTCAAGAATTGAAAGACAGATGACATTGTCCGATTATTTCATATCATAGAACACAGACAGGTACTAGGTTATGAACAGCACCTGCCGACTTTCACTAGTAGGATCTCTGGAATGTCGTAATACCCCTGTCACATTATCCACGATCTTCGGGACAATCGATGGAAGATCGGCCTTATTTAATATCGACAGAGGGTTGCGCGTATTTTTCACATGAAAACTGTCTTTGTCACATATAAGCCATACTTTGTACCTTGTATAGTTGTTGTGCAATAAAGTTATAATTATAAGTGAGGCTCGGGGGATTGCAGCAAAAGCGTCGTTAACTTCGATCGATTTTTGCCAAATGTGACAGGGGTATAATACGCAAACCCAACGCCAGCTAGTGACGTAAAGGAAGTATTGACACAATTTGTCATACTGTGCGATGATAGTGATACTGGCAGCTCTTACCACTACCTGGGTTGGATATGATAGGTTCACCACTGATTGAAATGAAATGGGTCTATTTTTGGAATAGAAGATATGATAGGTTCACCACTGATTGAAATGAAATGGGTCTATTTTTAGAATAGAAGATATCATTATCAAGTTTTTATTTCTACACAAATATGGGGGATGATATGGTGTACCAAGCGATGGGACAGAGTAGGTGTTTTTTAAAATAAATTTCGTTTGAAAATGAAGCAGACTAAGACTTCCTGAGAGTGAAAATTATGGTCAGGTAAATCATAGTTGAAGCCAGAGGCTCCCTGTGGAAGGTCTAGCCTCCTTCACCGGCGTCTCTGGGAAGCTTGGCAATTTTTTTTAAATTTTTTTTGGGGGGGGGGGGGGGGGGGGGGTAGGTCGATTCGCGATTTTTTGTTCGCTTTCAAGCCCTTTCAAAAATTTTGTCACACACACTTCCAGATATTTAAGATCCATACTCACCAGTCTGTCTTTATTTTGTCTAATTCTCACTTGTTCAGCAACCAATTTCGCCTAGCCCGTACAAGCTTTCCGGTGTATATTCCTTTCCCGGCATATATTCCTTTCCCGGCATAATATTCCCGGTTAAAAATCGCGAATCGACCCCCCCCCCCAAAAAAAAAAAATTTAAAAAAAATTGCCAAGCTTCCCAGAGACGCCGGTGAAGGAGGCTATGGAAGGTCATGGTCAGTAGTGGTCTTCTGAAGTTTCTACTTTGGGCAGAAGTTACTCCCAATGGTAACAGAATGCATGCCGAAAAGAATAAGGGTATCTAATCCATCCCTCATCATTGGTTGCGCGCCGTGTATGTACGTTCCTAGGTCGGATGATACACTTGTGAGACCTATGGTCACTGTAAGTAAATTTTGTGGATGGCGCCCTCTACAGACTGCAAAAATAGTGAGATAGGGCGAAAAACAAGATGGATAAAAAACAAGATGGCTACATTTTCAAAATAGACACCTTAAACGCTGTAACAAGAATTAAAGGGACAAAACATGGTATCACAGCCAAGAAGTCATTCCTGTGTTCAGGACGTACACTGTCACTGTCAACTGGTGCAATAAAAGTGATAGCGGTGCAACTGACAAAGTTGGGAACTGCACACATTGGTGCCACAACTATACAACTAGTCTCACTTCTACAACTACAGCCATATCTACCTATTTTCTGTCACACTCACAATCATTAGGGTTCAACACAACATTTTGGCTTATTTTGGTTATTTGTCGTCATGTTGACCATCTCCAAAGAAGAATGTTTTTTCTGAAATCAGGAGAAAACTAATGAGCGCGCTGATGCCATCCATATTTTACATGCTGTGGCCTAAGCCTGCATGTTGATGCGCAAGCACACCGTACACCTATACTCAGTTTCTTCATACATTTGTATTTCAATCCATTTTTGTGGATGGACAGATGCTGCATTGTGACGTCTGTCTCTTGTAACAGAGAGACGCATTTTCTTCAAACGTGGCCGTAGACATGTAGACATGGAGATGAGCGCCTCCGTCCGGGCAGGACTTCAGACGGGTGTTTTGGTGTCTTTGAAGGTCCATTTTCTGCGGTAGATAGCGACAGCTGTATGCTAGCCTTACATCAATACTCTTGACGTGTTTTAGGCGTTCTTATCAGTATTTCTATTTTGTGTTGTTTTCCTTATGTTTTCCTGTCAAACAGACATAAACAGAACAGCAAAAAATAGAAAGCCCGATAAAATCGCCTAAAACACATTAAAAAAACAACCGGAGCCGAACCTCTGCTTGGAGAGTATCAAATTAGTACCTTCAAATAGTACGATAAAATGATGCATTTCTATAGCTTCGACTTGAAGACATCCATCAGGCTCTCAAAATGTGGATAAAAAGTTTCAGAGCGATAAAAAAAACCCCAATTTCTCAGACTTTGGTTTTACCTCTTCAAACTAAATAACTGCAGTCAATCATACGGCTTCTTCGAAGATCGAATTATGACCGCAGAATACTCCCCCATTGCAGGGTATCATTTTTCAGTACGCCGTTCTTTATTATACTCAGATTTTGCCATTTCCTTTGGCGCTAGTGCTGATGTGGTAGACAGATAGCCCAGCGCTGAGTAAATAGATTACGGAGTAGTAAAAAGTACAGTGACGTAAAAAAGGTCTTGAACCTGGTTTTGCACACGTGTTTGATGACGACGTTATGTTGGTTTTTACAGCTAAAGTAAATATGCCCAATGGGCAGATACCTGAGATAGTCACGAATACTAAAGAAATGGCATGAATCTATTTTTAGAACACATAAATTGCTGAATGATAAACTCTGGCATGACGTACATGTAGACGTAAAATGGCTACGTAGGTCTTATACCTGATTGTGGGCACTGTGTGGTGATGAATTTACAGCTAGAACAGGCATGGGTCCGATTACTCTCCAAGCAGAGGTTAGGCTCCGGCTGTTTTTTTAACGTTTTTTTAGTCGTTTTTATCGGGCTTTCTATTTTGTCATTTTTTTTCGCTGTGTCCGGCCAGCAAGATATAATACAAAATAGAAAGCCCGATAAAAACGACTAAAAAAACGTTAAAAAACAGCCTGAGCCTAACCTCTGCTTGGAGAGTAGGGTCCGATGTCGTCGGACAGTGGTTTTGAATTGCAATATTTTCCGAATATTTTATCTTGAAATCCCTACTTGATATCCCTATATGCCCTGTTTATCAAACAACGGATATGGGTTACCCCACGGTTAAAAGTGTACTAGTGTATAACCTGACTATGCCCAGGGGTGCATAGAGCTTTCTTAGTTGGCTTATGATCACTGCGTTGGGCTTTTATGTGTTATTTTTATTGAACATTAGTTCCCATTATATTGTACATGGTTTCTTGTTTATCTTTTTCTTTACAAGTACGAATATCTGGGCAATCATAGACCGGTAAAGTAGTTATTGCTGGAACTCATGGACCTTTCCAAAATCTACCCATATTGATTGAGTAACTATTTCCATAGATGGTCCAACATTTACGTATACCGTCTCCATATGCGTATACGTCTATTTTTCTACTTTCCTATGTCCTATCTTTAACCACCTTGGATTGGCAAGTCATGCTAGGCAAGGCACACCAGAACGCTACCGCCATCCACCGAGATGGAAGGATGGCTACTACCCAACATCTGCTTGGAGATGTCGTAAGTGGCGAACTGTATAGGGTATATCATTATTACATGATTCCAGAGAATGAAGTTTCAATTCAATTGCGTTGATTGCCTATGAGTATGATAGAACATGTAATCGTGTCCTGTCATTTTCCTAATGCATGGGATGTGCGTGCTTACATGTATGAATTACACCCCCAGCGCCAACTGATACCCGTTTTGTGGTAAAGATTTTCTATTTTTACTGCCGCAGCGATAGTAATTGAATTTTTCCTGATATCATAACAAAAATTAAACTTAGATATTATTTCAGCGCTCCTTACACACGGTAAACGAGTAGTTATATATGAGCTCGGAATATTCTTTACAACTCCGACGCCAGTCGACCGGTAGCAACATCTTAGATCCACATCGACTTCTGAGAAACCAACACCACCCCCCCCCCCATTAATCCCACTTTTGTGGGCTTTAAGAATTAGTTCTGTGGGATAGAAGTTCTCAGTCTAGAGATTATACACATTAAAGTCTCTCATATAGAAGACACCACTTAAGACACATATTTGTATCTTGACTCGCTTCTCTTGAAAAGGGTTTTAGTCTGTAAAAAGCAACAAGGGGAAAGACATCAAAGCAAGCGATTATCTAAGTAAGAACATAAAGCGATCCGGTGAAAGGTTTGACCTCTTGTAAACCCTAGATGGTTGTTATGAAACGTAGTTTTATTTCTTGGTACTTAATTCCTTGAAGGTATGATTAGATATGACATTTTGTAAAAGTTGGCGGATGGAAAGGCCTTCTATTCGGAGTTAGTATTATTTATCTTACAAGAGTAAACATAAAAGTCAGGTCATTGACCCGTTTTTCAGATCACAATATATAACGTTACTTCTTGGAATACAAGAACACATGAGTACAATCAACTCACATCATTTTTTTGTAAACTAAAACAAATCACTAGATCTGATGAAAACAGATACAGTGGTTACTGGTAAAATGTGGTCATGCGGTACAGAATTTTTTTTGCCAACTATGTTATGCCTTGCTGCCAGCCAGTTTTATTTTTTGTTCTTTCAACCATTGTAGATTTTTAACTACCTATCGGATCGGGCGGGCGGAAACAAAAATAAGCGTATTATGCTATGTTCGACACAAGTGCCATCACAGTACGTCAACTCAACCGGTTGTTTAACATTTCAAACCGTGATATGTTAAGACATTTCTAACACTCATGATTGAAAAAAAAACTGACAACTTGGGAGACAAAGACTAAGCCCATTGTTCACCTTCTTATGCCAAAATATGCACAAGAGGGGGGGGGGGGGATTCATATCCTGAATGGGACATGTGATCTTTTCATCATCGTTTTATAAAATGGAGCGGCAACGAAAGATTAGTGTGAACTATTATATACATAAGCAATGTTATAATTTTATTTTGTGATTCTATAAGACATAAAATTGGGAACATTGTGAGGAATAGCTAAACTTATAATTCCAGAAAATGTCAGCATTATATTATCCACAATACTACGTCTATCCGTACTGTTAGCCTGCAGATCTGGACGTTACTTGAGTCAATCAATACGTCTATCAATGTTGAATATCGATATCTATGACAGGTACTTTGATGAGTGCACGCTGCCTTGACTCCGCAAGGTGCGCTGGTGAACACGATTCTTACTTAGACTATACCACTGTCGGATGGAGGTACTACTCCATTCTGAAGGTTTTATATTTTCAATATTACAGTACAGTAACGTTACAGGAATAGATGCTCGATATTTAGAGAAAAATATAACTGATATAAATTGTGCACAATAAGCCTTTTAAAAAATGAAATGAACGAGCAAGGAAAAAACAAAATTGATTTCAGAATCTCATCGCTTCCCTAGTTTCAGCATACAAAATTCAGAAACTGTTTGTCCCTAATTTCGTTAATTTACTGAAATTGATAAATAACCGAAGCAGGAAATATTGCAAAGAATCCAAAATGTCAGCAAACAATACCCCCCTTCAATCAAAATGAACTCAGCCAGACACCGGAAGCTATTGCCAAGAGCAGTGAAAAGCTACATCTGCTATGATTGGCCAGTTATCCCCGCGATTATGTTATAGACCTTTTCATTGGGTAATCCTGCAGAAATTAGTCCGGTCCTTTCTCTTCAGCTGCTGCAGTGACCAACACCAATGTTTTCACCCTAGGCCGATTTTTGCTGCCCGAATCTCAAGATCTCCTTCTTAAAGGAGAGCTAGGTGAGTAAGGAACCCATTTCCACATGAAACAAGATAAGACAAGGAAGGTTTAGGACGAAATGAAACGTAGACTCGGCCATATTTTGATTGTATGTAACGTTAGAAAGTAATTCATATGTCTGCTTGGTCTGCGCCACAAGTCCCGTTCTTCCTGCAGGAAAAGGTACGAGCTAAATTATGAAGGGGGAGGGGGCGAAATATTTCTTTGGCGATTGAATATTAGCAAATAGATTTATGTAACGTTATATGTTTTCCTGTACAATCTGTTCCTCGTGCCTGTTCGAAATCACAAGGACTCGTCTAAAATATTCATATATTTCTGGTGAAAGCGAAGCCAAATTTATGACCCGAGACAATGAGGAGGGTCTGCATGGGGGGTCCTGACAACGCTTTACGCTAAATTCGGGACGGTCGACAACGCTTTACGTTAAATTCACGAAGGCCGGCAACGTTTTACGCTAAATTCAGAAAGGCTGACAACGGTTTACGCTAAATTCTGGAAGGCTGGCAACACTCGACAGGGGCGGGGGCGTGCTCCGAAAGAAAGATTGAAATTTTGACCCTCTGAAACACTATTCCCTGCATTTTGAAGGGAAATTTTCGCTGGCAGACAAAGCTAAGTTAAATGGCATATCTAATTAAAGATTCCCAGAGGTTCAGCGTAAGCTTTTGAGGGTGACGCCAGCCAACTTATTTTGCCATGTCGAGCGCCGAAGGAAAGTCCGGGAAAATTTTGAAATCCTGCCCCCCTGAAACGCCATTTTCTGAGTTTGTTTGGCTATTATAGAAAACTAAGTGAAATTACATTTTTATCAGTAAAAAATGTGTTTGAGGTTGACACGTCACATCCCCCAGCCATGATACATATTTCTACAAAGTCGATGACCGAAGGTGAATAGATTGGCAAAGGAGATCCGGCGAAATTTTGAAATCTTGACCCTCTATAAAACGATATTTCGTGCATTTTGATGGGCAAATTTCTATTAGCAAAACAGGTCTTTGAGGTTGACACATCCCCAACATATTTTCAGAATTTCGAGTGCCAAAGGCGCGAGGCGGCACAAGGAGGACCATGGAAATTTTGAAATCTTGACCCTCTAAAATGATATTTCCTGCATTCTGATGGGCAAATTTTGCTGGCAGACTAAGCTAACTTCAATGACATTTCTATTTGCAAAAAAAAAAAAAGGTTTTTGAGGGTATATACTATATTTTTACCATGTCGATAACCGAAGGTCGCAAGTGAGGTCCGGCGAAATTTTGAAATCTTGATCCTCCGAAACGCAATTTCCTGTGTTTTGAAGGGCTAAATTTACTGGTAGACTACGTTTCGACTTACGAAATTTGGGAGGCCAGGCTACGATTTACGGGTAATTATTAGGCTAAATTACGCTTTACGTGAAATTTTTAGGCTAGATTACGGCTTACGTGAAATACACTGGCTACGCTTTACGGTAAATTTTCCATCCTCACTACGAATTACGTGAAATAAAATAGCTTACCCTACGAATTACGGGAATTAAAAAGGCCTGCCTACGCCTTACGGAAAAGAGCATGCAGACCCTCAATGAGCTTCCGGAAGACTTGGTTTCGTTCCAGTCCGTTTCTGCACGGAAGGAACAAATGTTATGTCAGTCAGCGTTTTGTTATCAGCACGGTTAAGAATGCAGACAGACAGACAATAACACAAAACAAAAACAAAGCACTGTGTGTTTTCCAGCCTAAGATCTTTCATTCAATTATTCATCATCCATTACCATATGATATACATAAACAAACAGACAAACAAATTACTGTAAATTGTGAATGTTCATAGTGAGCTCTGAGTCTGCAACCCAAAATCATGACAGCACAAATATGTACATGTATCTCTGTATATTACTACTGTACTGCAGAATAAAGCGCATGCACAGGTCGAAGGGATCCGAAGACCGTATACGCATAGCCTGGATGCCAGACTGTTTCCAAGGCCAACAATATGCTAATTACAACCTAACTCTTCCGCTCTAGGGCATATACATGCCCACAAGGAAGTTCTACATCATGCCCCCCGAGTTAGACCCTAATAAACGTGCACAATTTAGATATTATTGAAATAGGGCCGGAGTCTGGTATCCAGGCTACGAAGGCCCTATCTTGATCCCATGGCCAGTTCAAGTCAATCTTACATACTGCATACAGTCAAACCTTTCCGAGCAACCACCTCTTCTCAGCGACCACCTGGCCATTTCGACCGTTTTTTCTCGGTCCCGATTTTTTTTCCCATTGACGTATTAAATGACCTTTTCTCAACGACCACCTGGCCAACGCGACCGCGACCGGCCCAAATTGGGACCCATAACGACCGCATCACTTTCAAAATTGAGGTTTTCATAGATTTTTTATGATAACTAGCGCGATTTTGTGCCGAAATCGGCCAGTTTGCGTCGGATTTTGACTGCCATTACGATGTTTGTTATGTTTAGAATAAGGATGGCGGCGGTCAATGGGTTGGTCAATGGGGCAGTCTACTGTAATATGGGAGGAAATTTCGTTGTAAGAAAACCCGAATTTAGTGGTAACAGAAGTTGTTGTTTTTAAATCTATATCATTATAAAGTGAACGAATGCTGAAACGTATATATAGCCTCATACTTTTTAAAGAAAGATCTGTGTAGCTCATACCTTCTTAAGAAATATCTGTGTGAGTGCTTTTGTCCAACTGTACTGTACATTCACCTGTGGGTAAGTACGCTATCGGGACGTACCGGGCATCGAATTCAAATGGTGCACCGTGGTTATCTCAGATGCGCCGGCGATCAAGAACACAGCGACGTATGGTAACTGACAGCATCAAAGTTCCCTTACTGTTTAAAACGTTAGTGTACAAATATTGAGCTTTAAAACACTGTACCGTTTAAAAGCTCGATAAGAGCTTGGGGTTAAATTTACAATTTACAGTGTGCGTGTTATATTTAACATTTATTAATAAGGCCACACCGATTTAATTTCTTGGTTCACGGATTCGCTCGCTCCTATTTTTTGGGGAAAAAAATAAAAATAAAAATTACCACTCAGCAAATTTTCACCATTAATGAAACCATTCACCAACTTTCTGGTGTAGCAAATTGGCCTTTATATTATAAGCTCCTTAAAGTGTGGGTGCAGGTGCTGTTACTGTACAAAAATTTTTTTTTTGTTTTTGTACTTTTTTCAAGCTGAAAACTTTTTTTCTTTATGTTTTGGATTAGCCGTTACCTTTACCCAAACCATTTTACAATTTTTATTTTTATTTTTATTTCGCCCTCTCGCTCCATATTTTTTATGAAAAAATCCGTGAACCAAGAAATTAAATTGGTGTGGCCTAAAGACCTCGCTTCTTTGTGTGCGTGCAGTGTGCTTGCTATTTGCCATTAAACACAAGGGAAACCATTTATACTTTGCATCGGGCATGTTTTGAGTCGATACTCTTCTCAGCGACCACCTGTCCAAATCAACCGTTTTTTTCCGGTCCCACGGGTGGTCGTCTTGGACAGGTTTGACTGTATGTTCAAGCTGCATTAATTAATGTTCATGGTGGCTTCACATGGACCATGGACATGGGGAAAATATGTTGCAAAGCAGCAAGAGTGTCGCCCTAAAAACCCTTTTCAGTTGTAGAAATTTTATTATCAAAGATTCGAATTTACTAGTGGGTTAGTTTTCAAGCAAAATGTGCCCTTAGGCTAAAGTGTATGAAATGCCATTTCAGAGGGTCAAGATTTCAAAACTTCTCTGGACGTTCGCGGGAAACTTGTTAAGTGAAAATTTGTGTCGGCCATTGCCCTCAAAAATTGTTTTTTTCTGTTAGAAATTTAGCTTATGATTACTCTGCTAACAAAATCTGCATTGTATTCTACAATTACTGTATGTTTCTCTGGCTATAACTAGTATAACTATAAGGTATAGCTATTCACTAACCACCATTAAAAATGTGGAAGCAGTAATACAAGTGACCCTTCTGCTGGAAGTATGGATCAAATTCTGTGGCTAAAGACTGCAGAGGTACAACAAGCTGTACTTTGTTTCTGTTTGTCAGTGTCCAAGGTGACATCCTTGTGGTGTCTTTGTTGTCATTGACATGACAGTAATGGCCATGTCTCCAGGCTTTACTGGACTGTGCCATCAGGGGTGACACGGGGACACAACCGTACTCTGTTGTTCCTGACCAAATGTGCAGATCTAGTCCAGGTCATACTGTAAATGCGTTTCAGTTCACTGTGATTTAAATTAAAATGTCAATTTCCTGGTATGGGCAAAATCGAATGCTCACTGTGGTTTTGAGTTCACAAAGGCATTATGTAATACTAATAGTCACCTACAGTGAAATGTGGTGACATTTCCTTATCATGATTTTCTAGTCTCTCTAAAAAAGCGTGATAAAGTTGATATAAAAGTGCAGAAACTTAAGTTTGGTCAATCATGTCTTCATTGTTCTTGTATTCATTTTAGCCAGATAGAGATGCTGGATTTCTGCAGCCTCTGCGCATGTTCCATGAATAATGATGGCTGTATAGAAAATTAGTCTGCCATTGACGAGTAGTACAATATGATAGGACACACATATACTATTGTAGACTTAGTCATTACACAGTTATCAGGCATTGTGGTAAGTTAAAGCTGTAATTTGTCATCAGTAGAGCTGTGTACCTAAACAAATTTTAGCTAAAGGTACACGGGGTTAGGTACAGGTCTGGACCTGAATTTGTACTTGAACTGCATGTTCAAATATTTGACGATCTTTGATAACGAAAAAAGTATGTTTGAACTGATATATACAGTGTTAAATTGCACTAGACACAAACCTATTGCATAGGATCTATGATTCCATACCACCAACATCACCAGTACGGATTATTGTATGGAAACTAAGACGAAATTGTCCCCATGTTGACAATGAAAAAAATTGTGATACATTTTTTCTGAACGCTAACATGTATGCAAAATGTCTCTGCAAGTTTGGAATGTTTATTTTACCATCTAAAGGGACTATTTGCCATAATTTGAAGTGAACTGTTTAAAACCACCGCGAATACTCCATTTTCCCGCTACCGCAAAATTAAATCCCCGCGAACTTAAATGCATTTACAGTATAATGAAATGTGTAAACCTGAAAGAATTATGCAGCACTGGGATGTAAGATTTTTATAAATCTTCTGCAGGAATTTGAATGTAGAGGGAATTTGTTGAATGTGTTTAATTTTCCATGTTGATGTGTTCTCAGAGATGGCGACGTATGTCCCCAGCGGATGTGGTAACGTCTCAGCGGCGGCAGGGCCCGTCGCCATGCCCAACGTGGTGGTGTGGGAGTGGCAGACGGACACGGGACACTGGCGCCCGTACGAGCCTGCGGTGTGCCGGCTGCTGGAGCAGGAGTCGCCCACTCCCAGCGTGGGGCTGGTGAAGGCTGACCAGCGGCTGGGGGTGTACGTGGTGGACAAGGACTCCATGGAGCAACTACGGACAGACACAGGTATCAGTTATGCTCTAGGACTAATCTTCCTTCTTCTACCTAGCCCATAATAGATACATTTAATGTCAAGACTCAGCAGTGAAAAGGTTAAAGATAAAGGTGACTTGCTACATATGTTCAGGAAGGAATTTTCATGTATTAAACGCAAAATAGCTGCGCTGACAAAGTGTAAAGGAATTGTGCTTGAGGGGCAGAGGCATTCAAAAGTATACTGTGATTGAGTAAAAAGAATTGCAAAAATTGCCCCCAAGCATTCCAGATGAGAAGGAATTGGTTTGACTATACCTTATGTACATGGTATTGACCTACAGCGAAAAATAGCTTTGCTGCTTTGGATATGAAGAAATATTGCGTTATGTAGGATATTGAATTTGTCCATGATAAAAGATTTTGCTCTATGTGATTATTAGGAACAGTCCGATCCGTCAGGAGAAAGGAGTACCCCCCAGACTCCGCCCCTGGCCGGGGCGTGGTGTGGCAGTGGTGGGGAGACTGCGCCTGGTCGCTCTACGACATGGACACGTGCTACGTCCTGGAGGCCGCGTATATATCCGGAGCACCGTCCGTCGACCTCCTGCACACGCTGGCCAACCTGCCGTACACCATAGACTTCAGAACCATGACTCAGACTCGCCAGGAGACTGGCTACACCAGGAAGATTCAGCGTGTACAGATGCCAGTCGTGTACCCGCTGTCAGGAAACTATAGCTACGTGGGCACTGGCAAGATGCCGAGTCCGACATACGTGAACGGTCATGTACACTGTAACACAACATTAGTGCCAAGCACTTCAGTTGGAGGGAGCAATAAAAGGACACATAGTGCTAGCAGTGCAGTACCGCCACCTAGTGTTTCTGGCATGAAAAGCAGGAATGGAATAAACTCTAAACTGTCAACAAGTACAAATGGGATGGCGGCAGTGCCACCCGCCGCCGCTACGTCGCTACCAGTGAACACAGGAGCAAGGCCGCGTGCGCGGAGCACGCCTGCACTGGTCAGCGGAGGACAGCCCACGACAGTTGTGGCGCATAACAGACATGCCATTTCCCACCTAACGCATGCTGTGACAGGTATGATAAACATTGTGTCAATTCTTTATGTCTTAGACTACTTCAGAACACCTGGTCTCAGCAATCACTCGAGATACTAAGCAAAAGTCATTCCTGTGACCAGGTGGTTTTAGAGGACTTGGAAAAATGGACAGGGCTGTTTTAATGTGTTTTTTGACTGGGGGTGGCTGTCTACGCAAGGTAGTTACCCTGACCAAGTTTGACTGCATTATTCTTAATACCGATACACAGCATAATAGGAGGCATTTGTTATTGGCATATGTTGATATTATATAGGATAGTGAGTGAGTGTAAGTGAACATTAACACTGATACTTCATTTTTTACAATTGCTCTTATTCAAACCATTAGGAAAGACATTTTTTGGTTTAATTTTTATTTACATGGCAATCTCCCCACCTTTTCATATCATCTAATTTTCCTACCTGTTTCCTGCCTAACAGCTCCCCCTTCTGTCTCTTCTAGGCATGACAGGCTTGCTGATGTCCCCAGCTCTACCCGTGCGTCTGACCCACTGCACAGGACCCATCCTCAGCCCCCCTCATGTGTCAAAAATGGAGTGCCGCCCCGTGCAGGGGGTCCCCCCGCCCAAGAAACTCCGCAGGAAATCGTCCAAAACCAAGAACAGCCTGAGTGGACCTGACGTCTTAAAGAAGTACTCTGTGAAGATGAAGGAACAGCCCCCTGATGAGGTGTGTAATTCTTAAGAAATCTGCAGAGGCAGGTTTAGTGAAATTGGAGCTGTGCAGGTATTTCTAGTAATATCTGACGTGCATTGGGCACGATAATGCCAGCCGACCTCAGTGGTCACATTTTGCGATTATTACTACTAGCCTAAACTTGCCTCGAATACTCCTCAGAAGTAGCTTAGTACACAGCAGGCTACAAGATACATGTGTAATGTTACATCATGTTTTCATGGAATAAAACTTAAAAGGGAAATGACTTTTGACCTTGTCATTTTAAATGTATGACTGTTGAGGCTTTTGAAGAAAGACTAGGAAACACCTGGATATTTGTAATTCTTTTTAAATTCACATTTTTTTGTGGCAAGCTTAATGTTACATGACACAACCTTTGAGTAGACACATATTTATTTGCACATTTCTCAGATTTAGAACCTGAAAGGTTGTCATCTTCTGTTTCAGGATTGTCCCATCTGCTGTGAGAACTTGAGAGGACCATCTGGTTACGATGCCACAGACAACATGGCTCCCTCCATGGTGACCAAACTGCAGCACTGCAACCATGTGTTCCACGGAGTCTGTCTACTGGCCATGTACAACAGCGGCTCAAAGGTCAGTCAGTTAGCCAATAATTGTGAGGCTAGATCTAGAAAAGAGGTTAGCAGGGCTGAGAATGATGGGAGATTTTGGCAACAGGAGTACCGGCATTTGGACAATGAGACTTTTTTAACGGGAGGCATTTGGACAATGAGACTTTTTTAAGGGGAGGCATTTGGACTGTGAGAATGTTTTAGGGGAGGCATTTAGAAAATGAGAATTTTCTTAGGGGACGCATTTTGAAAATGAGTATTTAAGGGGTGACAATGTAACTGGTTCTTCTGTGCTTTTGCTTTTGTGAAGCTGAATAGTAACAGATCTATGGCGGTAAATATTGAATTTTGATCCATCCACTCTACATCAAAATATATGTTGTCAGGATTGTTTCAATTTAGTTAAAAATGCTACAAATTCTTGATTTTCATCATGCTGCGAATTCTAAATTTCTGGAGGTTAGATGAATTTACAATGTTTTGTCGGATTTTGTTTAAAGAAAAACATGGGATTTTTGTTGGGTGTTCATCGCTATATCAAAGGACATTATATACTTGTCCTTGCAGATTCAGAACAAGTCACGCAAGTTGTGAAAGTAGAAAGTGTAGCCTTTTAGTTTTACAGCATGTCAGTGATATGATTTTTATCAAGGCTGTTTCAGTACTATGAAGGTTAACGTCTTTTTTTGGTCCGACCCAGGATGGCAGTTTGCAGTGTCCCACCTGTAAGACGATCTACGGGGAGAAATGCGGGAACCAACCACCCGGCACGATGGACTACCACGTCATCCCGTACCCACTACCCGGCTACGTGGACTGTCATACCATCCGCATCATCTACACCATACCGCATGGCATCCAGGTGGGGCAGTACAATCTGACATGACATATATAAACACACATCCGCATCATCTACACCATACCCCATGGCATCCAGGTGGGGCAGTACAATCTGACATGACATATATAAACACACATCCGCATCATCTACACCATACCCCATGGCATCCAGGTGGGGCAGTACAATCTGACATGACATATATAAACACACATCCGCATCATCTACACCATACCCCATGGCATCCAGGTGGGGCAGTACAATCTGACATTACATAAACACACATCCGCATCATCTACACCATACCGCATGGCACCCAGGTGTGGCAGTACAATCTGACATTACATAAACACACATCCGCATCATCTACACTATACCGCATGGCATCCAGGTGTGGCAGTACAATCTGACATTACATAAACACACATCCGCATCATCTACACCATACCGCATGGCATCCAGGTGGGGCAGTACAATCTGACATTACATAAACACACATCCGCATCATCTACACCATACCGCATGGCATACAGGTGGGGCATGGCACTCTGACATTACATAAACACACATCCGCATCATCTACACCATACCGCATGGCATACAGGTGGGGCATGGCACTCTGACATTACATAAACACACATCCGCATCATCTACACCATACCGCATGGCATACAGGTGGGGCATCGCAATCTGACATTACATAAACACACATCCGCATCATCTACACCATACCGCATGGCATACAGGTGGGGTATGGCACTCTGACATTACATGTATATTTGACACCAAAAATTGGTCAAAAGAAATTCTCAGATATTATCAGAAGACCAGAAATAAATTGTATAACTCAGCTAACAGGTACTTGATGCATTTCTGTGCCAAATGTACACCCTTTTCCCTTGCACCATCAACAAACCATATTTGCGACTTCATTCTTTCACTCTAATTACAAGTTATTGTTTGGCAATGATGTCATAGTGCACATGCCAGAAACTTCAGAAACAAGCACAGACGTTTACAGAAATCGTCGGTTAGAATAAAGTTCCTAAACGGGGAACATGCATCTCCAGCGTCTTTTCTGAAGATGTGGCATAAGTGTGAACGGTTGGCTTGAGGTTGTCCTTCCCCACATACTATACAGATGTTTACAGAGCAAACATCACTCTGTGATCAAGATGTACTGAGCAGATGTTGAACATTTGGAGGTTTCAGTTCTCAAAGAGCCACTGATTAAAGTATGTTTTATTAAAGGGGCATTCCACTCCAGAAGCGAGTGTTATTTTCTGATAGATGATATTTTTTGGGATACAAATGCACTCGACTTTTCGCAAAGTTACCTGATTTGTCTTTTAGGCAATGTTCTTTTCTAAATCCAAGCACCCCCATACGGACCCGCTTCTAATGTACTGCGCCGTATATGAGGTCGCGACTTCCGTCACACCTTCTTTTGAAGACTATATCATCTTGGGATGGGGATAATTTATATGGAGTTGAAATTCGGTCAACGTAAAATGGCGGAGCCAAAACTGCTTGTGTGGCCGACGTTGGGCACATTTTCTCGCTAACGGTAGGACCGCTGAGCGAACGAAAGTGGTAGAGTGGTTATCGGACATTTAGGAAGGAACACAAAAAGTTTGAAGCTCAGCGGTCCTTGGAATCCAGAGATTTGGTCACTTTTATGGACCATTCTTCTCTAAAAAGGCTACTTTTATACATGAACAAATCACTACAGAATGACCCACAAACGTTCTGATGACGTTTGTGCACACACATACAGTACACTCAAAAAGTGATCCTAAAACATCATAGTATCGAAATCTATACTAGTACTAACCGGTACCTGTTCCCATGGTCAAAGCCAAGTCCTCCCTCACCAGCGCACAATGCGTTGGAAGGGTCCTCAGGGGAATTCAAAAACTCGTTTGCTACAATGTTCCCTCTGCGTTTAAGCTTAAACTTGTGGTAAATTTGACCAAACAAACTTGATTCAAACATAATTATTTATTCTCTGAGGAATAACAATACTCGTTTCTGGAGTGGAATGCCCCTTTGACTTACTCATACATGACTGATGAACCTCTTCAGTGATAATTTGAGGTTTAATTGTATTGCATGTTTTTTTCAGGGTCCAGAGCATCCCACCCCAGGGAAAAAGTACACAGCACGGGGCTTTCCTCGCCTCTGCTACCTGCCAGACACTGAAAAGGGACGCAAGGTAGGCAATGGCTTTATTGGATGGCAGCAACAAAAATAAGCCCATTGCACTCAAAATCTTTTGCTGAAAGTCTTAAATGTAATGAAGCTGTAGATGCACCATTGCTATTCTTTAAGAATGTCCCTCACCATGCCTTTCCAGGTGCTCCAGTTGCTGATCAAGGCATGGGAACGTCGCCTCATCTTCACCATTGGTCGCTCCACGACGACGGGAGAGGACAACACCGTCACGTGGAACGAGATCCACCACAAGACGGAGTTCGGCTCCAACGTGACCGGCCACGGCTACCCCGACCCAGAGTACCTGGACAACGTCATCGCAGAGTTGGCGGCACACGGGGTGACGGAGTGACTACGAACACTGTCCGCAAAGTAGACTCTGTGGTGCCACGTTTTGATTCTGTGGTGGCAAGCTTTGATTTTAGTTCAACTTTTGGAAGTGCTTGAAAGAAATTTACAGGCATTACCAATTATGATATTAATAACACATTCAGTTAGAAGATTTTCTAGAGATCTGTTATTATTTGTATAGTACTGCCTGGGACTAGTTTGAAAGTCTTGTGTCGAAACTTGCCATTGGAAAAAATTCAGGTACAATTTGTACTGGTTAAATCTATTCTTCAATCTGTTAACATGTAACTATATAATATGCTGAAACATAATTGCATTCCAAGGCTTGAAATAGCATTAACATGCAAGTTCAGTGCAGGTAAAGTTAGACTTGTGCAGGTACACCTAACCTGCACTGGTCTATGAAAAAACCTGACAGCAGCCGTCCAAAATTGCCATGAATGCTTGAGAAAGGCATTCTGTAATACAGCAGAGTACTACCAGGAACATCTTGACATTATTTGAGATGGCCTACAAAAGGAAAGAGGATGATTGGTGCACGTAAAAACTGTCCAAATTTTACCTACAGCAGTGCAAATATGCTGAAAAAACAATTCGCGCCATGTCTTTGAGGGAAACTGGGTTTTGGCAAGTTGACTCTTTCTGTCTGAACTACTGACTAGCATGTCCTGAGACAAGGGTTTTGAATAATCGTGTAGCATGTTGAAAAGTGCATAAACTTTGTAATTTGTCAAGAACAATCTAAGTAGACATTCCTACTTCTTAATTTTGTACCTAATTATTTGATCTATGGTTTTTTTTTAAAGAGAGGAAAAGTGTCAGAATCATGCATTTTGTGTCAAAAAAGAAATATTATCTTTGTTGACTACCAAAATTCACAATCTTATAAATTTTGCAGTAAGCTCTGTTGGCCAAACCAACTTGAAATCAAGATCTGAGGTTCATTTTGCAAGTTGTTTTCTGACTTCCATGACTTTCAGGAAAAACATCTACTTATGTTACTGTAACTTTCCAAGCAGAGGTTGATAGGAAAAGATGGTATATAACTTTATTATAAGGAAAAGGTCATGATTTTCCCCATCAACCCATGGAGAGTATGTTACTGTATGAAACAAAGGCCACACAAATTTAGATTTTCAGTTGTCTGATTTGGGCAGGAAAACAATAATGTAGGCATGCAAACTGAAATTGTGTGGGCTAACATAATAGCTAACATTGTTTGAAACAGGAAAGTATTGAGCTGTACCTACAGCCATCTTGCAAACATAACATACAGAAAAAGCCTGTAGTATCTGACTGTGTTTTCTTTCTCTACTGTTTCTGTAGTAAATGGTCACTACAGAATATCCTTTAGTTTGATATTGCTGTAGATAGTAAGGCAGGGTAAGCTATGAAACAAGATTTAGTGATGATATTAGTTCTTTGCCCTGGTGAGCCAACTTTTAGGGAAGATTTTTTAAAACATTTTTTTAATTCTTCCCATGTACTCGATAGCCATCAGAATTACTCATGTTTTCAAACTATTGTCTCATATACCCACCACACAAAGAAAAACATTTGCTTGTGATTGTATTACTAGTAGTGATGTGTCTTTGTTGCTATTTTAAGTACTTTTTGGCTAACCCTTTCTTTATTGTTGCAATGGTTATGAGGTTTTGTTATAAAGCATTGTGCAGTATGTATTTCAGGTATATCAATATGGAGCTATTAAAGGATTGCCTTTCAGTATTACTGACTTGTTTATCTTCAACAAATATCTAAAAGGGAAAGCAGAAAATACCAAGTCACTTTGTAAAAACAATGTTTATTGATTGTTGGCTTATTTTTATTGACAAACATTGTACTTATCAGTATCACTGGCTACCAGCTGTAAGGTTTACTACATACTAGTGTTCACTTGTATTTTTTGCTGTTCAAAGAGAAAAAGTAACTCTAAAAAGTGTCAACTGTGCTGTCTGTTCAAGTTATCTACCTAGAGAAGGGATTGTGTTCGAACAAGTATAGGGTTACAGTAATCAAATTTCAGCAAGTATTTGGATAACAGACCTTAAACAGGCTGTTTCATTTGCCTCCTTTTTAAGGATAGATGAATGTCGATAGTTTTAGATTTACAAGCCATGCTTTTTGGTCTATATGCATACATCAATCTTTCGGTTACCATGTGTATCATATTGTGCACCTACTCTCACAGGTCAATAGCACACACTAGCAGCTCAAAACATTATTGCAGTAATCATAGAGTGCACAATGTTGCACTTAGACGTCATGATACAGACAGTTGTACACTTAATTCACTAAATGGCACTTCGAGAGTAAATTCTTATTTGTAGAGGGCATCTTTCACCTCCTTGGTCCACTAGAGAATCCTACCGCCATACCAGCCTTAGCAGAAACTCGTCACCTGTATAAAAAACATTTTGACTCAAATTTTAATATTTTTATCTCATAGTCAAACTGCAATCAGACAAAACGCTTCCACCAAAACTGGAAAGTGGTGTGAAGCGTGACTTTTTTTCTTCACTTTAGCACCCAGGGATACTGTACTGTATACAGTTGTGGAAAAGTCCCATGAGTAAGCACTGTGCAGGGACATGTGTGATTACTTGTGTTAGTGTTCAACACATAGGACAGTTATGTTCGCTTATGGTGTTAAGCGTCAGGGACAAGTTTGTTTAGCTAATGTGTGGATGGTGTTCAGCACCAAGGCCAGGTATGCTCGCTTATGGGTGTATGACTGTATGGTGTTCAGCGTCAGGGATACGTTTGTTTATCCGCGTGGATGGTGTTCAGCACCTAGGACAGGCGCATTTGCCTTATGTAGACAATGAATGAATGCAGAAATCACTTCATACATTAGGCATGGCGCCCGTAAGCAGGAAAAGTCTGCCGCAGTCAACACGCCATTGATGTTGGCCACCCCCCTCCCCAAAAAAAACTCAACCTTGATATCGACATCGATTGAATTTCAGCTGAAGTGATCTGAGGAGAGAATCAGAGCTAGAATGGAATGGCTACCACGCTATGCACTGACCGTGAAACTTGAAGACAGCAAGCTTCACAATCAGTAAGGTTAAAAACACAAAACATTTCAGAGAAGCCATTTTCAAGCCACGCTTTCATTTGAAGTGTTTACGGACACGGTCTCACAGCGACCCCTAGTAATCAGAAAGCAAAGTGCAGATGTTACGTCGCCAGGCAGAGAAAACTTGCATTTGATTGGCTAATTCGAAGTCTATCGTCAATATGATTGGGCACAGTTAACCAATGGCAGACAGTTGAACTTGATGGACAGGGAAAAGTAAACCGTTACCATTGCTTTGCATGTCTACCAATGAGAATGTATAAGACATCATCAAATTGACCAATGACAGATAAGAAATCAAAATCTTTCCGCCCTGAATGATGGTACACTGTAATTATGATTTTGTCCGCAAGTATCAGAACGGCATTGCGATGTACATGTACAATTGCTGTCATTTAATTTATGGCCACATTTAAACTTCATTTTCGCCTGACCTTGAACAGAAAATAAGTCTGTTACCCACCGCGTAACATATATCGATTATGTTGCTGGTGATAAGTTTTCTTTGTCAAAGAAATGTTAATCCTATTCTGTTTGATGATATTAGTGTTGACACAAGTGTCATATACTGTATGTACATGTAAGTAGTGAATTCAGGAATAAATTCTTGTTGGTTGTTAGATTTGGAGTTTGTACACTACTTCATCCATAACATTTACTTGCTGTGGCCTAAATACAAATAAAAAACACCCAAGTCGAATCAATGGCTACATTCGCTGATAAACATAGATTTGCTGGAATGAAAACGAACTCTATGTTTGTGTTGTAAGGGTAAATAACGAAAAGTATCATGATATATGTAACGTTACATCATTATCCAGAAAATAACGGCAAAGAAATACATCTGCGTTTATGCCATTATAAGTCGTGCAAGAACCTTTCGACATAGCCTCCATAGCAGACTGTTCCGGCTACACAAACCACCCAATTCATAAGGTAGCATCGGCAAAAAGTGTATGATAAGCCAGAAAAGGCCAAGAGAGCCTGCTCCGGAGGCTACTTTTGACTGGTATGCGTGCAAATACACCGCTAAACGACGAAGGAATATCACATTTGAATAAGAATACCGTAGCACGTTGCTAATTAAGTGATTTGTGTATATTATATCACCGGACTGAGAGTAACGTAATATAACTCGAGGAAAAGAAAATATATTGGACGATTAAGAAAGTTACATACCTGGCGTCTATGTTGTCATCTAGTCAGAATTGACACTGTCCTAAAGCAGATCTTTTATCATCTTTTCCGCCACCGCTATTCTGTTGGGCATCTTATTGGGAGTTGGCAATAACGAATGCACGGCCCTCCACATCATTCGGCTTGGTACGGAGCTGCTTCCTCCCGGACCTGACGTCACAAACAAATGGAGCTGCAGGGTTACAGCTTGTATGATCGTGATCCTTGCTCCTGGGTATATGGGCTGGTTGCGAGGGTCACTGGCGTCCATAAGTACCTCCATGACACGTGTGTACTCGTGTGCGTACCCCAATTTCTCCGCAACCTCACATATCTTCTGGGCGTAGTCAGCTTGAGATGGAGGACAGTCGGTAGACTCTGTAGACGCTATCGCTGCCATCGTCCGATGGGACTGGCTCATGATGATATGTCAGTAAGAAGTGCGGCGGATGCCCTGTCATTCACTTTATATACAAATAGGAAGAGTAGTCTATCGCCCCGCCCATCCCTTCAAAACGTTAGAAATGCAAAATAGAAACATAAAAAAATGCAAACATTTAACGGACGTGCAGCCAAATGGTCGAACCGCTACATGCCGTCCTGTCATTCGTTGAACGGCTGATTTTGATGGGCGATCAGGGGTGATCTCACCTGTGTGGCCTAAACCTGCATAATAATCTATATTTCATTATTCTTAGCATATTTAGAAGTGTGATCAATGCACAGTTGTTGTTTGGGCAAGCGACACATTGTGATGTAGAAACAACAGAACGTGGGTCAAATTTTGAATTGTGAGTTTATGAAATGAAGGAAACATGTTTTGGAATATAACCGTGAACATCCGTTGGTTGATAATACGAACTGATTATTTCAGGAATTTTCATGCACTCTTTCAAATTTGTCCTACTTTGTACATGGTGATGTGTACTTCTGTTGGATTACTTTGACTGCTGAATTGTTGCACCTCTATGATTGTTATGATAAGGTACTGTTTTTGTAGAAGATACCCGTTTCTGTTGAGGGACACAAAACTAAACTTTTTAGCAAGGACATCGGGTTTCAGGTGACTGAAAGCCTTTATCTTTTAAATATGGATCGTCGACATCATGCATTAACATGTGAGGAAGGCAAAAGAAATCGTCAATCCCTTATCCACATTCCTTTAAAAATGTTGTTGTTTGCCATTGAGTCGTGATATGTTTTTACACTGTGTTTACACTGTGACTTCTACCTTCGTTCCACGTTAAACCTAGACTTTTTAAAGTCAACAAACGTCACAAGGATGGCTATGACAATAACAGCCTATATTTTGAATGACAAACGTTTAAAAATTAAAATAAATACATGTATGACATCATCATGCCTGCTCTAACCGGCAATCTCTGGGCACGAGAACCCTCAAGCGCAGTCTTCATTGGTCATGAATCATAATCTCGTTCCCAGCGAGATAACAATACATGTACATACATTACATACACACAATAAAAGTGTTAAAGCAATTCGTAAGTGTTCCTTTGATATAATTGGTTAATGTGGTAGCCAATTAGCCAATGAAATAGCAACTGCCGTGTAAGTGTCATTGAATCTGTTCTATTGGTTATTTGCAAGTTAGTCCTGATAAACTGTACCATCCGAAAAATGCAAGTTTTATGAGATCACAAACATTTCGATTAGTATTGAAACTGTTATTGCTATTATATTGTTCAAATTCTACTACACAATTTAGTCAAATTAGAATAAAGGTAAGTGCAGTTTTCAGCGTAGTTTCTTTTTAACCCAAAATCATGTTTACTGCAAAAATCCATATTTTTACTGCTGTAACGGCAACATTTGAACATGCCCTGCTGTGTGTATCTGGTGGTGCAAGCTTCCATAAATTGTTCAGGACTTCAAAATCTACACAAATGTCACTTGTTGGCATTAGACAGAAGCATACAGCACAGCATATTGTACATTGCAAAGAGTATCAAATCACTCTCTCTCAAATGTAACCATAAATGTAACGATAGACTTTAAATCGCCCCAAATTGTAGTGGATTGTTTGGGTGGAAAGCAGCGAATAATCTACACAATATTTTGTGTTTCAAGGTAAGAATGAGAAAATTTTTGTCTCATTTAATCAATCATTGCCAGGATATCCAGACACATTGTAAGGGCCAAGATGGACACTAGCTTGAATGACGCCACGGTTGTCCCGGCGTCACTTCCCCCTGGGGCTCGAGCTTCGCTATGGCCGGTCAGGACGTGAGTGTTACACCTGTCCTTCGTACAGCACACACTGCACACCTGTAAAACATACTCGGGTTAAGTTAAACCTGTACACCTGCTTAACAAAACTTACCAGTATCCCAGGCCTGTATGTAGCCGTTCGGTTCCATGCTTTTGTAGCATGCTTTTCATTACCGAAAGCTACCCGGCCGGGCCCCGGTTTGGATAAGTGACTTATGCCTAACTACGAACTGAACCGACTCCGGTGAATTTTTGCATGTCTGAAACTATTTTATACGTAATAGCTGAGCTATAGGATTGATACGATTGATGGCAAACTTTGCCACTTTTTTTCAAAAGTGTTTGTGGTTGACACATAACATGCCAGAAGAGTTAACCGTCTTTGGAGTATGGTTTGCGACCAGCTAAGTCCTCTGGCATGTTATCTGTCTAGTATATTTGCTAAGACTTCCATACGGACCTCGTAAGGACTTAAATATTAAACGTGTGATGAACCTTTTTTTACATTGAAACTTTTTGGAAGAGAGCTCACCTCGGCTTGCCCATCGGCGGTCATGCAGACCTCCTCCTGCCAGTAGTCGGTACACTTCGGCCGGCAGCTGCGCCGGTAGATCACGGCTCCCCGCTCTCCGATACGTTCCACCTGGAGAGGATAACGAAACATGGTAGCACGGCCAAAAGGCTTTTTTAACTATCTTCAACAAGGGCACAAAATTACACTAGTGCGGTAGACTGGCGTCACTTACAAAGTCGTCATCTACAGTACAGTCATGGCTACCACATTGGTGCCAGTATCGAACTAAAATTTCACTTCTACAACTACGGCCATGGCTACATATTCCTCACTAGACCCCTAAAGCTACCATACGATATGTTTGTCATTTTTGGTATTTTGTCGTCATGTTCAACCCTGAGGGGTAATTTTTTCTAAGGTCAGGCTTAGATTAATATGCATGCTGATGTCATCCATAAAATTTCCTTGCTGTGGCCTGAGTCAAAGGCGTTTTAACATTGTATAAGCCAGTTAACCACAGTTGCAGGTGCGGACGTGATGCATTGTCATATAAAATCAAAGTTTACGGTGGTGTCATTTTCATCAAAATGATAACTGCATAAACCAATACTTCTTGTGAACCTTACCCAGCAAGCTTCGTCTTGTCGGCACTCCACTGCAAAGTCTCCCAGACCCTCTCCTCTTAAACACGCAGGCGATGTCCCCTCACACGCGTAACAGATGATGTTCTCCGCATACACTAGAACGGATAGAAAATCAAAATATTACAAAATCTGTATCAACAACGTAGAATCTAGCATTTTAGACAACCATACATGCATGTTTACGGAGAAGCTAACAGACATATGTATAGTAGTTTGCAAGCTTACATAGCCCCTACCTCCTAAAAAGAGTAGACAACATGTCCTACCTTCGGTGTTCATAGTCATGTCCCAAGGCGTAGGTGTAATGACAATGTCCGACCGCTCGGTGGTGCTCGTGTACCATGTAGTTGCCAGGGGTCCCACAGACGCAGACCTTGAGGAAAATGCTATGCCTGACCGATCGGTGGTGTTTATATGCCCTGTGATAGTCGCTGGCCGCCCGCTTGTTTCAACAACAAAGCCTACGAAAAAAAAAAAAAAATTCCGTAAATAACGATCCTTGGTCAGTGGGTAGGGGTTTAGTCTCTACCAGACTCCGGGTCGCTGGAAAACCGTAGAAATGGAACAAATAGAGGAGTTAGCCGGCCAGGGAACAGGGAACTTTGAAAATGTTGTGTTGATAAATACAATCGTGTAAATACGCAGCAAACTTCAGCTCGTAACGAATTTGTTTGGCCGCCAGTAACGACAAACGCTATGCTTTGATACCCATGCCTTTCACTTGCGTTTGTAAAAAAAATGACGACAGTGTCACAAACTTTCCGAATGATTAAATGTTTTATTTCTTGAAGAACGACACACTTTTTATTCCTGTGCGGATTATTAGTGTTATGTATTATGGAGCGTGAGTGAACGTACTAGTATAATTATAAACATGACCACACCAGTAAACAGTGCCGCATGTTCCACACCCAGGTGTTACACACGCCCGCCGCGCCCCACTGGGCGCTGGTCGATTTATGGCTTAAATTATCTCCAGCGCTGAGTTACTTCCTTTGTACAAATAATTGGTGGATTAATCTAATATCGTTTCAAGATAGCGACCCCTCATACGAGTCATAGACTCCACAGGTCGCGTACTGTTCCCTGGCCAGCTACACTCCTCTGGCCGGCTTACTCCTCTATTTGTTCCATTTCTACGGGTTTCCTGCGACCCGGAGTCTGGTAGAGGCTAAAAAAAGCTATTGTTAGTAAGTTTTTGTTGGTTGTTCGGTTGTTGGGTAACAGGAAACACAACAGTTCGAGGCACAAACTCACTACTCTCCAAGCAGAGGTTGGTGGGAAAAATCGTGACCTATTCCTATCATATTTTTTTTCGACCGGCCTTCCCACCGCTGTTTGTGGTTGGAGCGACATTGTCTGACCGCTCGGTCCCCGTAGTTTCCGTGGTCCATGTACTGGTAGTAGCTGCTGGATGTCCCAACGTTGTGGTAGTTGCAGTTGTGACCTCCGACCCGCCCTGTCCATCAGTTGTCACGCTACTGACGGTGACAGTCGGATCCAGGGCCGACCACTGCAGTTCGAAACCCCTGCTCGAAACGCTGGTGTCAGATCTGACAAATGCACGAAACCGTCATAAGTCGTAAATAGGCTTTAGTGTACAGTTCAAGGAGACAGCTTCATACACCTGAGGCCTTTAATTAGGTCTGTTATAAATACAGTATTTTGCCAATTACACAAGGCCTTTTACATGTTTCTGACACCCTGTAAGTTAAACATGTATCTCCCAATACTATACTAATGTCGATGCGTTCTGGACGGATGAAAAATAAAAGTATCGTCAAATTGTCTTTCCCACACCGTATGGTGTATAGGGCGGCGCAAATCTCCGTTTCCTTAGCCCTTGTGCCACAAAGCTTTACAAGCGCAGGTAATACTACTGTATATAACAGGAGCTTAGTCTATCGGAAGCATGTGTCAGTGTTTGTTCAACGTTTATCCCTTTTCGCAAGTTTCTGTATGTTAAAAAAAGAGAGAGAGAGAAGCAGAGTGTTTAAGTTTTAAAGTCTTTGGAATGACTCGGTTTTGGGAATTGAAACCAATAGCAGTATACAGCATGCAAAGTGATCACTCTACCCAGGAGGCCATTACTTCTATATACTAGTACATAATCCTTAAAGTCGCCCCATACTTGAAATAAAGAAACGCCATGTTCCCAGAAGTGATCAGTGGTTCTGGAACGTTTTCCCCACAAAATCTCCCCATGGATCGGGCGGAGTCGGCACCTCCATCATGGATCTAATTTGCAGAGGATAAACGTGTATTATAAGGCAGAGTTTTGTATCAAACAATAAGATTTTCTCACCCTACTCAACTTCCCGAAGACCACCTCGATGTTACAGGTTACATGGATATGAGTAAAACAGCATCTCCTCTTATTAAGTCAGAAACATTATATAATTCATCAACTAAAGGTGGGAACTAATCCTTGATCCATTCCTTTGGTGCACCTGTTCTAAGAGTACGGTACGCTGTCTACACTGTATAGTTTATGGTATTTCATTCCAACGATTTATAATGGTACGGTACCTTCACTTGACAAGAGCCTCCCAACACATAAAACAAAGATATCTAGGGTAAACTGTAAATACCGACCACGAGCCAACATTACCTTCACACCTATGTTACCATACTTTATGAAAGAAAGAGCGAGAAATCACCGGTTGTATTCAAAATGAACGACGAAAACTATTTCTCCATCAGCCACAATTGTTTGCGTGATTGTCAAAATCTTTCTATCATTGTTAAGTTGTACTTGTCTTGATCACCTGGAGGTAGTCGTAGGTGCAATCCGCTTGGGTTTCCACTTTGAAAGAGTTGAAGACGAGACGAATCCGCTTGCCGGCGGGAACCAGGATCTTCCACCTGGCGGCACCAATTGGAATGACAATATTCTGATATGCAAAGTCTGATAAACAAGTTCATTGATAGAGGCTAGTTATTTCAGTGAGCCTTGCAAGAGAGGGACGTATTCGTAAACGTACAAGGATGATAGATAAACCTCTTTAAATTGATACATTAACACAAATACGTAGTCTACCAACAAGTAGAAGTACTAGAACAAAACAGAGGGAAGTGACCATGCCAGAGCTAGAGGTCATGATATCAAAAGAGGGCAGATATATACATGACATGTACAAGAAAATAAGAAAAGAGTCACAGAAAGATTAGAAACCACGTAAGTGTGGCCATGGCGAAGCAGAGGAAATCCTAACACTGACTTAGAATTCCAACGCAAAAAAAAACAACAACAAAAAAACAGGGATCTATCTAGAGCGTCTGACATCGGGCTGAAAAGCTGTCGTGACATCGCTGAAGACAAAGGCGTGGGACGAAGTAAGGTCTTGTAGATACGTACCTGCAGGTGGATGGAGATGGGTAGTTGTCAGGAAACCCTGGGCTCTTGATAGTTCCAGACAAAGCCGAAAGGATGGCGGGCCGGCGCCGAGTCCCCGAATTCGAACATGCTGCAGAACAAAACAGTACACATAAATTATAGCTAAAGACGTTTCCTTTTTGCTAAGCCAAACGTCGAATTTTTTTAAATCTTTTGTGAGAATGATTTTACATATCTGAAACGATATCGTGACTAACTATTATAGTGCAATTTCCTGGCCAAATGTAACTTAGCTTAACGGAATGACTTTATATCATGAGTGTGTGTACATGGGTGTAGGTACGTCGTATGTGAGTGGCACACAAAAGCTGTATACAATGCTCATGTGTTTTTGATATCAGATGAAGATATAAAGTTATTGACTTACCTTCGTCTTGTCCCTCTGCGGTTCCAAACAACAAAAAGACAAGAATTGCAAAATTCATCAAAACTATGGCGCGCTCAGTCATCGTTTCTACTTTCCTCTTCTTAGAGGAATGCCCAGAAACAAGAGATTGGTGCTGTTATATACAAACCGTTTGCATATCTAACAACGAGTTATGATACGATTGTTACACCCTTTAAGCTCTCACAAAGACGCTAAAATTTGTCTCCTTGGCAAACTGTTAGAAAAGCTCATTACCTGATTTCCTACGGACCAAATTCGATTGTAAGTCATTGAATGTTTCTGCTCGAGTTCCGGCTTAAGGGATTGCGATCACTTTTTTTCTCGGGTGTTTTATTTCACCTTGGGGCGATTTGGGCCATTTACCTAGATGATACGTTTCACCTTGATAAATGTGGGCTTGTTGTTGACTCAAGAAACTTATTCCGGAATGCTTGGGAGAATGCCGTAGGGTAGAAAGAATAAACTGTACCGCACAAGTAGGTAGAATTGACTTATACTTGGCTTAGAAGTTCATTTCTGTTGGTAGACTGTAATTTTCAACATAGAAATTTGGACTCTCCCAATTTGTCGCCTGAACAATGCTTGTCTCAGCCAAGAAATTAATTTTGTCTAGCACGTCACTTTATGCAGAGTACAGGGAGCAGTGGATCAAATGTATCAGATGATTTGTGTAAGGTATATTCTGATATGTGTACTTCTTTGTGTTAATAATAATAATAATAATAATAACAACAATCCTTGGCAAAATCATCCTTCACAATTTCTTATGACCATTCTTTACGAGATATAGTTCCTGGTCATACAAAGCTGTCGATTTAAAAGTCGTTTAAAATTTGACCTGTGTACGTGCTTTACTCCTTTACAAAGACTTCCAACCTTCCCTCAACCGAGACGGGGGCCGATACCGACTGCCAAGCACCTTTGACCCTTTGCTGACGTCACACTTCCGGTCTGGATGTGTGACATAGGCTTTGGGTCATTTCAACTAAATAAGGATCAGAGGACTAATCGAATACTTGTTGGTAAGCGCTTTATTTTGGCTACAGATGTAAAGTTTAAAATTGCAATAATAGAATTATGTATCTTTTATTCTCTGGGCACGACCAACCCTCATGCGTGGTCTTCATTGGTCATGAATCATAATCTCGTTCCCAGCGTGGTGACAAAAACATACATACGAAAGTGTGATAGAAATTCTGAATTGTTCCTTTGATATTTGCCATTTTGCCCACGAAACAACAATTGCAACTGTATTATGTGTATGTGACGTTGAATCTGTTCTACTAGCCGTATTCACAAGTTAGTCTAAATAATATCTACCACCCGAAAGAAGCCCATTTACAAACATTTAGATGGGCATTGTAGCCGCTGTAACTGAAACGTAAATGGTGTTTGGGTTCTAAGTTCTATATTAGCTTATCAGAGACTCCAAACAAACTCCAAACCAGTTCGATTACCATTTGTGAGCCGTGTTTATTCAATCTATGCTATACTCGTGTGACATATAATAAAAGGTGCTTCAATACTGTTACAGCAGACAGTTACAAGTCTAGGATGCAGGTTTGGGCATAAGATGTGTCCATTACTAAGCCTAATTACAATACAGAGATAGCGATTCTAAATAAACACAGAGAGAGCTGGTCTATCAAACTTGTACACGATCTTACAGAGGGACTGGCTAACAAGTGTGCTTACCTCAGTCCCGTGGGCACCAACTGACAGATATATAACTTCATACAATCCATAAGCTAAAGTAACATAACAATACGCCAAAATACAGTTACTCAAGCAACTGGATATGGTTTTGGAAAACCATATCCAGTTGCTTGAGTAACTGCTTTGTGGCTTATCTTATTACCTAGGTGTCTAATCTACATCGACGTAACACACAACTTACGGACGGTTTGCTAAGGTAATTGAGACAAACACAAAACAAAACAAAATGACAGTTGTGGATTCCATTTAGTTTTATTTGTGGATAATTTTGGTTAAGCCAACAATCTAAACCTATGGCTTCTTTGCGGCGCTGGAAACGAGCGTGTATTGGCAACATTAAAGCAAGTCCTGCTTGGTGTTTCGGTCGAAGACTTGGAAAGTAGTGTGAACTTCCAGAAACTGTCCAGGTCTTCAGAATCTACACAGATGTGACTTGTTATCATTAGACAGAAGCATAGAGCACACTCAGCATATTGCTGTTTGCAAGGAGTCAAACGTGTCCATAAAGTAACTATATGCTTAAAATCGCCTCAAATTGTAGTGTGACTGATAGAAAGCAGCGAATTATCTATTTGATAAGAAAGAGAAAAATCTTCATTTCGTTTGATCAATCATTGCCAGGATCCAGACACATTGTATGGGCCAAGATAGACACGAGCTTGAATGACGCCACGGTTGTCTCAGCGTCACTTCGTCCAGGGGCTCGAGCTTCGCTATGGCCGGTCAGGACGTGAGTGTTACACCTGTCCTCCGTACAGCACAGACTGCACACCTGCAAGACATAATGGGGTTAGGTTAAACAACTGTATGCATGTACCTGTACCTGCTTGACAAAACGTGTCCCAGGCCTGTAGGCTGCTTTGCTTCACTACTGTATCTATCCACGGCGCGTGCGGATGGTTAAGACTAACGTCACATTTACAAACCGGGCCCGGCCGGGCTATTGATAGAAATGAAAAATAGAAATATACAGTAGAAGCCAGTTAATTGCACATCGGATTAACGCACACTTCTGTTAACTGCACGGAATCCCAGAGTCCCAAACCGGTAATCTCCAAGCAGATTCCTCCGGTGGCACCGAGGTGGCAAAATTATCCTCCTTTGCCGGCTAATTCCTTCCCCAGCTTATGTTACTGTTTTAACACTGTTTTAACATCCGGTGGCATTAAAACAGTAACATAAGCTGGGGAAGGAATTAGCCGGCAAAGGAGGATAATTTTGCCACCTCGGTGCCACCGGAGGAATCTGCTTGGAGATTACAAACCGGTGCGGTCCAGCTAGATAACTTCGCATTATTGCACCAGCCGGATAATTGCACCAGATTCACTGACAAATAGGCCGTGCAATTAAGCGGCTTCTACTGTATACGCAAAAAATATACAAAAAAATGTCCATGACTACTCTTTTTGTGTAGTTTGGTGTCTTTCATATCATGCTTTTTTGTTACCGAAAGCTGCCCGGCCGGGCCGTGACAGATAGGCCTAACTAAACCGACGAAGGTGAATTTTTGCCTGCCTGAATGAAATATTATGATAGCAGCTATGGGACTGATAGAATTGATGGCAAAAAGTTGACACTCTTTCAGAAGTGTTTGTGGTTAATTTATGATCAAATCTGTCTAGTAAATCATCGTGACATCATGGTCCACTCACGTGCGGATTTTGCTGAAAAATACATTCTTTGGGGTTTTAATTGATAAAATTGATTAAATAAGACCTTATATATAGGAGACATTAACCTTATATAAAACGTTTTAGAAGAGAATTTACCTCCACGATATAAATAACAGCAAACTACACAAGACGTAAAGAGAATAGTCGTGGGCTTTACATGTGTATAGTTTTGTAACGTATGCTTGTCTATTTTCGTTTCCGGCGCAAACAGTTTGGCCCGGCCCCTGTTTTGAAATTTGCCGTTGGCCTAACAAGAAATACAACATTTTCCTAGTGCCGAACTCACCGCTGTTTGTGGTTGGAGCGACATTGTCTGGCCGATCGGTAGTACTGGTAGTAGTTGTCGGATGTCCAAATGCTGTTGTACCTGCAGTAACCTCCGAACCTCCTCCATCAGCTGTGACGGTGGGAGTCGCATCCAGGGCCGACCACTGCAGTTCAAAACCCTTCTTGCTTATGACCTGGTCAGAGCTGACAAATGCACGAGACCGTCATAAGTCGTAATTACGGTTAAGGACCAAACGTCACATTTCCAAACCGGGGCCCGGCCGGGCTATTTGAGGAAACGAGGTATCTCTGAAACCATGTACATCAACATATATCTTCTAATATTGATGTGGACGCGTTCTGAACGGTTAAAAAAGGATTGTTAAATTGTCCTTTCCACACCGTAAGGTCTATAGGGTGGCGCAAATCTCCGTGTCCTTAGCCCTTGAGCCACACAGCAATACAAGCACAGGTAATACTACTGTATATAACTGTGTCTAAACCATTGGAAGCAGGTGTCATTGTTTGTTCAACTTTTATACTTTTTAAATTTTTGCAGAAGTTCTGCGTGCTATATAGATGCTAAGCAGAATGTTTAACTTTTTTTAAAAAGTCTTTGGAATGCGTCGCTTGGAGATCATGAAACCATTAGCAGCATACCGCATGCAAAGTGAGCACTCTACCCACTAAGCCATTGCTTCGGTATACTAGTATATAATCCTTAAAATCGTCTCATACCTGAATGAAAGAAACGCCATGTTCTCAGAAGTGATCAGTGGTTCTGGAACGTCTTCCCCACAAAATTTCCCCATGGATCGGGCGGAGTCGTCACCCCCATCGTAGATCTAATTTGCAAGTAGGAGTTGCAGAGGAAAAGAGTGTATTATAAGTCAGACGTTTTGTATCAAACAATAGTAATAGTTTTTCACCCTAGTCAAGTTCCGAGCAAGTCACAAAAAGACTTGATATGAGCATGACCGAAGCAGCATCTCTTCTTTAGTAAAAAAAACATTATGAATTCATCACTCAAGGGTGAACACTAAAACGAGTCCTTGATCCATTCTTTTGATGCACCAGTTGTCTACACCATCTACACTGTATAGTTTTTTGCCTTAAAAATGCTTTATCCTGGTACAGTACAAGGGCAAGATGTGACCTTCTCAATACAAAAATAAAAAAAGATAGCGCGTACATCTAGTCTAGAGTAAACTGCAAAAACCGACAATACCTTCACACTTATATTACTTTCTGAAACAGAGAGAGAGAGAGAGAGAGAAATGTTGTATTCAAAACGAACGATGAAAAACTATTTCTCCATCAGGCACAATTTTTTGCGTGACTAGTCGACTGTCAACATCTTTCTATCATTGCTAAGTTTTACTTGTCTTGATCACCTGGAGGTAGTCATAGGTGCAATCCAAGAACCCCTCTAGACTGAAAGAATTGAAGACGAGACGAATCCACTTGCCGGCGGGAACCAGGATCTTCCACCTGGCGGTACCAATTGGAATGACAGTCAATATGATAAACAATAAAGTTCTTTGATAGAAACTAGTTTTTCTTCAGTGTACCGTGAAGGAGAGAGGCGTATTCGTGTACGTACATGGATGATAAATTTCTTTCAAATTGATACAAAACCATAGCTTAAACACAGAAAAGTAGTCTACCAACAAAAAGGCCAGTTGAGAATTATACAGAGGGAAGTATACATGAAATATATGACGAATATAAGAAAAGAAAAGGGCCTGGAAGATTAGAAACCACACAAGGGTGACCATTTGGGAAACAGAGAAAACTTCACGACTGACTTGGACCTCCAACTTGAAAAAGAGAACCGGAGCGTCTGGCATCGGCCTGAAAAGCTTAACGTGGCGGCGCCAAAAGCAAATGCATGGAACAAGGTAAGTTCTGGTAGATACTTGCCTGCAGCTAGTTCGAGATGGGTACTTGTCAGGAAACCCTGGGCTCCTGATAGTACCAGACAAAGCCGAATGGACGGCGTAGCCGCGCCGGGTCCCCAAAAGCGAACATGCTGTAGAGTAATGTACATGGGTTAACCGTACTCTGAGTCAAAAGTCGAATTTATGTATGACAATGGGTGTGTGTGTCCGGAGAATGTTACATATCAGTACAACATCGTGGCTACTTAGATATGAGTACTATTTTCTCGATCAAATGTAGCTTAACTTCACAGGGAGAATCAATATATGGATGCGCCTTCGCCGTGCATGCATGTTGGTATGTAATGAAAAACAGTGGCACATAATAGTTGTGTAGAATGCTCATGTATTTTTGATAACAATCTTTATTGACAACGACAAAAGTACAGCGACTTTCGTAAGGTCTACATGAATAACAACTACTTACAGTACAACTAAACACATATATATGGATATCTATAGGTATGGATACATCAACATAAAGGGTCTAGCATGTCAGATGGAGATACTAGTTTATAGTTTTGAATCACCATTGTCTTGTCCCTCTGCAGTTCCAAACAACAAAAAGACAAGAATTTCAAACTCCATTAAAACTATGGCGCACATGCGCACAGTCACCGTTTCTACTTTCCTCTTCTTTGAGGGGCAACAAGAGATTGGTACTGTTATATACCAAGGAGCTTTCAATGAAAGCTCCTTGTGTATACGGATCTTTCGCCTATTAAATAATCAGGAGTTATGTTATGATTGTAAGACAATTTAAGCGCTCGCAAAGACGCTAAAATTGCTCCTTTGCAATCTTTTAGAAAAGCTCATTATTTGATTTCCTACGGACCAAATTCGATTGCAGGTCATGGAATGTTTCTGCTCGAGTTTCGAATTAAGGGATAAGTAGGTAGACGTGTGTACTATACACTTGCACACTGATGATCAAATTCAAACTAGTTAGATCCGGTATTCGCATTGCAGAAATTGAATTTTGTTTCCGAGTCGTCACAATTGCGTTTCCTTTAGTCTGTTCGTTCCCGCGCGGCTATGCTAGAGAATCGGGAAACAAATCTTACTGTTACCCAATTTGTGTGCGCTTTACCAGTGCAGACTCAACACCCAACAACAAGACAAAACACCGCGATTATGGAACTAAATGTTTTGAAGGGAAATTGCACATTACCTGGGAAATGTTTAAAGTTTTGATAATAGTGAAGTGTAATTGTAAAAGTAAAATGTGCAAGTATTTAAATCAATTCTTAACTTATATCGTACATCATATCAGTAGCACTTTATTGCAGTTATAACTATCTAAACCTAACAGAAAACTTAGCTTGGCAATGTAACTCTTATCCTTCGTATCATATTATTAGATATATATAAATATGGATCATCTTTGTGCATCATATTCTTTGACCGTACATTTGTGGATCGGACACCAGAGCTGGTTATCTGATGAGTGAATCTCAGAAAAAATAAATGCGTAAAGCGTTGTCAAGACCCTCATGCAGACCCCCGTACACTGTAAATGAGGAGAACATGTTGGAAAATAATTTTACGACATTTTCAGCACATCGAAAATCTTATGTCCTTTGATAGCGGTGGATCCGAAAAAAAGCCTTGGTTCGCAGGTTCTTACTAGGCTCGATTACGTAACAGGAAACACACCATTTTATCCTAGTCCCAAACTCACCGCTGTTTGTGGCTGAAGCGACATTGTCTGGCCGCTCGGTCCCGGTGGTTTCCGTGGTCCATGCACTGGTAGATGCTGCCGGAAGTCCGCTGTTTGTGGTAGGGGCGACATTGTCTGGCCGCTCGGTCCTGGTGGTTTCCGTGGTCCATGCACTGGTAGATGCTGCCGGAAGTCCGCTGTTTGTGGCTGAAGCGACATTGTCTGGCCGCTCGGTCCCAGTGGTTTCCGTGGTCCATGCACTGGTAGATGCTGCCGGAAGTCCGCTGTTTGTGGTTGGGGCGACATTGTCTGGCCGCTCGGTCCCCGTGGTTTCCGTGTTCCATGCTCTGGTAGTAGTTGTCGGATGTCCCAATGTTGTTGTACCTGCAGTTAAGGTTCCGGTTCGGAGTTTTTTTTACGAATCGTGGCCGATTTGACTGTCTCTGAAAAAAGCACTAGCGCTTCTCAAAACATCGTTTTTCGGACAATTCAATGTTTCCGATACAAAAGGGTGCCTTGTCGCTGACCGACAGACTCATTTGACATTTTCTGTAGAAGTGTTGTTTTTGGTAAAAACCATCAAAAATATAAGCTTTTCACCCAAAAACTGCTAATTTAGGGCCATTCTTTACAGGCCGCTACACGGTAAAAATGAGTTTTCCTGGGATAATGACTAATATGGCAATGAAGGTCAAGACTTCTTCTGTATACTGAGTAAAAAGGAAAAAAAGTTATCCGATACGTTTTCCGTGAGCTCCGATGACGCTAAAACACCCAAAACGCATATAGAACGCACGATCTGGGTAATCAGGCGACGAAACGCTTTACCGCTATCGCGCGCACTAATACCAGGAAGTGTTCGCCGCACGATCAAATCTCCGACACCATAAATCGCTACGAACAACAAGCATTTGCAGAGGTATAAAAGATTATACATTGCTAAAGCGATAGCCGGAAAATCTAGAGCCAAAACTATAGAGACAACCCCTAATTTGCGTCTTATTTTTAGGGACTACTTCGATATCTGGTCACTTGAAATTCCGAACCGGAACCTTGTAACTTCCGACCGTCCTCCATCAGCTGTGACGGTGGCAGTCGGATCCAGGGCCGACCACTGCAGTTCGAAACCCTCGCCCGAAACGCTGGTGTCAGCTCTGACAAATGCACGAGACCATCGTACGTCGTAAATACACTTTAGTGTGCAGTTAGATAAGACAGCTTTGCAGGCCTAAAACTTTTAGGTTTTGCTATGACTACAATGTTTTGCCAAAAAGAATAGGAATTGAAAGGGAATTGAAACTATTAGCAGTCTACTGCATGCAAATTGAGCACTCTACCCACTAGACCTTTGCTTCGGTATACTTGTATGTAATCCTTAAAATCGTCTCATACCTGAAATAAAGAGTCGCAATGTTTCCAGTGGTGATCAGTTGTTCCGGAACGAAGTCCCCACAAAATCTCCCCATGTATCGGGCGTGGGCGTCACCTCCATCCAATATCTAATTTGCACGTAAGAGTTGCGTATTTATTATGAAATTAAAGGTGGGTACACCTTAAAGGTGGGTACTAAACAAGACCCTGATGATCCATTTTTGATACACCAGTTTTATAATAGTACGGCATGCTGTCTACGCTGTTTACGGCATTTATTCCAATGTTTTATCATGGTACGGTACAAGGGGCAAAACGTGACCTTCTCAACACAAGGATAAAAAAGATCGCGTACATCTAGTCTAGAGTAAACTGTAAATACCAACAATACCTTCACACATATATTACTATACTTTCTGAAAGATAGAGACAGGAATGTTGTATTCAAAACGGACATTGGAAAAGCATTTCTCCATAAGCTACCATTGTTTGCGCCACTGTCAAAATCTTTCTATCATTATTGTTAAGTTGTACTTTTCTTGATCACCTTGAGGTAGTCGTAGTTGCAACTGCCGTGATTCTCCAGGCTGAGAGAGTTGAAGACGAGACGAATCCGCTTACCGGCGGGAACCAGTATCTTCCACCTGGCGGTACCAATTGGAACGACAGTCTAATAAACAACTAGAGTTCAGCGACCTCATACCTCCATGAAATATTCAAGCTTTTGTAAATTTTATGCAGACTTTTAACAGACTTGCATATTTTCATGATTCATGCACATGCATGGTGATGTTCATCATTGACTAACATACACGTCAAGTATGAAATTCCTATCATTAATCATTGAGCAAATATCATTGCAATTTTCGCATATGTTATACAAATCAGTTACTAATTAGCATATTTGGTATCTGCTTAATATGTTCCATCTATCATAATGTACATTTGTTACATTTATTGAAGTCAAGTTATTGAAATAATGGCATTAAAAAATTCCTCATTCATTATGCAAATAATGTCCTCATTTGCATAAAATGTATATCATTATGAACATATTTGCCTAAGCTACCTGCATGCCTACAATGATGGAAATCCATCATTCTTCTCTGCAGTTATCTTCTTTGCAATGTCTTGACAAAAATACCCATCCAGTTCTAAAATTAGATGTTAGGCGGCTGAAACTTGGCCCAACATGTCATGACGCTAAAAGCTGTCTACGACCCAATTTTCAAGATCATATCATTTCCGGGACAGGAGATACATTGAAAAACTACTTTGATAGAATATTCTCATCAATTATGCAAATGTACTCTTATTTTGCATAACTAGTATTTTCTCTTGTACAACATTGTCTAAGGTACCTACATACCAGAAATCGTGAAAATCCGTTGTTCCCTTCTTGAGTTATCTGCTTCAAAAGTTTTTGACAAAAATGCCCCTGCTATCCCCAAATTAGACGCTAGGGAGCCCAAACTTATGTCACTTATTCCTGAGCACAAGAGCTATCTAAAATTGGGACCATAACTTGTTCAGCAAAACCGGAAGTTGCGCTGCAGTACCAAGGGAAGCCGCTAGGGGGCCCAAAATCTAATTACTTTCAGCTTTCATCACACCCTACCAACACACGAAGTATGAAACCAATCCATCCAGCCGTTCTTGAGTTATCTTGTTGACAGACAGACAGACACACAAACGCAGGGTAAAATATAACCTCCATGACATTTCATGGAGGTAATTAAGTTCTTTGATAGACGCTAGTGAGATGAGCAAGAGAGGGACGTATTCGTGAACAGTTTTATCCGCTTTGTAAGTACATGGGTGATACACAAACATCTTTTAAATTGATACAAAACAATAGCTTATACAGAAAAATAGTCTACCAACAAAAAAGGCTACTTGAGAAAAAAACAGGGAAGTGACATATACATGAAATATATGGAGAATATAAGAAAAGAGAAGGGTCAGGAAGATTAGAAACCACACATGTGATCATTGTGGAAACAGAGCAAACGCCAACACTGACTTGGAACTCCAACGTGAAAAAGAAAGAGGGAGCGTCTGGAGTGAATGAAAGCAGAACTGCATGCAATGGACGTCACTTGAAGACAGAAGGAAAATGTCCAGCCTTTGCATAATGTACAAAATGACCAATAAGCCGGTGGACTTACTGACTGATAAGTATCTAATACCTGCTCAAACGAACTAGAAACAGTCATGCCTAGGATTGAAGTGTTCAAAAATTCGTATTTTCTCAGAACTATCGTAGAGTGGAATATTCTATCACCAAGCACAGTACGAGCATCTTCTCTGGATAGTTTTAAAGAACTCTTGCAGATACATGTGCAAAAGTTAGGTCTGACGGGTCGGTCAGTGTAATATAACCAGCTGCTGCCGCGCCGCGTGCCTGCGAAGCTGGTGTGTTACACCGAAGGGCGGTAATCGGTGCACACACCAATTCTTCCGCGACAGGGGCGAGAAAGGGTCTCGAGGGCCCGTGTTTGAGTTCAAATTTCTCGTAATCTGCTGCAAAGTGGCATTTAATACTGGCATGGCTGAAAAGCGTAAGAAGTGATGTGTTTTTGGTGCAAATTGGTTTTGGGCCCGAGCTTAATTTCCTTGTATTTCTACGCGTTGGAAGTGATTCGCCCGTTGACCCAGATTCTCCGAGCTCCGTCCATATGCGGTCTTTGAGCCGTGTTGCTATGCCTCGCGGGTCGGGTTATTGTAAAAATCTCAGTGTTACGATTTTCTTTATTTTTTGCTTGATTACTCCTAGGTGTATTCTCTTTCCGACAATATCGGTCATTTCATGACTAAAATATAGGTGATGGGTTTATCTCCACGTCAAAATTCCCCCTTTTTTGCATATTTTTTTACGTGAAAACAACTTTTCTCCCCCAAAATTACGAAAAGTAGAGAGAGTGAAGAAACTGAAACCCGGCTATTCGTAAAGCTGGAGTGATACCCTTCATTCCCATATACGGCTATTCTGCTTTAGATTTATATTCTTGAAGAGACGGCCTCTTGACTTGAGGGTGCGCAGCGTCGACTTGAGACCCCAAATAAACTGGCGTGTGCACCGTTAAACCGGCTATATAGATACAAATACAGATACGGAATCGGCCTGAAAAGCATGAAGTGGTGGTGCCAAAGACTTAGGTGTGGGACAAGCGAGATAAGTTCTCGTAGATACTTACTTGCAGAAAGATGGAGATGGATATTCGTCAGGAAACCCTGGGCTCCTGATAGTACCAGACAAAGCCGAATGGACGACGCCGTAGCCGGTCCCAGAAGGCGAACATGCTGCAGAACAGAACAATGTACACAGTGTTACCCGGTACTCCTATAGATTATAGGTAGAAACTGAAGCTGAGTCAAAAATCGAATCTATGTGTTTGGTCTATCCGAAATTGTTGACTGCACAATGCCGGCCTCTGTCAAGAAATAAACCAATTTCGTCTATGACGTCACTTAATGACAATTACAATGAGCAGTGGATCAAATGTAGCAGATGGTTTGTATGAGGTAGATTCTGATGTTTACTTCTTTGTGTTAGCAGCAATCGTTGGCAAAAATCATCCTTTGCAATTTTTACTACCATACCTTACGGGACAGAGTTCAGTACCGTACAAAGCTGTCGATTTAAAGTGAGGTTGGCCACCCAATTTAAATAATCTTGAAACAGATCGAGATAAAATCACGATATCCTTCCGGCTGACCTCAAACTGAGCTGTAATACATTCAATCAGACCCGTAGTCATACGAACTATTTTGTAACATAACATAAAACAGGACTTCAGGTTGGCTTCAATGCATGAAAACCTTGTGATATGATATGGATGGAGCTGTTTTGAAGCTGCCAGGTATTGCATTTGATTAAGTTTCATGATTCTCCTCTCCTAATATACAGTTATAGGGCTTATTCACGTGACGTCATCACCCCTTCCGTTTGTGCACGTGCGCGGCAATCTTGTACAATTACTACAGCGAAGTTCCTCTGAAGGTCTCTAAATCCGAGGAAACTTCAGTGAAGTCGTTTGCCCACTGTTTGACTATGCAAAGAGCCCTCAACCTCACGTCCTATTTTCACTGCAAAAATCAGATGGAAATTTTCCATTTTACATCAGGGAGTGAAAGTTTGCAGAGATCCAGTCTACTTTACGAGCACGGCGACAGTGGCAGCGGAGTCTATTGATCTTGGTTTGTTGTTCTGTGGACGACATTTTACACACTCAGTTCAAAGCGTACCAAGCTTACAACAACTTGCTGAGAACGCCTTGCAACAACGTAGTATCTGGACAAGCACAGAGAGTAGGAGGAGATTTAGTTGACAAAATGTACATGTGGTCGGGAAAGTTTGACATTCAAAAGTTGAACCACCACAGGACTTGACCTATACAAGTATCAAGACGGGGTCATTTTGAGTGCCGCGGTTTTGGTTGCAACTGTTCACACATTGTCAGCATCTTGTACTCTTTTTTTGTTTTGTAGAAATTCACCAGAGAACTAAGGGACATGCTTTTCCTGTCGTTTCTGGACTACGCTGTTTGCCCGTCTTTCTTTTTTGTGCCTTTCCTGCATAAAGAGTGGAGTGGGTACTCAGTGGACATTGAAACTAGCCCATCGTTTGCTGCCTTATATAGATACAAAAATGTGTACTGCACATGTGCACATTGATTCTCAAATTTCAACTAGCTAGATCCGCTCTACGTATTGCAGAAATTGAATTATGATTCCGAGTCGTCACAATATCAATAGTGTGTTGCAAAAATCGAATTTTGTTTCCGAGTCGTCACAATTATAGTGTTTCTCTTCGTATGTTCATTTCCGCGCGGCTTTGCTAGAGAATCGAGAATCAAATCTTACTGTTACCAAATTTGTGTGCGCATTACCGGTGCAGATCCATCACCCAACAAGACAAAACCTTTTCATCGCACGTCTATCGGATCGGTTTTTACTAGGCTCGATTACGTATCAGGAAACACACCATTTTATCCTAGTCCCAAACTCACCGCTGTTTGTGGCTGAAGCGACATTGTCTGGCCGCTCGGTCCCGGTGGTTTCCGTGGTCCATGTACCGGTAGTAGCTGAAGTTGTGACCTCCGACCCGCCCTGTCCATCAGCTGTGACGCTACTGACGGTAACAGTCGGATCCAGGGCCGACCACTGCAGTTCGAAACCCTCGCCCGAAACGCTGGTGTCAGATCTACAGGAATCCGTCATAAGTCGTAAATATATTTTAGCGTACAGTTCAATGAGGCACCTGATAGATCTGAGGCCTTAACTTAAGTCTGTTATAAATACAATAAAACATTATTTTGACATTCAAAATACCTTTAATACCTAGTAAATAATACTAATGTCGACGTGGACAAAATAAAAATATCGTCAAATTTATCTTTTCCACACCGTATGTTGTGTAGCGTCTCGCAAATCTCCGTGTCCTTAGCCCTTCAGCCACACAGCTTTTCAAGCAAAGGTAATACTACTGTATACAACAGGAGCTTAGTCCATCGGAATTCGAAGCAGGTGTCAGTGTTTGCCTTACTTTTACACAATTTCGCAGAAGTTCTGTGCGCTAGGTAGCTGCTAAAAGGAATTCTTTACTTTTTGAAGTATTTGGTTTGGGAATTGAAGTCATTAGCAGTATACCGCATGCAAAGTGAGCACTCTAACCACTAAGCCATTGCTTCAGTATACTTGTATATAATCCTTGATGATATAATCCTTGAAATCGACCCATACCTGAATGAAAGAAACGCCATGTTTCCAGAAGTGATCAGTTGTTCCGGAATGGTGTTACCACATAATTTGGCCATGGATCGGGCGGAGTCGTCACCTCCATCATATATCTGATTTGCGTGAAAGAGTTGCGGAGGAAAAACTTTTTTCTTTCAAACAATCTATAGAATTTTTTCATCCTACACAATTTCCAGCATGTAACAACACGTCAAAGCTATACGTTACACGAATATGACTGAAACAGCATCTCCTCTACTTATGTCTGAAAAAATATTTATGAAATTTATCGCACAAAGGTGGGTACTCGATACACCACTTTGATACACCAGTTCGGTATGCTGTCTACACTGTATCAAGTTTATGGTATTTTATTCCAATGCTTTATCAAGTTACGGTACAAGGGCCAAGACGTTACCTTCACAACACAAGGATAAAAAACATCGCCTACATCTAGTCTAGAGTATACTGCAAATATCGACAATACCTTCACACATATATTACTATACTTTATTTCTGAAATGTATAGAGAGAAATGTTGTATTTTTAAAAACGAACAATGAAAAAAAGGATTTCTCCAGAAGCTACCATCGTTTGCGCGATGTCAGTCAACATCTTTCTATCATTGCTTAAGTTTTACTTGTACCTTTAGGTAGTCGTAGGTGCAATCCATGTGATTTTCCAATTCCAAAGAATTGAAGACTAGACGAATCCGCTTTCCGTAGGGAACCAGGATCTTCCACCTGGAAGTAACAATTGGAAAGACAGTCTGATATTAAACAATCTGACAATCTGATGAAGTTCTTTGATAGAAGCTTGTTTTGAAGTGAGCGAGCAAGAGAGAGACATATTCGTGAGCCGTGTTGTCAGCTTTGTAAGTACATAAATGATAGACAAACTGCTTTCAAATTTATACAAAACTTACATAGCTTAACACAGAAAGGTAGTCTACCAACAAAAAAAGGCTACTTAATAAAACAGAGGGAAGTGACGATATACATGAAATGTATGAAAAATATAAGAAAAAGAAGGGCCAGAAAGATTAGTGTGACGATTGGGGAAACAGAGCAAACGCCAACACTGACTTGGAACTCCAACGTGAAAAAGAAACAGGGAGCGTCTGGAATCGGCATGAAAAGCGTCAATTGGCGGCACCAAAGACAACGGCGTTGGACGAAGTAAGGTATCGTAGATACTTGCCTGCAGTTAGAGTTCGATGGGTACATGCCAGGAAACCCTGGGCTCCTGATAGTACCAGACAAAGCCGAATGGACGGCGTAGCCGCCCCGGGTCCCCGAAAGCGAACATGCTGCAGAGCAATTTACACATGTACAGGGTTACTCGGTACTCCTATAAATTTTAGGTACAACTACAAACTCTCTTTTTTGCTGAGCCCAAAGTCGAATTTATGAAACACAACAGATGTTTGTCAGAATAACTTTACGTATCACTACAACATGCAAAAATGGCTAAACAATATATCGTGACTATTCAGATATGAGTAGCAATTTCTCGGTCAAATGTAACTTAGCTTCAAAGAATGAATATGTGAGTCCGGCTATGCATATGTAGGTACTAATATAACGTAACGGTTATAATGAAAATCACATAATAATTGGTACTGCTGCATTTTTTTTACCTTAGATGAATACATATGATTTTTACTCACCATTGTCTTGTCCCTCTGAAGTTCCAAACAACAAAAAGACAAGAATTGCAAAGTTCAGCAAAACCATGGAGCCACCAGCCATCGTATCCACTTCCCTCTTCTCCAAGGAACTGGTAGAAACAAGATATTCGTGCTGTTATATACTCGAGCCTTTCGCCTATTAAACAACTAAGAGTATTGTATGTGACTTTCACACCCATTAAGCTCTTGCAAAGACGCTAAAATTGGTCTCCTTGGCAATAGTTTGCCATTACATCAAAAGCTCATTACTTGATTTCCTACGGACCAAATTCGATTGCAAGCTATGAAATGACTCTGCCGGAGTTCTGGCTTAAGGGGTTGCGATCACCAAGGAGTTTTCATCAACAGGAGAAGCACAAATTACTTTCATTTGTACCAAGTTCATAGCGGGTGTGAACAGAATAATTTACCCACCAGTGCCATAGATACTCCTGGGCATTCATCTACAGCTCATCCGCGCGAGCTTTTGTTTCCCCTTTGTCATTTTCATGGTGGTGCAGCCTGGGGATATAAACATTGTGTGTAGCGATCTGATTACAATTTTGAGGACGATTTTGAAATGGCAAAAGAGTAACCGGAGTAAATACAGCGGAGACAATATTCTCTCTGACTGAGTGTGAAACTTCAAAGTTATACGACAACTAGCGGCGTTGCCGCTCGGGGTACGGGCTAAGGCAAAGTTGTCTGAGGCAAAGTGTGCAAAACCAAGGAGCTTTCATCAACATTGATAAAAGCTCGTTCCGATCACATTTTTCGTCTTTTATTTCGCCTTCTCGCGATTTTGGCATTTACCTTGATAATACGTTTCACCTTGATTAATGTTGGCTTGACTTAAAAAACAACTTATTCCGTAATGCTTGGGAGAATGCCGTAGGGTAGGAAGAATAAACTTTACCACACAAGTAGGTAGAATTGACTTATTCTTGGCTTAGCAGTTCCTTTCTGTTGCTAGATTTCACCACACAAGTAGGTAGAATTGACTTAGAACTTCCTTTCTGTTGCTAGATTTCATTATGAAAAAAGTTCTTAGACTGTAATTTTCAACATAGACATTTGGACTTATAATTACCCACATTGTCGACAGCACAATGCCGGTCTCTGTAGAGGGATGAATTAATCTCTTCTATGACATCACTCTCTGTAGATTAGGCCACAGCAGATAAATTTTATGGATGACATCCTCTGCAGACTGCAAAAATAGTGCGATAGGGCGGAAAAAAAACAAGATGGGTGAAAAAAAAAACAAGATGGCTACATTTTCAAAAATAGGCACCATAAAGTTGTGATGAGTGTTGTAACAAGAATTAAAGAGACAAAACATGGTATCGGAGCCAACAAGGCATTCATTCCTGTATTCAAGACATGTACTGGTGTCACAGTGGTAAAAGTGACACTAGTGTGGCAGACTGGCATTACCAACAAAGTTGGTAACCACACTCATGGCTTCCATATTGGTGTCACTTTTACAACTATCCAATAAGTTTCATTTCTACACCTAAAGCCCTGGGTACCTCGCAAGTGTCACTTCTACAAGTACAATTATTAGGCTACAACACAACATATTTGTTCATTTTGGTACTTAATTGTCATGTTGACCATCCCTGCAGAAGAAAAAAATTCTTGTTTTTTTTTCTGAAATCAGGCGAAAATTAATGCGCGCGCTGATGTCATCCATAAAATTTACTTGCTGTGGCCTTACGGAAACATGACTGAAAGGCGACCCAGTGATCGAGTGAGCAGTAGATCAAATGTAGCAGATGATTTGTATATGGTAGATTTTCTAATACATGTAAATGCGTTTCTTCATAATTCTTTACTACCAATCTTACAGACCCGTAGTCAAATTAACTATTACGTAACATCAAACAGGACTTCAGGTTGGCTTCAATGCACGGAAACCTTAGCTTGTGATATGATATAGTTGTTTGAAGCTGCCAGGTCTTGTATATGATTATGTTTCATGATTCCTAATAAACAGCAAATAGCTGCTATAGCGATAGTAAAACATGCAAGTCTTTACATTAACTTTTATTCATAAACCATATCAGTAGCTTCTTGTAGCAGAATTGTGCGATACTCTACTGCTGCATACTTTGGTCATCTAAACCTAATAGAAAAGGTTCGGAAACTTGACAATATATCCGTTATTAGTTTATCAATACTTTGTATCATATGGAAATATATGAATATGGATCATCTTTGTACAACATTTACTTTGACCGTACATTCATGGGTCGAACACCACTGCTGAAAGATCTCTGCATCCGAAGGCAGGGCTGGCAGAGAATCTGTTCAGCAGCCAAGGCAGGTCTTCCCCATTCTCCTACGCAGAGGAACCACAGTCGTGTCAAAACTTCCTGTGTTTACCTCTGCTACCTTGTGCACTCAGACCAGTTAGGGACCGACCTACTTATAAATATTAATGAGCTTGCCCTTATATGGGCAGTCAGCCGTTGAGGATCGGGCGTAGGAGGATGCAGCCATGTAATACGTAACATGATTGTCTGATAGCTTCCCAGCGGCCTTTGCGAGATGGCTTGAGACAACAACAAGCCCAAGAAAGGCCTATTCTCTGATTGGTTGACAGCTTGTTTGTGGCGACAATCATAATAACCACTGATAGGGCATGAGATAGCAGGGCCCCATAGGCTAATGCCGTTGGGGACCGGGCGTTAGGAGGATGGTCTTCCCAAGGACCTTAGATTTTGACTTTGTGGGGGTGTCATGCAGGGCGAGTGTGCCTGACTAGCTTGGTTTCCAGGATATTGCTACGGAAGCCACGATGATATCAACCTACTTAAGAGGTTGCACTGCAAAGTAGTGACCTGCATGTACATACTTGATAAATATTCTACCTTTACTAATTGCTTCCTCTCAGTTTGGTTCTGAGCAATTAGAAATTTAAGAGAAGCAAAGTAGGACGAAGTACCCAGAAGTATAATCCATTTATTTTTAGTAGAAAAGTAGATTTCATCAAGGAATGTATTAGTAAGGATTACATCTCCAAATGTATTTTTTACAGCCATAAGAAATATGACGATTAGCAAATGAATAAATGATGAGAGCACATGTTGATATTTTAAAGCTATAAATGTGAGATAGAAAAATACTGTGGTGACCGTGTTCAATACTACTATTTTTTATGGCATGCATGGAGGATGCTGTGGAAAAGGAAAATTAGAATTATATTCTTCTTCATTTTAACAATTTGCTGGTAAATTCGTCTTTGGTGATGGCACTTTTTGGTCGTTTAAGTCTCCTTGACGACAGGAGGTTGGTAGCCATCTTGGATAGCATAGGCCAGGGACTCTGCATACATGTCCAGTCGGGCAGTCATCTGGGTAGAAAAACACATTAGGCATAATGACATCTTAAAATCTATAAACAAATCTTTGCACCATATATATGTCCATGTCCAACATGCTAGATGATCCTAGTTCAGTACTTTCTGTATGTTTCCAGTTACAGTACATAGTAGTTTGACTTGTATTAGACTTAAATTTGCAATGACAGTGATACACAAAACCAATTCACTCACTTTTAAGTTTTAAGAAGCAAAAAAGCAAAACAAAATTCTGGAAACACTTTTTCTTCCAGGCAGTGTTGGTTCATACACCACTGACTGCAATTATGCATTGAAATAAGATGTACAGTCATGTAGTATTTGGCACAATACAAAACCAGATTTTGCATTGAGCATGTCATTTCATTGACTGAAGTTTATGACACTACAATACACAACTGTTACTCACCCTGAAGCACCACTTGTCCTTAACCTGCCTGCACAGGTTCAAGTCCACCTCAGTCACCAGCAGACCATCATCAACTCGTGACAGACCCTGTATACATACATACATACAAAATCATTTACAACAAAGTCAGCAGTGATTCATACGTAACAAAATACAGCACGGTGTATTCCTTATCACCCGAGGTACCAGACTGACTCGTGGGAGGGCTGGGACCGAGGGTGATGCGGAATACACCGTGTTGTATTTTATCTATGTCGTACCCACCTGAGGAAACCCATGTTTTGATGCGAAATGCACCAGAAGTTGAACAAATTTGGTGCCCTTGAACAAAAAGTGTTGCAACAGCAATGTTCCAACGTCCAAATCAGGTATTCGAATTGCCAACCGTGCCACACTCGGCCTGCTCGAAATGGTTCGATTTACTCAAACAAAGCCTGTGTGATACGCCTTTTGAACCTGTGCGATACGGAAGTTATGGCCAAGTCTGGAACACCCGTATCGAACGTTTTCGCGTCACAGGTATGACATAACAAAATACAGCATACAGACATATACAGTCAAACCTGTATTAGGGGCCACCTCTACAGAGGGGCCACCTGTCCATAGTGGCCACTTTTTGTCGGTCCCTTGGGTATTTTATCTACAAGTTACCACCTCTATACAGAGGCCACCTGTCTATAGTGGCCAAATTTGTCCGGTCCCTTGAGTGGCCGCTATAGACAGGTTTGACTGTAGTAGAGAGACTGGCTTAATTCAACACACATTACTGAGATGGTATAAAAATCAGTTTTTGACAACAAGAAAGTATTTCTGCAAACAAACATCAAATAGCAATCACTCAAGCAACTGGATATGATTTTGGAAACGGTCAGACATTTCAGATAACATCCATTGACAAAAGATAACAGAAGTTATCTGAAATGTCTGACCCTTTCCAATTTACATCAATGTATACCTATATATAAACAGATTAACAAAAATCTATGCTTGTATTGCTATAATAGAAATAGTAACGAGTACAAAATTGACTTTGTACTAAATGTATCGCAATTGATAGTAGCTACCCAAGTTTCTATTATTTTGTATTCTTCTCAGGTAAGGCTAAATGAAAGGCTTATAATATATATACACTAAGATTTGTTACAAAACTCACAGGAGTGCGGCTTCCATCGGGGGCAGCTAAATAGCTGGAACCTGGAGTAGAAATTAAAGCAGGTCATGATAATTTTGTGTACATATGGCAGGGGAAAAGCTCACTAAATTAAATAAAAGGCAAAATCAAATACATGCAATAAAAACACTACATACCATAGAAGTGGCCAAAGTCATGGTGAGCTATGGTGAAAAAGAAAGTACGTAAACCATGTACTTACATATAAATAAAGAAGCAAAAGCAGTGAACAACACAATGTAAATTGAGCTTTAAATTGTAGATGATACGATATAGACTGGGTATGAGAAATGAAATGATCTCAATGCTGTAAAATCTTGTGTGCCATATATATATATTTCAATAGGTATCTGAAATTCTAGTTCTATGTTAATGAGCAAATTGTAAATATTCTTATGTTAGCTATACAATAATTTGTTGTTTGTTCTAACACAAAGGTGTTTTCCTTTTGTGTTAATATAAATGGTATTCTCTGACTACAGAAAAAAGTGTGGCTTACCCTTCTTCCCATCTCCTGATGTGAACTCGCTCTCAAAACTCTCCTAAAGAAACCAAAAATGTTTTGTGATAAACCATTGTGTGTTTTTGTAATGAACAATATGATTATGACATTTATCTATAACCATACAATTCTATAATGAAAACACACCACTTAAATAAGAAAAAAACATTCTAACATATAGATCTTGTGCGATCTGTAAACGTTCTGGAAAAATAATGAAGCTTACATTCAACATCTGCGAAAGTCGACTGCAACAATAGGAATCATATATAGGGATGGAAAATGCCACAAACTATTCAGGGAAAATTCATTTTACATTGTACATACCGTGCCCACCCTGTTGATAGCTACAGAAAAGTAGCTGTTTGCAATGGCAGCATTGCGGGCTTCTATCGGCCACATTGGTTCACTGGAGAGGGAAGACATGTACAGTATTTACACTGTAACTTCAGAAGGTTCATTTGTGTTTGGCAGGATTTACTTTGAATCAGAAATTGATTTTAATTCCCAAGGATGCAATAGAACAAAAGGTACACAAATTATGGTGTCCCCCATTTCTATTCTGGGAAGGATTGAAAGGACCTGAAATATACTGCTTTTATTTCTCTCCTTGGTTCTGTGTCCAAGATGTTCTTTCTGCATGAATTAATGTCATAGAAGCTGTGGATTGCATAAATTACCAAGTTGAAAGTGAATCTAAAGGTGGGTTCACAAATGCGTATATTTTCAAGTGTGTATGAAGTCCATATGACATTCTGGCAATATGCAGCCGTACGCCCAATGTTTGGAATCTTTCAGAATAAAGTAAATTATACGTCATCCCCATCTTGTGTATGAATTATGACTTCAGCATATCTATTCTATCTGAGGTTCATATATACAGTGCGTAACACTATTTTTCTTGCTGCAAACAGGAGCATATGTATGGTACCCACTGTGCGTACGTCTGCGTATGAAAGGAATTAGCAAAAATGTCATCAGAACTCATGCAGACTAAAATACACATGTATACACAAATGTGAACCCCCCTTAACCCTGCATGATGTACCTGAGTGCACCAACAGTAGCAGAAGGGTTAAACACTATCTCTGCACCATTGATCCCATACATCATCCAGTTCAGTGGGTGGTGACGGCCAAAACAGATGTTGATCGCTATTTTGCCTGCAAGAAAAGAGTGACGTAACAACAACATGTATGTTGTTAAAGTAAACAGTGTCATGTATAAAAGTACAAAAAAGTCAAGATGATAGTCCAAAAAGCCAACACAGCAATGATATTATGAAAGCATATCTTTTCACTACATGGGATTTACTTACCAAACTGAGTTTGGAACACCCTGTGTCCAGTATTCCCCTCCATGTAGTATGTAGACTGGTAAAAAAAACACAACTAAATTAAGTGCCACAAGTCGTAGTGTGAATTTTGAAATGTTTGTGGTCACCAGGTTTTATTGTTGTGCTTTCTGTGAATATGCTTTCTAATACATTATACTGTACCTGAGAATTCTTCTGAAAATAAAAACACAGCAAAAACCTCCTTACCTGTTCTGCTGTAATTATGCAGTTCCCACAAAAATAAAAATAAAAATATGGCATTACATGAATAAAATGACCTGAAATGGCTAGCGTTATTCCTTTTTGAAATAAAAGGATACAAAGAGTAGCCTTATCATATTAGTGTATCAGTGAAAACAATTTTGATAAAGTGAACACTAATGACCAGATTACCATAACTGTAACTTCCTTGTTCACAAACACCATAAATTACTGAACAATGATGTAAGTTCCAAAATTCCACTTTAATTACAAATAATAAGTCATCAGTCAAAATAACTAAATCAAACACAGATACAAACTGGTGGTGCTCACCTCGTTGAAGTCACCAACCCTTGGAATGTGGTTCTTGCGACTCTTTCCCATAACAGTTCCAGTGTTGGAGATCACAACTGGGGAAGGTCAATGTCAAAATACTAACTGTTAGACTGTTTCAGAATAGTCAGTTGCATCGACTAAGTACTAGGTGGATGATTACAGTTATGGGGAAAAATTTGTTGGAAGTATTATGTAAAAGTCGCAAGTGACACCATTATGTATTCCTCTATGTTTAACATTTACCTCGAAAGCTCACTTCCCTCATGCTTGAAGTTAAATAAGTTAAGTTAAAGTTACCGATGCATCTGTAACAAATGCCTATCGACATTTCTGTAGCCCTGGGCCAAACATTTGTGAAAGCCACTACAGCAGGGGGCTAGTCTGCTGGTAGTGATGTGTGCCTAACTTTCCTACTCTACCTCATTAGTGCTGACTGTTACTGTAAGCAGAGAAAGCAGCATGTACCATTTTCAAACTAAGTCTTTGGACGACTTGGCCGGGGATCAAACACATGTAAGGCAAACACAACACCACTCTGCCATTCCACCGACTTAACAACGAAAGTGCCATAGGTCATCTGTTACTCATATCTACACCAACACTCACACAAAGGAACATCTGACCTTACCAGCAGTATTAGCGATAATATCACCATGTGCTGCATCCCTCTCCAAGATGGGGGAGATGATCACCATGTTGTACTTCTTGGCAAGCTGAAAGATGGGCATAAGAGAAGTTTTACATTACTTTTGCATAATGTTGTGCCAAACACATTTATTAACCTCCAAGTATAAAATTGTGAAAGTCTACTACTACTAGCATCTAATGGGGAAACACACTGTGGAAAAGCTTTCATTGTCTTTTACAGTGTAAACTTTCATTTTCTTTTGTGCTTTTGTAATGCCATGTATGTGTAAGGACATATTTGTTCCTTCTTTATAAGGAACAAAAGTTTATGAAGTTATTAGTTACTTTAACCGATTGGTGCCTTTGCTATGTTTTGTCTGACCATTACCTCTTCCCTCATGACCTCAGTGAAAAATGGTCAGCAGGCTGATTTGACAGTATGAATATACAACGGATTAAACAGACAATTAAAGAAACCTGTCTCTTAAATTTGTAATATCTATGTCTTAAACCCTACATAAGTATTTCCGCATCACCTCCTGACAGAACGTGATGGTAGGCCCGTCCTCCGCTGACTCAGAAAACTCGCACCAGGGCTGCTTCTCACGGGTGCAGAATGCAAACGGCATCGCTGTGAAAAGAGGAGAGTTTTGGTTGGATAAGAGACATATTACTAGACACTTGAAATCACTAATAGGAAATTGACTGTCCAAGAATTAAGGCGATTGTATGGTACATATATTTAATCACATAATGTACATTTGTGAAATCCAGCTGCACAGCAACCATTCATAGCTGACTTTAACTCCTAGTGCAAAATACGTTTTGTACAAGTTTCTCTTCATTTATCAAATGAAAATGAAAAACACATACAAGAAGCAAAAGCAGTTGCTTTTTTTAGAATCACCTGTTTGAAGATCAGTAAAAAATTGTTGGAAGGACAATAATTAAGAACACTAGCTGCTGTTAGTATTTTACAATATGTGATTGGTTAATTACAAACATTAAGTAACCTTACTCCAGGTCTCTTGGAAGCAGATGATGTTTACCCCACACATGGCTGCAACCTCCACAATCTCTGCAATACGAGCGTGCAGTGCTGCCACCTAGCAGGTTGGACACCAACAACAAGCTCAAGATCATGCAAATCAAATCCAAAGTACTATCATTGAAACATGCATGGCAGACACAAAGAAATGGATTTAATAGTTAAAGCATGATAGCAAAGCTTTAAGCAGCATTGCTACAGAAATGTCTTCTCAAAGCAGAGGTTAAGGTCAGTGTGCAGCCAACCTCAAGTTGTGGAGAAGTGCAACATCCATATGTACGCCGACGACACTATTCTGTACTATTCGGCAAGCCTGCTGAGCGAGTGTGAAGAAGCTGTATCCGCAGACATGGAAAGAGCTGCTAACTGGTTTAAAGAAAACAGGCTATCACTTCATCCCGACAAAACTAAATCTATGGTATTTGGTTTGTCTCAAAAACTACGTCACACGGGGAAGACTGTTTCTGTAACAGATGGAGTTAACACATTCGAGCAGGTGAACACCTTCACGTACCTTGGAGTTACTATGGACTCAACTCTACAATGGTCAGATCACATTGAGAAAACTACCAAGAAGCTTCTGTCGGGTCTCGGTGCCTTATGTCGTGCCAAACCCGTTGTGACTAAGGAGATACTGCAGGTCATGTGCAGAACGCTGCTATACTCACATGTGGACTACTGTTCGACGGCATGGATGCCATCACTTTTAAATTCCAACAAGTCAAAAATGATGCAGTTGAGCAGGTTGTTAAACCGGGCTGCCAGAATCATTACATGCAGTAGACGCAAGGACTGTATACCCACCGAAACCCTGTTGGCAGAGGCTGGGATGGAGTCATTTTCCGAACGAGCGAAAGGAAACATACCGGTTAACGTGTACAAGGCAGTTCACAACAAGGCGCCGTCCTACTTGCAGAACATGTTTAAATGGATGTCTCCACCTGTGCTACACAGACGAACACGGTATGCTACAAAGCAGCTGTCGGAATGGGACCCCCACATGTTGAACGTACCAAAGGCTCACGTCCAGTCCTTCAGAGGTTGTCTGCAGTTCCAGGGCCCTACGTTGTGGAACGAACTTTCTGCCGTTCAGAGACAACAGACAACGCAAGCAACTTTTAAAAACGGACTGATGCAGTAATACTGTTGGCAGAACTTTCACTGTTATCGTATTCCTATAGTTAAGTTATATGACTGTGTAGTTATAAGTCGTGTATGGTGTCTGTTTTTATATGTGTCCAGAGAGTCCTGAAAAACAGGCTGAAGCCTGAGCGATGTACTCTGGTAAAACAAATAAAAATGAAAAAATGAAAATAAATTTGTATCAGGGAGGCAGCTGATTAAAGTTAGCTTAGCAATACAGTGATATTTGTAGAGTAGAGTGGAGTTCTTCAGATAGGCAGGTGTCTCGCTCCAGTTGAAACCGCTCCTCTTGAACTCCTTGTCATCTCTTCAGTTAGCATGCAGTCATATTGGGTTTATGTGGTTTGTCCAGACCTAGATGTTATACATGACAGGATGGGTGGCACTGACAACAACACAATTGAACAGAAGTTCACACACCTGCTCTGCTATGGGCGCACTTGTGGGTAGAACGATCTTGTTCTGCACGGCTCCGACGCGGACCACGCGGGCAGGCCTCAGCTGTTCCGGTACAGCCTGCATGCCGTAGCCAGCCAGCTCAAACTTACGCTCATTAGCCAACTTCACTGCCTCTGCTGGGAGGGTCAACTTACTACAAGTACAAAAGTTTGGGAATACAATGAATCATTGTCTCCAAAGGTGGAAGGACAATGATGTACATGTAGTCTACATCTTTATTTATATAGTGACATTCATAACTATGATAGCCTTTTAGCTTAAAAAATTGGGTGCACCAAAATTGTTTTGGGTGCACCACATAAAATAAAGTAGAATGTAAAGTAAAAAAAAAACTAATTGCAAAACTTAATTACAAGCTATTAAATTCTTAAGTACCATGACAGACATTTTTATCTTCTTTTCTAACATTTAGATGTCAAGAATATGATGTAGTCTAGTACTTTGATATCTTTACATACATAAACCTAAGAAAAATATTTGGGTGCACCTGTGCACCCACAGAAAAAAATTGGGTGCACAGCTCCAATTTTGGGTGCACCTGCACCCAGTATTTCGAGCCCTGCTATTTATCTTGCTTTGCAAACTGTTGAATTGGTCTATAATTTCCTGTTCCCCGGCTGTCTAGACTATGGCCTCCAACTGAATCAAGATCCACCACTGAGGCATTGCCAAAAATAGTATTATGGAATATATATATATGAATGAATTTTATTGCTCAACAATCGTACAGGGTACAATGTATGGCAATTAATAACAACTAATAGCTATATATACAGACAATAGTACTAAGAGGCTACATACAAAGCAACAACAAAACATAATCGATAACAGTACAGTTATGTATGATTGATCTGGTCTCGCATTTGGAATACATTATAAAGAAACTGGCCTACGTAGACGGATATATGAGTTGAACATGAGAACAATATCCTTTGCCAGAATGGCTAAGGTTAAGTTTTAGGCTTGTACGTCTGTCTGCCTGTCTGTGTGTGAACAGCATAACTCAAGAAGCCTTGGATGGATCCTGATGATATTTGGTAGGTTGGTAGGGGTTGGGAAAACGAAGGTCAAGTTTGATAATGGACCCCCTAGCGGCTTCCTAAGGTACTGCAGCGAAACCTCAAGTTTTGATATCTCGTGTTCTGGACATGCTGTGGTCATGAGTTTTGAGGGTAGATAGCCCTTGGGGCAGAGAGTGGGTTCTGTGATTTTGGCCCCCTAGTGGCTTTTTTGGAAATGCAGGTGCCGGTTTCCTTTCAAACTTTGGACGAGAATAACTCTGTTGTTGACGTATCATCATGATTTTTGGTATGTAGATAGAATGAGTGATGACTAACATAATAGAATGCTAATTATGCAAATCAATAGCTAATTTGCATAATTAATGAGGAAAGTTTATAAAACCACTGCATTCTATGATAGGACTTTTAATTTAATAGTGAAATTGTTACACTTACATTTTACTTAGAATTCAGATTACCGATTACCGCTGAATTCAGACAGCATATCAACAATTGATGAATTTCAAAGAGATTGGCATTCACAATAATTTAGTCTGCTAGGAAAAAAAGTCATTGCAAAAAGCAGATTTCGAATATATCTTCTTTTTTACTTAGAGTCAGTACTTATGATGTAACAGTTGAATACTATTACAGGACTCTGCAGGTAATGCAGCTATCTACATGAGAGTTTGAAAATTTGCTAGCAGTGAACTAAGTTTGCCTTGACCTATTTGTGCATTTTCTGCAAAAACTTTGAAAAGGGGTGGAATTGTGGTTCAAAACCGTCATTTTTTTCAGACGGGGTGATATATGTTTATACTCCTTTCTTACAATGCCACATGTACATCTCTGACATTGTCTGAGCATGCACGTACTACTTTACTCATTTAGAATACTGACCTGAAACTTGAGCCGTACAAAACTCTCTGAACTTCTCCGAGTTTCTCCGGCGGGATATGCTCCCGTAACACGTCGTCCACGTTCTTCAGCTCGTCACCCATGGTGCAAACGCCCAAGAGAGCTCTACTTTACTTCTAAGTCAGAAGAGAGGCGTTAGAGTCCTTCAGTAGGAGCCCAATTTCAGAAATGCAGACGAAGCAACTTCTCAAAGAAACTTACGAAGACTGCCGGTGACCTATGACCCTCAGTGGGCGGTGTCGCTGCTATGTGGGGTCAGAGGTTGCCACTAAAAAATTCAACGAATGACATGCTCTTGACATTGTTGTTATCAGCAGTGTTTGAAACTTCAGAGTCCTCGCAAATATCCAGGGAAGGGAAAAATATATACCTTCGAATCGTGTGATTTGAATAGCCTGCTGTTTTACAATACCCTGAAACATAGTCTACAAATCATAAACTATTTTTTTCTACAGACAAATCTGCAAGAGTACGATTATCTGATTGGTTAAAATACTTATTGTTTCCACATGAGAGCCAATCAACGGACGTGTTACATCCGTTACCGAATACGTGTCCAAAACAGATCAACTTCCGGGTTTTCGACGTACGTGTAAAATTCAGATCAATCAAATCTGAATTTTTCGGTTCTGTAGTCACAAAACCGACAGAAGACTGCATAATTTCAGGACGAGTGGACAGAACTAACAGCCGCAAAGATGGAGGGACGATACAACATGAAAAGTCCAGGTAACCGGCGATTTAGATATTAAATGGGGAGGGGATCAGAATTTCCAACATATTAAATTATCAACGTTTTAAAGTTTCCAGCACAAACTTTTAGCATCAGTGTCAGTCGGGGTACAATCAGTCATTTGCTTGAATTTCATTAGAAAAACGATATCAAAGTCTTACAAGATCAGCATAATGTATTAAGTTTAAAAGATTTAACGGGTCCCGGGGGGGCCGTTATATCAGTTAATTTTTTCAGCACAGTATGGCTTACAAGTGTCTCTTTCTCTCTATATATATACAGTATCTATATCTGTCCATATGTTGGCATTAAGACATAGGCATCAGATTATTAACTTAAAATATTCTAAATATACATTCCAGCATATTGCACGCTAAAAATTGAAACAGGGTATTCTACCTCGTGAATACAAATACAATGTAATTCTATACAATGTTTATTTTCCCCACAGCTGTGAAGCGGCTGATGAGGGAGGCAAAAGAAATGCACGAGCCGACAGAACAGTATTACGCCCAACCACTGGAGGTGAGAATGATGAAAAGCTGCAATGATGACATTTTATTGGTTGAATAGTGATTGCTAAGGTTGCTGAATTTATTCACTATTAACAAATGAATAAGTATGTTGTGTGATATACATGATTTTTGGTCATTTTTTGCAGGACAACTTGTTTGAGTGGCACTTCACTGTGCGTGGTCCCCCTGACTCAGACTTCCAGGGAGGGATGTACCACGGGCGCATCACGCTGCCTCCTGAGTACCCCATGAAGCCTCCCAGCATCATGCTGCTCACTGTAAGGGGTCAGCCTTTTTACCGGAAAACAGAGGGAAACACAGTTAAACACCGGAAAACACATGAAGGAGTGTATAATCAAGGAGCTTTTTGATAAAAGCTCCTTGGTATAATCTACTGAAATACAGTATGTTTTGATGAGTAAACATGACAGGTCGCTATGTTTTGCCACAGAATAATCTACAAATGGCCCTGGAATGAAAAAAATCGTCAGAAAATGCATGAGACGACGGGCCGGACCGCCGCCACCCGGCGGCCATGTTTGTAACATTCATTGCAGAATACATGTTTGTTTAGCGGGATCTGATACTTTCACAACAAGACAGCTGATACCTACCGAACTTCAGTGCAAAAATCTGTTATATATTGGCATAAATATAATATATATATGAATCTACTCGGATTGTGATAAGAATCTGTTTTCTGTATTTCTTAATAAACCTTGCTTCTTCTAGCCGTCAGCGTTACATAATTTTGCACAATCAGCACGTCTAGTCCACTGGGTGGCGACGGCGGTCCGGCCCGTAGTCTCAAGCATTTTCTGACGATTTCTTCATTCCAGGGCCATATCTAAGATTATTCTGTGGCAAAACATAGCGACCTGTCATGTTTACTCATCAAAACATACTGTATTTCAATAGATTATACACTCCTTCATGTGTTTTCCGGTGTTTAACTGTGTTTTCCTCTGTTTTCCGGTAAAAAGGCTGACCGCACTGTAAGTGCCTCAAGTACCACTGATAGCATACTTAGAGAAATGTGACAAGATTTTAGTTTGGTGTATATTTTGTGTATATGTAGTACGTACATTTGTGCTTATGAAGTCAGATTGTGTAGCCTGAGTATCATCCTCCGTAGTAACCGCTGGCTCACGACTTTTGCTTGCTCAGGCTACAGATTGTGAGTACCACGGTGCACTTTAGTTGAACTAATGCTGGACCAGAAAATCACACTACAGTAAGAGACTTGAGACTTTATCTGAAAATCCATTAGTGACGTGCCCTAGGGCACACCACTTATCTTCCCGGACTTCGTACAGACAACGTACTAGTACATACAGTGGTCAATATTTACATACATGTCAATTAAAAACAGTCATCAGTCAGCCATCAATTTATACACAGTGCATAAAAAGGGAGCGGATCTTATACATGTACATCTAAAAAGAGACTTTCGTGGATTTGGCGGACCAGTTTTGGATCTGGATCAAAATAAGCACCTACATCTTCCAGTACAAACACAAGAGCAAAGCAGATGCACTTGTAGTTGTATGAAAGTCTTCCTGGTCTTTCTGTTTTTGAATTGTTTTAGTAGTCAGTCTCTCTCTGGACTTGAACCTTGAACCTGAATGAGCCAGACTGGTACCCACCCTATACTAGTGAAGTCTAAGGAATTGGTTTTTAATTTTAACATACGTGTACGTGTACACGTATGTATTTTTTTTACACATGTGTATTCATCATATTTGTGATTAGACATAGTGCATATACATGTGGCTAAGGTGAACTACCTGAACTGTACAAGAATGCCATCTAACAGTTATCACAAGAACTGCATGTAAGCAATACATTTCATGTTACTTCTGTTACATGTTTCTTTGTACAGCCCAATGGAAGGTTTGAAACTGGGAAGAAGATTTGTTTGAGCATCTCTGGACATCACCCCGAGACATGGCAGCCTTCTTGGAGCAGTAAGCAGATCTTATAAAATATCTTATAAATTTTGTATAAAATCTATGTTCAAAATGACATTCATCAACCTAAAAAAAGTTTTGAAACTTGATTTTAGTCAATCATATCTGTATTGTTACATATCTCTATTTATTACCCTTTATAACAGTACCCTATTTGTTATGATTGTACATTGACCGCCAAGACTACTTCTGTTAGTGGGCAGCAAAAAATAGCCAAAGTTTCCCTTAATCATATTTTTTTCTGTTGGTTTTTCTGTTGTGAAATAAGCATTTGTCTGATTGACAAAATTTCCTTTTTTTGTTGTACAGTTCGTACGGTCCTGTTAGCCATCATAGGCTTCATGCCGACCAAGGGTGCTGGTGCGATCGGATCCCTGGACTACACGCCAGAAGAGCGCAAGATACTGTCTCGAAAGTGAGAAGATCGATCAGCATTTTTTCTAGATAATTTGAATATGAGGGTGATGTCTCTGAGTCTTTTGGTCTTATGAAGTATTCACTCCCTCCTTTAAAGTGCCAAGGTGACGTGGGATTCGAATTATTTTTAGCAGCTCGGCTGAAGTCCGTTGGTCACTGGAAGCTCCACTTGAATTCAGTGTGTCCTCGCCGTAATTTCTAAGCCTTTTATTAAATTTTTTATTCATCTATCTCAAGAATCCTGGTAATGTTATCATTTTTATCGTGACCATCCACTCCACTCATGCCCTACATATTTCCCACAACTCAGGAACTAAAGTTGATCCAAATATTGGCTTGTTACTGGCTTTAGTCAATTCTCACATTATCCATCAATGTCCAAGAGATGCTACTATCAGATTTTCAGCAGAAAATACAGTCAACGCTCTGGCTATTTTGAAATTTGTCGACCTGTAGCCAATTTTCAAATTCGTTGGCTTGATTAGTGATGCAGGCTGAAGGCTGAAGCTATTGTCACAAGTCCACAGATGGCCACAATTTTTGAATATGACTAATTGTCTCAGTCAGACAAGTCACAGATGAGGACTGTCACCAGCAATGAAGTAAATATGGTCATGATCAGAAGTAAGTCATTTTCTAGCTTTGACAAAATCTGCCCCAATGGGTAGGATGAACATGCTAAAAATATAAGGATGTAGTGCCTTGGTGAAAAGAAAAATATTGATATAAACATTTGTTGCTGTAAATTTATACAGTATATGCCAGCAAAGATTGCATTGTGACCAGGGTCCCTTCATTCTAATAGTTGCTTGAGGATGCATGTTAGTCATATTAGTTTGAAGTTATGTCTAATTGGTTTCCCTGGATATATCAGGGGTATAAATTTTCCTAAAGCTTGAGGGCATGCTTTTATCATAATACAAGCACTGTTACATCAAGGGTATCTCTGGTTACCTATTAAAGGTTAATATGTATTCATAATGGACCCTCACTAGTTGTGATGTCGTGATACTCAAATGAACATGTTGCTTCTGCCCTAAATACTCATGTAGACACATGTAGATGTAGATGGAGCATACTGTAAATTGTAACCTTTTTTCAGTGTTTTTAAGTTTGCAGCATCTCAAGATAAGCTGAAAATACTGTAAACATAGATTTTGTTTTCGATTTCTATGTTACGAAGTGCAAACTCAAAAGACTGAAATGTTAGCGCTGTGTCCATGATTGTACTTTCTCCCTTGCTGCAGGTCCCAGGAGTGGAAGTGTGATACTTGTGGAACCACCAACAAAACCATGCTGAAGCCTCCCTCCAATCACCCCACAGACGCAGACAGGGAAGCCCAGGAACTGGCCTCACAGATTAGCTTCAAGGTTATTGCCACTAATATTATCATATTAAATTATATGGTGTCAGTTTTCTGAATGCAACATGGTGGGTGTTTAAGGTCTCATTGATGAGTTTCCTCTTTCCATAGACTTCTATGTTATAATTCGTGGTTTAAATGGGCAAGTTCATAATGAAGCTACGTGAAATTTAAGCAGATTTTTCATTCTATGTCGAGCACATTTACCCTATATCGTGGGAAAAAATTGCCAACTTCAACTATACGTAGGAACTTTTTTTATAGCAATTACAAACTACGATTAGTCAATCCCCACAAAAGGCACCTTTTCGCTGCTAGTGTACAGCCGCACCACTCAGAACCCTGGACTGTGTACCTCCGATCTAGCGCGCGGCTGCCAAACTTTACCTGCTTATTTCTTCAGTTAGAAACAAAATTTCACCAATCTAACTTTTGATATCAGTTCCGCTGGCTAAAAGGGAATTTCTCACCGCTAAAAACACGCGTCCATCCAGCCGTTTAGTTTTGGGCTCGGATCTATTTTAGGGTACCCACTCGCGGAGTAATACATCAATGAGACCTTAAGCTTGGCAGTCTTCAAACGTAAGCTGTTATTTTATTCCAGAATGCACAATAGAAAAATTCTAGCAAGATTGATAAGTGGTTGTAACTACCATTATTCAGTTCTGAATCGTATGTATTTCATCCACAGGGGGAAGCTGAAAAAGGAAAAGACCAGTCTGGTGCGGGAAACACAAGCACAGCCCAGACCCCGCCCACAGACGGTGACCCCGCGACCCAAGGGTCAGCAACCCCATCCCAGGGTGCACCAGGGACACAGGTGCCACCTGGCAACCCTGTTCCCCCCATGTTTCCCTACATGGTCCCCCCTCCATATGCCATGTATGCAGCTGGCTACCCCAATGCCATGCAGCAAATGGGTGGTGCTGCAGCGCCTCCACAGGCTACAGATGGAACTGCAGCTCCGCAGCCCACCACTGCAAGCTCTTCCAACACTAACCTATCCAGTCAGCAGGGCGCTACAACTCAACCAGCACAAGCTAGGACCAGTGTCAGACAACGAGCCGTGCACGCTACAAATAATCCCGCCTCGGGGGCTGCCCGGCAGTTGCCAAGGCAACAGCAAGTCAGCGCCGGTTCCTGTTCGCTCCTCTTAATGGTTGTCTTAACGTTGTCCATAGCGTTCCTCATACTGCGAAGGGTTTATCTCACAAACATGTGGAGATGGGACTATGAGATTTGACACTAGATGTTTATTTCTGACTGGTTTAGAAGCTATGGTTAAGAGTAAGTATCATCTTGTATTTTAACAAGGAAGATACATTCTTGCAATGTACAAGGACTTACAAGCCATTAAGGGAAAGATGTAGACAACTAGAATTATCTGATATACATGTGTTAGGTGGGGTAATATCAATATAGAAGTGAAAACTGTGTACAGAAAGATAAGGACTTCTCATTAACAAAGTTTCTGTTAATTGAACTTGTAAAGATAGTCTGACAACACTTTTTTCCTGATGTCAACATGCAATATTGACTCATTCCAAGTATTTTGTTTTTCCCATTTTAAAGTTTTATTTTAACATACAGAAACAATATTAGGTCACACAGTGAAAATTGTAAGAATTCGAGTTGTACAGAAATAAAGAAGTTTTGTTGGGGGTCGGGGGAGAATTGAGATATTTCGTTTAACTCAGAGTACACTACATGTGTAGTAAAATGCCTGCCCCACTTATTTTCTGCAACACAATTTTGCTAAATGCAGTTGGTGGTATGAAATTTGATAGACCTCTAGCCATTTAGAAGTTTTTGTGGACATAGACCCCAAAGTTGGGGGAACGGTTTCCACAAAATTGAATACTCAAACACCACTGTGGGACAGTCTCTTTGGAACCTTTCACAAAACAGGAAAATTGAAAAGTTGGGAGGGCAACCAAAACATAACAACGAGGGCTGCTAGGAAAGCAATTTAATAAGGCTAGGGTATTTGCAATTCTACCTTAGAAATGTAATGCCATAAAGGAATAGAGAATAGCTAATATTCTTATCATTGCTATATTGAAACATGTACATGTGGCCTGGGTAACGTTACCATCCGGACAATAGTTCACTCTGACATTTCTGATACACTATATACAGTTGCTTCTCGCTCCAACTTTTGTTACACACTATGTACAGTTGCTTCTCTGATATTATTATTATTTGGGTAGCAGCGAACTATTACCGGGATCGTACCCATGCAAAAAAGTATGTGGAAACATTGAACAAGTTGTAAAAAGATAACTTACTGCATTTATTGTACATCGCACTGTAAGTTGTGTAACGCAATAAAAGTAAAGTTACACCACATCATTTTAACGTGACTTCTAGGATTAAAAATCACAACAGAACACAGTGTGGGTTGTTTTTTTTAGCTGTAGAGCAACATTTTGGTTGTTATGTGTACCAGTAGTTTATTCTTTGCCTCAGTCCAACCAGTTAGAATTATTAGCTATTGATTGGATGGAAAGTTACAACAGGTTAGTTCATTGTTGGAAATATGAGGGTCTTAGTGCATCAATACAGCCGTAGCGTAGCTTATAGGGACCCGCGAACGTCGACTGAACTAAAAATCATCCGAAGCCCGAGTATTCGCCAGAACTTCGGTCGTTCTTCGGCCGAAAATGCCCAACACGTCGGCCGAGCTAAATTCTTGATTTGTAAAGGGGCTTGATATTTGACAAAGGCTACGGGGAAACCGGCTCTGCATTTTCTTTGATAGTTCCAAAATCTGTTAATCCGAAAACCAAGAAATAGAATCGGTGTGGCCCTATGACGTTATTGTCCTTTATATCAATTCCATTTCCTACAATAGCCGCTTGTATCTAGCCATGCCATAATAAGATACAGGGCACCGGTAGGGTGGCTCCCGTTACATAAAGAAACATCCTGGGCTGATTAGCGTATATCAATCATAATCATATTTCACAGATGTAATTGGGACAAAGCGACGACATCAGTGATCGGCTACGTACAGTGCTATAATAGGTAATGCCAACTCTTCAAATCAACATCCTGCAGATTACCCCAAGACTGCCACCTAAAAATGGTAAATTTTATAGATCAGTATTCCCCTAGGCCCACATAGTTCATATATCCATGCCAGATTTTTTATGTGTCGTTTCTACTGTACCCGGTGGAATTATGATAGCTAACACTTGTAGTCAATTACTTTATTCATAATCATACTAGCATTGTGTGCTTGTAGCTAGTATGCTATATGTAACGAGCTCGAGCCTTACATGCTCGTATATCATGTTGATAAGAAAGACTATAATTGGCCATGTCGGACAAACAAGAAGTATCGTTTCACAAAAAAGTTAGATGGATGTTTGTTACTTCATTACAGTTTTGAGCCTGTCATTAATTCATTATACGAAGCGCCAACTCAAGCGTCGGCTACCTTTTTAAGCCTTATCGAGACCCTCTCAAGAATGTGCTAAACACCTCGAATGGCCGTATCTCTGGCCATGGGGTTTCTGATCTTGTCCCATCCTCATCTTGACGGTAGGGAATTATGATCACCTTCAGCTATAGTCAAGTAGATCTCTTTCGATGATTCACCATTTGGATTTTATGCAGTGGTCTTAGGGCACCCTGTGGAAATTTGACACTTGACGTGACTAGTTAAAACAATATGATGCACCTGTAAGCTAGACGTGTTGTACGTATACTTGACGGGTCAGGCTCTAAGCTAAAAAAAAACATTTACGGCTCTTGTTGGCATGCGCATGCATGATGGCACATCGACACAACAAATCCGGCAAACGTTTCACAGTTTAGTCGTGTCAACGCCAATAGACATTGGATGCTCTACCAAACAGATTCATAATTTGTAGCGAAATGGACCATTGTTTTAAGTATCGCGCATTTACAGATACTTAGGTCTAGGCTCAGGTTCGGACCTGTACCTGATCCTCTGGACCTCGGGACCGTACTTGGACCTAATTTTTTTTTGTACCGGTACCCAGCCGTTGTTAAACATAATTTGATGGCGGCACTTTATCGGGTAACAAGTGAAATAGTTCTGTTCATCTTCACGTAACGTACAGCTAGGTTATTTCAGGACATTTCGCTATCTGAACAGAGTAACTGCAACTTTGAGGTCGTCACAACTGCCCACACGCCTTGTTCCTAACATGATTGGTCCACCAAGGACGTCATTCATTCATTCATGCTCTAAAGACTGACGTCAATGATTTCCAAAAGCAATATAAGGACACTTTTAAGTTTGCGAACGGGCTGTCCAAGTAGATTTATTGTAGTGGTAGAAACACCTGACGGGTATAAGTTCTGATGATTTGTAGACTTTTGAACCACAATGATCATTTCAGACATGCTTTAAGCGTATGAAGGGGTAGACCGGTGCTCGTTGAATGTCCCCTCGAGTAAAATCACTTGGCTTAGAAGCCACAATGGTCACTAACTTACTAGCGTATGGGTCTGGACAGTAAGGTTTTCTCTATAAAGTGACATTAATGGCGTCCAGCTTGGGGCAACACGGGACTGGTCCACCGTTAGTGGTGATTTCAACTTCCGAACACTTTCCCATATGCTGAGAGCGAAGCATAATAGTTTGCAACGTCTAAAGGCTTTGGTGTGTCATGACCCGAACTGGAAATTAAACCTTTGGTATACCACATATAATACGAGCATTCATCTTACTAGGCCATTGCAGAGCCTTTTGGAAACGTTTCAAGTTCATGTTCGTTTATCTGAAATCTCGTCAAGTGGATCGAGGCTAGAAGTAAAAAGAAATGGTCAAACTTTACTCTCATAAGGATCATAATTTTATTCTATTTCATTTTGTTTCTTTATGCTGTTTACAAGCATAACTGATATTTTCTGGAATATTTCCCGATAACTGATGTTTTCTGGAATATTTCCCGATGACATTACTACACATATTAATTAAATAATAAATAATAATGTGCCCTAAATATTGTTCAAAGGAGGAGAAAAACATATTTACGACTATCTTTATTCTTGCCTTGGCAGCTATTTAAATACGTTTCGAGTGATTTTTCATAAACAACTTAGCACAGAATACACCATATAGATTTACATCAGAATACTACAACATCGCTTTGGCTGAGGTTTGAAGGTTAAATCGTCATTCATGCGATCTCTTAGATGCCATTCCTGTCGTGTTAAACAATGTCCATTCAAATGCCATCAAATTATTTATACTTCCTCTTTTCCTTATTTATTCTGATTAACGCGATAACCCGTGCGTACAATAAGGCCATGCTGATTTAAAAATATGGATGACATCCTCTGGGCATGGGAACCCCAAAACTGATGCAAGCGTACAAATAGTTTGACAAAAATACTTACATTCATTATGAAATGTAATTGGTCAAGAAGGTTGAACATGTATGACTGAGCATACAGAATATACTCTGTAGTATACCGAAAAACAGAGTCTTCATTTTTGTTCTTTCATATCTTCTATGACATAAGCATACATTTTCCAGTCCACAGCATACATTTTCTTACCTTGAAGCTGCTTTGCACGATTTACACTATGCTCATTTTTTTTTACTTTTGGAAACTCGGATGTCATCCATATCATCAAATAGTCATGGCCTAGTGTAATTGGACAATCTAGTAGAGATAGTCATATTCATTGCTGATAGGAGGAGTTTCCATATGGGTACACAGTCCCGGCGCCTTAAATGTGGAGTTGAGATGGTATGCCATCACATTGCCGATGATGTTTGGTACGGGTCCGACTTTCGGGCCGAGGCACTCGTGCATGTAGCATTGGAAGGCGAGAGGTTGGGCCAAGCAAGGGGTCCAAGCACTGTCCTGGGCGAGGACGGCTTTGGCGAAACAGTGCTGAACGTCCAAGATGGTGCAGTCACCTGATGAAAAATTTCAAACATACGCTCAATGTGATGTCTCCGAGAGACATAGGAGAGCTACAGGCAAAAACATAGATTACTAGACCTTTCCTTATAGAATTATGTGCTAAGTACATATCATCGCTATTCTTAATGACTGCAGATGTTGTTTGTTCATGACATATTGATGCCAGACATTTCCGTAAAACGGTTTGTTACTCTTGTCTTATCATAAGCTGAAATGTCTGCTGAAAGATTTTGCAACATGTAAAATTAATGTTTCATGCGACTCTGTCGGGTAGAATTAGAATACTTTTTAGCTGACTGATTATGCCGATGATGATAAAATTCTAGGTTTGTAATAATTATCTTAAATGCCTATGTGACACTACCTTTGAATTGCTGTAAAATTATATGGCAAAAGCGTATAATTTGCGAGCAAACGCGGGATATTTCACTCCCATTTTTCCCTGAGTGCGGAGTCCTATGATGAAGGGGATAAGGAGACGACAAAACATCCTGATCAGCCGAAGCAATGTATTTCTTTTCTCTCTTGTCTAGTGAGTGATATTTAAGAAACGCACCAGCTGCATTTTTGTTGACGTCACGTAATTTGTCGCCATGACTGACGGTTCCACAGAACGGCAGCACCGTGGAAATGTACTGCCCCGTGACCACAGACCGGAGCACCACCAGGCCTTTTTCCGCACGCTCAGGGGATTCCTCCGCGTCGAAGCAGTGCAGAAAGGCCTATACAAGAGAATGAAACATCACCTTATGTGTACTACAGGGAAAATCTTGTGTATAAATCCAGCCTTCACAGCATTTGGCCTTTTGGCTGGATGACCGCTAGAAACTGGTTACAGGCAGGATTAACATACACCCAGAAACCATTGTGTGCGACTCCCAAAAAACCAGGCCAGGCATGGAGACTGGTATGAATCAGACTAAGTATGCTTCAAGATCAAGAGGCGCAGTGATTGTATATTAAAGGTGTTTAATGTGAGATTTCTGTACCAAAATTGAAGATATTCTGTAGAGCATATTATGCATATTATCAATATATGCAGAAATATTTTCTATCACGTTTGAATCGGATATCGTCGTATTTGAAGCCTTAACAAAGAGTAAAAATATAACCAGCATCAAGTTTCTTATAATTTTTGGTGGTAAAAATGAATACATGCTTACCGTGTGTAAACAATTAAAGACTTAGCATTTTTTAACACATCGATACACTTCCTGCAGCTGAATCCACCTTTGCTAGAATTGGTTAAACGTACCACGGTTAAGACAGTATCAGACAATTGGCTTAAAACGTGGTCCTATTTTTACATTGAGAAAAGCGAATAGTACACAACCGACCTCTTCAACAAAGCTGTTAGAATACATTCGTATATTGATGGCTGTAGCTTCGGAAACATAATGCGAGTGTTATTTTTGCGTGTTGTACCTTTTCCACGTTACACAGGCTTGTGGGAGTCAGAGCAGTTTCGGCGACATACGTCCTGGCCTGTAGATCAACGCATCGACGGACCACAGCATCGACAGTAACAAGGATATCTGAGGGCAGTTAGAATTCATTTCCGTTGTGTTAATGTATGAGGAAAGAAAGGTAAATCAAATAGAACAGTTGCCGCATAAACTGCCCAATATGCAATGTTTAATGTGTCCTCACTTTTTTTTACATTTGAAGTGCAAGAGCAAAAAAGTAGCTGTCTAAATGGCTCTCAATTTGAATTAGCAATGGGAGCTACTAGCTGTTTTTACTGACGAATTCAAATGGTGTATAGTTTAAGATGCTTTAGGCACTGAACTGAAGCTTATCAAGCCATTGTCGTCACTGTTTTCTTTATTTGGCTTGAGTCTTAGTAAAATGATTTGCTTCTGGGTTATATTTAGGTGTGAAAATAGCCAAAGATCCCCAAATAAACCTTTTTGAAATAGTGTACGCCATAAATGTGTTTTACGTTAAGTCCTGTAGGCATACTATACCATGACACTAGAGGCCGATGTCTTCCAACAATAATTGATAAAGGTAAATGTCCGTGGGTGTTTGGCCGTTAACATTTCACAAAATAGAATGAGAAGAAGACAAAAACAAGATATTTCTCTTTCATGAATATCTGTAGTATTACGTGAATGATGAAAAGAAATCTTGACTACATTGATCCTATCACAACAAAGCACCATGATATATAATATAAAGCATGGCTATTACAACAGGACAAAATGCCATTTTGAAAAAAATACGCCGTTTAATATACAAAGATTTCAATTGATGATTTGATGTCCGTGTTATAGTGGATATTGCTGCTCGGTGAAAACATGTGGTAAAGAGACAGAAATTGACAACTGTACAGTTTGCTGAGTTAATAGCTTTGTCACTTGTACTGAATATATGGTGGTACTTACTGAACGGAAGATGTGCCCCTCCACTTAGTAGCTCCTCCCGTACATCTGTGGTCCTTTTCCGCCAAGCCGGCTGTTACCAGAAACAGAGGAGCGGCACGTCAGAACAGAAGACATACGGCTACAAAAATGGCCCTAAAATGGCCCTAATCAACCAAACAACTTCCTGGCGGACAGTTAAAGAAAGAGATGTCTTTTAGCTTGACTGAAGGTACGTGCAGATGAATGCCTCTTCGTACGTCTAACTCTGATGTTGAGCAAAGGAAATGTGCAAAGAAAATGAATGACTAGTGGATGAAATAATTACGTCGATGATTCAGTTCAAGCCAATCAGCCAGTTCTACCATCTTGATCATAAAAGAAATTAAATTCAATACAAGATGGCCCACATACTCAAGAAGCGCTCACAAGCAGGACACACTAAATATACATTACTCATTATCACGCCATGATATTCTAATTATGTAGTTGTCAACGTCTCCCCAATATACACATTGCAAGGAGATCACAGAGATTTCGAGGGTCATTATTTTAGTATAATCCTACTCTTTTTACCAACCTCCAAATTAGGGGCGAAGGGAAATGAAGCCCATTAGTCGTAATGCTAAGATCCTGCCACCTTGTTCAAGATAAGACGAGCGAGAATGAATCTTTAAGTGATACCCAGCCGTTCAATTGATTTTCAAGTCGCTTCCTCTTTCTAGTAATAATCAGTGTATCGTGACTTGAAAGGATGGCACGATCGTGCTTTTATTATAGTACATTTTTAGAGCAGAAATAAATGACAGCAGACAAATGACAATATCAAGTTTTCGTCACGTCGAGTTATATTTTTTTTCACATGAGTTTAATTTGAAATTTAAGGCGTTAAATACACGATGTATGAAAATGTTGCCTTCTTTACCTCGGTTGCAGAAGCTATTGTAAAGAGTACCTAATTTTTGGTACAACCAAGTTAAAGCTAGTATCTTATCCAACACATCGCCAAGATACCAGTAGTATTTTTTTATGTACAATAACCACCGGAAATAAACGATAACAAAACTAGAGTTCACAAACCCATAGCTTCATATTGTTCAATGTTACAGGTGGTGAGAGGTACTGTATTTTCGACAACACATACACAGTAATACTCCAAGTCCCAGGTTCTATGTGCACTTATATCCCTTAGTGTTTTGTCTACCGTATGGCCCATTGGGACAGACCCGGGCAGAGTTGAATATCTGCCCCCGTGAGTCAGCTGTCAGCTGCATTCTCGCATGGTTTTGCCTGATTATTTCCATACTTCCCCAATGCAGAAATAACGGAACTTCCATTTCTTGTCTTTTCCATTACTTTTTCAAATTAGATCTGCATTTGCATAATTGATATATGTCGATATTACTTCAGTTACATAGTTATGCCATATCTTTTCAATAGTCTTATCATGAAATGCAGTGGATTTGTCAACGTTTCTACGCACATTAGATTCTGATCTGCATGCTTAGCATATGATTTTGTAAATAATCAATTAGATATCATATATTCAGTAAGTAACGTAGATAATATCTTAGCCATTCATAGGAATCATGTAAAGTAGAAATACACCGATGTATGTACTTTATACAAGATGATATCTTATGTACAGTACATGTCGATCGGATTTCTTGGCACAACAAATAAACATCATACTTAAAATTGAATAAACATACCTGTTGATGAGACGTACTATTGACAACAGCAATATACATCAAGGATGTACAGAAGCAAGCCACAAACAGAGTATTCATCTTGAAATCAGTCGGTCTAAGTCTACCCCAGCAGGCCTGTTGGTACCTAAGGTCTTCCTCCTATGAAGTGCCCTCAACAAGTGGAAACATGTGACCTGTTTTGTACAGCCATATGACGCAAAGGCAATTCAAATGTTGTAAGTTGTTTAAAGGCATAGGAATAAGTAATGAAGAGTAATCTGAGCTCCTTAGATCTTATACATGAATCAAAGCCAGACATGTTCTTTATATTCAGTCAATGCTTTGCGTATCCAGTACTCTACAGGAAATGTGCGAGTGGTGAAAAGAGATATTTGCCTTTTGATCATATACAATTGACCATATACGGTCCTCGACATGTTGGCGGTGTAGCTACATATTTACATATGGTGGCATGAACTACATGATTTTGATGATGCGGACCACCTATGCGATCAGTCTAATTAGTATATTCTTTAATTGTTGTCAAAAGATGTCGATGAAAAATAAAAGATAAACGTTGGAACTAAAAGGCACGTCTCTCATAGATAAGATACAGAAAAAGATGAAAAGCTAATATTTTTCTAGCGATTTCCATCCCCTACATATTATGAGAATTTTGTATAAAAAGTTATTACTAGCTAGTGTGAGAGGGTGGAATCGTACTGGACATTCTTCTATCTCAAAAAAATGTATCCAACATTTCCTCTAAATGTCTTTGTGAACAGTTTGTTGTCAAGCTTCAGTACTGTGGTGACGAAAAACAAAGTATACAAGATATTACTTACCAGTACTCTATTACAGTGGCGGAAGGTGGGCGGACAGTTATACAAGCAATGTCATTTCTTGAGTCACGACATGTTCTTGTTGCAGTGCTCCCCCGTTAAACTGGTTATTGAAAAGGGTTTCCGCTATTAAACCTTACATCTTGATAAGTATTCCGAATGTCCACCCACAATACGTGTGGCTCTACGCAAACAATTGCAAGGGGTATCCAGGTTTACGTTCCATCTTAGGGTGGTCCCTTACTGAAGCTGTAATTGGTACTCATTTTCACATGAGTGAAGTTAAGATATTCGTGTTAAATGCATTTCACAAGGACATAATACTGGGGCCTTTTGGGGACTTAAACCTAGACCATATGAGGCTAACATTCTAAACGCTAGGCCACCAATGCAGGTTCTGCGCTTACATGAGCGGTAAACTATTCCCATCTAAAAACATCTGGAGTGACGTCAGGGGTGTAATATTCATGTTAGAACGGATGAGACTGTTGTCAGCACAAACTATAAGAAGTATACCGAAATCCATGATGACAAGTTTTAATTGAAATTTTGAAACGGATAATCTTTCTCTCATTATTGTCCAAATTTCAATAGATAAAGTCATTCATCAGCAGCTACCACTTGCCAGCAAAGCAAAGCTGGTGTGTTATAGGCCGTAATGAGTTTACGAATTTAAAGATATATAATCGAAAAATCTGATGGCAAATTGTGAAGAAAGCTAAATGCATATCTATCAAATGTTTGCAGGTGGCGCTGCTGCAGCATGTACCCCCAACCTTGTCCTTGTTCCCAGAGCGCCCCCTATCTTTCAAGCTTTCCATTAGCTGTACATGGCAGTTTATTGACATGTATAAACTTGGCACATAAAGTATGAAAAATTAACTTCGGTCAATCATATTCATCTTGTCTATTCAATGTAAATGTCAATGTGTCATATATCATTAAAAGCTTGAATAATTTCCTATTCTACGATACCCAACTTATTGTAATTGGGAAATTCATGTAACCCAGGTAACCAAGACTGCCTAAGACACCAAGCCTACCTAAGTGGGTCGCGGTAACTAATAAAATGCTGAGATTACCCTACCTTTACTGGGTGTCACTTGCAAAGTAGTGAACATAATAACTTGGATTTTGGTACACATTCATAAAAGACATTGTACTTGGCATGTCAGTCGTTCTCATTGAAATGTAAAAAATTGCATTTTTTGGTCGAAAAATAAATCGGCTTTATTTCCAGTGAAAACTACCTGGTTGTTTAGGAAAATTCCTCTTTTAACCATAGCCAAAAAATGACAACTTATTATTTTCGGTCCCATTGGTAATGCATTACAGGCAGGTAACAAACGTCAACGGTAACGTTTGTTACAACAGTAAACTTAACCCTTTTTCTTCAAAAGGATTAACATTATTGGCTTCGTCATTTAGGCATAAGTTGACGTCTCTATATAGGGATGTTTAAAAAGTTGGTAGCATTTTTGCGCCGGGTCAGACAGAATGCTTAGAAAGCATCAAACAATGGTAATTTTTGTTAGTCATTTCTGTTATATATGTACAACATTTGTAAGCAAGGTGGGGTACAAATGCCATGGCAGTCATTGACCCTTTTTTTGTTTCTTTAGAAAACCAGAAAAACTGTAAAGCGTCACAAAAACGGCCATTTCTAGTCGTATACGTGGATAAGATAGCCGTGGCAACCATCGTACTCGTGGTGGTAACGTTTGTTACCGAATTTGGCGACAGGCATAACCTCCTCACACAGCCTCCAAGATCAGTGATAGTAGCGATCTGACGTGATCGGACAGACGGCCTGGGTAGCTGGTTTCATCTGCCGAACAATCATTTGGGGAATTGAATTGTTCCATTTTTGGCTACTATTTGAATTCTTCGTTTCTTCTCAGGCGACAGCCATATTTTAGGAAATCCCACCCGTGGCTATAATAACCTTCAAAGCCATGAACCGTTATGAATGTTGTAGTGCATCTTTTGTAAAAATTACAGGTGTTGTGGAAAAACAAGGGAACCAGTCATACTGTCTATAAATTCCTCAATATCAAGTCGTAAAGTCAGGCGACAGCATTTTTGACATTTCAATGAGAACGAGCCATATACGTGTAGAAATCTGAGTTGTGCTTATTTTTTTCTGGGTGAGGCCGAGAACATATTGATCACCCCACGTATAGTCCTTCACCCTGAAGGTAGTCTACAATAGCTCTTGCTCTGTGTGGGCGGACGTTGTCGTCTTGAAGAATGGCATTTGGTCACACAGTGCAGAGCTAAGAGATTGCGACTGGATGGAGAATGGTTTCTCTATATCTAACCACATTGGGGTTGCCTGGGATGACGACAGACCTTGTTTTTCCTCTGGCTGTTATATACCACACAATGACGCTGCCTCCAACAAACGCAACGCAGTAACTGCTTGCAACAGTAAGCGTAGTGTTCTACTGGCTGCCTTCACACTTTGATTCCGCCATCCAACTGGCAAATTTGCTCTAACCAGTTGTGCTCAAAATAAATCTGTACCCGGCGGTTCTGTGTAGGATTATGACAGTTTAGCTTATCATCAAACTCAGTGGCACTAGTTCAATTCTTACAGTGTTTTGCACAATAAGGGACATTTTGGCACATATATTTGCGTCCCACTTACGTACTCAGGAGTCGTTCCATGAGTTTCCAATAATACAGAGTTTGATATCATACGAAAGGAAATTACGCGGGCTTTTTAATGATATATGATAGATTTAAATTGACGTAGAAACAAGAGAAATATGATCGTTTTTGTACGAAGTTTCTATAGCTCAAAAAATGTAATACGAAAACTTTGAACACTATTAGTAGTCAAGCAAGTATAGCCAGGTTGTTTGCGACGTTTTAACAGATGTTCATTATGAACGCGCGTCACTGTACTGAAGGCAATTGAAAGCTCTTTCAAGGTGAACGACTTTCATGATGAAGCGGTCCCTTTTGTGGCAGCACCACGCTGTATTGACCGATTCGTCTCGCTTCTTTCAGTCAACCACGTGCATTCGTTCGTCTGTTCTCTAACAAGCATGTAGTCCCACTTCTGAAATAACGATGGGGACCTGAGACAAGAGATCCAGCCTCTTTTAAGGGCATCCGGGGATAAGATGTCTTGAAAAAGCGTGAATGCTAGGACTAAGATTCATAGGTGAATACTATAAAGGCTTTGCGTGTTATTGTATGCGAGCGTCTAGCTGGTCGTTTGTCACCACTTGACTCAAGGTTGGTAGCTAATGACTACACTTCTTGCTCGATGAGATGTTTTCCACCTGGACAAGATATTTGAAATCATGTAAAAGACCAACGCTGCGCAGGTTAATACTTCTTCTGGCTTCGTGTACATCCCCTGAAAACTTTGACTCGGGTGGGGGAGGGGGTGTGGTTAGTTGTACTTTTGGTATGGAGGGGATTGTTGAAAGTTACAAGTTTATTCAAGGCATTTACAAATGCCTGTATAGTCACGGCTTTGACGTCCCAGCTACATCAAGCAAAGCCTTAATTTCAAAATCATAATATTTAAATGAAGAAGTTGCTTTCGCAATGGTATAAAAATGTGGTAAGGTGGGTTCACATGTGCGTATATACTTAAGTCCGTATGAGGGCCGCTGCCGCATAGACGTTTTGGCCTCTACTAGGCTACTACCTAAAAAAGTAAAAATCTGACAAATACGAGTTGTGTTCAATAAGTCCTCGGCCTCACCCAGAAATGATAAGCACAACTAAAAATTTGAGGCACAACTTCATAGTATGGAGCCTAAAAAATTAAATATTCCCAACCATCACAAAGGTAGTGCGGGAGCCATAATTTGTAACACCTAATACTATATTTCTCAACAAATTATAGCAATATTTCGAAGGTTTTCCACACAAGTTATACATTTCTAAAATGAAAAGTTCCTTGCCTAAGTGCCTGTCAAATTTTGAGTGTGTGTGTGTGTGTTTCTGGACTTTTGTAGTTAGCATAACTCAGGAACCTCGTGATGGATTAGGATGATATTTGGTATGTGGGTAGTGTTGGGAAGACGAAGGTCAAGGTCTATACACCTTTCTCACGCGGCGGCCATGATAGAACGAAGACGAGGTCAATGAGGCAAACAGACAAAACTTATTTCTAAAACCAGCTCCCATTTAGATTCCCCCCAAACCACACAAATTTTCACAATATAAGATCAAAAAATAAATATTTTAACTAGTGCTATGCATCGAAAGATGTAGCAATTTAGATTAGCGTAGACTGACCACATAGTCCCTTAAGAGATGCAACATAAAAACATAATAATGCAAATATTTTACGGACATGCAGCCAAATCTCTTATTGGTCGCTTTCCTAATTGGTAGGCCATCATTGGTTGAACTGCTAATTATGATGGACAGTCTTTTGTTTGCCTCATTGAACTCGTTTTAGATCTATCATGGCCGCCGCGTGAGAAAGGTGTATTTGAGGATCCGTAGAATGTGGCCTTTGTACTGCAATAGAAAATCCTTTTTATTGTATCTGTTGACCTTGACATGTTATGGTCTTGATTTTTCGGTGATGCACATGACAAAGTGCAAATTATCCAAATTAGGATTTAATTTGTTTAATGACGAAAATCTTTATTTGTGGTGTTATGGTGTCAAATACACATGTAGCTTGCGACAGATGGGAGATTAGCATATATCAATTATGTTTATAAATTCCTTATTTGCATGATCAATACAAAAGTTCCATAATTCTTCTAATAGATACAATTTGTTTACTGAATTGTCAACATTATGACCTGTGCTAGTTAGTTTAAGTCGTAAATTATCAAGCGTAGATTATTCAGATGTGAAATTCATTTGTATAATCAGAATGTCTCACTGAGATATGGGGTCTCCGAACTCTTGTTTTCCCAGGTGTTTCCATGCAGCCAATCTTTTCGATTGACTGACGCAGTGAAATAATTGAGTAAGATAGTGACGTTACCTCCTACAGCGTTCATCCTGGCAACGTCTCTCCACGATCCAAGTCTAACAGCTTCTTTTTGATTCCATTCGGTAAACATGTCAATCAAACGTGTTGAAAGACATCGTTGCAACTTTGCTTTGAAGCGTGTTAGAAAATGAGAACGGGTCATGTGCATGAGCATGTGTTGCGTAAAAGAGAAAATGAAACTTCACGCGTAGAGACACTGACTCCTACAGCTTTCAAACTGTCAAAAGTTAACATTTTATTTTTATTTTCAATACTTCATTTGATAAACATGTCATTCAACTTCGGTCACCTCTCCGGAGGCCTATACATGCTCGCAACGTCTGAATCATTTAGCAATACATGTACATACATGTATTGAAATATAATATATATATTCTATAGTCTCCTCTTCTTCTCCTTTTCCTTCTTCTTCTCATAACCGGTCCCTTCATGTTTGGGCCAAATGACCTGAAATTTGGCATGTAGGATAAGTTAGTAAATACCACCTGGCGCTTTTAACTTAATTAATTTAGGCCTTAAAATTGTTATGATTGCGAGCAGATAATTTCTAGACTGAGCAGGTCACTAACGCGTTTGACCGTGTACAGCTGAAAGATGCATATCTGACATTTAGGGGAAAACTTCTCTGTTTTACAGTGGATCATAATGGCACCCAGCGAGGGTCTTGTTGAAAATGAAAAAAAAAAAATTATGGTAAATCTTGAGATTTTTTAGACTATCTTGAGATCTTTCTTTCGAGACAATCTTGATATGTTTCGAGACAATATTGAGATTTTTAATAACAATCTTAAGATCTTTAAGAAGGTCTCCAGATTCTTTGGAATTAGCTCAAGATTTTTTCTAGACATCTCAACAGACATGAGACTTTTTCTAAACAACTTGAAATATGTTTTGTATGTAAGCACAGGACTCCTTTCACAGTTATGGTGTGCATCACTTTAAGATGTTTAATTTTGTTTTATTTTTTTGCTATTTTTGACCACAATATTCCCATGCCACAAAAAAGCAAACTGATATCTAATTTGGTATAGGGTTAGCTTTAGCACTAGGAATGGAAAATGGGTCACACAGACCTGTCGCTATTTGCATAATTACGGGTGTGCTAGAAGTGTCCATTCTTGTAACAACTTAATATTGTATACATTGTCATAATAATGTATATACTAGATAATAAGATCCTCGCTGTGTCTCCTTTCAATCATAGTGTTTGTATAAAAAAAATGGAGCCTGAATGTAGTATGTTATCAGATTTTTGTAAGTAGTCTAGATTTATGTTACATTGTATTAGTAAGTAGTCTGCCGCATCATTCTGGATTTGATTCACATTGCACATTGTGTTTCTTAGAATAGTGCATAGCCGTCATCTATTGTTAAGTTATTAGCTTAATTATACTACTTGTATACTGCTAGTTGTCTTATACATGTACAATATAATGTAGTATAACGTAAACCTAAGTTTGCCTTACATTGTACCCGTTCTACAAACGTTGTGCAATAAACTTTGACTTGACTTGACTTGTAATGGCGGCGCAAGTTTTTAAAATCCATTTTGGAGTGGAATGATCTTTTGAGATAGATCAATTTCTGCAAAAGGTTAATGTAAAAAAAAAACATCGCATGGGGATGGAGATGGCTTGAAATATGTCGTATTTGCTCTCGAGCAAATGTCGGTCTGTCTAGTTAAAATCGTACTTAGTAAAAAAGAGAGAAAAGACTCCTATGATGTCCTGCTAGGTGTGGAGTCTGGTGAAATTAAGTGAGATTTTTATTCCTCAATTGTCGTTATCTTTCCAATTTTACGAGCTAAATATCTGAAGACAGGCAGGTGTATACAACTTCTCGAAGAAGGAGCTTTAGTGTTGTGCAATGGGTGTGATATTCCTTTTTTTCTTGGGATACTGCTGGGAGAGTTCGTTACGGTGAATAAAACATAGGACGCAGGTCATTTCCGCACGCGACACACTGGGGGTTCGACACAGAGTAGTGTGTACATGAAGCCACGTCTCGCTGTTGACGTGCGTTTGATGAAGCATATTCCCCAGGGACTTCACAAGCGCTGCTAGAAGTGATTTAGTCAGCACACCTGGAGAGGATGTCACTGGTGGCCTTCCTGTTTCCACGTCACACCGAGCTCCTTTCCATCATCGCTAGAGATTCCTCCTCTTTATGTACAAAAAATCACACCATAATGATAGACAAAAATAGCTCCTGTCCGTATTGGGAATCACCTTTGAAGCTCATATTTTGTTACGTGTAAACTGACATTACGTGTAAACTTAAACCAATATCATGGAGCTAATTTGCCTTAATCATGAAACGAATGTTGTTTTAGATATGAATGCGTTCGTATGATCACGAATAAGCTGTTTTAGACTCTACATTCGGAATGATTGAATGAACATTTTTTTACACTTTTATGCAAGGCTTTCTGGTGTCCAATACGCATTTTCAATAATTTGTCAACACAGTCAAAGATGTTTCTTGTCCCTAGCAAGATGTCTACGCAAGCAACGGCATACTTAATAAAATTTTTGAATTCATAATTCCCTATATGAAAAATGAAGGAATTGCTAGTGGCACCCCTGCTTCTCTCCTTTCTTTATCTCTCTGTCTCTGTCTCTTTCTCCTCTCTCTCTCTCTGTCTCTCTCTCTCTCTGCCTCTCTTGTTTCTCTCTCCCTCTCTCTCTGCCTCTCTCTCTGTCTCTTTTCTTTCTCTCTATGTCTCTCTTTCTGCCTCTCTTGTTTCTCTCTCTCTCTCTCTCTCTCTCTCCCTCTCTCTCTCTCTCTCTCTGCCTCTCTCTCTGTCTCTCTTCTTTCTCTCTCTGTCTCTCTTTCTGCCTCTCTTGTTTCTCTCTCTCTGCCTCTCTCTGTCTCTCTTCTCTCTTTCTCTCTCTCTCTCTCTTCTTTCTCTCTCTCTCTGTCCCTCTGTGTCTGGACGGATTACGATGATTACTAGTATGTGGACAGGTGTTGGAAACACAAAGGTCAATGTCCATTTTAGGCTACCTGGTGTTTGACCTTTTTCCTTATGCACTAGTTAAACATACTCTGCAATCCATGCTTCCAAAGTTGTGATGTTCGTCCATCGTGGTAGATGAAGACCTTGACTTCAGTGACCATTGTAATAGATTTGCTACTATGTAACGTGAACTATCAACACAGGTTATCTGTCTTTGTAATCTTGTTAAGTTTTGTTTTTGCGTTTGTGATATCAAAGGAAAATACACGCTTTTACTGATAAAACCCCGATCACAGCAAATATATGATTTTTTTTAGATGTCGTGGCCAGTAACAATTATTTAACTAATCAATTATTCAAATCATCCATTTCAGACATTAAGAAATTCGCATGGTAGCCCAAAATTCACAGGTAATTATTACTTGCTAGACATTGTGTCGTTACAAAACGACTGTCTTGGATTGGAGAGGTACAGGGTGGTGGAAGGAGGGAAATGATTTGCTTAGAATACGTTGTCATCGACACAGTGGAGTCCATTTCATTTGTTACAACAAGTCATTGGCCAAACAGCCTCAAAAAGGCCATGGAACCTTTACCCTTTCATATCTAAAGAGGTGCCGTGAGCTGTACACTTACTATTCTTTGATACTACATTTACAAACACACGGCTTTATTAGCTATTTTGCCCGAGAGTATAACAGAACACCTTTGATTCATTGATTAAGATAACTTTATTTCAGATATTCATATCAAAGCCATATCAATTAAAAGACCTAGTCTCGTTTCAAAGAAAAAAAAACATGGCGGAAACCATCTTGAATCGAACATTGTGCAAAGCAGTATTCCTACGCTCCCACGTGTCTTAAAAACATGTGATATCATGCTGTGCGGTTGGGTTGGTAATGAAAGGTTAATGATTCGCCTCGAGGTGTATATGGTGTGATAACACCTTGTCAGTTGCTATAACCACCGAATAAAACCACCGAGTCCCTTTTTTAAATTCAATATCTTAAAATCATACTTTAGATTCAGTAAAATATAAATGATAACATGTAAAATATCTGTAAACATCTCAAACCATAAAAGACGAGAGAGTTTCAATTGTATCCTATTTTATTCCAGCCTGTCAAAATATATTTACATGTTTTTCTAGAGGTACCATTTTTCTCATTCATTCATCCAATGAATTGACATTTTTTAGGTTAATAAAATCTTAAAAAGCTAATGATGGCATCAATGGAAATAGATCTACTGTTCATTAGGAGTAAACTTTTCAAAAGATGTTAAAATATTTTCTAGTACACTGATAGGAAATCAGAGGTGACACACTTTGAAATGTTGCAATATTGAGCTAGAAGTTTTTTAATGTATATATTTCAACGATTTAAAGGGTTAACAATCATTTCAAAAATACAATTTAAATCTATTTATTCATGACTTAACTCAAATATTTGAGGAAAAATTATTTTCTACCTTATTTGTGACTGTTGTTGACAATGCGATAAATAAATACATTGATTCTACATAAACTCCAAACAGCATAAGGAATTCCATAGCCGAGCTGGTATGCATGTAATAAACAGATAAAACCTTCAAGTACAAATCTTTTGCACAGTGATTGAGCCAGTTCTCATGTATAGCGCTCGCTCAAAAACCTGGACCTTATCCAACTCGTTTGGAAAGTACATTTCAATCTTACGCAAAGCACAAAACACCAGTTGGAAATAACACCCACTTCAAGACCACTTGCGGTGCTCTTCCACGGATGTCTCCCAGACTCAGACAGAGACGGGTACAGTTTAATAACTAAGGTTACTGTCTTCGGGCGAGTGAGAAGGTTATTTTCTTACACATTTTCTAGAGGCCCCGTGGAAAAATACAGTAAGCTGACCTTCCGGAAAGTTTCTCTCTAATACCGGGCCAGCCGAGGAGTAAGAGTGGAAATGACCGGCTGATGTGGTCTGCAGTAGGGCATGGAATTGCGCCTTCATCATCCAGGGGTCGACAGACAATGATGATATTAAATATGATTTTATTTCCAAAATGTTATGCCAGAAACCATGTAGTATACTCAAAATGATATTTCCTGACACACTTTGCCAACCTGAATGAAAAAAGCTGTTTAATGTAATTCGCAGTATCAATTCGTATTACTAGTACTCTATAGGAATCGTATGGTAAAAACCGTGCAATATCCTCTTTATTAAAAGGAACTTTATTTTGTGACAGAGAAGATATATTTGGTTAAATTAGCTGGACCTGGGAAAACTATTTCAGACCTTTCATACTTTACAGTGCGTGTGAAACATTTAGAAATACGTTCTTCTTGACACAGACGAATGCTGCTTTGACTTATTTTTTGGATCTAACAAGCTGAGAAAAGCCTTTTCGCAAGTTCTTATTATAATAGCCATATATGACTGGGTTTAGTCCACAGTTGATGAAAGCTACCCCTTTTACAATAGGCGTGACGTAACGGTACATAATCTCGGCTGTGGTGTCAGTGAAGTTGGAAAAAAGGGAGGCAAAGAGTAAGGAATAGAGAGGAAGCCAGGACAAAGCGAATACAACAACAACAACTAAAAGCATCCTGATAACATGGAGTTTCTTTTGTTCCTCCAAACGGCTGACCTGTGCTGAATGTGTCGAGTGTATGGTCACCGTGTCAGACTGCGTGTTGTATGATACTGAAGGCTCGCTCCTTTTCCCCCTATCACGGCTTGCTCCGGGTTTGGATCTATTCCAAATCGACATGCCTATCTTTACGTACAGCGCAACAATAGTAAGTAGAGGGAAGACATAGCAAAGAGTGAAGAGACAGAATGTGTATCCCACTACGTAGTGGTCACCGGGCCAGACCTCCTCACAGGCGGTGAGAAGTTGTCCGTCTGCCGTGTAAACGCCTTCGTAGGTGACGCTGGTTAAGACGAGGCCCTGGGGAGCAGATGTAGCGGCCGCCACGATCCACACGGTGCCGAGGATGTACATCACCGCTGTCTGGGTGAAGCGTGGGCTGGTAGGGTGGACCACTGCGTAATATCTAAAGGGAAAAGAAATTCATCAGAATCAAACAATATATAAACCCATCCCAGTTTCTACCAGAACAGACAATAAATGTTAGATACCACCTTTACTCGTTGTCTCTAACTCACATAATATAAAATACATATAGAAATGTGTTATAAACAGAGTAACATTAACTCCAATGAATTAATAAAGAAACGATCTGAAAATGAACAGAAAACATACAATGGCAAATGCTCCTGTTTATGTTGTTGTTTGTGCGTTTGTTTTCATGCTTGTTCAGCGATGGTTAATGTAATCTTTCCATTGAAGGCAGGTCTTTGTTGTTGCCGTTATTATTATATTCCTGCATTAGTGTTGGGCAGTTACAATAGTCTTTGTCGTTGCATAAGGAAAATAGCTAACAATTTTCTCAGCACATAGATTACGTAATATATCTAACATCTGAACAACATACAAATTTCCTCACTTAACTGCTTAGCATATGTTGGTTAGGGACGGCCTCCGATATGAAATTAAATGGAGGTTCAGTGTTTGAGAGCCTGTGACACCTCCAGCACGTTAGAGAACCCACCACACAGTATGTGTCCTTTCTGGTGTGAGTGGATCAAATACACTAAAGCCCCCTTCACACGAGAGCAAGAATCAGCCGGAATGCCGTTGGAATGAAAATTATTTTCTATTCCTGGCAATTCATAGTGTGTTTCAGACATTGTTACTGTATTCCAGCTATTTGTGCCCGTTCTTTTGGCTGGCCCGAAAGTTTTTGACATGTTAAAAACTGTCGAGGTGCATTCGAAGTGGAGAAATATCGAATGGCATTCGACGTGGATTCTAACTGCAGTATGACCGCATTCTGCGGCATTCCAACATTATTCGAAACATTCTTATCCCATTCGATAGAGAACCGAAACGGCAAGCCACTTCGAATCCTGCCCGAATGTGGCCAAAAGAATATCTGGAATGCAGTACGAATTTCTCGAATACAGTACGAATTCCCAGGAATAGAAAAGACTTTTCATTCTGACGGTATTTTGGCTCATTCCTTCTCGTGTGAAGGGGATATAAGGTCCATTTGGAATTCCCACTCGGAATGGCCCCCCGAATGTGGCACGAATTTTGCAAATACTTCATTCCGGCTGGATCTGCTTGATTCCTGCTAATTCGGTTTCAGTGTGAAGGCCCTATTTAATCTGGCCCCTTTAGGTAAGCAGTGTATTCAACAAAAACTTGGTATGTTCAGCCATATAGACATATGAGGCGGTCTATAACGGTTGTGCAAAACAAGCAAAGAGACAAATTGTTTACCTGTCTACGGCGATGGCGACGAGTGTGAAGACGGATGCAGACACTGACAGAACGCGTACTGTGAGGAACACCTTGCACATGGCTTCACCGAATGGCCAACCTAGGAAGACAAATAGTTACGATGATAAGTACGGTAGTTGACTCCTGTACTTAGCCCCCTAGCCATACATTGTGTGTCTTAGTGAAAGAATATGAAAGCAACCCTCTATTACATTATTTCACTAGTAAGAGTACAAAAATTGTCTCTATTAGCGAAAGAAAGTGATGTAATAGCACCCCTCTATCACATTATTTCACTAGTAAGAGTACAAAGATTGTCCACTAGTACTGGTCACATAATGTGATATTATTGTGACAACCATTATCACGTGTGAGTAGTTAACACGGTTTTGGACTGAAGCACTTTTTGAACTAAAAAATGTGATCAACAGACAGTGCTAAAATGTCGTATTTTCCGTTTACGCAATCAACCATTGCTAAAATCTGTCGACACTAGTCATTCTAGGCTGACCGCCGACAATTGACATCAATTTTTTGATTTGTATAATAAAATTCAAATACACTCCTGGCATTTTACACTCTTTTAACAGAAGTGGGCTTTGACCAGTTGATGGAAGGATGTGCAGTTAGTTTTGTTCTTTTTTTTTTACAAGTTTAATAATTTACTTGAACTTGTACAATACATATCTGTAAAAGTGCTATATGATGTTGAAGTACCAGAGCCCGCTGTCTTTCCTGTTAGAAAAAGCTGTACATCAGTTATCAACTGTTATCTCTGTAAGGCGTTTGAAAAAAATTATTCTAACAACGCTGCTCTTCAGCGCTACGTCGGAGAACAGACAACAAACTTTGTGGCGTCTATATCAATATATATATATATTCATCTCAAAATCGGTCAGTGGCCTCTACAATTAAACAATTTCTGCCAATATTCAGAGATTACCAGAAAATGATGGCCTCTTACTTGTCATGATGCTGTCTGCCAGGTTGAACGGCAAACAGAAGACTCCGACCAGCAGATCGGCCACGGCCAGGTTGGTGATGAAGAAGTTGGTGACTGTCCGCATGTTCCTGTTCCAAACCACCACCACTATGACCAGCAGGTTCCCCACCACGCACAGCAGTAAGATGGAGAGATACGCGAGCACGAAGATCACGATAACGACCGTGTCTTGTTTGTATTTGTCGAAGATGAAATCATCGGTTGTCCACGAGTCGTTCCATGTCGTGTTGGGCGGGCCTGGGCTGTCCTGTTGGGCTTCCTTCTCCATGTTTCAAGGCTGCTCTCGCTCTCGATGTAGTCTATTTGGAAGTATCAGAAAAAAAATATATATTTGGCCGCATTGAAGGGACATATATCTACAAATAAGCGTTACGTTAAAAAATTGAGGACTTTATCAACTCACCTTTTGGATGATAAAACGTTATTTGAATATTATCATATAGTCAGGCTACGTCGACCAATCAGAAGGTCCCATTCCACTGCAACTACGAAGTGAGCAAAAGTGCCATTGGAAGTCGTCACAGCTAGGTTTATTTAGGTATGAAAATGTATTATCATATGAAAATGTATGAAAATGTATTATCATATAAGATATTAAAATATCTTATATGATAATAAGGTGAATGACCTGCTTTTTGTCCGTGTATATAAGGTGCTATAAATATAACCCCTGGTCGGTTCCTATAACCACTTCATAAACGACCGGCGCTACGCTCGGTCGTTTATTCGGTGGTTATGGGGATTGACCATGAATCATTGCACCGTATAAATCTCAGGGCGGGTCATTAACCTTTTAATAAATCATAAATCCTTCTCTCTATCTGTGTCTGTCTCTGTGCCTGCCTGTCTCTAGCTAGATCTCTCACACATTCTCTCTGCAACGCGCCTCCTCTCACACACATTTGTACAAAACACGCTCCTACCACGGCGATAATTATGGTTCTCATCATATCGTCTTTTGTTACTTCAGCCAGTGAACTCACCGCAAGATTACACAAACATGCCTCCTGTCACTACACCTGACAATGTTATTGATACTATTGATACATTTAATGATTACGTCAAAATTAGGTTATATCACGTCAAAGGGATAGTTCTGACAGCTGCCCGTCAGTGTGGCCAGTGGTGATGTGTCCACTCGCGTACTTGAAAAAGAAACAAAGCGTTGCTCGAACTCAAAAGTTAGAGTAACGCTTAGTGTTACCGAGAAGGCTTTTCACTCGTTCTGCCATGTTAAAGACTTCAACGGATTCCGAAAGGCTTATTTCGTTCTCCATGTTTGAGGCTTCTTCCTATTTATGCTTGAGGTTTAAGCTTGTGTGATACCTTATACTGGGTTATTTTTTCTGACAACTGAATATCGTGAAGCCATCGTCACGTTATCAACTTTTCCAGATAAATTATGAATAAATAAATGATTGACCAGCGCCCTGTCTGTTTATGATTAAACGTTATGATTAGGGGTGGGTACCGGTACAGAAAATTCAGGTCCAGGTCCGTTTCAGGTTCAGAGAATGAGGTCCAGGTCCGGACCTGAACCTGGACCTGATTCACTATGTGAAAACTGTGACTGGACGATACTCAAAACAATGGTCCATTTTGCTACAAAGAAATCTGTTTTGTGAAGTATTCGACACCCACTGGCGTTTTAAAAACCCTACAAGGCTAACTACCTCTGGACGATTGACTGTAGTGTAAAAGTTGATAAAAATGACAGAGCCAACTCTGCTTTGCTCTTGGTATTTGCCTAGACTGGTAACCCGAAAACGTGTGAATGCCTGATCATTTAATCGGATCGTTTTCCAATCGGTCCAACATCCGGTCCGAATTTTTCATGTCCGTTTTTTCTGGACCGGTCCAATGAGAAAAACAGGTTACCCAGCCCTAGTTATGATCACTCAACCAAAGTGCCACATTAAATGTTTGCACTGATCTTTCCTACACTGACTGTTGCAAAACAGAATAGTTAGTCTTTTTAACTACTAATTCAATGTTGCTACACTAATGAATAGACCTTTAGGCTAGTTTGGCCGTATGAATAGCTGTCATAGCCCTGTGGTAAAACGACACCATTGACGATTTCATGGCAACGTATTAACGAATGCTTTAGATAGTTCTTAGTATGCTACTAACTTACTTCAAACACCACATTTCCAAATATGTGTTTATGAAATGTTCGTCTTATGACATTTGGGAGAGAAATCTTTGCCGAACATTAATTATAAGCACTTTTATCTTCCAAGGCATTCCTGTGTAATCAGCCTTGCTTAACGTCTAAAAGTACAAGGTCGTTACGAATAGGGTAGTGCAGTGTTTAGTAGCTTTTCCAAATACTTAAATGGGAAAAACAGAAGTTACAATTGCGTACTCTCCAAGCATAGGTTAGGCTCCGACTGTTTTTTAGTTGTTTTTATTGGGCTTTCTATTTTCGTATTGTATCTTGTATTGTCAAAACCAAACGGCGGACTTCAAGATACAATACAAAATAGAAAGCCCGATCAAAACGACTAAAAACGTAAAAAAACAGCCGGAGCCTAACCTCTGCTTTTACTTTTAGAGTAACAATTATGTACAATAAGAATAACCCAAAGAAGTTCCAGTTCCTTTTTACGAATTATAAGCCCCAATTCAATGGCTATTCCACTTGCTATTTCATAGAAAACGGTTTTCTGTAGCACTCTTAATCTTCAGTGCACATTTTACCGACAGAAATTGCACTGCGCCTTTTTGTGCAGAAATAGAAATACTCAACATTGTACCCGGCCAGGATAGACAACATGGCATGTCAGCTAGCAAGCCGGTCGCGGTATCTTTCATAATAACATATGCATTCACAATCTGGCACAAAGAGAACAAAAAAGCCAAGTTGACGCCTGCTGTGAAGACAGGCTAATTTTACAAGCTTTTACTATATAGATGGCCTTAGATACATTGCGCTACGTATACACCATAGGACATGTCTTTTTGTCTCTAGAAAAGAAGGTAAAGAGTCATTGACTCACCGATTATTTGTCGCCGAATGTTGATGATTTGTGCAATACCTGTACCTAAGTCTTGTCAAACCAAATGCTTAGGTCTTCACTGAGTTGGAAGTAAGGAGACGCCTTAGATATAGTACCAAACATAGCTCGCCCACGTTGGATACGTAGTGATCCTTAATTGGCAGACTGGGTCCGTTGACGTATACGTGTCACTGTCTGTTTACAGAAATGGTTTCCAAAACACGCCTAGATATAGAATTTCATACAGTCTTTCAGTTTCTCATTTTATGAAAAAATTGCCTCTCCGATGAATATGACAAAAATGTGATTTGAAGTACAAATAGTTACAATAAATTACTATGATTGCTAGGTATTATTTGAGCATCTCAAATACTGCAATATTCTTGTTAGCAATCTGATAATAGCCAGTCAAGATCAGTTATACGTGTCTATATGAATAATGATCTAGTACTCTCTATATTGTAGTATTTTATTTGTTGTCTACTCTAGACGTTTAACGTTAAACACATTATAATCAACACACAAATGTGGTAACAGATACTTATCAGATTTTTATCGCACACAATACAAGAAGAGTAAGCTCTAACGTAGAACGATTCTTAAAGACCAGGTTTACTAAGTGCCACCAGAGTTTACTGTGTAAAAAGGCGTCTAAGTGGATCGCATTTCATTTTATTTCCATTCTGTTTTGTTTTCTTTACCAGGGTAACCCTCTCAACGACTGATCACTGATACTGAGAGATGCCTTGGTAATACACATGTACATGACTTGTACAAATAATACCTACATGACTAAAATGTACTAATACCTACATGACTAAAATGTACCTGAGCATCAAACTACAAACTTTTTCATCCATAACCTTGGTCGCAGTAGGATGCAAAGATGTGACAATTAAAGAAACTTTATTTTTTCCAAATATGTCCAGGGCAGATGCTACAAACGTGTGGCTATCACTTAACATACTTTCTAAGAGAGACTAAAATGTGTGAGAACACGGCATGTGCAAAAATCACACATGGATGGATTGAAGTATTTGCGAATGACAGTGAATTTGGAAAAGTTTACCATTTATCCAGACTTGCATAACACTAAGAAAAATAAACAAAAAATACAAATCAAAGTATACAATATCAACGGGATCGTCAGCACGAAATGTGTGGCACTATAACGTCATTTTGACGTCCTTTTTGTATCAAATCTCCGTGAAAGTGGTTCGTGAAAATAAGACGAAAATTACAGGTTTTCATCTTCATTTCGGCTCTTTAATTTACGGCTACAGCTTTAACAGTGTAGAATCTTTTATATTTCCCCAAAAGTCCGTTTTTCGTAGCGTTATCTGGTGGCTCAGATTCCGTGGTGAAGCCAATACTTCCTGATATTAATGCGCGATAGCGGTAATGCGGCTTCGTCGCCTGATTACTAGTACCTAGACCATAACGTTACGTTCTCTGTGTGTTGTGTTTTAGCGCCACTAGAGCTCTTGGACAACGTATCCTTGCGATTTTTTCCATTTTACTCAGTATAAAGACGAAATCCTGACCTTCATTGCCATATTCAGACAGTCAAATCAGCCCCGAATCGTAAAAAAACTACGAACCAAGATCTTACAAGATTTTGTGTCACACAGTAACGCTGCGCAGATCGTATGTTAACTCATCTATTCATTTCATTTGCTTACGAAACCTTTTCGTCCAATAGTGCCCAATATTAGTAAACTACATACATTAAAAAGTACAAAGTGCAACATTTCAATCAGAGTATCAACAATCGAACTATTGACAATAAAAGCACAGTGTCTATCTACAACATTTTAAAAAGCTGGAGGTCAAAGGTCTAAGTAACAATATCTGAGATCATGAACTTAAAACTGGACAGTTTACTCAGTGACTTGATGTCAGATGGCAAGGAGTTCCAGAGTATGGTTGCTCGGTACAGAAAGACACGTGATACTCTCTTTATATGGTTGAGAAATTCAGAAATTCTAGTCAATGGCGTCCTAATTGTTATTGTAACGTCGTGGAGACGTCGGTGACGTCCTTGTAACGTCCGTTAGCCGGCGTTCCCATGGCACTCAGCGTGCGCACCTCAATGCATGTGCGTCATCAGCGATCAACAGCAAAAAGACCTTATTAGTTATTGTCTTGATGTCAACTCGTCATCTTCACTTTATTTTACATAACGCACGTGCGCCAGCACCAATGGGCAACAAAAGTAAGGCTTACACAGATTTCAAAGCGTCAACCTTGACAGTCTCTTTTGGATAGCTGAACACGATTTAAAAGAACAAAAAATACCGTATATGCTGTTAGAACTGCGTTAAGTTCATTTCACACGGAAAATAGTTTGCAGTATTAATGGTTAGCGGTCCTGATATGTAACTTTTTGGATGTTTAAGGAAACGTACCAAGGGCTCTTTAGATCGGCATGAAAAAATGATTAAAAGGATCTTCAAGTTAATATCTAAAAACTTCTTAATTCAGTAAGCACACAATGCGTGAACATATTGTTAAATGTACTTTATTATGTCCATAAATATGTATACATCAAATAAATTATCACTATTGCAATACAAAGTTATATGGAATCCATAAGAACAGGTTATGCGCATCGCATATGCACACCAACAATGGACGTCTAATATCAAAGCAACTTAACGTCTCTCTAATTCTCTGTAGTACTCGGTACATTGATAGCAAGTATGCTTCCCTGCCAATAAGATAAAAAAGAGACACATCGGGATGCTCGGTGTCGTATGTTACAAACAAACACAAATATTCTGAACAATGAAATTTTAGTATTACTGACGAATCTTTAAGCACGTTTGCATCATCAAGGCCATGTTGATTTGATTATATGGATGACATCCTCTGTACATTACAAATCTAATACGAGCTTAATTTTGCGAATAGAAAAAAGTTTGGCAAAAAAGTTTTCTTCATTATGAAATCTATGTGGTAAGGAAGGTTGAACAGACAAGTAAATACACAGAATATGGTATACCGAGCAAAAGATTCTTCATTTTTGTTCTTTTACATTTTTCTTCTTCGGCCAGGGATTAATGTTGGCATGTTATGACATTAGTATCAATTTCCGCTCCATATTGCAATCTCCGGCAGCTGTTTTTTTTATGATTTACAGCATGACCGAAGGCGTTTTAAATTTGAAGAATGATTGGAGCGCGAATGTCGTTCATGTAATCAAATCTACATATGGCCTCACCCATGGTATCTGTAACGAAAGAAAAACAAATATGCTAATCATCTACAAAAATTGTCATGAGATATTTCAATAGAATGATATTGATGATCTTTTAGACACAATAAAAGTACCTCGACTTTCATAAGGTCTATTACAACTATATATCTGAACAAACAGGTGTATACGATGAACTACCTACATGAATCTCTGTGAATAAGCATAATTATCCGCATAAGTATCAATATATCATCATGATGAGTCTGGACTATCATTTATACAAATTGGTCCTAAGGTCTATAAATGATAGAAAATGGTCATTGGGCTGAACTAACAGAAAAGTCTACTAAAGTTCTGTAAGAAATAAGATATTTGCCTTTGCTAATGTTTCTTCTTATGGTATTCAAGAAAGTTGGATACTGTGATACACTAGCGTCTTAAATTCTTGTGTAGAAAACATAATATAGATAGATACCTAGCCTAGAACCGAGGTGCCCCTAACGTTACGTTCTTGGATAAATACATTAGTTCACTTTTACTCATAAACACGAAGACAGTCATTTGAGCGTTTTGTTTAACAACATAAATATCAGCATACGTTTCATAGAGAATGCATCTTTTCCAACACAAAATAATAATACATTTAGTTCACCTATCACCAGAGAGTAATTCAGACCAGAAGAAAGTTGTAAGTTAACGAAACTTCTGGACAATCTTCTTGAGTTACGACAACTATTATGTACATGTACATATTTGTAAAGGTCAGCAGTACAATTTCTTGTTTCAGGTAGATAAAATTTCCAGCCACTTTGTTCTACAGTTGACCCTACGAATACACTGAATAAAGTACAAGAGTACGTCTAACTCCAGGTCCAGGAACACATCTCTTCGCCAAATAATCATGCCTTTATTTACTATTAGGTCTGATTTATGTATTGCTAAAGAGTACTTACCCCCAAAGCAAACGACTGCATGAACGTGTAGCAGTTGAAAATTCCATTTTATCCATCCCATCTATTTTCGGGTATTGTTGTCCACAAACACACATACATGCTGCTGCAGTGCCGTAGGACAATGGCAGGTAAACCATTTTCGAACTTGACCTTCCTTTCCACAACAGGTACTTCTCAAGTCCACACCCCCTATACAGACCCACACCATAACCACTGCACCATAGCACAACTGAACTTGGCATTCCTTTCGACAATCGCTACACAGCTACCAAAAGTGACAAAGTTCTATTATCAATTTCTCTAGTTATATGCTGTTGACCTTCATATAGACACATCACTATATGGACTAACCTAAAACATACTCTTCTTGGTGAATACAATGAAAACATAACGTTTTTATACTCAATAAGTAGAAAGATATTCAAGTACTTCTTCAACATAGGGGCGTCCCGAATAATCTAGAATGAAAATTCCGCACCATTCGTTTGTTTTTGGCTGGGCCGAATTTTCTTTCGCAGGCTGCCGCACTGAATTGTCGGGGTTACTAGTATTTGTTGGGCTGAATCACAAGGTTATGTAATGGCATTTCAGCGCTCTGATGACATTAGTATTGACAGTATATGCCCAGGTGCGGCTAAGGTTATGAGTAATGAACCGTACTATTTTCCATGAGTGTCTTGGGTGTATTAGCGTGCTCGAGGCATGGCTCTCCTCAAACATGGGACCTCCATTAAACGTCCTATCCGAGGGGCATTCCTAGTCAAATCAGGGCGGAAATTCATGTTAAATGTCTTTCCTAAGGGCACAGCAATTGGGAATTTATTGGGTTTGAACCCGTAATAGCCTCTTGACTCTGGGGCAAACACTCTAACTATTACGTTTCAGAATTATGCATGTATGGCATAGTTTGACTCTCTAAGCTTACGCAAGAGAATTCTGATTTTCCCGGGGCACGGTACCGACTTCCATCGGCAGTTACTAACATTTGTAAGATCTGCTGACTTGAACCATTGAGTCAGCCATCCTGAAAACGGTATCAGGTTCAGCATCTGTTGCAAAATCATCTGTTTCGATACTCTTTTGATGAAATGTTAGACTAAATATAAAGATTACGTGTCATGCGCAATGTTCGTTTAGGCGGTTTTTAAGAATCAACTCATGATGATGACCTGACAAGCTGGTAGAAGCCTTTTTGGAAGTTCTTGTTGTAATAACCATAGATAACCGGGTTCACTCCACAGTTGAAAAATGCCATCCAACGTACAACCGGGAAAACGTAGTGGTAAGTTACAATGGTCACATCATCGGTAAATTCGACGAAGGCAGAAACAATCGTTAGGATGTAGAGAGGGAGCCAGGATAAAGCAAACACGACCACAACAACTAGTAACATTCGGATGACGTGGAGTTTCTTCTGTGTTTCTGGAGAGCTAGATTGTGGCATTAAGACACGGTGGATAGCAACGGTGCTTGAATGGGAGCTGTATGACACGGAATTCCCTAGATGTTGCGCAGTGTTCAACAGTGTTCTACTCTGATTGTTTCCTGGTTTGGATCTGTTCCAGATCGTTAGGCCTACCTTTACATACAACAAGGCAATAATGAACAATGGGAAAACATAGCACATGGCGAAAAGGCCCAACGAGTAACCTATTTTGAAGTGGTCGCCGGGCCAGACCTCCTCACAAGCGGTGAGAACCTGTCCGTCTGCCGTGTAAACGCCTTCGTAGGTGACGCTGGTTAAGACGAGGCCCTGGGGAGCAGATGTAGCGGCCGCCACGACCCACACGGCGCCGAGGATGTACTGCACCGCTGTCTGGGTGAGGCGTGGGCTGGTAGGGTGGACCACTGCGTAATATCTAAAGGGAACAGAGTACAGAATGAATGAATAGGCCTAGGGTCTGTCTTTGCGGTACATACAGTACTTCAAATACTAGTCTCATCCAATGGCGTATACATTGCGTATGGTAATGTTTTTTTATTGATTGTATATCCGAACCTTTACCTGTGATAAAAAGGTATAGTGAACTATAAGTTGCAATACCTATTACTATTGAAGGTCGTTGTAGTTGATGTCGAAACTTTTTCATTTTTTTCTAAGGAATGTGTGTGCCCATCTGGGCCGATTCGCCTCCTTTCCATCTAATATATACTGTCTATCCTAATCATGACGGTAAATGATTTGAAAGAAAGTAATTACTACATTCATAAAATGATATCAACAGCTAATGTGCATATCACTGGCTACCATGCACTCTCATTGAACTGAACAACAATTTTCAGCAATAAACAAAGTGCATGAAACAAAGCATGCCGTGTGAACAGCTGCAGATACATCCATCGCCAGCAACCTAACCCTGGCACGCATTCACGGCAATCATTCTACCTATACATATAGTGGTCGGCGCTTGCCCACACAGCGGTTGCCCCTAAGAGTATCTTTAGTGCACTGTGTGCTGCGGAAAATCTCACCTGTCCACGGCAATGGCGACGAGTGTGAAGACGGAGGCAGACACCGATAGAACCTGGACGGAGAGGAACACCTTGCACATGGCCTCGCCGAAAGGCCAACCTATCAGTAAGAAGATGGACAACTTATTGGTTGAGAGTTCAGTTTACTGACACGGCCATTGTTACAGGAAAATAGGCCAGTTGTATTGTTTACAAATTTAGCAAGAAATATTGATCCCATCACTGATAGAAAATCATTTATATATAGAACGTTTTTAAAACTGACCAATTGTTATGTCTATGGTTATCTGACAGAGAAATACAACTTAACAGTATTTATCTATTCGATCGGTTTCGGTAACTCGTGACGTAGTAGAGTCCATTCAGACCTTACGTAGACTTGAATTTACTGAAACGTCGGCTGATTAATTCTCCAATGAGTCGATAAATCTATTCAGGAATTAACATATTTCTTCTACTATAATGACTCTGATGGATGAAATTTGCATCTTGTTGCTCATGTTATCCACAAGTTTGTAGAGACAAGGCCAATGGAAACAGTTACTGTTAGCATTTTTGCAAATTCAAGCAATTTTTTTTTTGGTGGGGGGGGGTACAAATATGAAACATTAAAACCATGAATTTTAATGTAAATGGAGGGCGAAGCGGTACGTACTCTATTACAAAATTGAGTTTTTCCAGTTTCCATTTCAGTCCCACAAATGTGTCTGTAACTTGTCTCTAATTAAGGATACGCATTTTAAGTAAGTTGGAAAATACATAATAGTCAAATATAAAGTTGTACAACTCTTACTTGTCAATATGTTATCCGCAAGGTTGAACGGCAAACAGAAGACTCCGACCAGCAGATCGGCCACGGCCAGGTTGGTGATGAAGAAGTTGGTGACTGTCCGCATGTTCCTGTTCCAAACCACCACCACTATGACCAGCAGGTTCCCCACCACGCACAGCAGTAAGATGGAGAGATACGCGAGCACAAAGATCACGATAACGATCGTATCTTGTTTGAATTTGTCGAAGATGAAGTCATCGGCTGTCCACGAGTCGTTCCATGTCATGTTGAGCGGGCCGGCTTCCTTCTCCATGTTTCAAGGCTGCTGTCTCTCTCTCGATGTAGTCTATTTGGAAGTATCAATGGTAAAGTATTAGTGACATATTTTATGTTCCATGAAAAATATTTTTTGAGTGTGTCTATGTGTGTATGTGTGTGTGTGTGTGTCTGTGTTTCCGGGTATTTGTAGTCAGCAGATCTCAAGAACCTCTTAATGGATTATGAAGATATTTGGTATGTTGGAAAGACAAAGATCAAGGTCGATTTTAATCATAATTTGCGGCAAAAATCCTCCCGGCATATAGAACCGTAGCCCATGTTGAAAATCGCGAATCAGTGCTTCCCAAAAGAACAAACACCGCCGATCTGAAAGGCTGCAACGAGGATATTCTCATACCATCTTAAATCACATGGCATCAAACCGTTGAACTTAATTCCTGTCATGACTCTTGACAACGCTATTGTTATTCCCAGTATATAATATAATTATTACGTCCAAAGGTTATATCACGTCAAAGGGATAGTTCTGACAGCTGCCCAGTAGCGTGGCCAGTGGTGATGTGTCCACGCGCGTCGTTGAAAGAGATAGCTGAGACACCAAGCATTAATCCAATTACAAAAGATCTCTATTCACTCTTTTATCTCTTTACAGCTTGTGACTTGTGTACGCTTTGCCGTGTTGTCACGTCTTAATCAATCAGATTGCTACATAAACATTGTGTTCGGAGAAAATATACAACAGTACATCGCCTTACATCTTAAAAGTAAGCTGAACCAAAATGAAAAGTGCTGAAAAAGTCATAAAACTTGAATTCACATAAACCACATCAAAACGACGCATACTGGGGAAAACATGTCACAAAACATCAAGATAAACCTATGATCATACATTCTACCAATTTGAAACTACACATGTAAAATATATATGGTATATCTTACTTTACCATATCGAGATGACAGATGGTGAAAGTATGCACAAGAATCTTGCCAAATCCTCACCGAATATCCAAACCATACACGGTTCCCTGACTGTACCTACCACTGAGTCACTCTACCTCTATAGAAGACAGCTTGTGGCACGACCGACAGAGCTAATCAGTGGGAATTGTTCAACTATGAATACGTAATTATAGACTATTCATTTCACGCACACAAACATCTGACGTGCGGGTTTCTCACAGATCTGTCATTTGTATCATTAAGTCTGACTCAACTTCAACAGATTCCCACAAGAAATACACAAAAAAAACACGATAATTTTGCTTCCCCATATGATAACGTTGCTGATACCAAATCTACTACAGCCAACATTCTGAAATTTCCACCATTGTAAGTAAATTTTTTTTTTTGGACGTTTCTTTGGACAATGATTGATAATGACAGGCCTCAATAGATCATATTCATTTGAGTGATCATTGTATGCTATTCCCGTAATAACGAGGGCACCATTGTGCACGTGAGAAGTCCACACACAGCTACGGTTATGCAAATGTTTGGTGTGTGATCGCTGGTATTGGGATTAAAGGAGGGAAACTGCAGCCTATGCTATAATGCTTTCAGAACGGGGAATAGAAAAGGGATAGAGTTGTGCATGTCATCGGCAATTGTAAAACAGCTTCTTTTACATGGGTTTGAAGAGGTTGTGGTCAGATGCGATTGAGGATAGTTGTCATATCACTTGAAGAAGGAATGGTTTAAACTGCATGATATTTTCATTTTACCGAGAGCAGTGTATATAGACCTAGACTCATAAGAACTTTAAACGATATAAATTGTATCTCTGTTATATACTTTGTCTGACCCTTGTCTCTTCCCTCATTGCCTCAATTAAAAGCGACTTGTAGGTCTATTTGAGCTTTCATATGCATGAGTAAATAAAGGTTCAAACAAGACAAAACAAAACAGAACAAACAAACAAGATAGATAATCATATGCTGTTCCTTGTTCTACTATGTTAAAGTCTATGTTTGAAGTACTTATTGCACGTCATCTTCGGCTTTATTATCGGCTGTTCCAGCTGTTGTATGTCCGATCATTTAAAGCGGTTTTGATTAAAATATAAGAATACATACGATATTACATCGTTATCTGCAAATCTGGTGTATTTTCAAATTTTTGATCAAATCTTTGAATCGACTTATATCTATTTGAACAAAGCTGGCAGTGAAATCAAAGTATTATAAGGAATCATGTTGACTTTCAAAATACAAAAATGATAAACGACATTTAAACCATAAGTAGAGATAATTAGCACAAAATACACAAAAAAGGTGAGAATAATCTCCAACCAGTTGGGCTATGTTATGTACAGTATTTACAGGTTCATTGTACGGGGAATTCTCCTACCTCTCTTCGACAAGCACAATGGACAGTGGACTACGGCTTAACGTCCCGTCCTAAGGTCTGCAACCATTTCTGGTAGCGCGCATTTCGGGTGAGCGACACAGCCGGGATTCGGACTCATGGCTTCTAGATACTATTTGAGGCCGGGCCGCTAACCACTGGACTAAACACGCTACGCAGAAGTCGCATAGGCACACGTCGAACGTTAACTCTAAACATCTGCCAGGTACTCTCAAACCACCACATTAAAAATAAGAATTTCAAAATGATTAAATGCAGCATAAGTATTCTTTTTATTTGAATTAAGAATAAAGTATTGCACCGGTAGCACTTTTTCAATGTGGCTGTTAAGGGTGTCCGGTCGGAAGACTCACTAAAAATATCTTTTTGCCGGTTGAAGATCCAGACAAATGTTGATCAAAGAAAACTTAAAACTTACCTTTAGCTTGCTTTGAAATATCTGAGCGAGCGTCCAGTTACAATATTTCTTCGACAAGGCCTTGGATGATTTGGACTCAAACTTCTAGAGAGTACTGATCGACTGCGCGCTGAACGCATTGGATGATGGTCAGTGTAGCCTGTTACTTGACCACGCCCACAATTCCCTTTACGTTGGTAGAAATGAAATTAAAGATCAGCGTTTGTCAAATTGACACCCAAAGGAAAGACGTGGGTCTCAGATGTACAGCCGAGTTACGAACATGGGAGAGATGTGCCGCGTCGAAATGAGGCATAAGACAGAGTCACAGAAAATCAAAATAGCGAGTTATTCCGTGACCATGTCTTATGCCTCATTCAATGGCGAAGTTCGGCGCGTCAACGGTGAAGGTGCTGGAAGCTTCCAGAGTTGGTAACAGATGATCAGGATGTTCTCGACGACGAGTGGATTTATTCCGTTGTAACGTTTTTTAAGCTGTTGTTGTTGCATGTGTTTATGAAGTATTCATGTCGATGGCCACCAGAGTCCATCTTGTTGTTGAGAATTTGAGCTAATGGCCTTTGGGCAGAACTTTCGCTCGCCTTTGATGTCAACATTGTGGAACTAATTGCACACTGAGCAAATGATACTACACATGAAACCATATATAGATGTAATTGAGAAGGCCAAAACCTCTAATTCGTGTAAAAGGCTTCCGGGCCAGCAATTATAGCTTATTACAGTGTTGCACTTCTTTAATCTGTGTTTCAGATGGCCTTTGACAACTATGATCCCAAAGCCGTCCCAAATAGCACAAAGACTGAAATATGACAAAATATTAGCTTATGAACACAGAATCTTTATTTCTACTGTTATTTTTTCAAGTCATATATCCACCTACGTGGTCAATGTTATACTGTATTCCAAATGCGGGACCAGATCACTCCTACTTACCTGTGTTGATATCGATAATATTTTGTTGAACATTCTGTATGTAGCCTCGTATGTAGTACTATTAGCCATCATAGTAACTGTTTTCTCCCTGTGCCCAAAGGTATCTCCAGCTTTTAATTCTTTATAATCTTTGTCATTGTTGTTTACTTTGCTGTTGAGCTACAAAGTCATTCATGTATGATTCATTCATGAAAAACAACAACTGACAACAATGTCATGATACTGTTACGGATGCGCTCAGCTCAGTACTAGGTTAATGTTACAACAATATCAGAAAAAAACTTTATTTCTTTTCCTTTCTAGATTTAAATTTATTTCATTTCCTGACGTAAAAAAACACAATTCTGAGTGCTGAAACATGGCGAGCGTAGACAAAGAGGCTTCGGGTAATATTTTGTCTGACATCATTAAACATGGCAGATACATGATATCACGCATTTTGGAAACTTTTGTTACGTTACGGGCGTGTGGGTTGGATGCGTAGGTGGGCTTGGTTTTTATTTCCATGGCAACCAATTTTTATTATGGTATATGCAGAATTCTCCAATGTCGTTGTGCCCCAAACCGCGGCCGTGCCCGTCCCATTCCGTGCCCATTCAGGCATGCGATGGGGCACAGTCCGACTGTTCAGGTCTGTGCCCGGAAGCGCTGTCAATCACTATGACTGACGGGACAGTGATTATTTATTATTCACTCCCATGTTTTCAAATAAGGCTTGGTTTTGCGAGAGTTTGTTTCGAGAGTTGGAAACGTTCGGCAGTTTGGCGGACCTTTTGTGTGCCATGGTTCGGGGCAGTCCCCGCGTGTCCCGTCCCAAAACGTGCTTTTGCCCCAAGCACAGTTCTGGACACGTGAGGACCGTGCCTGGGCACGGCTCATGAACAAAAACAATGTCCCCTCATGACAAAAACAATGTCCCCTCATGACGTCATGACACAGTGTGAAGCTAACTGTAAAGGCCGCTTTCATTGCTTCTAAGCAAAGATGTGCAATACCCGTTTTTAGATAATTGTTTAAACCTCAACGTCAACGCTAAGTAGAAAAAGCGATATAATTCGTAACTGTACATATAATATTTTTAACAATCGTCTCCTGTGTTTACCAAAGTCATTGTACACGACAGTACAATTCAGGGTCTAATGCTGACAAGCTACATATTCAACATTACTAAGAAACGAGAAGAAGCCGAACAAATGTATAAGACTAATTTTAGAATCCATGTTTTAGAAACCATGTGTACTGCATTACTACCTTTTGTATCTATATGCCTGTACTTAGCCCGATAGGGCATGAATGTGCAATAAAGGCTATTATTATTTAATAAACCATTATGATGATGATGATGATGATGACAAGGCACGGTTCGGGGCGCAACACTAATCCTTACTAAATTGTATCTTATCCTAATTTTCTAGAGACCAATATGCTGATGTATTTTACTATAATACTTAGATAAAATGATTGCAGCGCAATTGTGTATGAAGCGGTCATATTGATGGGGGTTACCTGAAGTTAAAAATCTTGTATCGTATGGCCTTCGGCAAAACATTCACTCACATGCCTTTGATGTGAATTCAATTTTCAGCACAGCCAATGGCTATTTTGACCATGTTTACATAATATATTTGTCTCCACAGTAACAACATCAAGCATGTAACATCACAGCGCTCTAGCCTGCTGAGCGTTAACATGTTGTGAGGTTAAAATCACAATATGCATTAGAAAACACGCGGACCATTCAGGGCCTGCATTTCGTAACTAAACTACGGTGCAACCTTTCATATTTGTTTGACAACACACAACCAAAAATCAACATCAAAGAACAGCCCTGTAGTAGTTACCAAGAGATGGGACAAATATGTTCGGTCCCTTCAATGTTCGTACGGTGAAATAATGGGATCATTAGGAGTAATTGAAGGGAAACCAAGCTGGGTACTGCAGGTAATTTCGCCCGACCTTTGGCATATCAACCCCTACTTTATTCTGACAACCTGGTCATCATGGACACTCGCGGTTTCTGTTCCAGGCTTAATTTGACAGGACAACGTGATTTGGTTCACCCCATGAGTTGGGTTGAATTGCAATCGAAGTATCTTAATTATGGAGCAGTCGCATTCAGTACGGAAGAACGTCGTTTGATTCTGATGATACAGAATATTCGAGCAGGCTGTGACAGAACCAACGGCCAGCCTTTCCTGTAACAATGGAAAATGTAGCTACATTTTGCAAAGGCATACGTATATACTATCACAATACACCTTTCTCACGCGGTGGCCATAATAGATCGAATGCGAGGTTAATGAGGCAAACAGACAAAACGTATTTCTAAACTTATATTAGCTCCCATTTAGTTTCACCCCCCCCCAAACCATACGGATTTTCACATTATAAGTTCAAACAATAAGTACAGTACTATAACTAGTGTTATGCACCGAAATATGTTGCAATTTAGCGTAAGCTGATCCCATAGTCCCTTAAGAGATGCAAGATGAAAACATAATAATGCAAATATGTGACAGACTTGCAGCCATTCTCGTTTCGGTCGATTTCGAATTTCCATGCTATCATTGGTTGAAGTGCTAATTATTTTGTTACGTAGATTACCATATGGGGTCAAAAGTGACCCCATAACGTTTTGTACAAATACAGTTTTTTTGTGACTCTTTTTGTGATTTGTATGTATGTATAGTTTCGTTAATCTATGTAGGAAAGTTTGACATGATTAGGTGAGAATAATTCTAACTCATTATCATAATTCATGCAAAAGATCACGAGGACTGACGCTTTTCAGACCGGGTATGGGTTTTCATGCCTGTACCAACTTTAATGTCGCATAGCCCCTGAATGGCCCGTGCTAGAGATACCAAAATGGTATCTTTTCAGAAAATGTTAATAGCAAACATTATAACTGAATAAAGTAAGTTTACCATTTTTCATGTTGCCATGGCAACGGAACTCTTAGGCATATTCATTACGAAATTTTATAATTTTGGCTTAAACATTCAAGTTATAAGGTTTTCTTGGCAAAACACACTTGTTCATGACATTTTACAAAATTCAACGTAAATTTCATGATTCAATATTCATACTTTATGCTAATTTGATGACTTCTTCAGTCAAAATCCAAGATGGCGACCGATATTAGCTAGATGACGTCATGATGTCGTCATATAACATGATAATGACACAAAAGTTGTTACCATAATTTGGTCCACAAGCTGGTCTAGAGGCAAAATTTACCCCTGAAAATGCAAGAAATGACGTTACAGAGAATCCCGATTTCAAAATTTCCGCGTCGTCGGCGCAGGACAATATGTAAATCATATGTTGTGGGAGCATCGCTCTTAAAAATCTTTTACACTAATAGTAGAAGTTTTACTAGCGTACTTAGCCTAGTTTACAAGCAGAATGTGCCCCACAAATGCAGGAAATGACGTTTCAGATTTCAAAATTTTCTGCGGACCTCCCTAGCGATGACTTGCGCCTCCGGCGATGACAACGACATGGTGAAATTTGTGTGGGTCATCGCCCTCAAACATCTCTTTCTTTGACAAAAATTGCATTAGATTTACCATAGACTGCAAGCAAAATTTGTCCCTCAAAATACAGAAAATGGCTTTTCAGAGGGTGCAGATTTCGAAATTTCCCCAGACCAACCCTGCGACAGCTAGCACCTTCCGCACTCTAAATCGTTGGAGCATCGCACTCGCTAAAACGATGTGCCTTTCTAACAGAATTGCCATCAAACTTAGCTTAGTCTGGCAGCAGAATTTGTCCGTCAAAACGCAGGAAATGACATTTTAGAGTATCAAGATTTCAAATTTTCCCGGGGAAGCATACCCCCGTTTTCCTTAGGATTGTCGCGCATCCGGCGCAACGGGTAGCTCAAAATTCGGTCATTAAAAGCCCCCCCCCCCCCCCTACGAAATTTCCTGCCGCCGCCTCTGCCATTCCACTAATTGCCATTCTTAAGAGAAAACATTCAGAGGGGAACAAGGGCGCTGTCTGTGGCCCCATGCCCTGACGATGTGCCCCCTTACCCTGGAGAGCAGGTCCTCTGGCAAGCATAAAATTCTGGTTGATGCTATTGGGCCACATGTGGCCAATTGTTTTTGACAACAGACGAAAATCAGTGCGCGCACGGGTGTCTTCCGTAGAATTAAGTCACTGTGCCCATATATGGTGCAGTCACATGAATTCACAGCGGTGACAGACCCCAACAGCCAAAATGGCTGAAGTTGGGAGGGAATACATAAGCCTGCATCTCACGATCGTATGAGCTATATATGCCACCCAAACATCACAACCATATCTGAACTAGTATCGATTTTGTACCGATACACCATACGGGTACCCGCCCCTAATCACAACCATATCTTGACTAGAACACAAAATAGCAATACAGTTTGTACTAAATTTCCGCAGCTGTGCCATATACAATTTGCAAACACCTACCAACATAGCAAATATCAGAAAGATCCTTCCACTAACTTCTCGACTTATGCTATCCACAAACATAGTTTATAAACATGAGCATGTACACGGCCTTGATGGCACAACGTTCTTGCCAATGAAGCAAAAATAAACCAACTCAAAAGCTCCGTCTAGCGTGTCATTGAAATTTCGCATGTATGACTAGTGATAGTCGAGCTGCTGATCTGAGCTTCCTGAATGCTTAACATACGCCTGGGATCACTCTAAATGCATTCAATGATACGTATATACGTATATCCTGTTAGCAACCTGCTAACTGATCGTGTTGTAGATGATATAGAAGGAATTCCAATGAGCTTTAACCCACTGTGCTTTGTAGATCATCCTTTACGATCTAATATCATAAGTTCCAGTAGTGGACAATTGATTTGGATGGACAAAATATCTTTAGTGCTTTGAGAGTCAAACATATGAATGCTCCAAAGTGTCAAAAGGTACCCATCCTAAGATGGCATTAAAAAGATCGCGTCTGAAAAGATTATAGTGCACTCAGTCCACTTAAGAATAAACCATGTCCATAAAACATTAGAATATTTATGCTCCCTTTATGGCAACAGTGCTCGGGGGGTGGGGGTGCAATGAAGCCGTCTCTACAATGATGTTACGTTACATTGAAACCCATATGCGCATGCACGTGGTTCTTGATACCATGAACATAATTGCATAAAACTCCATGCCAACTCGATTTATAACCATGACAGATATAAGATCGCAAGCAAGACGACTATATCTCTATCCACGAAATACGTATACTCAGATTCAATTAAAGATATCTTTGCCCTATCTCAATAACGCTGTTCTGGCCTTTTCCCTTATACGATTTTCCCTACGTACAGAAATAGTGTCAGAGGACCTCACGAGCTGCATCATACAGTGCACAGAGATTCTCCAGACCGATTCTATTAGCCCTAGCCTTTTCCTGCAGGCCTAGATCTTTCATGTACCTCATTATTTTCTGTCTGTCTTTCATCTACCAGATCAGAGAAACGTGTCGTCTTTTAATCCTGTCGGCGAGGAAGACCAGCTTTGCCGCTAGAATTTCAAACCTTGTACTAATGTTTGCCTGTCATACTTTAAAGGCTTCTTTTTATCTACCGTACCACAAAGGCAAATTGCGTTGGCAGTGCAGTCAGTGAAAAGCGAATTCTTGTTGCTATTTTGCGATGTCTCGAGGGCTTGCATGACGGTGGTGGGAAAATGGAAGTGATGATGGAAAAGTCATCAGATACGTTGTTTAATTTTGTCAACATAGGGATAGAGACTTGCCTCCTGGTTATCCTTCTTTGAAGGTGACTTCAATAACGGTGTATCCTTCAACATATATTTATCCATGCTTTAATTCTCGTTTATATTCATGAATTCTGAGTGCAATATTTCAAGACTACATCAGAATTTGATAATTGAATAATGAAAGTTAAAGACCTGGAATGTGTATTTTTTTATATTTATCATATTTAAAAACTGTGCTGCTTGGCAAACCATAATCAACATGAGTAGAGCATTTACTAATATAGGTCTACATTGAATAATCATATGTCGTGTTGAATTGGGACAGTTAAACTTAAATCTACATAAACCAATTATTCTATTATACCATTTAATCTGGTCTCAGTTATTCTATTACTGACGACTGTTTGTCAAATATTTCGATAATTTCTTAAAACACTGAACGTTGTGTGATACTATATTGTTTCTAGATTGACTCCCTGAATAAATTTTGTCACAGTAATAATTCAATATAGCATATCATGTAAGTAATGTAATATAAGTTGAATGCAGTTCGACTGGTCAGGAAATGGTCCGCCAATTCTAAATTCCATCGGAGAGTCAAGGGGAAAATGTGCTCAAGTGTCATTTGATACCTTACGTCACAAGAATACATGTATACGCGTTGCTTGGTAATTCTAGCACCCAGCTGGGAACCCAGACTAGAATATTCCCTCGAATATCAGAAGAAAGACGTCAGAGAAATCATTTGCATAATGATTGACATGCCCACTGACGAGGACCTTGTTCGTAAAGAAAGTGTCAGTCTTCTGGGTGTACTTGGGCTCTTACGCCTTTTCTGTCTGTCAACGTTACAGATAGAGCTTTTAGTCTCAGTCATTTCCCTTCAGTATGACGTAAGGGCTTTTAGTATCAGCGGGTTTTTCCGCTACGTCTGTGAATTCATTGAACATAGATCATCGGCTTTTAGTATTGAAAATTTTCATCAAACATGTGGAGCCAGAATAGTGAACTTGCATTCACTGGGACGGTTAACGTTTCTGTGAATTTATTAAAAATAAATCAAGAGCTTTTAGTCTTGGTTATTTTCATCACATATTATGATTTCAATATATGTATATATACATATATATAAACATATGCAAGATGATTTTGCTACGACTATATCTGTGGATTGACTAGTAAATCTACCTGAAATAAACACTTTTTAACTAAAATTTTCCAAATTGTGAAAGAATGATAGACTTTTTCCTATATTTTTATAATATATTCATTCAAACAACATATATTCATTCAAACAACAGTAAAAACAAACCAATCAGAATCACGTCATAATTGTATTTAATTTGTTTGTCCTGAAGTACATGTAATCCAGATACATAGACACATGTTTAAGACGACGCCAATTTTTCTTCATTACTGCTTTTGTCAGTATGCACACAGGGTGTAGTGTTAGCATTTACACGTAGCCTCCACCAGGCATTCCTACAAGGGTGAAAATAGTGGAGTTTGGAAAAGAAACACAAGGTGAATATACAATTGACCATGAGAGTGTGTCCGCAGTTGCCTGGGCAAATGTTCCCTTATGCTGGCGTGGTCAGACCGATATGAGTCATGTATATGTACTTTGTTTATAACGTTATCATAAAATGTTTACTTCGTTGGAACTGCTGGTTCCCAATTTTTGTTTTGGCTGTGACGTGTATGTTAGTTTGCACGGCGTAATCAAGGTTTTAAAACCTCCTTGGTGTAATAATGCCAGGATAGGTGCCGAATAGACACACGTTACATATAATCTTATCCACTTACGATATGAGCTCTACAATCTAAACCGCATAGATTAGAGGCAGCGATTTCATATAGCTCATACATGGGGGATATGAGGTTGGAACAATACATTGTTTTCTACCTTAGGCCACGGCAAGTAAAATTTATGGATGACATCCTCTGTAGACTGCAAAAATAGTGCGATAGGGCGAAAAAAAACAAGATGGGTGGAAAAAAACAAGATGGCTACATTTTGAAAAATAGGCACCATAAAGTTGCGATGACTGTTGTAAAAAAAACATGGTATCAGAGCCAACAAGGCATTCATTCCTGTATTTAAGACATGTACTGGTGTGGTAAAAGTGACACCAGTGCGGTAGACTGGCATCGCCAACAAAGTTGGTAAGCACACTCATAGCTTCCATGTTGGTGTCACTTTTACAACTACCCATTAATTTTTATTTCTACAACTAGAGTCCTGGGTACCTTGCAATTGTCACTTCTACAAGTACAATTATTAGGCTACAACACAATATATTTACTCATTTTGGTACTTTATCGTCATGTTGACCATCCCTGCAGAAAAAAAAAATTCTTTTTAAGCGCGCGCGCTGATGTCATCCATAAAATTTACTTGCTGTGGCCTTACTACAAACTGACTGCCAATCACATGACATTCGATCACAGGCTACACGTCAAAGGATATTCAATCAACTCTTACTTTCCTACCTCACAAGACAACGATGTTCTATGTACTTCATAATATATGAATCCGTCTAGTAAGCATACCATAGAACTAGTGATTCCTATGCTTATAACAAACTTTTCTCTTGCCAAAACAGCTTTGTCAAAATTACAATCGTCAATGTCCTTATATCCCTTGATTTTTTAGATTCATGTAATAAACTTGACATTAATTTCTTATATCTAAGCCAGCTAACTGCAATAAAGGATAATACATTGATAATATCACCCGTCACATCTGGAAACAATCATTGATCAAAACATATATATACATCAGAACCTACATTGTCTAAACACATTTGATTTCTTACGATACAATATTAAATCAATTATCTTTCTCTTTGTTATCGTACCACACAGAGGAAATCCTGGATATCATATTGTGAATACACCAAACTTACCATAAGACTACTAGCTAAAAACCATTTACAACAGAAGAAATGTGCATTATTGATAATGATTTTATATTGTTTTCCCATATGCCGTATTACATCAAAACCACTAGTACTGTATCACACGCCATAAATGTCACAGTGATGAATTACTGATTATGAATCATCGAATTATCACATATTTTGTGGCTAAAACTAGAGCAAACATCGATCTAAATAAAGCATTTTCTACACGTAACGCTCCTTCCATGACACACTACAGTTTTCTACGGTGATGTATATAACGTTAAGACCATCTTGGCTGCCAGGGGAACTAAACGTGTCTAGGTCTGAATATCTTCTTAATTCCACGTTTCACGAGGTTTCACAACCTAAATCTTTAGAGTGTACTTGACATTCAACGTTTAGGGTACATGTAATATCATCATATATATCATTATATGCAACGACACTGGATATAACTATCTATCCAATATGTTGACAGGAGAGCTATGCAGATATAGTCATAAGTTCGCATGTCTCTTTCCTAAGGCCCTTACATGCATGTTCTACACAATAACAAATAAATCTTGCTCTGTACGTTTCTGTACAAATCACTGCAGTAGGTTCAAAGCCAGTTCTTTTTGCAGCTACCGTCTAAGTAAAGCTAGTTACGTATGAAATAGGTTTTTAAAAAGACCCTACACAGACCAATGTAATGTTAGTTTATGCTCATGCTAATAAGCCGTAGATACCACACCTCCAGTTAACTGTTTATTGTTTTAGCTGTGGTTGTACATAACCTTCCGGTGAGCGAAGGTGCTTCGATTTGTTTACATTGTTATATTCCAGTCTTTTTTCGTATATTGGATATTAAGAAAACATTTTACAGTCAAACTTGTCCTGAGCAATCACTCCAAGGACCGAGCAAAAATGCTTGCTGAGGAAAAGTGGTTGGTCCCGACCATTTGGTTGGTTGGCGAATAAAAATAAATGATACGGTTTGCATGATATACACCTTACAGTTAGTTCCAAGGAAACGTATCTATAAGAGATGCACAGTTTTTAATCTCCATGCTATTATGTAAACAAACTTCAAGAAGCCATTTGTTTAACAATCAGAGCTGAGTTTGTCTAAACAATCAAACATGGTTTGTTTTGTATTTGTCTGTTTCCTTGAACAGCCCAAACAAGTGCTTTCAATTTCTCTACCAAAATGTTAAAATTCCCACTGATAATCATTTTGCATGATGCGCATTGTTAATATGCTTGACTGATATTCACTAACATAGGAACTTAGAAGTCTCAAAGTCCAGGGTAATTCTGCATACAAAATGGCTGCTAGCTGCTGTCAATCAATTCTGGTTGGTAAGGGCAGATTGAATGCCCCTTTGGGACTGTAAAAAAGTGGTTGCTGGTTGGGGAAGACAGGTTGTTGCTTGGGAGAGGGTCTTAACCATGTAAAAATGGACGGGACTGTTTCAATGTGTCCTCTGACGGCAGGTGGTTGCCTGGACAGGTTTCACTGTACTATTATGATTTTGCCACTCTACCTCTCCTTTGTTGTGGCATGCATATCGGAAGTTAACAGTGGTTAGTTTGTCAATACAATAGCGTTCAGTTGACTGTATATTGATTTGTATTTAAACACTTTTCTGTACATTATGTCTCTTCGTCAATGATGATTAGTGTTGAACCATAAAAGGTGAATCATATGGCCGCTGACGGTATTACCCAATTGCATATATTTTTCTAAGGAAGAGGTCATAAAACTTTGTTTGAGTTAAGAATTCTCATATATAATGCCAATTACAAAAAAAAATAGTTTGGTGCATGTTAGATATTGAATTGTCAAATGTGTGGTATGCTATCCATGTATATTCAAGTTACGTTTATCATATCTCTTTTGGCCCAACGGTGTGGGAGTGGGCACGGGCGACACTCTTAGGACCTTAACAGGAGACTGACAATTGAGAATTCCTTTAAATAGCCGGTGTTAAGTAAAAAAAAAACAAGGATGACTGGACAGCGTTAAGAAGCGGTGCAACCAAAAAGAAAAAAAGTTAGACATTCTAAGCTGTTTTTTTCTATTAGATTATTAGTATACTTTTGTTCTTCTAGTTCATTCAAATGACGCAGAAGGGGAGTGATGGATGTCACTCGAAACGTCCGGAAGCAATCTCAGAATCTTATCCAGTTGCAGAGGTTGAATCGTATGGTTTGCCTGGATATCTCACCTTCATAAACGTACCGAAAAGCAAATATTATATCATTCGGTAATTTTCTTTTCTTTTGTATATGTCTTATCTGTACCTTTAGAACCTTTGACCGTTACGAATGTGAATTTTCGTCGATAAAAGCAAGCCTCTAACGTTTTTAGCATCTGCTTGTAACTGGCTGAATATTGATATTTGCCTGGGACTGAGAACCATCCACGTCGTCCACAGGTATAACCAGGGCCGACATCCTGGCTCTTCGAGCACTTCGCGTGGTCATTTCTGTAGCAGGCTCCACGACTAAGATATCGGTGTTCTCCTGACGCAACACTTTGAACACGTTCTTGAACCCCTTGCGGAAGTTCTTGTTGCAGTAGCCGTAGACGATCGGGTTCATGCAGCTGTTGCAGTAACCGAGCCATCGGACGATGGGATAGGCGTACGCGAGCAGGGTCTTCTCCTGTTCGGGAGACAGACCTCCAAAATCAGCGACAAACGAGACCACGTGGTACGGCATCCAGCAGACGGTGAACAAGATCACGACAACCACCAGCATCTTGATGACCTCCAGCTTCTGCGCAGAGATGCCCGGGTTCTTGTTGTGGCTGAGGCCGAAGAGGTTTGGCTGATGGCTGATCCGTAGGCTGATCCGTACGTACAGGACGGCGATGACGACCAGTGGCAGGATGTAGTACAGGCTGAAGAAGGTGACCGTGTAAGCCTCGCGCCCCCCTTCTCCCCAACTTTCAACGCAAAAGGAAATGATTTCCTCACGCCATATGTAATGGTTCAACTGCATGACCTACATAGGAAAGATTATTCTTTATGACATTAAGTTAGTAGACATTAAGACAGTACAAAAGTGAAAAATTCTTATTTCCTTAAATTACATGTATATTAGTCTATCACTATATATCTATTCATTGATATGGAGAAAAGATGCTATCCAACTACAAATATAAAAAATATCTAATATTTTCATATTTAGTATTGGTAAGTTTTTGTGATTGCTACTTCCAAGGACGTTGAATTCTTCAATGTAATGTTAGTTGTTATGACAGTTGGCATATAGACAGTAAACATCACATGCCATTTGGAAATGAATATAAGACATTCCTGCCATCAGCAATACACTATGAGAAGTAAAGTTGCTATAAAATTCATATAGTAAGGTTCTCTAGGCACAACCATGGAGTACTTACTTCCAACGTCTCGATGTCTATCAGACACCATCATCAGGGTAGAATGCCTGGAAACTACGTCTTGCAGCTACTCATATCCGACGTAGGTGGCGCCACCAACATCGGCTATAAGTAGCAGTCATTCTACCCTGAAGATGGTGTCTGATAGACATCGATACGTCGGAAGTAAGTACTCCTTGGTTGTGCCTTAAGAACCTTACTATATGAATGAATGCCAACCTGATGAAATTATTTACGGTTGATGTAAAATTGTATTCAAGAAGTTCTTGGTTTACCAGAGCGTGAGGTACCATGGTGGCGATAGAGAGCATCCAAACGAAGCCAATGACCGCAAAAGCCTCGCTTGGTTTGAGTTTCCGTGCGGTGGGGTAAAGAACTGCTCTATATCTGTGGAATAGACAAAACACTGACATGATGTAATAGTCTAAGAATGATTTGATGTAATAGAATGATGCAAGGCGGCGCATTTCTCGACTCATCGTCTCCTTTGACCCACTTTTGACGTCACATATCCCAGAGGTCACTGCGCGTCAAGAAAGTGGATCAGACTATTCATGAATGCCAACGGACAAGGCAGAAAATCCGGTTAGTCAGCTGTCTTTGTGTTCTGGACGTACGTGAATTGGGGGTCGGCTCAGCCAATGTCATTCTTTTTACATTTTTTGGCTATATACACATCAAGTTTTCTTCAAAAGATAGTTTCCGTCAGAAGTTCCACATACCAATATTGCAAGTGGGTAGCTTTCCTTCTTATTGTACAGGTCAACGATCAATAATTGATACATTAATTCACATCATTGATATATTATTCCACGAACACCGCATTGAAGGCCAATTTTACACTATAATGCATTTGCATGGTCCTTTTGTCTTGGGATATCGTTCGATTTTCAATCTTCATTCCTGAAACGAAGCCACGTAAAGGATGACTTCAAGATCATTGGGTAGATGATGCAACGTTTCACAACACTTGCAAACTATAAAGAACTTAAGGGCACTACTCAGATCTACGATAATTCAAGGTGGAAGTCAGAAACTTCCACATGACAGGGTATAACATCTGGGGTGCCCGGCTGAATCTTCTGTATAGATTATCTGCCAGAGGCACATTGACATTGTCAAGGTGGTTCACGTTTTCGGTACCGATTTTAACTCCAAACTTTGTGGTTATGTTGGGAGCAAAACGATAAGCAGGTTCTAATTTGTTACAAATGTTTTAATGTTATGTTTTGGACAAGCTATGATCCTGATTTTTGGGATGACTCTTAGTGTCGAGGAGAAAGTAGTATTGCGGTCACAGCAGCGTTCTGGAATTGCGTAGGCCAATTCGAAGGGAATACATTTTCAATCTGGATCAATTACATTACCTTTCATAATTTGCTGCGCGTAGGTAGCTTAAATCATTAGAATCTAAATATGTTAACTAGAATATGATTACCAGAATGAGCTATATGAAGCTATGTTGAATGTGGAAAGGCCACCTACCTATCAGCAGCTATGGCTACAAGTGTTAAGATGGAGGCGGCCAGGGACAGACCCTGCAATGTTGTCAGCTGACAAACTACTGGTCCAAATCGCCAACCTGCAAGCGAAAAAAATATGGTTACCAGCATACGTTTCATACCTGGACAACTAAAATATCGAAAAAAAGTTACCATACACGAATACAATTACTGTGTACAAGTAGGCAAATATATCTACGAATGCTTATTATACCATAGAACCAATAGTGCAAATGACATGCTCATATATATGTTGACTTATTCATACCTGTAGATATCCATATGTGTATGTTTAGTTATACTGTAAGTAGTTGTTATAGACCTTACGAAAGTCGCTGTACTTTTGTCGTGTCAATAAAAATTTCTTTAAAAAAAACATAAAGCAAACAAGCACGAGCCCTTGGTGTTATCAAGTTTCCTTTGACCAAAATACTAACTTTTACGCAAAAGAAAATACGGGTTGATTATGATCATTTGTTAGATCATTAAACGAATGATGCTTATTAATGAGTTTTATAACGGGAGGTGCCCCAACACGGTACGCTTTTTCTTGCGCTCAAACTCATGGCGCTCCATCGCTAGTTGCCTGAGAGTGGTCAAATTTTGATGACTGAATTTTTTACACATAGATTTGAACAACATACTTGAATAAGAAATGCATTCATGTGGTTCATGAACCTGTCGCGCTGCGTGTTACAAGCGGCAAACACTGTGAGACAATTTCGTGTATGTAACCTTCCAATTTTGTGCTACGTTGGACAGTGTGCCTAACTCGGTACGTTTTTTTAATATTTTGCTCTCTTCAGAAGTAAGTGCTAAATCTAAGTACACAGAAAAAAATTAATAGTATGATATTTTAGCTTTCTTTTGACAGTAAAATCGTGACTGTATGTACTTCTTGTCTCACATGAGGAAGGCTGTACCTAGAACAATCCAGCTGATGTTTTACGGGCAATGGGCTGAATGCACTGATTGTGAATCCCCTCCTAAACAAAACATTACGAAAAAACGACACCGCCAACATCAACAAAACTCTGTCTGATTATATGAAAACATCATCTACATCTCTCTGTCAAGTCTTATTTTCATAGACAGCACGAATCATTTGTTACAGTCAAATAAATCTTTGGAGCGTTCTCTAGTCTGCCACATTCACGGCCACACTCCCTTGGGAGTACAATGGTGGCAATGTTTATGTCGCTTCCTTTTGGTTGCTTTTCTACTCAACAAACATTTGAAGACCCATATTCATAGTGTTTTATGGAGCTTTATTTATGTGTATCATGGCAGTTGTGTGACTGCTTGGATGAGTTCGTATAGTTAGCGACAAGAGCCGCCAATACGCAGAGGCCGGTGACCGCAGTGATTCAGCACTGTCAACATTACTGTTAGAATTCTGCTCTTAAAAAAAACTTGAAGTAAATATGTTAAAGTATACTTGGAATGCAAATTAAAGCTGTGTGCATGGACTTGGTTTATTTACCTTTGTAATCATCATAGTCAGGGGCAACAAACACGGTGTACTTATGGATAATAAGATCAGCAAAAAATCCGTACCGTCTTACGACGGGGACCGTCTTAGGGCGGCCCCCGTTACATATGTTATTGCACACAAACTTGTTCACACTGAAACTGAAGTTCACACCTTTTTAAGGCCTCAAAACAGAATACTGTTCATGTCACCTGGGGTGCTTTACAAGGGTAGTTCCTCACTGTGAGACTTACGACCAAGAGTTGATAATGGGTTTTTATCTTGTATTCGCAATACGAGCCAGCTGTTAGGAGTACTTTGATAAAGATGAACGTGAAAAAGACACCATTTGCATCTGGTAATGTGTCCCATAAGAGGAAGACATGAAAGTTTTCCGTTGGTTTAGCAGTCCCTGTATGGTCATTGTCTTAAGATAGACGTATGTTGTTTGACACTTTTGGCATTTATAAATGGTAATAGAAGTACGGTTAGCGATAAACATTTGCACAGAGTCGTACGTCGTACTCTGCTAATGAGGCACAAAGAGTCATTAAATCTTTGGACCGCAACAGCACTGGACACGATTTACAATGCATTTTCTTAACAGAGGTAAAAAAAGCCATCCGCCTTCCTTTGAAGATGTCGTGATGTGCAAGATCCATCGTGCCCTTTAACTAGGATCGTGTCCCTGATTTCCTTGATGTCTCCTTGTGATGTGCAAATTTGGACTGAAAAAGAGATTCACGCCTCCACTAGGTAGACAGCAAATGAACCCAAAGACCACATTAGACATGCTAAACTTCGCCTACGCACACTTTTAACATGATTGCAGTCATCTGTTGCCTTCATCAGCGACTGGTTAATTGGAGAACACGTTTTGCCTATCCGTTTTGTTTCATTGATTTCCAAACAGTTTACATATCGATCTTAATACCAAACAAATTATCTTGGTAAGTACGTTATACGACTTGCTAAATGAACAGAGACTTGCGTAAGTGGCATAATGGATCATGCTGGGATCCTAATCAGCATTGTTAGCGTAGGCGGCATTTAGATGCATTCCTCTGGCAATTTCTAGACTTCTGAACTCAATTTCAAATTTTTTTTTTTTTTTTTTGCAATTTTGTTTTGACATAATATGATTTTGTTTCTTCCAAAGCGTCCAATCTGCCTACGCTTGTCTCCACTATGCACCAGACAGAATGTAATGTAACTCTGAAATCAACTTTCATAGGTTGTACGGGATGGCCAGTTGTCTCGAAATGAGATATAGGTAGAAAAATAAAGTACTACGTTTTCCTGTTGTTTTCGAACAATATGTTGTTCATCTGCTGTCCTGATATAATTTGATCGCAAGTTCTTGCCAAAATAGGTCAAAAGCAGGGTTAAGTTGATAAAAGTCATAAAAGTAAACTATAGGAGCACACCATTATGACCGTGTAGTAAATTGACTAAGCATCGTGCATTTTTCCATGTATAGAAGACCAGAGAATAATATATATACCAACTACCTTATTCTTTTAAAAGATGAATAGAGGGCTAATTATATCAAAGTTGGCGAAACTAATCTCTAACCTACAAGCCCGTTATGTGAAGTTCGGTGGTACACAAAACACATGAGTTATTTCGAAAACAAGCTTAAATAACTTGCTTTGGAACTAACTTATGCAAAACGTTTGCGTTTACAGCCAACCGCCTTCAAAAGACTTACATGTAACACAAAGTGGCGTCACTGAGCACTGTACACTCCTCATTGAATATATATGAATTGAAGGTCACTAAAAATGACGTCGTTTTGGAGTGATTATGAGCTTAGGACTAGATCCTATTTAATGTTTCCTTGTTATTGGCAGTCGTGACCCAATCAACCCCATCAAATCTTTTTACCATCACACGTTCGTGCTTTGGCACAATAAATGTATGAAGCGCATGCTTCTACGTCACAACGTGCCAGGCAAGCATCCGTTATGAAGCTTACCGATTTTCATAAGTTTGTGTGTGTCCAAAATGGTTGAGCCTATGTGACCTTCACAAGCAATCCTTTCAGTATTTCAATATGAATGAAATAGACATACGTCAGAGGTATGATTTGAAAGATGGATTTTCAAAGACCTAACTAGTCCCTTGGCTCATCAAGATGCCGTCCCCGAAAAGAGCGCCAATTAATACATAAACACACTACCAGCTGGTTGAGGTAATAGGGGCTTAATGAGAAAGTAATTTGGCCTATTTGTTCCGTCCTGAGCATTAGTGCATGTCTGCCAAAGGTTATAGCACGATGATAACAATTTCTGCAGATGACAAGCTAGTCAGGCGTGACTTTGATTCCGACACAACTGAATAGCCTAATATAAGGTGGGCGTGCTTTTTGTAAACGTATTTGACATTGCGGAAGGTCAAATAAAACATAGTTTGAAAGTTTATTCCACGGTATCATCTAGTTTCGATGAATACATCTAAGTCTGAAATTACAACATTTATCTAGCGCATGTGAGCATGTTTCTTCTTATAGTCCCGAAAGTTTGTCTTATTTGTAGTGGATTTAGAAAAGTTACATAACACGTCTTCGTGTAGATGAAAAACAAAGTCAGAAATGTAAAAGTACAAAAATCTTAAATGACAAATTGACATTGCATGGTCAGATAATCATTAGACTGTGGTTAGGAAATGTTTTTTAAGCTTAATTTATCACATGCGCACTTTAAGAAACCATATTATCTTAGAGTAGTCATCAGATTACATTATGATTGATACATGTCTGGGACGCGATTCGTTCCAACAGTTTGAAAGACATCGGTTTTGGAAGTCAGCCAGGATAGTGGAGGTTGAGGTCTGTCGGCTTCAGTATTGCGTATTCCTTGTTTCTCTATTGCCCTGGTCGCCCTTGCGTCGTAAACGTACTTCGTTTCTGATTGTGTTGATAACAAATAGCAACGGCTCAATCCAGACGTCACTATGATACATTAGCGAGTCGCCACTCTACATAACATAAAGAATGCCCCAAACAAAAGTCTATTTGACTATCTGGGGCCCCTTTTAAACATGAAATTAGACATAAAATAGTCTAAATTGCCCAGTTAAGGTAATCAATCTAAAAATGAGCGTGGCCTTAAAGTAGTCGATGACGTCATTGTGACTACATACTAATTTACATAAATTATCTTTATGCATTTAGGGTACTATCTTTATAAAAAATGTCCACACATTATTCAAGATGGTAATTCTAGAAGACCAAAAGACCTCCCAAACTCCTCAGCCACTCTTATATACTGCCTTTAAGGTAATCCATATCCAGTTGCTTGAGTAACTATTTTTGGCGTTTAAGGTAATCAACTTTTGCCTTATACTATTTAGAAATTGATGAAAAGTGAAATGAAAGAACTACCATCAAAATGACGACAGTTGTCAAGAAGACTAGTTAGGATGAAACTGTATACGACAAGCCAAAGAGAAGTATTCCGTAGACTTTATGCCCCACAGGCGACTGCATACATGACCGTGAAACAGGCAATGACAGACCGTCCAGATTCGGACCCGGCAGCCGTATCAGCGCGGCTTCCAGTTGCCGGTGTCAATGTGTGAACAGCCTCAAAGGGCGCGGAACATACGTGCTTCCTAAATAGGTTTGACGTGGCGTACAGAGCAGAAATGTTACATTCTATATTAAGCAACCTTAGCAGGCGTAGACCATTTTTTCATTATTCCGCTGGGCTATAGCTACGTGATGGATATGACGAAGAGACTTACCAAGCAGAGACTAAAGTAATTTTACAACCATAATGCTATCTTCTTTCTTTCTTTCTTAAGCCAATAAAAGGTATCACTGCAAGTCAATCCATATGTTTGAGGGTTGTAAAACAGAGACAGATGGAAAAATCTGTTTAATGTGAGACCGTCACCCTATGACTGCAATTAAAACTACAGGTGGTATGTATAATATGATCATTATATACCTAATAGAAGATCAATGAACAGTTCTTTAAAGAATAACAGATGGGAATAGATCAGATATGGAACTACAGGGTGTAAATGTAGATTTTAATCAAGCAGTGGCGGCAGATGGGACCACATCAGATTGCACATGTAATAATTACGTGCTGTGTGCGGCAACAGTACACGACAGGAGTAGGGAGATCTGCCACAATGTTAAAGTTCTATCTTGTCGGTCCCATATTAGTCACACGAACCCTTGACGACTCCAAAATTTGTAGCTTAGCAATGGTTTCTGATTTGTACCATTAGTACCCCCTCCTTCCTTTTGACCTTGTGGAATGGGGCCATTTGGTCGAACAAGCCATCGAGAATGATAATGAAGACTTTGACTCGACTCGATACAAATTGCGTTTACATCTGTGTTAAAGCTTTAGTGTGCTGTTCAGGAATTTGGCTGTGCTCGCGCATGAGAACACTCGAGAAGTGGCCAGTTTTGACTTCTCATCTGTCAACGACGAGAGATGCTGTCAACTATGATCAATGCATCCGAGCGATTTGACAGAGTGGGCAGCGAATTACATTGATTAAAACGAATATTTGTGTGCCTTGTTGGTCATATTTGTACGTTTAATTTTGCATGATATTGCCATTTGAAGGTTAGAAGGTAACACAAATCCAATTCAGTAACGCCGCCAGCTTGCCGCAGCTTCAGTGACATACTCGCTTGGTGAAATGCAATAAACTGTAGGATCAATGACTCACCGACAAGGATGTCACTCACGAGAGTCAGCGGCATGCCCAGCAGGGTGACGAGAAGGTCGCTGATGGCCAGGTTGACAACAAAATAGTTGGTGACGTTTCTCAAACTACGATCTTTGACAACCACCAAACAGACTAAGACATTGCCGGCTAGACTTAGAAGGAATATGAGAGAGAAGCAGCTGACGAACACGACGGTTACAGGGACGGATTGCTTTAGGTTTGGCGGAGGACCTATATCTTGGTCTTTGCCATTCGTCATGTTGTGGACGAACGGAAATGTGGTGTTGTTCATCGTGATGATCGTTACGTGAGACTCTGCATCAACAAAAATAACAAAAAACGTTTGTTGATAACACATCGAAACTGGTATATCATTACAAAAAACATACTGAATGTAAACATATTCCATTGAGTAAAAATTTTTAGTCACTTATCATTCTCAGAGACTGTGAATAGCGTTTCATAAATACAGACGAACGCAACATTCTTTCGCATACAACGCTTGACAAAAGTAGCGGTAGTTATTTTACCACATCAACCACATCTCTTATAGACATCACCTTACATTACACTAGACCAGCGGCCTTATATTTTGTTTCAATACAAACACCATCAATGCGTGAAAATGAAATCACATCGAAACACTCACCCTGGTATTTTCCAGTTTGCTTGCTAAGAGTACTTCCAGGGAACTGTCTGCAACAGGACTGGATATCTGAGTCGTTACTAAGCGTAATGTGTGTACCAATCAGGGAAGAGTTTTGACACTCCACCTTAAGCAAGGTTCGTACTTTATCTCATGCCACATTGACGCTTTATGATCACTTCAGCCGAGGGTTAATGTAGACATCCTCACCACTCACCACTCTGCAGCGCAACTTCAAATGTGGTTGGCCCGCACGCTAATGGGCTTGCAAAGGATCTTGGGAAAGCTTTTCCTGTCCCTTTCATCTGTCAAATCATATTTCAGGTTGTGGCCAGGGAGCGGGGTGATTATGAAAATACGCTTTTGAAGTCAACTTGTAAATCCCTCAAGATGTGCTGGCCCATTTGCTCCGGATGAGAAGCGAGTGAGGGAAATCCGAGTTGCTCTTTCAACGTTTGACTTCTGATCAAACGCCGACAGATTTTTGAACCTACCAGTTTATGACTATCCATCTGATAATGACGATGAGCATCATATCATATCAATATCATATCAAAATCATCGGATAAGAGGCATTTTGCCTATAAGATCTGCTTCTAAAAACATCCAAAGTTTCTAAAGAGAGAGTCTATGTTGTGTTGGACTTGTACTCTGTCCCCCTCCAATGACTGTCCAGCTTTGATTTGAACGCGTTAACAGATTCTGCAGCCACCGTGTAGTATCATCCCCAGGTTTCTGCATGTAAAAGACTTGTGTGGAGTGACATGATAGCAAAACTACAGGTCGACAGTTTGGTGCCTTCACACGTCATGATTTCAGGAATTAAAGTGAAGAATAAATTTCATCTTTATATCTACGAAGTTTAGAGATTTTGCATCTTATGTTTAAAGCATATTTTGGACGAATCGAAAGTAAGGTTCATTTTCCTATACATCTTCATTTCAATAATGAAACATCTCTTGAAGAATCACAGCAAGTTTGTTTGATTGACAGTAGCGTAGAATTGAGTATGAAACAAACCGCCAATCACACGTCCATCATTTCAAAGTTATGACTTAAGAGTGATTATCCAATCTAGCATGTAGTTTACACGACCGTGAATCGCGCACTTTAAATGACATTTCTGTTTAATAGGAGTTTTGAGTGAATGTTCCTTTGGTGAATGTCAGTAGTTGTCATTCTACACAAGTCTTTTACATGCCGAAGCCTGGCAGTAGAAAAGCGTGTTATCCACCCACCTTGCCTCAGACGTCTTGATGAATTGCCAAACGACCACTCAGCCAAAGCAATATGCGGGTAGCCAATACCCTTAAGGAATTTATTTCACACCGTCTTCCCGGCCCCAGGTAATACGCAATAGCTTTAAGCGATGATAGTGTTACGACCTTTATGATGTTGTACCAAATTGCCAACCTGTTATTTCTGATGAAATAGCTCTATTGGAAGCCCTTATCAGGGCAAACCACACACTCTTACGGGATAATGAAGTCCGATACATCACTGATTAAATGAGATTTCTGTCCTAAACCTGCCCATATATCGTTGATAGTGGGTACTTGTGAGAGGTCAGAAGCCGAAAATGTCGCAAAGCCATGACTTTGTTTTACAAAATGAAATCCACCCGTTCAAAGTAGTTCATATTATTGACCTAACCGAGAATATGCTGTTAGTGCATATAAACGAGGCCTCTGTTGCTCACCTGCATGTGTATCCCCGTTAGGGAAAAGTTATGAGGTTTCATAACCTAGATATGGGCCTAAGTTATGGCGCCCTGTTTCAGAGTGAAAATATCAAGTACATCACACTCAATATTGTTCCATGGTTAGTAATACGTAAACGTGTCAGTAAATGTGGTGCTCGCAGCACTTTCTACTCGATAAATCTTCCACCCGATGCCCTGAAATGTATTTTGTATGAGCGGTCATTTGTGAGATGTTCTATACGAATATCACGTAACACGGTCCAGTACATCAATTCATCTGTTATATGACTACTTCCTCACCCGAGAAGCAGTTCAAGCCTGCATGTTAGTACTTTTATGAACACACAATGTCTTTGAAAAATGGTTCTCAGAATTGAACAGTGCATTTGTTTATGTTCTCTCTAAATCTTCACAAATTCTTTCTAAAAAGGATATTTCCACTAGGATACAAACATACCAATTTTGATATTTGCAATTTTGTGGAGGCGTTGATTTTATGAGATTTAGAGACGTCCGGTTCATTGATGGGTGGGGTTACACTCATATCCAGTGTTGAAGGCCAGCCCATTTTGCTCGCATGGTCAACCACTAATGTCTATCCGTGGTAAGCAGTGGATCTAGTCCTCGTTTATATGTATGAGGATGGATGAGATCATTCACACGGCAGTTAGCTAGAGTCACCGTGTAATGTTCTCACTTTCCTCAACACGCCGTCTTGCTGCACTATCAATCTAATGTCCCTCGACCTTCTCAGCATTTTGAACAGTATAGAGTCTTTCTCTGCTCGATAAAATCCAAAGTCTTGTAAGCTCGGCTTAGTTTGACGTCAGCATTGTTACACTGTAATAAACTTTTGATAGTCTGTAGTATCGATATTCTGAAGTCAAACTAAGTCAGTGCATGGCATAAATCTTGCTGCATTCAATGTCATTTGTCTTTTGACCTCGAGCTGGTTTGATGACATTCTCGGCAATGTAGTACTTAAGTTATAGTCTAATATAGTGTCAAATTGTAAAATTTTAAAGGCAGACCTAAACTGTATGTCCCTGGTTGTGTCCTTACAGCATACACTGTCTTATGACCCCCAGGGTTGTTTGATGACAGTCTCAGCACGATTACAGAAGTAAAGGTCCAAAATATAGCCTATATGTGGGTTGATAATCAACTGTATTTTGGTAGGGTCTTATTAGAAGGCCGAGCCGAATTCCCATCTTCTCTAAGTGCATCTCTTTCTTATCCAACCGTCTTCAGATACCTGTTTACACCCAAGGAAAGTAAGGAGGGTGTCATTCAAGGACACACAGGTCTAGCTAGAAGTGCTTGGAACCCATGGCCTCTCGATCCCGTGATGATAAGATGTACAGATGCAGTGGTTGTTTCAACACTGCAGACAGCGAATGCAATTTTGTCTCTACCTGTATTCCTACAGCTTTGGACGTCTCATCTCTGATGAGACCAACCACGACTTGCTCATAGGATCTCCCGGGAATATAGAGTCATTGATCCTACGTAGTGTTCCATGCTCTCATTGCATTCTGTATGTAATGTAATAGAGTTCTCTAATGGGTTAGCTGATGCCTTCGGAGCACTAAACCCATCAAAACTGCCAAGGAGACACCACCCCTTCGGACGAAAGCTATTAATCATAAACATAGCATTTCAAGATGTGTCCTCGCCGAGGTGTGTATGCGTCATGTTTTGAGGGTATCGTTTCCAGCGTAGATCATAACCATAAAACTGATATTAGATACCTAATCACTTTAAAGTAATTTCTTGTATGTCACAAATGTCGAGAGAATTAGCGAAATGGGACCAAACCTAGAAGCCTCAATTTACAGACACAGTCTATTTTTTCTGCATACATCCCATAAGGTCTCATTAAAACTACGAGAAGCTTCGAAGATATCGTTATTGTTAATTGGATATCCCATATTATTGATTCCAGGGATCTAGTTATATCACAGGTTCTAAAATATTAATGATAAAAAACAACATAAAATCCCCAATGTACAAAATTATGTCTTGATCGTTTCTAGTTTCATCCCATAAAATCTCATTAAAACTATAAGTTATATTTAATTATATATAGCACATGCTGTATTTGCCCATGAACTTAATCTACCTTGATAATGATTTGAAAGCTTTGCTGTTCTTCCTATTCATTCTTATTAATTCTACATTTGTGCTGGATACCTTTAAATATTAGCTTTTGATAGGTACGTTTGAGAGACGCAGGCGTAAAATGGAATAAAGAGGAAAATGTCAGTCATATGCCACCAGTCACATGCCAGTTATATTGAAACATGACTCCTGAGGAAACTGTGCATTTGCTTCGTATGCATGTAATTCTTTAGGGAGTTATGTAAGAAGTAACCTTTTATCATGTATATGACCTTCCACTAAAAATGTTTGGAAAGTTTTACGTTGTGTAGGGTGGGTACCGGTACGGTGCACCTGTACAAAACCGTTTTTTATTACAATGGTTGATGTTTATAATTTACTTATTTTAGGGCTTACCGGTCAAAGAATATAACAGGAGTGAAGTAGAGGATATTTGATAGTTATCTTTATCATTATCAAACTTTCACAGTCAAACTTGGTCTAAAACAGAGGCGTTCAGTGTTGTTTACATGACTCGGATTGGACTTCGGGAACTCCACCAAACAGAATCCTTTGTAGTGAAGTAGACCATTGTTTTGAGTATCGACAAGTCACAAGTTTTCACAAATAATTAGGTCCAGTTTCAGGTCAGGACCTGGACCTAATCCTCTAGACCTGGGCCGTACCTGCACCTGTATTTTTAGCAACGGCACCCAGCCATAGTGTCCACTGTAAAACGCAATGGAATGTGTTATAATCTTACTTTATACCCTATCCAGGATGGGAGAACCTTCTGGGTGAGTTCCTACTTTACCGATAAATCAATGTGGCATATGCCTACAAACTTATCATTTTTTACCCCATAGGGAAAACATAGTTGCTTTTGATGGTGTGTTCTTTTATGTCTTCTTCTTCTCCTGTCAGGAACAAATAGAGCTTAGAACTGCTGTGAACCAATCAGAGCTGAGAAGAACGGCAAATTTGCTGTAACTGGGTAATTTTCTGTTTCTTTTCAACTCGCAAACAATAGTACTAGCGGTATAGTCTTGTCTGCGAGTAGCTTGACCAAAGGATTCAACAGAAAACATTCTGCATTTTCTCGAAAATGCTACATTTCTAGTTTCATGTTCCTGCCTACACACCCCCATGAAACTCCTTTTCCGCCGTACGCATAAACTATCGCCGTACCCGCCAAAAAAGCTCGCCGTACCCGCTAGGCTCGCCGTACCCGCTAAAAAAGCTCGCCGTACACTAAAAATCTCGCCGTACCCGTCCCTTTCCGCCGTACGGAATAGCCGGCCACAGGGCATACTCGCACGAAAGTCGAATCTAAATACCCTGTACGCTAACGATACACGGTCTCACATAGCCTATGCTATGGGAAACATTCCTGGCCACCTCTCTGCCCAGTGGCGTTGTACAAATCGCGCCCAATCTTGAGAACACTTCTGCAAACTGTGGTGAGAAGCGGTCTGCAAAGAAGCAGAGATCCCGCGTAACCCGGAAGTGACAATCGTCTGTGGTGATAAACTTGATTTGTACCCGTTTCAGCACGCAGAGCGAATTGCTGTCAACTTTGAAGGTTGATGAAACGTCAACTTAAACTATCCGGTCCTACAGAAACAAACAGTGACAACTTTTGCCAGTTCATTATAATAAGAAACAACAGGTATTAAACAGCAGTCTGGGCGACTGTCTCTGTTCAGGATAGTCACAAAGACCCCAGTATGTTCACAGGGGTCTTTGTGGGTCTGTCCACGGTATACTAATGGAGGGTGGTGTGAGTGTAAGGGCTAGTGGACCCAGCCATAGTAGAATTATGTTTTACTGCAATGTTTGACGATTTGATAAGATTGTAGCACATTAACATACTCTCCAAGCAGAGGTTAGGCTCCGGCTGTTTTTTTCTACTTTTTTAGGCGTCTTTAGGCTTTCCATTTTGTGACCTAACACGAGACATCAAGAAAATGGTACAAAATAGAAAGCCCGATAAAAACACCTAAAAAAGTAAAAAAAAAAAAACAGCCGGCACCTAACCTCTGCTTGGAGAGTAGCACAAACATGCAATTTGTACACAATCGCAGATATTCTATTATCAGTTCAGTCACCCTCACACCTGGGTCACCACCACAAATGAGTGCAGATAGAGATACCTACCACCAGTAAGTACATATGACTCTCCCACCACCAGTGAATACATGTGAAGATCCCTCAACACCAGTGAACACAGGTGAAGATGCCCCAACACCAGTGAACACACTCAGGTGAAGATCTCCCAACACCAGTGAACACAGGTAAAGATCCCCCAATTCACAACACCAGTGAATATTCAGTAACATATGAAGATCCCCCAACACCAGTGAATATTCAGTAACATATGAAGATCCCCCAACACCAGTGCACATGTGAAGATTCACCACCACAGTGAATACAGGTGAAGATCCCTCACAACATACAGAATGCCAGGGCAGAAGAGTAACATCTACAGATGATTTATTCATTTGCTCCTGTGCATGTATTGTACAATACAGTTGTATTGGAGAACATTAGAGAACATCTATTTACATGTATATGTCTTAATCACTACTTTCATTTTGAGTTATGCATATTCTACATATTGTTGCACCTTTTGCACAAATTAACAGTCTATGTATAATTAATAGATTAATAAGATAATTAATAGCCTGCTTCTTTACTATTGGCACCAACAAACACCATATTGAGTAACATCTGCCTTCACATTCTGTTTGAATTAAGACATCCTGTCCATTCATCATCGTCTCAAGAAGTTCTCCATCTAAATGAAAATGGAAATAAAATGTTCTTTATCATTATCATAAAGCATAAGAATCCATTATTTAGCTATCTACAGCACACAGATGCCCTGCAATACAACCATACTAGCAATTGAGTCCAACTTTAACCTCATCATAGAAGAGTTGCTAATGAATGTATGGTACTTAGACACATTTCAGACAGGAATGTTTTCAATATGCACAGACTACTTGTTTTTAATTACTAGATTTCCTTTCCATTCATACTCAATATAAGGTCCTACTAGGTCTAAATTTGCAGGAGTATTAAAGATACTGAAATATATCAAGAATGAGTGCAAAAAATTGGATTTAAAGAACTTTATATTAACTGGTGCAGCAGTAAGAACTCAACTAAACTCATTCAGCAGGAACCAGAACTGAAACATAAAGTTAACATAGCACCACACAAAGCATTGCTTTATCTCAACTTTTCAGCATTATCCTCAACTGTGTTGATTGCTGCAACACTACATTAGATGTAATTGTGCAGATAAAACAATGATTCTGTATCATATTCTGGCAACATATGATGTATAAAGTCCAGCTGGACAGATAGCTTGTTTTAAGTCATGTTACCTCGTTCAGATGTCTATATCATCCCACTCAAATTCCTATGGCTCTGTTGAACTAAACTTTGATGGAGAAGCCCTGAGAGTGAAACATAAGCAGCAATAAGGGTACATTGTATAGGATGCCAAGTAAGATATCTGTAAATAAATCATTTTATATCATCACTGCTTTACTCACCATTTGCTTCCAAAGGTGAAAATGACTTAAATTCTTACTTGGAAAAGGACTTGAAAAAATCAGCAAAAATGTATATAATGGGTTGCTACATTGTATTAACACGTACCCTTATACAGAGTCATTGTCATGATCACCAACCTCGCCTTCCACACTTAAAATGGGCTATAACTTATACGTTAAATCCCTTCAATGGGAATTGACACATCAAACGTTGCAGGAACTCCCTAGCCGGAGAGTGAACTAAGGGCAGGAATAAAAGGGACACGCCACATCAGTACAATACAATGAATGAAATTGTGAAATGAGTAACGTTACTTACTTGTCTACCGATTTCGTTCCCTTCGAAGCGTGCTGACACTGATGCGAAGCTCACTTCCGGATTTCTCGGGCCCTACAGACCGCTTCTCACCACAGTTTGCAGAAGTGTTCTCAAGATTGGGCGCGATTTGTACAACGCCACTGGGCAGAGAGGTGGCCAGGAATGTTTCCCATAGCATAGGCTATGTGAGACCGTGTATCGTCGCCGTACAGGGTATTTAGATTCGACTTTCGTGTGGGTATGCCCTGTGGCCGGCTATTCCGTACGGCGGAAAGGGACGGGTACGGCGAGATTTTTAGTGTACGGCGAGCTTTTTTAGCGGGTACGGCGAGCCTAGCGGGTACGGCGAGCTTTTTTGGCGGGTACGGCGATAGTTTATGCGTACGGCGGAAAAGGAGTTTCATGGGGGTGCTACAGTATATGAGGAAAGGGATATTGTCATAAAACTTTATGATATTGTACCTACGTGGTGACGTCCTATTGCTGATAAAATTGCGTTATTGAATCCCTTTATATCTGGGTAGGCCATGCAGTTTACGAGGATGGCATGGGCAGGTTCGTATGTAATGAAAAAGCCAACCCAGTTGAGTTGTAAAGGGAAAGCAGTAATAGTTCATGATCTGGAAACGCAAGTTCCGCAAAGGTCAGGAAAATATGAAGCCACAGTCAATATAGTTTAAAGTCATGCATATGTGGCTGCCCTCATAGCAATTTTGATATACTCGCGGCAGCGCAAATCTAACATTTAAACACCTGTAATATATCATGGAAAGAAACCTGAATTGTCAATAAAATACCTTTACGCATGCTATTAGAGTGCCTAAAGAACAGACTTCATTTTGATGCTGTGTTGATAGTTAAGGCCGGGCATTCTTTACCCACTAAGATTTTATATATAATAATATTATTCTTATATTCTTCAAGACCTTTTAACCCTTGATTTGAAAACTACGTCTAACCCAGTCTTAACTCAACTTTTACTCAGGGGTTCACCCACTTTACCAACAGAAACAAATACCCATATTATGCAGCTTACACAGACATACATACTCCAGACCAACCGTTTTCAAACTGATTAAAAATTTTTCTTTAAAATCTTGTATGTATATATATATTTATTTGTTGGATCCGTCACCCCACTGCTGTACTACTATTTTATTTGATCTCACATTGTTTTGTCCTTTGTTTATTTTACTTTCAAATGTCCTAGTGGTAATGTTAATATTAGCTTTGCTAGAGTGCATTTACCACTGTGTCTTGTCTTATATGTATACGAATAAAAAAAAAATATATTCTTCCCAATAACATTGTATATAAAAGTATTCTTCTAATCATTCAGTTGGAAGGTGACTTTTCTGTACGATCAACATCATGGGCGGTGCGGCAATCCGACAGAATACATGCATCATTAGAGAAGCAGCTCACGCATAAACGGTAGTTGCTTTCGTAGAAGCCCGCAACATCCTTGACAACAATTTCACGCTTGGAAAATTACAGTACATTTGCTTGAGTGGTTGTCAGAGTTCTAGTATATCGTTTCAAGAGATGCTATACATGGGAACCATACAGGGAATGTGAGTGATGTTTTGTAGGGAATTCACTCTTGTACAAATGATGCTAAATCTCTTGTCATCTGTTCGTTCATGGTCTTGGACAGCTAATGCTTAAAACCACCCCATTAATTTGTATGATCTGGGTGTCACGTGTTTATACATAGTGAACCATGTTCCTATGCATAAACATTGGAATAAGGAAAACACCATGTGGTGATGGTTGGTGTGTTGTGTCAATGTGACTCTTCAAAAGGTTGGAAACTTAAAATTGCTTCACCACATGTCCGTTGCTACTTCGTGGTAATTTTGTCCATAATCGATGCTAAATGCTTTTGTTTACCTGTCAGTTAAGTGAGGGAATTCGTGTAAAATGACTTTTCCAGTGGACTGGAGCATGGATTCGAACCCAGGGCCTCTTGTTTGTGGGTCAAACACTTCACTGTGACATTACGTTACGCGATGCCATTTCGGCACTTGCACTCAAACTTCAAGCATGAATTTTCATAAATGACTATGAAAATGTATCATATCATTGTCCGTCAAACTGGCTTTTCAATGACGCACTAACGTATCGGAATTGGCGTTTTGTCAAGTCTGAGAAACTCTTCCAAACCTGAAGAGTAATATCATATGACATTTTTATAGTAAGAAACAGCCTCATTGCATTTCTGTTTGATGAAGAGGCGAGCCTTTTTGACATATTCAGCTTCATTTTTCATTCCATGTAGCGTGCTGCGGTACCTGTTATTGAATATATATCCCATTTCACTGTCTCGTATGTCACACGACGCGAAAGCACCTAGTACGTCTCAATAAGTCATTCCACAGCTTACAAGTGTAGTTTGTACATCTATCATCTACCGAACTTTCGTAATAATAACTGCGGCAAACGGCCTACTGTGCGCCTTGCATACATATCGCTTCAAAAACGTCTAGAGGGCCGTAATATTAATATCCAAGCAGATCCTATGGTAGCATAAGATAGTATCAGAACCTGGCAAAGGAGTGAAGGCGGCCTAGGAGTGTGTATGTTTACCGGAGGTGCACACATTAGATGTGGACATTTTCTTCTACACCAGTACCTTAGTGACGTAGTGCACCAAGCAAGATCAACGGATACCTTTAAATTAAAGGTCATAGTTTCAATAGACGCCCTCCTAAGGCGGACCATAGAGATAATGAGGCACGTAATTATCATGTCTGGAGTACAACACGATTAGGCAAGGTAATAAAAAGCAAATACACGGGAACTACTTAAGTCACGTACGGTACATAAACACTCGAGCATTTCATGACTATGACTGCAATTAACTCCAGAAGATTACTTTGGAGAAACCCAATTAATTATCCATCAGCTTTACGTCTGTCACAGCTCCCTAAGTTTTATTTTAGGATTGAGTCGCGATGGGGTTTCATTGGTGATCTATCTTTTCGTAATCCGCTTAGTTGATGCGACACTTTGGAGGATTTAATCTAGGTCCGTTAACGAGTTCCATCTAAGCTTCTTGAAAGCTTTCCGTAAGCTGCCAGACTGCTGATTCACATTAACGACTGACCCTGTAAGTGACAATCAGCAAAGACAATCCTCAAGCCATTTGGAGAAATGTTTATTTGATATGTTTTGACATAATACTTTCCTTTGGATGTCTTTTTTGTGAGATACATGGATCTATGAAAGTGGCTGTGATGAGTGGAGTTCCCGTGGCGGTAGGCATCAGGTCCTCTCCTTTGTCTGGCAATTAAGAGTAAACGTGACCGCCCATCCATCAAGAGGCTGTATACTGTCAGCAGCAAATGAGGTTTTTAGTCCCTGGAAACCTTAATACGTGTGGAGGCAGGAAAGAGCTATTCATCAATGACGCATGCGGTGACATGTGTCTAACTCTTCACTGGTGGTATGACTGGTGAGCGACGTCCTTACATGTAAGGTCATATTCTAGGCCTCTAGTAGACGTTTGTAACGCCACGAAACCGTCCACGGAATGTTTGGCTGAAGCCGTTAATACAATTAATCCAGACCTGACTACCAAGTTTGAATTTTTTCAGCTTTCTAACATTCTTACGAAATTTGACGCTGGCTTCAATGTACCCAGTATTTGATAGGTACTGCGAGTAGTGTCCAAAAACGTAATTGACATATATGTGAGAAATAGGACGACTAAATACCCGACAATGTATAATTTATTTTTTAGATCGGGTATATCTATTTTTCATGGGTTCACCAAAATTGGAATGTCTTGATTTATTGCTTTATTGCTACATGGGCTTTATCTTCAAGAACATGTTCAGATAAGTACACTATTTACTGCCGAACGCCTGACATTATAGAGATTGGCACATGATTCAACTTTCTAATTATCATGTATCAAAACTAATTAATTGACACCATGTCATTATACAATAGTGCAATCATGTCTAAAAATCATAATGTCATCTTTTGATTATGCAGTTATATAATTAACATCCTGGCAACTTGATTTAAGTGTATTCGCAATTAATTAAGCCATAATCCATAGACATGCTCAGGAAAGACACTGGCCTTGAAGCTGACATCCTACAATAAGCAATGATTGGCAGAGACGCATGGTCTGCCGTCATGATTTGAGACCGGAAGGACTCGCCTTAATCAAGAAATCCATCCGTTTGCAACAGCAAAAAGGCACAAAACAATAAGTTAAACAGTTTCAATGACAAGCGTTCGACGTTCGAGGAAAGAATCATTGACAGATGCACAGAATAGAATTTTCTTTGCTGTCAGGAAAGATTTGCTTTTTAAGTCCATTTACTTAGTACAGATTTTTTCAAAACTTTTGAAAATTAAAAAAGTGTTATATTAATAAATGTTGCTAATAATATTTTTGACAAGTTATCCCTTTTTACCAGTAAGAGGTTGATAAACATATTTTAGAGAAAAATTGGATGGGGGGGGGGGTGTTATCCTTTTGGTAAGAAATGGGTTAAAGTTTTGTACCCGATATTATCACATGTCTTTGTAGTGAGTTCGTATTTTCACAATATTTTTCCAGGGCTAAAAAACAAAATGGTTAAAAATAACCAATCCTGTCTGGAACACTACTTGATTAATGCATCACGTAGGCCGGTTACTAAAGAAAATCGCCCTGCCATGACTAAAAAAAGAAAAGTGTAGCAGAGGCCGTTTCCTTTGGCACTTACTAACTGTAAACTGTACTTTTTAATAAGCCTCCCAATAGAATCCAATCAGGGGAAATGTAGAAAGCTGGCATAAATAGAGCCTTTGGTGGTAAGGGTCAACACTAAAGTACCTTTGTATAGCAAAACGGGCAGATTTATTCGCAAAGTAAGTTTGTTTAAACAGTCTGTCATGTTCAGATCATTCTCATGGGACAGAGAGTGGGGAACAAAATATGCCGTGAATAGTACAATATGTGGCAAAGGTCTAATCAACAAAAAGGAAAGATAAAGTCAAACGCTAGCTGTCGTGCCAACAGCCCTCGGCAGGTGGCGCCCCCAAGCAAGCGGACATCATCAGCATGTTTGAATGACTGTATTACGCATCAAATATCGCAGCAAGCTTGGCAGAGGAATAATATGGTACCATGGGGTTATACTTTAAATCATTTGAGAACAAATTCTAAAAATCCATTCGCTTTTAACAGAATGTCACAATAATTGCGAAAGGCTATCATTAGCAGACCGTGTATTTCAAAGCTCCTCTGTTTGTGTCCAAATAACATTCATTATAAAATGGTTGAATCTAGTGCTAATGACATATCATTAGTATGAATAGCTTTTGAAGTTTTACTTCGATGGTCAGTAAAGATATCCTACACTCTCTTGTGACTATAGCCAAAGTTATCATTCCAAGTGTGCCACTATTTTAGTCTGAAAAACACATAATATTTTTAATGGGCCGTTTAGTCTGCAGACTGTCTTACTCAATTCTTGCTCGGACCATTGTACTCTCGGACAGTTTTTATCCATCTATTGAGAGTATTGTGTGATAGGATTTTGCTTCGATTCCTAATACCCCCCTTCCACTAAGACGGCGCTCTCGTCACGCTCTCTCTTCGACCTAAAATTTGACATAAGGCTCAACGAATTCTATAGATAAGAAACACATCTTTTCACACTTTGTGCATTTTGTTGTCTTTTCGGTCACACGTGCAGCTGCACTTTTACATTTTGTATGATACACCTAGTGTGTTATTGTAGGCTACACATATCCTATGTAGATCACAGTCAGAGCGCAGCGCGATCGCCGTCTTGTGGAAAAGGGGCCTTGTCGTCTATTGGTGCACTCTTAATGGTATACTACCGTCAGTACAATTTTTGATAGCTGTAAACTGTGTGAACTTTTGTTATTCTGGGGTCTGATACAAGTGACCATTGCCTTATGCCCGTTTGGACAAGAATATAAGAATTTGGCGATGGTTACTATGATATGGGTACAGACCACAGCGAGTAATTTTTGGGATGACATCAGCACGCTCATTGATTTTCCTGATTTCATAAGAAAACAAAAGGTTTTTGCTCTTTAGAGATGGCGACAACATGGCGAAATATTATAAAAACTTGCAAATATGTTACGCTGAGGATCATAATTGTGATTGTAGAATTGACCCTAGCGAGGTAGCCATGACTGTAGGTGTAGAAATGAAACTACGTGAATAGTTGTAAACATTGCACCAATATCGAAGCCATGAGTGAAGTTACCAACTTTGTTGAGGATACCAATCTAAAATCTAGTGTCACTTTTGCTACACCAGCACGTGTCCTGAAAACAGGAATGAATGCCGCGTTGGCTGTGCTACCATGTTTTTTTTTTCCTTTTAATTCTTGTTACAATGTTTATGGTGTCTATTTTGAATATGTAGCTGTCGTTTTGATTTTTGTAACCTTTGCGGTTGTTTTTTGCCCTATCTCACTATTTTTGCAGTCTGAAGAGGATGCCATCCATACGATTTACTTGCTGTGGCCTTAGCGGCGCTTCTGTGATGTTTCGGTTCGTCGTAAGCCGTCAGAGGATTTTGATGTCGTGAGGACTGTGGCAGAACCAAGACTTATACGTACACGGCAGCAAAATTTTGTACGACACATGCACAGCTATTGTCTTCAGATAGCGATCATCGTACGACTTATGTGACAGATCTATTCATACCATACCTGTGTTACTTTCTCAACAAACAAACAAATGTTAAATATTGATGCCGTATGAGGCAGTTGGTGTCAAAAAGCCATGAATTCATGTAACGTTATTGTTTTCAAACGTTAGCTAAGGGCGCGGTTTACAGAGGCCGTGTGATTGTCGTACAATCTTTAACTTCGGGCATTTTCGAGGACAAAACTGTGCATATCCTGCAAAGTTCAACTGTTTTGGTATACAAAATGCTGTTTCGGTTTGGTTCTGTCACGGCCTGCATGGAAATCCTATGGCATACAAATCGTGCGACGATCGCACGAACTATTTGACGGCGCCCGCTTATACCCCTGACACATTATCCACGATCTTCGATGGAAGATGGAAGGTGGGCCATATTTAAGATCGATAGAGGGTTTCGCGTATTTTTCACCTGAAAACAGTCCCTGTCACATATAAGCCATACTTTATATACCTTGTACAATTGTTGTGCAATAAAGTTATGATTATAAGCGAGGCTCGGGCGATTGCCGCAGAATCGTCGTCCGATCGATTTTCGCCAAATGTGACATTGGTATCAGAGAAAAATCTTCGTAGAGAAGAGTCTTCTAAGAGCTGGCGTTTCCTTCGTTGCATTTGTGTAGCGAGAAATGCTGCCTATATATAGAAGGTTTATCCGTCGTGCTTAGAGACGTAACAAAACACCCTGACAACAAGCGTTAAGTGTAAGTGCTTTCTGAGATGAAAAAAAGGACTCATATCAAGTGGGTTTATTTGCTTAATTACATCCCAGCAAGACGGCGCGCGTGCCGCCTGCTACAGATGGTTGTCGTGGATATCGCCTGCAGGTGTGGAATTAGCAGGTAAGTCACTGGAGTCCATTCATCGTAACCTTTCAATAGCGTTGAGGCGCTTGCTGCTGAAAAAACTTGCAATATCTAGGACATCATAAATGTTCGTACGTTCGGGGTGAAATGCAGAGTTCTTAATATTGCCCGTAACAGCGTATAGCATGTATAACGTATAACCTTAAAATACAGCGAATCCATATCGTTTTCTTTAAGTCGATCTGGAGTATCATAATAAAAATATTAATCTAATCATACCAGGAATATTACCTCAAAAATGAAAAAGCCGCCCGTAGCCAACGGAGTAAAATAAACTCTAAATTTGTGTTGTTTTAAATCAAAACCATGATTTTGTATTATTAGTTATTATTTGACATCAGAATTGGGCACCGTCGTAAGGAAAGCATTCGCTGACTATTTTTGTATAGCGCTTCTCTAGAGAGAGAGAGAGAGAATGGTTTCTTTGTTTCACAGCCAAGTTGCGGCTCGAAAGCCAAATCATGGCTCTTTGTATAACGCTACCTAATTGCTACTCGCGAGAACATCGTAACATAAACAATACAAATAAAACGTGTAGCACGAATATCATAATAAATGAACATTGCAGATACGAGTACAATGTCTAAAAGGCAATTTGAAATAGGATTAAAGCCATACATTTCAAAAGTACTGACCAAAGACGTGTGAATGGTAGTAATATTTAGTATGGATTAAGATAAACCTTAAGGGTTTGGTGTCACCTGTCTCTTCTGTCAAACCAACAGGTCGAATAACGGAAGACTTTTGAAGTGAAACAGCCGGTAGCTCATGGCGCAGATTGTAATATTTACACAAATGCATCTAAATTGAAAATGATATTTGATAAAGGAAATTGTTTATGCTTACTTTTCATTATCGAAATCAAACAGACCATTGTATGTCATTAATTATTCATGTTATTAATCAACCATATACAGTCACCACTTTTATGATGCTTTCTTTGACGTAGATTTTTAGCATTTGTAATTGTAGGATGTTGTTTTATGTTGTGTTTGTTATGCGCAGTGTCCATGTTTCCATGTTATTTTGTTACTCCTGGAAGAGTTGCTGTCCCATGTTGCTGTCCTACGTAACTGCGATAGCTAAAAGAGTTAATAAAACAATAAACAATGCCCATTCTCACTTGGTATTACGGAAAAAAACAAGTATCTCAGAGAAATCACTAATCTGATTGAAGGACAAGAAACTGTTTTGCCAAATGGTATATCTCATACATCCGGGCTTTTTCGCTGGTATCTTTCTGTGGCGCCATATGGTAATTTGTATCTTGCCCAGTAAATGTGCTTGGCGAAGTAGAACCGTTTGCAAATAGTTGTTGTAATCATAACATGGTCTTTAAACTTGTTGAAAGCTTAAGGTTTGTAATTTCCCTTATAATCCCTACTGATAGACAGGAGGGGCAAGGTTACATGTAGTATTGTGTGTAGACAGGTCGCCCGCGTATCCAAAACGTGACCTGTGTACAAATGCGATAGATAGGTAGTTCTTGCGAAGGTTATTGGCGAGCATTGGTGTTTTAATGGCTTTGCAAGGTGAGAAGATACACTGAGCTGGCATTCTCGTGTCTTATCGGATGTTACACGTGTGGCCTCTAACAACAAGTGCGTTAGCCCTTATCTCGTGTGTGTGTGTGTGTGTGTGTGTGTGTGTGTGTGTGTGTGTGTGTGTGTGTGTGTGTGTGTGTGTGTGTGTTCGTGTCTGTGTCTGTGTGTGTGTGTGTATGTGTGTGTCTTTCGTTTGTGATTTTTTAAAAATACTTTTGCTCAAACATGTATATTTTAACTTCCTTTTCCCTTTGTGCATGCTGAATCACCTGACATTTATCATGAGAGCATTTTGAAAGAGTCTATATTTTAATGTATGGTTGAAAAAATCCATTTTGAAGTGGGGTGATTTCTTGATTAGAACTAACTTTAGGATAGGCCACTAGTGCCAAACTTCTTTATATTTCTTATTTCCAAATTTCGTAATTCGCCTTTTGTCCACAAGACCTAGCTATAGCTGTAGCAAGCTTCGTAATGCTCATTGACCTGTCTACCTGCCATTGACTTATAACGTTTTATAATACTTTTTTTTGCCTTATAACACAGCATGCCAATTTTGTTTGGCTAACTTTGTTAAGACAGTCCAAAACACATAACTTCGTCAAGCGTTGATTGATTGAATAGATTATGCACACTGTTCATATGAACCTAGCTGCAAACTCTTTGTATCAAACCTCCTGCGATTCGAATTTTCATCCTTCAGAGATTCACTGCTACATTTTGATATGATGTTCCAGGAAATATGAAACATGAAAGCACGGATGCTTCAGTAGACAAGACAACACAAACATGGTATGACGGACAATACTGTAGATAATTGGCTTATTAGCTTACTCTCCGTCAGAAACACGATCCATCTCCCAGGGGAGATCTAATGGCACAATTAGGAAAGTTCTCTGTGGGATGAAATAATGAGAATAACAGTTGTTCAGACGATATTATGTCCACCATGATCAAGGCCTTATTCTGCAAAGTGTTGCATCTGTCAACCGTGATGAAGGCCTGTTTAAAAGAGAGGCTCTCCTATCAACTATTTTTTATCAGTACATTTGTAATTTACACGACAATACGCATTTTACTACCAAAGTACAGTCTTTATATCTGAATGAAGGTACGGATGAATGAAGATGTTTATTGTATACTTTTACCATATTGAGGTACAGGCTTTTGCATAATATACGACAAAGGCAAAACCACATACATCTGAAGTTTTGCGTACATCATGGCCAGCTCATACTCAATACTTAGCACCTGATATTTCTAAATGTAACGTTAAGCTGTATCCGAAAAAAAGGAACCATCTGTATGAAGACCATTAACTAGCCATTTCGATATTCAGTCTAAACTGAGTAACCTTTTCTACCTTCTTTTTATTAGACACATGCCATTTTGGTATATGGTTTTTATTTGATATTGTATTCTGCTTGAAGTGTAATATTGCAAAATTATATACGAGAATGGAATAGAAATAAAGTAACTGGGATTTCGTCAAATTAGCTGTACTGTACTGTCTGCATCTCTCTCCATTTCAAGCATTACATTTTGCTCAGTTTAGCACGGGCGATATCGTCTAATTGGTCTACCAGAGTGCAAGTACCTGTCCGTCCTTGGCATGTTATTATGCACTGACAGGAAGTGGATAAAGACACAATTATGGGCGCCTGGGTGCTGATATGTTTTTTTGTGACAAACAAACCTAATTATAATGATTCCTCGTTTTTCACAACGTGAACAAGTCTATTTGTTTTGTTTTTCTGTACATTTTACAGTTGGTATATGCTCTACGTATTGTGATATTTTGACAACCTTACATTCTCTTCTAATTGCAAGATTTTACGATCCGTAAGAGCTTTACTGTCTTTACAAAATATGCGATTTATCTTATATTCGACTATCACTGCAAACCGTTGCTAAGATACAACAACACAATTATGTGCAATAAGTTTATATGCAAATCACTTTATGGTCACATTGAATGGGCTTGAGTCCGACATTATAGCGAGACGTGTGCATTTTGGTGTCTTATATAAGGTTCCAGCGGCGATAAGTTTCTTTGTATTTGCTCATCACCCCAAGGGGCTAATAAAATTGCTCATTAAGAACTCATCATATCATTTATTCAATATGAGACTGACGTAGTGTATTTTCTTTCCCCTCAGGTTTGGCTCGCTACGGACGTGATTATTTCATGCTGCAGTTCGTTTTTAACGGATTATGCTTTTATATCATTTGCTGTTTCACATTTTATATCAGCTCGCATTCAAAATCTCCCCTCAAGTATTTTAGTTTTCGTCTACATGTTTTACAACTACTTCTCCTCCTCCTTGTATACGGTTGGTCCCTCAGACGAAGGCATATTGCTAGTTGAAGAAAGAACTACATCATTCGCTATCATATTGTCATATCAGTTGAAGAAGAATCAGCGGCGGACGGGAGAGGATAGTAGGAAGAGCCCTGAGAGATACTGGCGCTGGGTGTTCCAGGTACGTAAGCATTTGGTTCAATTTTTGTAACGCATGTATACTTTAACTGTCATTCAGCCATTTTCAACATGACAACAGTGGTATGATACAACCGGATGGTAGCCAACCACGAAAACAGCTGCATGAGCTGCATTGCTGTTTTTATTTATTTTCTAATTCTAAAAATATGGCTCAGTCGCCTTCAGTATTACTATTAGTAGCAAATATTGTCCAGGTTAGTTTTGGTGGATGGTCCTGGTTTAAGGTGGTATCTCACTGCACTTGGGGCACTGGTGCGGCACTGCGGGGTTTGATCACTGTGGCGTTGTTGTGTTATTTTCGCCAACTTCAACTTGCACTCTGTGCGGCGTTGTTGCGTTTCTAGGCATAATGAACATGTTTATGGAAATCGCAGCGTAGTCAATTTATGAAAAATCACTGTAAAATGATGAAAATACCCCCAAATGAGATTTATGATGAAATGATTTTCCTTTTGATAATGAATTATATGTTACGAAATTATTATGTTATAAATAACATTGAAATACTTGTAAAGTAAAAAAATAGTGACCCAACTGAACTGACACGAACCATATAACAGATTTGACTCAATCGATTATGTGTTTTGCACCATGTATGTGGAACGCTGTATGTTTATTTATAGGTTTATTCAACAATTTCAAAATTTCTCAAATGAAAATGATTGATATTTCATACGTTTTTTTGTGTGACAAGGAGTATTTTCAATGTCGGCTGTTGGCTTGCCAAACTATTGATGTCGAAGTCCAAAGTAGGGTACGGAATTTCCCGAGCAGCCTCGTAACCCCTGCTTCACCTGTAGAGTCAGTGAAGTCAAGCTTGCCAAAGCTTGATGTTTCTGACTTAGGCAGAAGAAATACTGCTACAGTTATCGCTATGGGCCGCTGTTCATCTTCATGATGGTAACATTAGGCCCTACGAACCTGATTAAAAAATAGTCTATGTAAAATATTTGTGATAAGTGAGAAAAAAAAACATGGCTAAAGTGTTTGAATGACTGCAGTTTTGGCGTTTTATCGGCGGTTGGCCACCAGCGATGATTGCACTGCTTGTAACGTTAATATAACGTTACGCAAACTCAAAAGCAAACGTTATCATCCAACATAGATGATTTCTTTTTCAACGTTGTACGATGATCTGTTTCTCCACATCTGTAGTTTTATGAATTGATAAACCAGTTACTTATTTAGTGTTTTCAAGTATATAATACTGACCCACTTCCCATCAAATAAATCAAGAGATGCAGTGCCGCACCAGTACCCCAAGTGCAGTGAGATACCAACAGTCTGACATTTTCGCGGGTATTTCATTGAAGCAGAGGCCCGATGGCGCCACCGCTGTGTCCTTGAATGAATTATATTGGGAATATAATCAAAGACGCACAAGAAGTATATCTAAAAGACATCAAAACACACACACAAAGCGTACAAAGATTTTCTTTCATCGATGAAATTCATAAAGCACTCTGTCAAATCGCTCGGCTACAGAAACTTCGCCAACGTTTCACAGATTATGAGGTACTCGCTTAGGCCATTGGCTTACTAGACACTACTAGATTTATATACCAACCGTATGCTATTACAGATCAGCTCAGTCGCGAATAGTCTAGTAACAAATAACCTACTCAACATGGCAGTTTCTATCGCCTGAAGTAAAAGTCGTCTTTAAACATCGTCAGTACCAGCATTTCTGTGAAGTATCTATCAGTCTTACAGCTTTGATGTCTGGACTTGTATCTTTACAGTCTCAGCTTTCATCCATATACCTAACGTTTGCTCGCCTTTCATTTTCATATGAAGGTTTTCAATCATTTGATAATACCGCTGGCACGTCAGAGTCGGGATGCATTCAGCTTCAAACGGGAGTCCGTGGCAAGCAAACCTCAGTGAAATGCTAAATGGAGTTTGGAAACTGAAACTGAAATTGACAATTAACTACTTTTTTTCTTGTCCCAAGAATTACTGTATTTGCTATTGAAGAATGGTACACTCAAAGAAAAGCTGACAAAAAAAGAAAGGCTGACGCAAACGCCTGAAAGACGCCTAATCTGCAGCTGGAGCACAATCTCTGCCGGAAGTGCAGCTCAATAGCCCATGACAACTAGAGCTTGTGTAACCTGTGTAAATCATCAGATAGGCAGCTGATAGTGTTGTACCGCAATACTTTCAAGATTAAATTGTCGGTATCTATTGTTACAGTATTTTTGAAAATACCACTAATGTGCCTCAAATCCGTGCTCTGTCAGGAAGTCATGATCAATAAGTCACCGCATGCCAAAGTTCAAACAGATGTCGTAAGTTATAGGTCCGAACACACAAACACCTCAGGACATAGTACAACTGTCAGGTATGATCCTCCTTAACAGAAATAAAAGTTATTTCCTATTTTTTCCTGTCAGGCGACGTTCGCTTTGAATACCAGGGGAGCGACTCAGCGAGCCAGTGTCAGAAATGATGAACAACACGACAAGCTACGTTGGAGACAGTCCGGACGAAGTGCTAGAAGTACCGGCCATGAAACACTCAACATCAGTCACTGTGATCATTGGAACGTTTTTCGTCGCCATTATTCTGCTAAGCATTGTGGGTAACGCGTTAGTGTGCGCTGTGGTGTGCCGGAACCAGAACCTGCGCAGCGCCACCAGCTACTTCATCGTGAACTTGGCCCTGAGTGACCTCATGGTGACCGTGCTCTGCATGCCCGTCTCATTGGTCAATCATGTCTTCACAGGTCAGCTCTTTTTCTCACTAAAAATATGTCATAAAACCTAGTTCTTTTTTTATTTATTTATTTTCAAACATGAGTTATGATAGTCACACACAGAGCCTCCCTAAAATATCAAACTATCCTTGTCTACCAGTCCACATTGTATTCTTGACAGATCATATGATTTTATATAGATATGTAAATATGTCATATATCATATGTCATTTATCATATAATAATTGTCATTATTCTCATTATCATTTTAGTTATCAAATCCCTACATCGTATCATTATATCATATTATTGTATCATGAGTTTTTGATATCCTAAGATTATATCATTTTATACTATTACATCATTTTATACAGATCATATAATTTCATACATACCTTTTCTATTAACCAATGATTTTTCAAATTATACTTCTGGAATTGATCAACATAAGACGATTCATTATGTATGCAGGGTGGCATTTGGGGGATCTGGTCTGCAAACTGACCAGTCTGCAGGGTGTGGCCATAGCAGCTTCAGCCTTTACTCTTGTGGTCATTGCAGTGGACAGGTCAGTCTTTTAATTTTTTTTAATGCATGAGGACATTAAGTACACATTCAAAGAGATTTCATCTGCCGACGTTAACAACCAATTAGCTTTTCAGCTCATAGCGAACCCTACAGCTTCCTATGGTATTGGCATTAGTATTACGTTGTTGTTCTTATTGTTGTTGTTGGTGAGGCCTTTTAGTGGTGCGTACCTAAACTCAATTTCAGGTTCAGGTCCGGATTAAGGTCCAGCAGTTCAGGTTCAGGTCAGGACTTAAAGTCCGGACCTGAAACCATCATCGCATATTATGTGCATTTTTTTGAGGGGGAGGGGGGCATGTTAGCATGAATTGAAATGCAATGTGAAAAATACATGAAAATGACAGACAGCCAGTATAAACACGAACTGTTTTTTGTCTTTTTCCAGTGCAAATTTCACTGTCTATGGAAGGTTTTAGATGGTTTAGAACAAAAAAAGGAAATGTAAGTGACAGATTGCTTTTTGCAAGTCCGGACTTGGCTCCAGACATTTAGGGGTTTTTTTGGACTTGGACCTAAACATTTTTAGGTCCAATTCCAAGTCCGGGCTTTAGGTACGCACCACTAAGGTCTTTGTTTAAGGTCTATTTTGTCGCTAGACATGGCCCGGAGGTGCTGAGGATGTAGATGACGGTTTATGGAAATGTTGGCAGATGTAGTTCAAATCCCCCTGGTTGATGTTATCAGATAATTGCAGGCATATTTGATACAAAATACAAGTGCACGTGTTATGAATAATCAGTTCGTATAGAGTCCTAATGCCTACGTCACTTGGGAAGATCCTTTACTGCGTAATATGTGCACTCTATCGACATCACCTGAAAGGTAAAGTATGCCCCATAGCCTTTTTGAGGGCAGTGTGTTGTTATCCACCATGAGAGACTTTGAGAATGGATGATATTTATAGATCCGATTTTGTCTCATTCTATCAGATACCGCGCTGTAATGGACGCCATGGCGCCTAAACTGAGCGGACGTCAAAGCTTCGCTATCGTGAGTTTCATCTGGGTCTTGTCTTTCGCCGTGATGGTACCTCACGCCTTGGTCCTTGGTACCGCTGAACGGTACCACGGCAAGGACAACGACACCATGGTCATCTGTAAAGAGTGGTGGCAATCAGACAGCCACAGGCAGGCCAACACACTCGTTGTCTTCTTGTTCTGCTACGTATTTCCTTTAATAACTATCGCCATTCTGTACATCCGAATCATCATACGCATCGGTCTTCGGCAAAAGTCTTTCGGCACGGAACCCAGAACGGAAAGACAGAGACAAAGGCAACTGGGTTACTCTGAAAAGAAGGTCACGATGATTCGTATGCTCATACTGGTGGTTGTACTGTTTGCCCTGTCTTGGTTACCGTATCACTTGGTCATTCTGATGGTTGACTACAAACAATTCACACCTGCAGGCATACAGAATGTATATCTATACGCTTATCCTGTTGTTCATTGGTTGGGGTATTGCAACAGCACAATGAACCCGATTTTGTATGGCTATTGTAACAGGAATTTCAGAAAAGAGTTCCACGCTCTTTTGGGGAACTTTGCGCATGATTTTTTGACTACCGAAAATGACAACGAAATGCCCATGAATAACAGGCGGGCGGGTACAGTTATTTCCTCGCGCCGCACTGAAACATTGAAAAGTGGAATAACAGGGAAAAGCCCTACAGTTGTCACAGCAGACGGCAATAAGCCTACCGTAGTAGTGATGATGACAACTACCGTGTAAAAGATGATATGCGATGATCTAACGAACTAGTTAACATTCCTTTTGAGAAGTTTGATATGAGGTGGGTAACAATTCTTTTTAACAAAGTTTCGTAGTTATTCTGCGACCTTTCTCAGAGCACTGACTGGTTCTACTTCCCACCGCTAGGTGTCGTTGTAGTGAGAAACATGCGGTCCCAAATGTGTCTATGCTTGTATCCCCCCTCCAAACGGTTCATGACTGGATTAGATGCTATAATCTATATGTAGCCTCATTTAAATCCAGGGAGTGCATCTGTTGTCCTCCTTTTCTATATTTAGAGCCAGTCATTAATTCAGGAGAAAAGTGGCAGAAGGATCGCCGAAACGTCAGCAGGTATAGCACGGATCATAATGATCATAGCGTGTTAATCGTTGAATTAGAAACTATCTATGTAACGTTATATGTTATGTCATTATATAGTGACGAAGAGTGATGGATGCCACTCTAAACGTCCGGAAGTAAATCTCCGTTTATATCCAGTTGTAGAGATTAAAGTGTATTTGAATATTGTATTCCTTGATGTCTAACTTTCATAAATATATTTATGGATTGAAATGAGGGAATCTTTTCAGATTTTGAAAACAGTTTTTTCTACACTTCTGACATACATGTTGTTGGACAGGTTTGTTACAATAGATCACAAGTAAAATAATGTTGTTATAAAATTTCAGCATTGTGATAATTGTCAATAGATCACAGGATAGGACCATCAGAAACACTGATTGGTTATATACTTAGCTTAAGCGATCGAGTAAAAAATACGCATGTGGGATATCATTGTAGGACATTTGAAAGAGTATGAAGAACACATTGGGGTGTTAAGAAAAATGTCTACATTATCCTTCAATAAAGGAAATTCTAAAACATGTCCGTACGTATGTTCACAAGCTATGTCAAGAAGCAGTATGTATAACATGTTTCTCTATATTCAACAGACCCCATAAACTTACGATACCATAAATCAATACCCCATAAACCAATCATTCCTTGGCCTTGGAAACAGAACTGAGATCGAACAAACACCTGAAGAAAATCATATCATCTCCTGCTTGCTTTCTAAAACCCATTCTGGATAATGATGCCTTTGTAGCGTGAAACCAAATATTTCAAGGACCGGTGCCTCTGTACAATATCATTCAGCTGTCAATAACTCAGTGGTAGCTATGTCAGTTAGAATGTCACAATTGCAGCGGAAAGAATTAGTATGAGTCTTGTCGAACTGATATTGTGACCGTTTAATATTTGAGAAGAATCATTCTTGTACAAACTGTATTATAAGAAGTTTGTTTCTGTGCAGTATCATCAAGTATATATTAAAGAATAAAGATATTTGAGACTAAGTTCTTTTGTGTCCAATAGGTACAAGTAGATAACGCTTGTTCACCTTTATCCGTTGGGTAACCTATATCCGTTGTTTTTAAACGCAGGGTATTTAAGGATACCATGTTAACGGGCGGTGATTTCGACAAAATGCTCTGATTAAAAAAAATCAATTAGAAACAACCGTCCGTCGACTTGATATTCCTAAGCTAAATATCCCTTTTCTAAATACAACGGATATAGGTATAAACCGGCGGATAAAGGTAAAGTAGCGTTTTTCCCTGGGACGAAGAGACACGACTGCCTGCCGCTGATAACTTACCTTCCGTGTTTTATGTTTATAGATAAGATTCTAAGCGCTTTGTGAGGGGTACAGATTACCAACAGTGTTCTCTCTAACAGAATTGTTTCGCCCGAGGAACTGCTTTGATAAACGATGTATACGTATCTGGGGAGCCTGGCATTGATCTTCTCTGTATCATTTAGGGGAATTATTTCAGTATTCTGATTCTTTGACAGTCATATTCCTAGTATGTGGTCGTGCGTTTTCATGCCGCAGAACATTCAAGCCGGTTGGGATAGAACCAACCACAAACAAAGATCTAAGGCAATCTAACAAGACATAAATCTTACATGCATGACTCTACGTGAGCTCAGTTTGAAACTGTGTGACGATCGTGCGATGTTCGTGATCAAGACCATAGCTATCAAGTGATGTTTACAAGTTTTATGTAAAATTGTAGTGTGAAATCATTTGTAAAAATCCAAAGTTGATGATAGACAACTTCATCCTTCATTGTTGTACATTTGTTTATTATTCAGTGTGTCTTTTCTATCTGACTTTAGTGAAGAACAAGTGAGTGAACACAATACGGTGTCGATTCATTTGCTTTACATTTAGGTTTTGCGTAAAAAAACAATGTACTTCCAGCTTCTATGTTTAGAATATAAAACAACGTTGCAATATCAAAATCAATGTACGACAATACTTTACGATCCCATAATCTATGCATTTCAAAGTGCGTGGTGAAAAATAATACAATTCATTATAAGATAATAGACAATTTGTGTATAACACATAGCAATATATATATTCTTTTAGACAATTCTTCTATCGAGAAGCAGCCAGAAAGTACTGAGCCTAGCTCACATGGGCTGAAGCGGCACAAACCGAATTAAGTTCGTAATTATGAAGTTCTCTGTCCACTTCCCACTAACGTTTGAAAGGGCGTTGCCTGCAAGAAAAGAATTTGAAATTTGGTCGACAATATATATAATATATTAAAGGTTGTATAGTTTATACCATTTTGCATTTATTGAGGATCGGCCGAATCGCACAGTGATCATAAGGAGCCCCCCTTTCAAAACATAATTATAAAACATTAACATAACGTAAAAACATAATTGGATTTACATGATATAAGATGGATAGGAAAACGTATACAAGTTGGTTTAGATTCAAACGTAGATCTACATGCATAATTAATAAGAGACTTTATATTTTACAAATTTCGTAATGTCCCGAAATTTGAGTTGGGTTATCCAATCTCTCATTTTTATTGGCTCGATGTTTATTTAATTATATGGATGACGTCCTCGCTCACGTCAATTTTCGTCCGTTTCCATGCAGAAATTAAAAGAAAAATTCCACCATGCTTTGAATTGTACAATGCAGTTGTAAAAGGAGCAAATACACGCCGTAGATTAAAAGAAAAAAAAATATATCGGTAAACATACACCGACGTCCAATGTCAAAGAAGACTAGAAACGAAAAAAAAAAATTTATAATTCGGTATTCAATACTCTGTGTTTGTCTTTTGTTCAGCCTCCCAGGCCACTTTTTCGCCACTTTTTCGCAAGTGCGCATCAGTTTTGGGATACCCAGAGGATGTTATCCATATAAGCAATTTAACATGGCCTAATCTTGAAAAAAAAACCTACAAGGAAGACTTGTCCTCCACTGCCTTGGGTTTGTCTTCGGAACTCCCCCATTGCCATGGCCACTTCCACGTTTCTCTCTGCGTACATGTAAACTTGATGTTGTCTGTTCCATCGTAGTACAATACGAACTTGTTCTCGGCCTGTCCAGAACGGATGGGGTACACCTGCCCAAACTTATCGATAATCAGTAATTCAGCATTCTGCCAAACCTGCAAAACAAATGTGAAGGTCTTTGGTCAATTAGAAATATTTCAGAGGCAAACCTAAGAATTGGAGTTCGATGTTGCGCCATGCGATACATAGGGCACACCGAATAGAACCCTAAATGGAATAAAAGATTTAAAACTCTTATAATATATAACACAGTATTGCCTAAAGTGATTCTATTTCTCTTGAGTATAATGAAGAAACGAACAACCTACAACACAGTGGCGCCTACACTGTACAATAACATGGACGCCGAAGGCTAATATTCACCGAGTGAAAGGATTGCCATTAGGCCTAGGGTAGCTGGGGCATGTCCAATGGGAAAAAACTGTTAATACAATCTTTCTTTTGGCAGTGACTTATTTTCAAAGGTGTACACACGTACCTGGAGGTTCTTCTTCTTTGTTAAAAGAAAAATTCTATTAACTGTGCTCATGCGTGACTAATGAATCTCTTAAAAACTATCTCCATTCAGTACAGCTTAACAAATCATCCAGGTAATAAGATTTGCCAAAAAGCAGATACTCAAGCAACTGGATATGATTTTGGAAACGGTCAGGTGTTTCAGATAGCGTCCACTATCTTTCGTCAATGACTCAGTGTCATTGATTAAAGATATCGGAAAATCTATCTGAAACATCTGACCGTTTCCAAAATCATATCCAGTTGCTTGAGTAACTGCTTTTTGGCAAATCTTATTACCTGGATATCTAGTCTTCATCCAAGTAGCCTAACATTTTCATTAGAGTCTGTAATTATAAAGACCGTGGTTTGCTGTGTTAGAGACTCCAGGCTATAACATCAGTGTAATTTTGTTCACCTCAGCTGGTTGGCTCTCCAGGTGTGTTATAGCCCGCTGAAGGACAGTCCTCAGTACCGCGGCCCGGGCCGTGACGTCAGCTCCCTCGTTCCCAACTTTCTCCACTATCAGCTTCCCCAACACTCTCTTGTTGATCTCGTTCACGGTCACACCCTGAAACGTATTGCAATGACGTCACTAGTCCCCTGGAATGAATATAAACTAGAGTTCCACGACCTCATTCCTTCGCCAAATGATCTCAAATGTGTCTCTCTTTCTTAGATTGAGAGTCCTATCATACAACTATCATTACATTATATGCAAGTTAGCTCCTGATCTCTATGATTAACATCTATTTATTAAAGCTAATATAGAAATCACAACGGTACGTCAACCCATTCTCGTGTTTTCCATTTCAAAGTTTAAAACAAAATCAATCCCTGCAGTTCTCCCCAAAAATGCTAGTATATACATAGGCCAAACCTACATCACTTTCTTTCTGTTTCAATAGCTATCTACCTAAATACATATAACGTCCATAGTATGTCCAGAACACGATCGTGAGATATCAAAACCTGAAATTCCGCTGAAATATTATACAAAGCCGCCACGAGATCCATTATCAAACATAACCTTTGTTTATTTTCTAAAAACAACTATCAACTTTCATAAAGATCCAACCAATAAAAATACTCTCATAATTATGAATATATTGTCAATTCTTTATCATTCTTGATGAATTTTATAACTAGTAATACCTTCGCTATTTCTACAGCTTTGTTGTCTTTGGCACAGATCTAGGGACAATGCTTCCATCGGTAGTGACTAGTGTTGTTTTGCAGCTTATGGCGGAAGTCAAGCGGGGAATACAAGAAAAAACATAAAGCCGAAAGGAATACTTAGCCATGTTACACAAGTGTTTAAGTGCTTGTACAACTTGAATGCCATTATGACGCACATGAGATGAGTGCTCACCACTTAGATCATCGGCGAGGACCGCTAATTGCGACGATGAGCTGCTCTGAGACCATTCGGGCGCCGTTAAAACCCATAAGACAAGATAACGATGGCTTTCTTGCTTTGCGGTGCCGTCTTAACTTTCATTTTCTTACTGCAGCGTAGGCGTGAAATGAGATGCTACAATTAGCTGATGTTTTTGTCTCCTTTGTCTCTAGAGAATTTATTTTGGTTTCAAGAAAAATTCGATGGCTTTGTAGAAATCTTTAACAGCCTCATACAAGTTACAAATGGTTTAATGGGAAGGGTTGAGTCGGGCGACTACAAAAATTACACAAGACGTTAAAATGGCCATTTATGCCAGACGGTACTTTAGCTCTCTTCTAAACGTGCATAGCCATACAGACAAGAGCGAAAAGTCGTGCCCTTTTTACGTGATGCAATTAGGGGAAGCTTAGGTACAGAGTTATGTACAAATCCTTAACGATTCAGGGGGTAGGGAAGGTCCCACATGTACATTGTATCGTGTGAAAAATTTGGTTGCAGCGCATCGCGCGATGTATCATGTCACAGCACCGCGGTACCACGGGATTTAAATATCATTCCGCTTCGTGAGACGTAATAAATCTAAGCTGGGGGTTGAGAGAGCATAAGTGTGCTAGTTAACGCTGTTGTTTATACAATAGATATACACCGTGTGCTAATATACATGTTACCTATGCATCTACATGCAATGGTACCTAAAGTTTGCTTCGTTACCTCTTCAGGTCATTTACAAGCTTCTGTACGTTAATTAAAAATGTTATTTGATATTTCGGGTAAGTTTCACCTCCAATTCACTGTGGTACAGGGATACCACTATTACTCCGCAAACTAAAGTTCATGATCAAACTGCAGCTATTACATGTATATATAAATGATGTCTTCGTTGCGATCTTGAAGCTGATTGGATGAAATAAGATATATCGTCCAATCAGCTAAGAATAATATAATGTGTGGTCTGCAGGAATAAATGTGTGTCACTAACGAGAATGTGGGTATCAACGGGTACATCCAATGAGGTGCGCCCAATGGATTTCTTCCAATCGTCATCGCTGGATTTATAACCGATTTCTGATTACTTAATTCTTCACTGGCTCTGATTGGTCAGCATTCGAATGGTATACGATTATAATTATTGTCCCCGCACATCAAGCACTGCTATATGTTGATTGGCCAATCAATGCGCAATCAATTGACCAATCAATCCGCAGCTCTACCGTGACGTTGTGGTCAAACTGCAGTATTCTGCTGGTTATTAGCTAGAGGACGCTATATCCAGTGTGAATCGTTTCAACAATATTGCTAGTGAACATGGCTAGAGCTATGGTGCCATTCTGTACCAGTCCGCTAGGTGGAGACCTTGACACGCAGAGAATGCATAATACACGCGCACGCATGTTATCATTGAATTTTATTCATAGTGTTTGCAGCATCCTTTTACGTCTCAAATTCCCTTAATCTTTTTGCGCAACACACACATCATTGGTCCCATCAACTAGAAACATAATTTTACCTCTTCCTGAATGTCAGTGTACCGACCCACCGCGGCAGAATCTGTTGTTTTGTCGTCTGGACTGTCTGCAGCTGGTTTGGTCGCAGTAGTGCTTGCCACCGCATCACCGGATGGAATAGCCGGCGAATTGTCCGCAACTTCTGTCTGAAAATTGTGAATTCAGTGGGTGTTTTGTGTGTACAGTGTACTATTAGAACGCCGGATGATTTAATTCTGTGAAGAAAAGGTCCCCTACACATTGAAATGATGTTTTACTTTTTATTACCTTCGCCAAGAATGTTATGTTTTGGGTAGCGTTTGTATGTATGTATGTTTGTGATATCTTCTTCCTCAAAATGTATTTCGAGTCACCAGTCTGCAGTAAGACATTACTTCATTTACTCAGCACAGAACAAACGTACAAAAGTGCCATTTAGCGGATAGGACATGCTTCGCAGAAACCAAATATAGAAGTCAGACATGTAAGTTTTTTTTATGGTTTTTCTTATCATATCCAAAAAATATCATTTATTAGCACCCCGACTGTCAACTAGGTGTACTGCACATTACATGTTGGGAAGGTCACTTTCTATACTAAATAATCAGAGCTTTTCAAAATCCCGTTAGCATGTGTACAGTGCACCTGCCCTTCCATTCTCTGTCTTAATGGTCTACTAAAACGCGATCGAATACACAGGCTCGATCACACGAAGAAACATACTTTCTGTACGTGGCTAAAATACATGCAAACTGGGTACGTATACCTGTTGTGCAGCCGTATCGTCCTTGTTTGGTGGTATCAGGAGGTTGCCCATCGCTTGTATACATACACGCAATATATGCAATACTATAAGACTCGCGTTATGTACACTACACTACGCTGTAATGAACGTGTGTGTACGTGTCACAACTGACGACTGAAAAAAAGGGAAGTGAAACTAGATGAGGTCATATGTCTGACTCACCAGTTGATCTACATTGTTTTTATTCAGCGTTCTCTGTCACGTGTTCTATTGTAACCAATAGCATAGAGGAAGTATACGGGGTCAAAAGCATTTCAGACACAGTCCGCAGAGCACTTCAATAAGGTACAGACACGAAATCCAGGTGAGTTTTTAAGGTCCTTCTTTGATAGCGTCCTCTGATCTTCAGACCGTTTTTGGTAACAGGGTGTCAGAATTAACTTCCATAATAATTTTGTGTCCGTCAAAACTGTACAACATCTACTCATGACGAATTCAGTGTCCTCATTATACTCTGTGACATGTTCATTTCGCACCATAGGCTAGTAACAGTATATGCGAAAGTGAAACCTTATCTTCCTCTGAGTTAAGTACCGAAACTGTGAAAGTGAAAGTGAAACACCATTAGTAGTTGGCAGCCAGGCGTGGTAAGATTATGACTTATTTGTGCGAACAATGAACAACATGCGTCCACCAGTATTGTTTTGTTGGCGTAGCTGGAAGGATGACATGACTTATTTTTTACAGTACAACGGTAGATTAATATTTTATTTTTCTACAGTAGATTATTTGTTTTTATGAGCGTATCAACCTGTATCCTTCTGTTTTATTCATAGCTACGCAGGGAAACCACAACCTAACTGACGAAATTTTTCCTGCACACTGAACTGTTTGGAATTTCAACAATTATGACCAAGGTTAGTCAGTACTTATACTATTATAATATTAGAGTCAATTATAAATAGTTAATAGTAGAAAAAGGACAGCTAGCTGGAGGATCGTAGTACTCGCTTATATAAAAAATTAGTTGCAAATTGCATAAACACACAAACACACACACGCGCACAAACACACACACACGCGCACAAACACACACAAACAAGCACACAAACACACACACACAAACACACACAAACACACACACATGTTAGGATTGGTTGGCTCAACTTGACGTTGTCTGCCCCTTTTCTTAGGAACGCATCAACTGCCCATCAGGAGTAAGCGTCTCCGACATTGCCGCTGTTATCCGCCAGGGGGTGTCTGACCGAGACAGGCTTCTCCTACAGTACGCCATCGACAAGATCCTGAACCATGCTGCCTGGGTCTGGCAGAACAGCGAGCTCACAGTCATCGGAGATGGCGGCAAGGAGTGGGTCTTCTACTGCGGCAGTCCAACCAACCAGTTCGTCGTTTACCACGACGGGAATGACACGCAAGCCAGCAAGTGGGCAAGCAAGGGATGGAAGCTGTTTCTGCACGAGACGGCTAGCGACATTTGGAGCTGGGCAAAGGGGATGGCAGAGAAGTACGTCATCGGCCGGTTTGACCGCATGCTTGATGCCGCCGCAAAAATGGCAATAGAATGGTACAAGCTGGGCTGATCACTGTGTACCGTGATCAGAAAAAGGCGTGCACGCAACATATGTGAAGGAATAAGTTTTCGTTACATTCAACCGTTCCATGTACTTATATTTGTCTTTAAGTGCCTGCGTTTGGACTAGTATATTCCTTAATATTTTTGCTTTCGGCGCATGCCCGGTCAGACGGTGGAGAATACGATTTCTATTGGTAGCTTATTGGTAAAGATATTCTGATCATGATCATGAATCATATCAGCGCACTGCCTACCACTCGGTTGACCTTATAATAGCCTCATCCGCTTACAAAACAGTTAATGAAGTTTATGCGGTAGGAACAATTACAGGTTTTATTCATACGTTTTGATCATACTATGCTATACTACGAGGGTGCGTCAGAAAGTAATGCAAGTGGTTTCATAACAGACTCGATTTTTAATCAATTGAGTTGACATTTGGCACAAAAGTAGAGATATATGTCTTCTTGAGATTGAATGTTTTAAATTTGGTCTTTATCATTTTTTTGAGCAACTGAGTTGATTTCAAGATGAACACACCTTTGGTAGCTTGTCAGGCTATCAATTCCTCTAAATATGACCCACTGAAAATCACTGTAGGAGGTTGAAATTATACATGTATAATACCAAATGTCTCTATAGATTGCGTGCCAATTTTCATTTCTAAACTCGTAATGGTTCTTTCTTTACAGCTGCTAGGATGCGATAAGTTGTGTTATAGAGCTGTTGGATTTATACGCGAATTCGTGAGTTGTTGGTAAAAAGGCTACTTTCTCATTAATCAAAAGAAACGAAACTCTACACAGTTATTAACTGTTTAAAGTCCAAAAAGTGTGCTAAGTTTCATTTCTCTTTGTTGATGGAATAGAAGGCTACATGCAGTTTTAATCAAAACACCACAGATCTCATGACCCTGACGACCGCTTATACCTCACTCTATACCAGCAACGAAAAAAGAAAAACTGCTCGGATTTCAGAGTTGAAATTAAGCATGTGGCTTATAGAAAAATGCAGCTTATTACATGTGCAGGCTCAGTCTCCTACAATAGCAAAAATTGGTTTAGGGAAATTCTTAATTGTACGTTAATTGGACCTCACCTTTCTTCTGACGGGATACCAAGGGTGTGGTCACCTTTAAAGCAGCTCAGTCACTCATAAAATAATGAGCAACAAATTTAGATATTTCAACCTCAAAAGGAGATATGTCTTCACCTTTGTGCCAAATTTCAACTCATTCCATCAAAGAATGACTCTGTTATGAAACCACTTGCATTACTTTCTGACTCACCGTATACAAACACGTCTTAAACTACATTTTTAACATCAATAAAAGACGAGAGGAAGCCGAACAAATGTATAAGAGTAGCTGTACTGATGCGTTTTACATTAGTGTTAGAACTTAGAAGTCATGTCAATGTCACCATGTGTACTTTATTACGACCTTAAGAGTTTGTATCTAGTATGCTTGAACGTATTTGGCCCGATAGGGCATGGATGTATGAAAACGAGCAATCTTTATTCAGTTATTGCTATGAAATATTCTCAATTGGTCTGATGTAATTTTTTTTATTTTTAATATTCCTGGTGGGGATAAAACCATACAATACCAAACAATAAATCTCAAGAAAATCGTTGCTAACAACGCAGTTCAACTCTTACGCACCTCATCATCTGTCGTCCCTGGTGGGCGGGGTAAGGTACAATTAATATGTACCTAACATGTTGGCTTATTGAAAAGGTGGGTGGCCTGATGAAGAACTCACAACCAGAGCACTGTCATCTTTCCAGGTGTCTTCATGCAACTCTTTCAATGCTAGCAAATCGTGGTGTCTTGGGAAAGTGGTGCCTACCAGAGTACAAGAAAATATGTCGCGATCGATCTGTCCGTATTGTTTTGGTTGTAGTTCAACATAAAATCGCTAGTAGCGTGCCATTTACGAGACCCCATAGAGGCCAAATAAACAGCTCAGTGATCGTTCCGTGATGTAATCGTTATGCGTTATGAATTATGTGATAGCCTCCTTGGATAAAGTCATCATAATTCTTTTTTATTTGTGGATCATGACATTAGAAACTTGGAATTCATTTATGTCATCTTCATCATCATAAAAAAATATTAGGTTAGCAGTGAAATATGCTGTGACCTATGGGTCTTGCCCCGCCATTTTCAAATTCTCTGACCGTTGTCAAACAACAGCCATTTTTAAATACCTCTGCAAGCCGACACTTTCTTGTCGAAACTATCGCTGTTACTAAAGTGTTAGAGAAGGGTACTTGAGCAGGAGAGAAGACAGGGGAGGACAAGGATGGTTCGGCCAGCGGGTAGCTCGCCAGGACGGAGGGGGACCCCGGCACGGGGACCTGGGCGAGCCGGTGGGGCGGACAGAGGGCAGCGTCCCGCCGCCCGTGGGCCGACCCCGGGCCGAGCAGCGGACGGACAGGCAAGTCAGTAGAAAATTTTGTATTATTTCTCTTTACAGGTCTTGGTCTTAACCTCTTTCCATACCGTTTTACAATACAATTTTCTTGAAAACCTCATATTGTTTGTTTCAAAGTTGGACGTTATATAAACGTCCTTGTTTCAAGTCAACTACAAACAGTACTACTAGTAGTAGTACTACTACTAGTATTGGGGGAGGGGGGCGAAAATTCTCCCCAAACTTTTGTGAATTTGGTCACATTAGTGTAGAACCGGTGCAAAAGGTTCACAATTATATGTACGTAAACCTGGCGACATTATCGGTACGGAAATATGAAATAATCATTGAATTAAAATTAAAGGAAGAAGATATGTTTCTCAAACTATCAATACTTTACAATTATTATATTCTGATCTACATTTATATAGAGTAACATTATGTAGATCTATACAGGTGAAAAGTGCATCAATCAGCAATTTGAAATTTTTGATAGGATTTGAAGAATGTTAATGTTACTAGTAGTACATGTAAATACATTGCATCAGGATACTAGTACACATGTACTTTGAAACTGAAAGAGAAATTTATAACCTGTGTAACCTGATTGTGGAATCCCCTCTGGGTCTTGTTAGCTGCAGCTGGTTACCATTGAGAAGAGTGGGGGAAAAAAGAAAAGACAGGTGCAGCATGCAAACCTTTTTTCAATCATACTTTACAGGAAGGAAGCACAGATTCCGTCCTGGTACCCGAGCGCTGATGGAAATCAGGAAGTACCAAAAGTCAACATCGCTTTTGATCAGAAAGTTGCCTTTTGCAAGATTGGTTAGTATTCTTTTATTTCATTTTTATCTATCTGTGTTTGTTTGTTTGTTTGTTTGTTTGTGTGTGTGTGTGTGTTTGTGTGTGTGTGTGTGTGCGTGTCTGTGTGTTTCTAAAATTACCAATTTTATAACTTGCACAAAGCTATATATCTTGAGTTCTGCTATTTTGTCTGTGCGGATCTGAAAGGGTTGCATTTACGTATTAGTAGTCTAGTACAGTACGTATTGAAAAAGGGCTGAAGTCTGCCTGCCTCCTCCAGGTGCGAGAGGTGTGTCAGGAAGTTGGCTCAGGAATGGACCACAGGTGGCAGGCCTACGCTATCATGGCTCTACAAGAGGTTGGTTTTCTGACACACCATAAGCCTAGCCAAGGACAATTTATACTTATAGTCAAGGTTAGCCAAAAGACATTATTTATACTCCAAGGACTAATTTTAATTTTAATAGCGCATCTTAAACCAGTCCCAAATGGTAGGTCAAGGATATTATTAGAGAGTAGAGTTCTTTGGCAAAGAATACTAGCAATCAGACCCTGCAGGAAGGTAGTGTAACATTTACACTTAGTTGTAAGGTTGCCATAATCACTATGTTCTGCCGCATTGTTTGGAATGGCTTGATGGTGAGCGCCATCTTGTGATTTTTCCCTACACTACAGGCAGCTGAAGCATTCCTGGTTGGATTGATGGAGGATGCTAACCTCATTGCTCTGCACGCCAAGAGAGTCACCCTCATGCCCAGGGACATCCAGCTGGCCAGGAGGATTCGGGGGCCGGAAAAGGGGTTTTCAGCCATGTAAATCTTATGTTTTGAGGTGTATGTTTTAATATAATAGATACAGGTGTTAGTTTACAATTGTGTAGATATGAGATGTATTTTTACAGTGTTATGCAATTGAAGTCGACCTGATTTCTAGGCAAGAGCAGGGCTCTCTCCAACTCTATAATACCTCAACGACAAGTGATCTCCACCCTTTTGCTTGACTGAGAGAAGTTTCTTGTCAAAGAAAGCGTAAGGATGTGCAGGCATGCTACCCTGAAAAATTCAAAAATGCTATTTCTTACATTCTGAAATTGAAGAGTGAATCTTAAATGTCTCTATTGATGTGTTTGGAACTGTTATTGTTAACAAACTGATAAAGGTATATTAAGTTTTGATTTTTCACTATTAAGGGGGGAGATAAACAATGTTTTTGAAGTTTTTATCTGTTCAAAGCAGTAAAATTTTGTTTAGAGACAGGCAAAAGGACAGACACTGGAGAGAGTCTTGGACTTGGGCAAGAAGAATTGGACTTGGACAAGGTTATCCAGGCTAGTGCAAAAACTAGTACAACAAAAGTAAATAGTAAGATGTTCTAGTAGTCTGAGGAAAAATAATGGTTTATGAGATTATTCCTCTTACTTCGACAGAATTATTTACTAGTAAACTTGTAAGTCATTGGAAACAGCTCCTATTGCTCCCACTATTGTAATTTTTAAGACCAACTTTCACTAGGGTATATAAGATTAATCAATGTTCTTAACACTTATAAAGTTGCAATTCTTATCTTTAACAGCACGACTCTGGAATATTTCTTGCAAAGAAGACTTGCTGATGTGATTTTTTAAAAATATCAATGTTTTATTGTTAGTTTTACATGTATAGTAGTGTGTCTAGTGTACGTAACAGGTGTTATGATTTTAACTAAATGTCTAGGTTGTGTTTTAGATTTAAGATTTGGTGAAACCAATAAAATCCATGTTTTTCCAAAGATGATTTCTCTCTGTTTTTCACTTGACCACAAAATGTTATTTTGCTAACGTTACCATGGAAGAACTTTATTCATGGGAAGGGTTTCTTTGGATAAATAGTCTGAATGTTTATTGTTACTTTTTTTCCTTTTTTCAACCTCCTTGCGTTTTCTAACCACTAAAACCATTGTCTCAATGCCAGTCGGACCATTGCATCAGAAAACTTCAGTCGGACCATGAAATATTGTCCTATGGGGGCGTGGCCATTTGTTGCTAATCATCCATGGAGAGTAAAGTTCAACACGTGAGGGCGTGGTCTGTGCGTTAGATGGATTGTCTCATTGTGCCCATGGGGAACAAGATAAAAATATAAACACTTTTGTTAGCTTCCAACATCATTTCATTCTACAGGGTTTACATTCTATTGTATTTTTTTATGATGGAAGATGGTATCTGGAATCATTACAAACCAAATGGGACTGTGCTCACATTAATAACATGATATTTACGAAATGGTTTCGTCCGAGAGAGACGCTCAGCTTCCGGCGTTGTACACAAAGATCCTCGTACGAACGTGCTGTGTCGTTATACAACTTATATAGACGGTAATTGTCGGAATAGCATAGCAAATATTTGCCAAAGAACCAGGTCTGGTTACGCCACCATGCTCAGCTCAGTGTGGACCCAGCCCCGACAGGAGACCAGGGTGAGAGACCCGATGCTCGACAAGGAAGAAGACGAGCCCGAACACCGCGGGCCTGTACACGACATGGAGCCTGGCGAGCCGAGAGACCAGTGGGCCCGGAAAGCAGAGTTTCTCCTGGCCATGGTCGGCTATGCAGTCGGACTGGGAAACGTCTGGAGGTTCCCTTACCTCTGTTACAAAAGCGGAGGCGGTAAGATTCTTATGTACCGCATGAGGAAATTGAAGTTTGAAATGTTTTGTGGCAACCCACATGCGGCCTTGACCAAAGAGCGTTGGAGTATCACATTCACAGGTGTTGATAGCTCATTTGCATTCACCAACATGACTGAACAGCCAGAAAACATTTGCGATCTTTCCTTCTATGTCTGCTTGTTTTACTCAAACCTTTTAGTGTAATTACTGACAGTTTTTGCGTCTTTCAGTTGTGTAAGACTACTGTAGTATTAATGACATTATGTTAAACAGTTTTGTTTACATGGCCGACTTTAAGGGACGTCCAGAACCCTGAAAAACTGATCCAACAACACTTGAGCCGTTTTAGTAACTATTTTCTGTCTTGTGTTTCTACTATGAAATGTAATCCCAGGTTGGCAATTCTTCTATAATTACATTTTAAATAACTTCCTCAGGTAACGTTACAGTCTAGTTCCTATAATACGCAATTTGAGTAGAAATGCAGAACATGATTATCAAGTTGAAATTTAAGGCATAATTGGCTTGTATAACAGATTAATATATCTAGCTATCTGGGACATTGAGGGCAGTTGTTGGATTGTTATATTGTGTCCCATATACTAGTAGTTGCTCTCCTCTTTACCCCAGGGAGCAATCGGCTTACAAAATATTTACATATCTTTTGGTAGTTCACAATGGCTACATGTAACACGATATGTGTTAGTAACCTTTTCACAAACCAGTCCAACAGGTATTTTACAGCATGCTCTAGGTTGCAGTGTGAAATCATGGAACCATGTTTGTAGCATCAAAGTGTGATAATACATTCATTACATGTCATTTGCTTTTTATTTGCCAAGGTGTGGCTCTAAACATATAGGTTGTCAAACTCTGTTTACTCCAGTGACTCAGTGATTTTTGCAGGGTACCTGTTGTTGCCACTGGTCCATAGCTCTGTATTGAAAAAAAAAAAAAAAACTATTACGGGAAGTTTTATGCCTTTTATTTTGAGAAAATATCAGCAGAATGTCAACTTAACAATAGCACTATTATCACACTATGATTTAAAAATCCAAAAGTAAAAATTTATTACCTTTTTCAAATATAACAACACCACAACTAACGTCAATCTAAACAATCTAGCTCTGTATTGGGCATTTCAAACTTTGTGTGTCCTGAAAATTTAAAGTCAAGATTAGAATGCTGTTTGTTTCTTCCCATAATCCCAAGTATTATGGCCTTGAAAATGTTAAGAGCATTCTTGAGATGTTTGAGGGTTAAGTAAATGGTTCCAGTAAACATCAGGTACCATTGATTAGTAAGTGCAGTCACTGTTGTAAGTGCAGTTGTAGTTACTAGTAAGGTCTTCAGACATTCAAGTTGTTAGGTGTCTGGTGAAGGCTGAAAACACCCTGTTGTGTACATTCACTGTTGGTGTCTAATTTCTTACGGTTACAATACGGTACACTTTAGTCCTCGGACACTATGGTTGAAAAACCCTCTGGTTCACCAAGTAGAGGTAATGGTTGGTGGGGGGGGCAGGTAGTCCCAAACTTTACTTGGAGAATACTAGTACTCTATAGGTAAACTTGCCGTTGGTGTCAGGTTTGAAGTCATATCAAGGGAGAACTGAAGAACTTAGAATACCACAAAAGTTTGAAATAGCCTGCATGTTCCGACTATGTCTTTGACATTGTACCAATAAAAAAACCTATACGTAGTTAACCAACCATAATTTCCAGCTAGTCAGATAAGATTTTTCTGGAGCTGTACGCATGGTCCAACATGTATGTGATTCACAATATGATTTTTTTTCTCTGTACAAATGTGTTCTTTAGGTGCGTTTCTCATCCCCTACTTCATCATGCTGTTCCTGTGTGGTATTCCCCTGCTGTACATGGAGCTGGCAGTAGGACAGTACACACAGCAGGGGCCAGTAGGGGCACTGGGCAAGATCTGCCCTCTTCTGAAAGGTATGATTTGATTTCTAGTTTTTCAGTATTTTTTTTTTTTGTATAATGATTTGTCTTACTGTACATGTATGACCAATGAGCATGGTTACATCCCAACTTCAAGACATTGTAAATTGATTACATGAACTTTAAGGTGACATCACAGCAGGAGATTGGCTTGCCTCACAAGTCTGCAAGCTGAAAACTAAATGACATTTTCAGCCACAAGATGGCTGGTGTCCCCTTGATCATTGCACAATTCTTAGGGATTGGCTAAAGTTCACAGGTCACCAAGCACTGTACAAGCAAGGGGGTTAATAAGTGTTTATATATATAACCTACTTGGTACAAGATAGCAGCAGATTTTCAGGTTTTCGGTTTGAAACTGGGCAATTATTGTACCCAGGCGATCAACGAATTTGTCCAAAGTTTGTTAACTGTGTGGGAACAGGTTTATTGGCATCAAATCTTCAGCTAATGGAAATAAAACAATTCTACGTTTCAGGGAATATGCCTAGTGGTCTATTTTCTGTTTTCCCTTTCACAATGACACAGCAGATTGTAGATTTTATAATTCTGCCGTACTTTGATCCTTGTGTAACTCAATGTTCCCATTTCTGAACAAACAAACAAACAACGCACGGTTGGATAACGTTACAATGCACACCTTTTTTAGCAATGCAACTTGCTCCTATTCTAGGGCATGAAAAGTTGCCATGTATCTAATTTAATGTATTTCATAATGGGCTAGCAAAAATTTTGCACTTCAAGTGCATTTTAAACTCAAGTTCCTGAATTTAGCATACCAGTAATTTGGCGGCCCTTCTAGATTTAGCCATTAGTGTTGCTAGGACCATAATGCAGACATTTTGCTTTGTCATACTAAACCAAGCATCAAAGTTGTGTTTCAAGCATGTGTACAAAAACAAAACAGTTGTTGGACAATTGCTATTTGCTTTGTACATATTAGCAAAAAAAAAGGAGTGCCAGTCTTTTGTTGACCTTCAAAGCATACTGCACATTGTTTGAGGGAACCCAGAGATGGAACTTTGATATAAATTATGACTCATACCTTTCATGAAAAGAAGACTTGTTAAGACTCTAGAGTATTATAGCTGCCATGAATTTGCTTCTTTCAGCTGTTCTCAATCAGTAAGAATCAGTATTCTCAATACATAAGACTTTTATACACACATGCTTTAATGCAATGAATAGACATCAATTACAGTCTTACTTCTCTAAGTGCAGAGAGTCTGTAAAGAACTTGAAATATCCTCCTTCAATCTGTAATGTGCAGAAAACAAAGTTGCAAGATACAAACAGGTAACAATTTTTTAAATTACCATATGAACTACAAGTTTCCAAACAGCTTATAATCTAGTAAATCCTAGTGAGATCGTGTGCCTACAAATTGCTGGCATTATGTGCATACAAATGTAGTAGGGATCATGGCATTTACCAGATCTCTTATCTTCAGAAAGACTTTATAAATTACAGTCAAAAGTTGTTACTTACAACATTGCGACAGGAAAAAGTTTTAAGCCCAAGCACAGGTGACAACAAATAGACAGCTGGAATGCAATACCATCTGTGGATTTATGATTTATGACTTTGCTTTTCAGGTGCTTTGGTGTGGTTGCTTTTTTATCATCATTGATAATTGCACATGCATGTACAAAGGTTCAATGATCTTCACTCACCCAATCTGTCCTCTGGTTCTGTCAGTTTTTCTCACAGGTCTTGCCTAGGGTGCCCTTCAAACGGTAAATATCAACCCGTTCAAACTCATCCCGATCAAATCTCCTGAGCAGGTAGAGCCTACTAGCTTGTATATTCAACCTTGTTCCTGCTTTTATTATTGTTTACGACTTTTCAAGTTTAGCTTGCAGACTGTCGTCTCTTAGAGCTACACTGCTGAATGAGGATGCGACATCAACCGGCTAGATTTTACATACTATCAGCCAGGTGTAGCAGGACAGACTGTACCCTGGCCAGAATACGTACCTGGGTACATGTACATTCTGGCCAGGTGTATATTTTGGCCTGCTACATGTACACTGGGTGCCAGACACTTTGACAGGATGATACCCTAACTTCACTATTTACTGTCTGCTTGTTTCCAAGCTTTTATACTATTACTAAAAAAAGATCATGCAGCATTTTCCCCCATAGCTTGTATTGTCAACTAGATACTAGTATTTGTCATTCAAAATTTGATTGATGAGTCATCATGAGAATTTTAAAAAAATGTTTCAAACCATTTGGGCATTTGAAGTTCATTGAAGGCTACAAGAAGACAGTTCAGCAGAAATGGTCGAGTACCAAAATTTCATGTGTAAAAAATAAAAAATATGAAAATCCTGCATGGGCACATAGCACTTTATCAATGATCCAGAACTGTACTTTGACTCTGGCAGACACAATAGTTCTATATACATTGTATGATAATTAGTGTTTACATCAGGTGCATCTGGTAACCTTTGACCTTTTGCAGGAGCTGGATTGGCTACAGTGGTGATCACTTTTATTTTCTCCACCTACTATAACGTCATCATCACATGGGCTCTGTACTACCTTTTCAACTCATTCCAGGTGAGCGGAGCAATAACTGTCTGTTTATTTGTTTGTTTGTAACATATTATGTTAAATGTAATGTCATGTAATGACATGTCAAATCAGATCTTTCATACACCCAATGTCTTTACTTTAGAAAGACCTGTAAATGAGTACCACATAGTCATTATTTTTATATGTAAACATTTCAGTGTAAAATTTTATGGATCAATTGGTGCTCTCTGAAGCTTATGTGTGTTTCACTAATTTGTTGTATCTTTTTGAGGTCCTCGGCCAGTTTTCAGGATTTAAAAGAAACTCTGAAAAACGATTTTACCCCTTCATCTGCTGAGCAGATCAACCTGTGATGCCCAATGTTACATTACTCAGAAAATAGAACTCCAATTGAGGAAATGACAGAAATGTTTTTTTTTAAGCTCTAACTGATGTAGGGCAATAGCAAGAACTTAAGGTTGAAGACATGTATACATGTATTGAAATTGTGTTGAAAATCTTGCTAAAATGCATGGATGTTGTTTCCAAAGGAGCCATTGCCGTGGGCTAGGTGTGACAACCCCTGGAACACTGGAAACTGTACAACTGGTATGAACCGCTCGCTACTCCACAACGACAGCACTTCACCCAGCAACGAGTTCTTCGAGTATGTACTTTTTTTCATTTTCTACAGTTTTTCTTTCTTGGGAATCATTGCAGAATAGAAAATGTTGTTATCAAATACAGAGTACTTTTCATTTAGATTCATGTAACTTAATTCAGATGAAAGTTAGAGCTGGATATATATGAGATAGAGGTTTAGGCAACTGGCAAGTCACGACCGTAGCATGTCCAGACCTCGAGATGTCGAACCCGAAAGTTCCGCTGCAGTACCATAGCATAATTGTTTCAAGGTCTCAACAAGACCTACCCATGTACCAAATATTAATACAATCCATCTTCTAGAGGCATTCTGGAGTTATGTTGGTTGACTACACACACACACAGCACACACACACACACACACAAATGGAACGCATAAACTTCTACCAAAGTTAATGAAGCTATTGTTGGATAAATTCAACTTCACTACACACTTCACTTAACTACACTGACTCTCCTCACTTTATATGATATCTTGTATGTTCCAGCCACAATGTTCTGGAGATCAGTGATGGGATAGATGATTTTGGAGCCCCCCAGTGGGACCTGTCCCTGACCCTGCTGCTGGCCTGGATCATTGTCTACCTGTGTATCTTCAAAGGTGTCAAGTCAACAGGAAAGGTATGATCACTGTTGTACAAGACTGTATACATACGGTTATGTAAGTTCTGTTAAGATTTCATAACCTAAACCCATTTTAAACAGTTGATTTCTTGAAACTTAGCTTGTGTTAGACGTTGCAATCTCCCACTGAGAGGCCGATTGGGCTAAGCCGCTTGCGGCTCAACACCTCAAACTCAACATCTCGAACCTTGAACTCAACACCTCGAACTCAACACCATTAAACTCAACACCTCAAACTCAACACCTTGAACTCAAACTCAACACCTCAAACACAACACCTCACACTCTCCACCTCTAACCTCAAACTCAACACCTCAAACTCAACACCTTGAACTCAACACCTCAAACTCAACACCTCACACTCTCCACCTCTAACCTCAAACTCAACACCTCAAACACAACACCTCACACTCTCCACCTCTAACCTCAAACTCAACACCTCAAACTCAACACCTCAAACTCAACACCTCAAACTCAAGCTTTGAAAGAGGTTTGACCCATGGAAGGGTTGCTGAAAGTGTGATTTACTCCCAGATCAGCTAAGACAAAATTGGTCAAAGGTTAATCTCCAAACAGAATCTGGTTCAATACTAATGTTATTGTCAATTTAGTATTCAGAACTCTAACATAGTTGTTTGTACTCACAGGTGGTATATTTCACTGCGACATTCCCGTACATCGTGTTGATCGCCCTCCTGATCCGCGGGGTAACACTGGACGGAGCAGTGGACGGAATCCTGTTCTTCCTTGAGCCCAAATGGCACCTGTTGGGTACAGCTGAGGTCAGTTAAGACTTCAGCATACAAGTACATAACTACAGTAATTCCTGTTTTTTTTCCAATGTACTTGTAGGTTCACGGTTTTCACGACTGTAACGTGAACTTACTAGTACATGTATATCATTACTGATAACACATAAATCACAGACTTTTTTTACATGTACCTGCCACTACTGTGAACATTTAGCTCTGAGAACAAGTTGAATTTTTTCAGACCGTGGAAGTTTGGTTCCGAGAAGACAAATTGAATTACAGTATCATTTACACTGTTTGGTAATAAGGAATTTGAAGTGATCTATTGATGCAGCATTTATTTAGTAATCCTAAAGCAACATGGCAGTTTGCACAGTTCAGGCATCCAGGTGACTGTTCCGGACATTCTTGAGATGGCCTTGATAACACCATTTTTGTGCAGACTCTCCACAGAATTAAGAGAGTTGGGTTTATAAAATTCTTAAACAGTCCTTAGCAAAACTAAATACCGCTAACCCCTTCCGTCAAGGATTCTGTTTTTCGGCTTGTATTAAATTCGTAAGAGTGAATTAGAAGAAAAGTCAATTTCAGTTTCTTGCCCATTTTAAGATTATTAGCTCAACTAGACGTAAATCATGATATCTAAAACATAATTATTGATGCTGTTTTGCTGGGTAATTGCTTTATTTCTTTGTTATTAGAAAATGTGTAATACTATGTTCTTTTAAACTGTTTAGGTGTGGATCAATGCTGCCGCCCAGAACTTCAATTCTATCGGCATTGCCTTTGGAGGTTGTATCGCCTTATCCAGCTACAACAAGTTCAACAACAATGTCTTCAAGTAAGATATGAATACTATCATCCGTTTCTACACATATTTTTTTAACCACAAATTTAGTTGTTTGATCCACTATCATCAGGATAAGTGTCCTATCCAAGGGACGTCCCAAACCAAAGCAGGGTACTCATTTTAACTTGTGAGTGAAGTGAGGATATTTGTAGTTGGTGCCTATCCCAAGGGTAAAATGTTTGTGGCATGTTAGAACTGGTACAAATGCTCTAACCGTTAAGCCAACACATCTTCTTTGAAATTACTTTCCCATGGCCTGTACAAAACTACGGCACTATCATTAGTTTTTATGACTAACTTTGACCTTGATCCCCAGGGACACATTGATGATCGCATGTATCAACTCAGCGACGAGTCTCTTGGCAGGATTCGCCATCTTCTCTGTCATGGGCTACATGGCATTCTTACAGGGCACTACTGTTGAGGAGGTAGCAACACAAGGTACACATACTGAGTCCTTGCCATTACCCATTACCATGTATGGTGTATTTTAATGGCTGTTTTTTAGCCTTTAGCCACACAACTTTCCAGAGGCAGAGTTTCTCACCACTAAACCCTATATGTTACTGTTACAGTTACTTACAGATGGTAATATTATTGCTTCATTGACCATCACATGCCAATACACATGCTTCTTAACTCATGAGTCTAAAAAAGTATCTGAAGAATCTGATATCCTTTTGTTACATGTGAATTGTAGTTTTTAAAAGGTATGACTTATTTTTCTTTGGATTTACACTAGGTCCAGGACTGGCATTTGTGGTGTACCCCCAGGCCATAGCCACGATGCCTGTGTCTCCTCTCTGGTCCATTCTCTTCTTCATCATGCTCCTCCTCTTGGGGATTGACTCTCAGGTATCTAGAACAATGACTCAATGGTGTAGTATAGTGCAGCAGTGCCTCCTACTGATTTGCTTAGAAAATGCAGTGTGAGTAGATAGACTTGTTTGTATTGATAAACTTTCCTGTTTCCAGCAATACATGTATTACTAAAGCATGAAGTCTTTTTTACCAATAGAATCCTAGCCATACATGATGGTACATACACTAAGTGGTACATTTTGTACTTTGCAGCTGTAATACATGATTTGTGTGCTTAAATCTAAGTGAATTAGATCAAATGGCTGATGATATATTTAGTGGTTTCAAGATTGTAAACTCTGCATGTATCTTTCTGGAAGAATATTGCCACTGTTTTCTCACTAAATTCTAGATAACACACTTTTGTAATTTTCACCTCAGTTTTGCACAGTGGAGGTGATCATCACCACCCTGTACGACCACTTCCACCCACTGATCAGGAAGTACCTGAAGAGGAAGGAAGTGTTGGTGCTTCTGGTGTGCTGTGTGTCGTACCTGCTTGGGCTCCCCAACATCGCACCGGTTAGTATTGTACATAACATGTGTCCCTGTGTGTACCCTGACCAATCAAATGAAGGCATTCCTCTGGCATCCTCCAGAAAAGCTGCAGTACAGTCCTCCAGAAAAGCTCACTCGACAAGCATGCTGTTATTTAGGCTAAAACTCGCTTGCTGGGTGTGCAACATACTGGCGTTAAAACGCTGAACAGAAGTGATGGTCGGCCAGATGGTCTGATTAGACATTCCCATTTCCAAGAGGACTGTATGCTAGAAAGTCGAGGACTGTCCACTTTTCTTGAGGACTGTACACATTCCAGAAGAATGTCCGATTGGTCAGGGTGAGTTATCTCTAAATCCCTACACCCTATTTTGAACATTATATCTCTGAAACGTTGTACTTTCTTTTTTTTCATTGAACATAATCTGATTAGTTCTTTTGTATTCTACAGGGAGGGATGTACTTTTTCCAGCTGATAGATTTCTATGCTGCGGCCATCTCTCTCATGATCATTGCGTTTTTTGAAGTTGTTGCCATCTCATGGATATACGGTAAGATATCACACTTATTAGTTCATTTGGTTCCTCCGTTGGTATGTACTATTGCCCTCCTAGAGGCATCTTGTACAAGCTTAAAAATTCCAATTTTTTTTCTCTTCCCATGCATTTAAAAGCAAAAAAATTTAAATCAGGGCTGTCTGCAGTTACATGTATTTTTATCCCACTCATTGTTTGAGAGCCCATGTTGTTAATTTTCATTGCTAAATCTGTCAGTTTAAGCTTAGGAATATTCATTTTCATCAGTAACATGTCACGAAGCTTGGATTTTGGGATGGTTGGGCAAATTGTTTTTTTGGACAAACAAGCAACTTACCATCCCAGGATGGAAGGACGGGTCCCGGAAACAGCCCTGAAGTGAAATACTTGATAATTGTGATGTCATTTTTCAGGTGCCAATAGGCTTGCCCGGAACATAGAAGAGATGACAGGAAACAAACCCTGGCTGTACTTTATCGTGTGCTGGTACGGACTGTCTCCAATTCTCATTGGGGTATGTGTTCCAACATATGACATTTTGTTTATTGTCATCAGATATTCTTTATTACCTCCATGAAATGTCATGGAATGGAGATTATATTTTCTGTTATGTGTCTCTGTCTGTGTAGATGATTACTCAAGAACGGCTGGATGGATTGGTTTCATACTTGTTGTGTTGGTGGGGTGTGATGAAAGCTCGAATCGATGAGATTTTGGGAGCCGTATCTGTCGTTATAATCGATGTAATAATGTCAGAAATCACCCCTATATCTGCAAAATATTGGAACAGGCATGTCCCGGTGAAGTATGTAGGTCAGGTAATTAATCACCCGTGGGCCATGTAGCCAGCAGCTAACAGTTGCTGAAGAACGGCTGGATGGATTGGTTTCATGCTTGTTGTGTTGGTGGGGTGTGATGAAAGCTCGAATCGATGAGATTTTGGGCGCCGTATCTGTCGTTATAATCGATGTAATAATATCAGAAATCACCCCTATATCTGCGATATATTGGAACAGGCATCGTGCTTTAAGTGTTTGTTAATGGGCTTAGCTCCAAGCAGATAGTGAGGTGATTTGTATGACAGCTCTTTGGGGAACCCCGAGTTTTTTGAATATGATAATTAGTTTTATTTATGTCTGCTTAGGATATCATGGAGATGTGAAGCGTAAGTATAATTGTAAGAAGTTGAGGTACATTTAACGGTAATGCTTAACAGGTATGGATGTCTCACATACTGTACTGCTGATTTGAGTGACATGGTGATTAAAATGCCATTAGGTCCTCTCATCTTAGATGGGTTGGGTGTTCTGATTTCGTTACGATAAGGGACAGTTGTTAGTTGTCTCTTTCGTAGCCAATGGTACTTGTTTTTTAGCAGACGGGGTTGGCGCCAAGTATTCATCTTACAGTTGGTGTAGGGCTATCAGAGGAAAGTGTGCATCTCGTTTTTGTCCCGTGTGAACAGCTGATGTTATGACATATTGGTGGAAAATCAAATCACCATCTGACTAAAGTTGGCCACATCCCCTCTTCTTTCTGAGTTTCCCAACTTCCTCCCACCACACCGCTCTGAGGCACATAGTCGAACCTCAATAATGCTGACAACCTTAGACAGTTTAAATGCCAAACATCAAGCTTAAGGAACACCACGCTACCATATGCCGTTGACCTCTTAAACGCACATTACACAATTAAGTGTCACATTTTAATAATTACTAATCAGATGGACATCTTCTGTGTCATTAAATAAATACACCACTACTTTCCCATAACATTTATAACCATTACTCTCAAATACAACCGACTATAAACATACATACCATCCACAAAAAAGCACTAAATATTTCATGGAGGTATGAGGTCCCCGAACTCTAGTCATTAATGTTGTTTTTGGAACATTTTATTTTATTCTTTTTTTTTTCGATTTTTGTAATTAATGTATTTTCTGAATTGTACTTTTTATATGATTTATTTAGAAATGGTTTCTGAGAGTCAGTGAGACTTACTTTCCCAAACTGCTGAAAATATTTTGTTAAATCTGCACGAAGCCATACATTCTTATTACATACTTATCATTTCTGCTTGTCAGCGGGATTAGGACAGTCACAATAAAGCACTATAGGTAAGGGGTGAAGTCTGCCATCTCTAAATGTTTTTTTTTTCTATTTTCTTTTCAGGGGATCATGATCTTTGGGTTTATTCAGTATACCCCTGTAAGGTATGGTGACTACTACTACCCAGGCTGGGGCCAGGCTATTGGCTGGGTTATTGCATCACTTTCCATAATCTGTCTTCCAATCGGAGCCATCCACGCATTGCTGAAGGAGAAAGGAGGCTTTGTGGAGGTGGGAAGTGAAGAAATGTTACAGAAACCTGTAGTATATTTATGTGTTGTATGCATATGTACAATATTCTAGGTATTGTTTCATATTATAGATAAACATTTTACTATATTCTGTAGGGTAACATAAACTCATCATTCTGCTGGGAATCCTAAGTCCACATTATTTTTACGATATGCTATTTTGAAGCCTTCTATAGTAGATGTAAATTGACTTTTGTATTTTGATGTTGGTAGTCTGGCAGGCTTATACATTGTACAATCATGTAAATGTTGGCCTTGAACCTAAACTGGGAATGGAAATACTTTTTTGCATCTACAAAATATGCAACTTTATTTTTAAAGATTTGCAGAAAAGCTAAAGGATTATATCATTGCACAAAAAAAACTCCTCCAAATGAATTATCTATCCTGAAAATATTCAGCATTATATTGCTGCCTACCTTTAGTCAAACATTGTAAATATTTCTTTGGGTGCTTACTGTGTCAAAAGTTGTCTGTATCAAAGAATAGGACAATTGATCATTGAAATCTTGCTTTTCCTTCAGCGCTTCATGGCGACCCTGAAGTCAAAGATTCCTGATCGAGGCTCGCTAGCGTTTGAACCAGAAGAATTCGGCTCGTACCGCAAGGAAGATCCGGGTCTGCCACCATCATATAACGACATCTCACGCCACGAAGGCTACCCCTCGGCCCCGCCTCTGTCTTCAGTGCAAGAAAGTGCCCTTTGAGTTCTTGTATCTGTTTTATTCGGTATTGTATATAACTAGTAAAAGTGCTATTCTGTGTAAGACACCAGCTTTGCATGCACGGTGTCTAGTTATAAATGCATGCCATCAAACAAAATGCCACACCTAACCTGTACACACCTGTAGCTCCAAGCATGTTTTAACACTACCTATACCAGGTGTGCTCCCAATGTTTATGTCCTAAATGACTAAGTTTATGCTTTTGTTGTGTACTTTATTCATAAGTTGACAGAGACCCTACATAGGAAAGCTGTATATTTCTGTCAAAATCATGAGTTATTTTTCTCTTTTGTTTGAAATAAAATGGCTCCTTTTAGTATAGAAGGTAGAATTAGAAGGATCTAAACCAGTATATTATACATTCCAAGCAATGTATTTTTACAGCATTGTCAGTGAAGTCATAGGGCAAGTTACACTTAGAGTGGTGTAAAATATGACTTTCAAATTTCACATCATATTTTAGAAAGCTACTATTTTATATTGACAGGTGAAGGAAGTTCTACCAAAGGTAACAATTGAAGTAGATCTATACACCAGTATTGTGCAGATTAAGTGACATTTTTGCTATGGTGTATATTTGTAAGGAAGCAGTATACGTACAATGATATTTTTGTATATTTAGCTTTTACAACTTGTACAACAAGAAAGTTAAAGTATGTTTTCTATTTAATTTCTCAATGTGTCTCATGTACATGTTGTCCATGGCTGTCTATCACATGTTGTCACAACAACATATGATTTGCATACTTGGGAATTTAAATAGTAAGCCCAACTTTTGGTAATTGATATGTTGTACTGTTGTATATCATTTAAGCATAAAAGTACATGCGTTGCGTTTTTTTGCTGGATTGTGAAATCAGTTTGGGTTTGAACTAGTTTTGTTTACCTAGTTTAAAGAGTATATCAGTTGATCTATATAGCTAATGATTTGAAGAAATGCTAAGTTGTAAATACACGTCATGCACTTTTAGGAAAAGCTCTGTGTTTTTACCTGCACTTTTATACAAAAGACCAACAAAATCAAAGGCTGAATAAAATAATAGATTTACAGTGTATACACACGTTTTTGAAAGTTTACAATCTACAGTAAGACTTACCTTATAAAGAAAATAACTTAGTAATACTTAAGTTATTGTGTGTCTCATACAGTCTGTATACAGTAAAGCTTTTTGGAGAGTCCACCCTGAATAGTCAATGGTATTGACGTTTGGTAAATAGCTGTAGACGTCAGGACAAAGTAATATAAGTTTGGGCCCCCTAGCATTAAGTTGGGAACTGAGGGGACATTTTCGTTAAAATCTTTCAATGGGACGACTAAGGAAGAGGACAGATTTCTGTCATTTTCATGCATGCAGGTAGCTTAGACAGATGTACACAGTTGGATGCTAGGACTTTATTTGCGAGATGAGAAAATGACAATTTCAGTATTTTCTATTTCTAAATTATATGATACGTAAAGCAAGGTAGGTAGTCCAAGAGTAGACCGATGTTGCCGATTTTCCGATCATATCTTTACATACCTGTAGTAACTTTGTCAATCCATACAATATTGGTATCGTATAACCAGTAAGTTGAAATGTGACATTGGTGAATCACACGAAGCTGCTTTGTTCACTTCTAACTAGCATGTGTCAATTGGTTCAGGTAAAAGAATTACATTGATATATGAGTTAGTTTTGCGCGGTTGTAACGTTTGTAAAGATAGGAAACGTGAAATCGAATGCCTTAATGTTCCAATAACGTGGAGATTTTGTTATCCGCAATATTCCTAGTTTTGCTGCCAACATTGGGTACATTGAAAACTAGATTTTGCATGTACAAGCTACGCGTACGACAAAAATGCCTTTCACGCACCCATGTGTGATGTGAATCACATCTGCGATGAAATAGTCGTAGCTAACATAGTGAGGTCTTGAACGTTAAGGTCAACGTTAACTGGGTTGCAGACTGATCGTCTAGTCCTCACCATAAGGGCACACTCATGGCAACGGGGGCTTGGGGAGTAATTCTCAGGTGGCGCCAGGAAAATTGAATTCACATAAATACTTTCTAAAACAAGTGGTTGTGTCTTCGGGCCTGGGGAATTTCATGGGAAGAGTTCAGCGGAGTGGTGATTTCTGGCGACACTTCGAGCCCACCTCTCCACTTACTCGTACAATAGAAGAAAGGACCAATCTAAATCAAAGGATTATGTTACAATTTTAAAGTTTATATCCGTACACAAAATAAAGCGCTTACCAACAGGATTTCGATCAGTCCTCTGATTCTTACCAAGTTGAAATGACCCAGAGCCTATGTCACCCATCCAAACCGGAAGTGTGACGTCAGCAAAGGGTCAAAGGTGCTTGAAAGTTTGTATCTACCCCTGTCTCGGTTGAGGTAGGCTTTGGGTCATTTCCACTTTATTAGGATCAGGAAACTAAACCAATGCTTGTTGGTTAGTGCTTTATTTTGTGTACGGATACAAAGTTTAAAATTGTTACAGTTGAACTTACGTTCAAGTATAACGATAGAGGATTATTAAGTGCCTATCGCTTCTTGCCATTTCTGAATAGTGTATCAAGAGGAGCATTAACTGCAAGTCACATTTATCAAGGCTCACTGTATGGGAGGTAATGAATTTTAAAGGTCCTACTTAATGAACGATAACGCTGTGAGCTCACATCATAGTGGCGAGACAAAAACCGTGCACTCCATCTCTGTACTGACGCAGTTAACCTCTTAAGCGCGCCCTGTATAGCTCAATGATAATATAGTGCACGATTCAGCTTAAGGGCAATTCTCGTTGACCGCGAGTGAACACATAATTCTATAGTAACTAGCCTGACACTTGTCAGCCCACAATCTCCATGCGCCCACAAGTTACATCCTCAGATGTTCGGCACCTCGTTTGGTTATCTCCATGAAAAATGGAGACACTGTTTTGGGTGTGATTGTAATTAGGGAAGTATTTGTATCTATATCACAAGAAAAATGGCGTCTTTGCAATTGCAATGTAGACAGGAATGGTAACAAATCAAAGTCTTAGCGCTGTTCCGGGCCTTTTGTTAATTGTCATGAGACCAGTCTTTCGGGAACTCCAGGAGTACTCTCCTCGGTACTGGAAGAGTTATTCACCCGCCGAGTCCTACAATCGCACTTGGTGGTCAGAAAAAGTGGCGCGACAGAGTCGTTAACACATGTGAAAACTGGTTTTAAGCATGGCTTCCACGTAACGTGAACGCGGTGTTTCTTCACTATTTTCGCAACTTAAAGTCCCATTTACGTGTATGTAAAGAAGGTCTTTAATGTACCTTTTCATAGGTAGGGATTTGTTTTCACTTTTCACAGTATAACCCTATGCCGGGCCCTGGAGGAACTATTAGGCTAGTGCTATGGCCCTATGTACAGTTTCTTGTAACGACAAAAATACGAGTTGAGCGAAAGATTTCTTGACAGATCTATGTGCTTATTAGGTGAAACACGCATTGCTACGTCCACAAGATGAATTTTGAAGCAGACCTTTCTGACATCTCCCACTCAGAACCATGCACGTCAGGCCTGATGACGCACATCATTAGTGTTAGACTCCCGTACGATAGTCACGACTCACTCCTCCTACCAGAACGTTAACCCGGGGTGAGTACTGTACTAATGAATCAATTAGCTTCCCTAATAATACTCCTTCCATTTTTATCCCTCACAAGATTGCAGTTCTGTTATCTTTGCTTTAACATTGAGCAGGTGATATAAAAATGATTACGCCATTTGGGAATTTCTGCCGGTATTATGATTATGATTTGGGCGCTAATCATAACGTTTTGTCATCGCATGATGGATGGATGGCATTTCACTAATTATATATTCGTTTAGATACGATATAGTTTTGATAATTCATTATTATCAGTTCTAATTAACCGTTAAAATCAATTTTTACCACACAAATTTTTAACTGTCTGGCCCCAAAGTTCAAATCTAAGTACAGTAGACTTCATTTACAAGTTAATTTGGAGTTATCATAAAATACATAACTGAAATGTAGCAAATATGACGCATGGAAAATTCAGTTTCCATTAATAGGGTCTAGTGGGTATGATTTAAAATTCAAGAAATTATAACCAATCAATTGTCAAACTGGAAAATAACAATAATTAGTTTATTTGCAAGTTCTTGCCTGAGGGCTGATTGCAGCATGTAATGGAAAAATAAGCAAACGTGTTGACGGAGAAGGACGGACCCAATTTCAAATAGGGGGGGGGGGGGTTAACGCCTTATATATTTGATTAACCGCCAATTACACACAAAAAAATTGATTTCTACATATCAAATCTTACTTGAAATTCAGATCCTATCGAAATATAGAAAGAATGCTACTTTGTGGTGTAATTTCCTCCTAGGCAAGGACTGGAGCAAAAAAATCCAATAGCAGTGGCACCGCCTCCTCTTCAAATATCCAGCGCCCCTTCCTAGCTGCAGTGAGTATCGTCTGACAAATTAACGGAGCGCCCTTGTCTCCGGTACACGCGCTAAAGTAGCGAACACTCTCCGCCAACATGGACCACATCCAGGACCGCATCCGTAAGCTTTCACTGGAGATGTTGAAGAAATCTGGCATGTAAGACCCTGTATGTGTGTGTCGTCGGCATCTTCGTGCTTTGGTGAGAGTTGTGTTCGTTGATGTATGTAACGTCGTTAGTGTTGGTCTTACAATGTTCTCTGATGTTGTTCAACGATTTGTGCTTTGTTTGTGCTACTACTACCGTTTGAAATCTTAACAAAAAGACTTGATGTTTGATTTTTGCTAGGACTACAATACCTATTACGTCTTGTTTTATTTTTATTTCGACTGGCTGTTCTTATTTAGAAAGATCACTAAAATTCGCTGTAATATCTGCACTTGAAAATGTTTTATTTCGTGGGATAGAAAATGCGTTTTAGTATCTACATTTGGGAAAGATGCTAAGATGTACCACTTTTTTGCCTATCGAATGTTAAAGTTTAGTCTAGTATAATGTCAAAGAATCATAGACATCCAATGCACATAAGGAGTGGGCACAAGATACAAACAGTACGTATTTAAGTACAATCTGTACTAGTGACCACCTGTGTATAAAGATCATTTGGCCATCGTGGCTACTTGTTTTGATGGTTCCTCAGGTTATTTTCTCTTTAACCCTCATCCGACCGTTACATTTTTACGACGAATCTGACCGTATGGGGTCATTTTTGACCCCATTTTGTTTTGCTCATAGACATATTTCTGCTGGCTTATTTTGTCATTTCTATGTATTTACTGTTTCACTAACCTATGAAAAATATTTTGACAAGTTTTGGTGTCAGTAGTTATTACTCATTATCATAATTTATGCAGAAAATGAGGAAAACCCACATTTGCTCTGAAAATCTACCATACTAAACTTACTTAAACAATGTTTTGTTTTATCAATTTCTAAACAATAATTGTGATGATGCAATAATGCTGATAGCATAATAATGTTATTTAACAAGAAAAAATACAGTATTTGTGAAAAGTAACGAATTTATTACTTAATTATGCACCATATTCCGCCATCTAAACACATACATACAATAACTCTTGTCTATTTTCCCGCAAAGATCTTTCTTGTAGGTTCCTTCTGCACATTCTGTCCATATATTGTTTTTTAATTAATTAGAAACATTTTCACTTTCATTAGCATAGGTAATTAGTGCGTATTATCATAATTTATGCAGAATGTCGAAAAACTGTGTTTTACACTAAAATACTAAATTTCTTTCAAAATATTCGGTGTTTACTCATTTAAGCAACTATAACCTGTTGCTGCAATAGCCATAATGAGGAATGCCTGTTATTTTATTGAAATATCTTGATATTTCTGTAATTAATGATTCATAATTGGCTGGGGTCATTTTTGACCCCACCGAACAAGACACAAACTTTCAAGTATAGCTTATACAATAATGGGCAAAACTCGGCGAAAAATTGGTAGATGTTGTAAGACATGTATACAAACAAATTCATGGAAGGAATTTTTTATCTGATGAAAAATGTTGCTATGGCAGATTAAAATATACGCCTGGGGTCAAAAATGACCCCATACGGTCGGATGAGGGTTAATGACCAAGTATTGGTATATCTATAGTGGCCACCTGTCTATTTGACCATTTGATTAGTCCCTATAATGTGTTTGGCGACAACAGAAGCTTTGTTTGGCACCAAACTAAGTATTGCTTTTATGACATTCCCTGTATAGAGGCTATTGCAAAATGAAGGTTTCATGTTTTATTTGTGAGTACAAAAAGAAGATTAGAGCGGGCGCTGGGAAAATGTTAACACATATTATTCCAGCAAGAGGCAGTATGTGCAAGAGAATTCCCTAGCTAGGACCCGTCTGCATTTATCTAATAGTATGCTTGCATAACATACTCAGAACGAACGGTGCAGAAGTACGATGTACTTGAAGTATACAAGAGTAGAAAATATCTATTAGTAAGGTCCAGTCAATTATCCCTAAGATACTTGCAATTGCCCTTACATTTACATTTCAAATCAAGATTCTATAGCTGTAGCCATTATCTTCTGTGCTTATATAGCATTAATAATCACGTAGTCTCGGGCTTTTAAGGGTTTTTGACCCAAAGGGAGCGATTAAGACGCACGTATACAAGCTAACCAAAAGGTCTTCTTTAAGTCAATAAATGATTAAACATGTACACGTCTGCAGAATTAAAAGATATTGACGTTAGCGTATACATCTGTTCATTTTCGACTCATTACATCATACAATGTATTTAATGCAATCATGCAAGACGTCAGTTCATTTATCCTACAATCCGACTTGGTTTTCTTCTTCTTTTTCTCTTTTGATAAATGTACAAACGATGACGATTAGAAGACATGTTATGATCGCACATGATTTATTTTACAGTGGGGTAGAGTTGTCTATCATCCATTTAAACGGATTCGCTGCAGCCATGAAGATTTCTATATTTCAATCTTTAGAAAGCATATTTCCCTTTTCAGAAGTACACGGTGGAAGACTTACATGTAATTGAATTCATGACGGGCAGTTTTCACTTGTCTCAGCGATGTAAAGCACAGCTAATAGCCACATTATTTACAGAAACAAAAAAACTTAAACAAAAAAATGACAGCGGTGTTCTGACTAATTCTCTTTGTAACTAAAAGCTAATAAGCTTTGATCCTTAATGTTTGCTATAAATTAACATGGATAAGTATAGGACAGAGGCGATTAACTCTAGCAAGCTGCAAATTTAAACTAACAATGACAAATGTAAGTGCAACGAACAATTATGATACAGTACAGAATTTGGTTTTCAGCTATTTCGAAACAGAGAAGAAAATATATCTATAATTGTAAATTGGTCATTGCGGACTTAATAAGTAGGGTAATCTTGTGAGTGTAAAGCTTTTGGCATTGACAATATGCGTTTCCATGGGTTTTTATTAGAATCCAGATTTTTTTTTGGTTAGTTCATTGTGATTATTAGTTCAAAGTAATTCATTGTGTAGCAGTTTATTGCCCGGCTCGTTTAACGAGATTTGAGTTGCATCAATTTGTATTTGAATCAAATATAGGGCCTACTGAGTTCTGAAGATTGTTGAAAAGGTTCACTTTCATTGGGTAGTATGATCATAATTCATAAATGTAACAGAATTCCCAATTTGGTCTATATACATATGAAAATGGACCAGTCGTATTTAAGTGTAAAATCTGAGGTAGTGGTAATCAACAACGTGCACCTGGGAACGAGACGTGTACGTCATCAGCGAGCACTCGTTTCATTCACCTTGTCAAAGACGCACATCGGAAACTCCTTAGGGGATCTCGAAAATGATAAGACATTTATGTGAGCCTAACGTTATAAAATGAACTTTATTAAAAGTAAGACTTACACAAAATGATACTGGGACTAATCAAATGTGACATCAGTGTAATTTAGCTTATGATTGTGAGAATAACTTCTGTTCATTTGAAATAAAAAAAAACGATGTTTGGACACAGAAATTGCGTTAGCTATGTGATTTGTACTCTATTGTCGCCACATAACAAGATACAAAGGGTACCTCAATGTTACTAGTAATTGTTACAAGGATGTAAAGCATAGGATGTAAAATATTTTTGGTGAAAAATGTGTACATGTGTGGGTCGGAACGTTACTTCCGGATATCCATACGCGTTGAATGTAAGCCGTCCTGTGACCTACATTGACCTCTATGGTGCTGTGTCAGATAAAATGCAATATCGCATGCGTTTTCGCCGGGAAAATGTTTTCAGTGCTTTTTATCCTATGCTAATGTGCATTATTTTTGACAGAAAATACATGTATTTCCATCCAAAAGTATGTAAGTTGAAGGAACAGAACTCTGATCTTGTGACTGAAGGGATATCCTTTCATGATCACCACCCACACAGTTCTGGTTCAGAATAATTCTCGAGAAGAGACTGTCGCTAGACTCGAGGGTTTGCAGCTTCCAATTTAAACTTGTAACCTGGGGTGTGCCCCCATACGAACGCTGCACGGGATCATTCCTACCGTACTCCGTACACTAACGTTGCGTGGGCTCAGCACTTAACATCTAACATTTCACGTCTCGTTCGTTGCCAAGTTTCGCTGCCTCAAAGAGTATATTTGGCTCCTATAGCACACCAGATTAGCGAGATTAGAGGCGAGCCTGAAATTGCCTCGAAATTGACCGAAAGGTCATACAAGCCGGTTAGATAAGAAAGAAAAACCATAATTTGTTTCCTTTTAAAGAGAATTCTGCGTAAGTCTCAATCACAAAGTCTATATTTTCTCTCTCTCTGATGATCTGATGAGTACGTGGCCAATATCTATGGTGGACTACAAAAAATACATTTCTTGTGAAAACACTGATAATTCAGTGTGGTCCAAACTTTAGGAATTACGTGGGTTTTTTTTTTTCAAATATCAAGTCATTATCAAGACAAAATACTTTTACATCAAAACATTAGTGGCGTTAGTGTGGCGTAACTGGTAGAGCATTCGGCTCGGAATCGAAAGGTTTCGAGTTCGATACCCAACATACGGTTCAAATTCCGTGAAGCCAGGGGCCCGGTAGTGGCCCTATGTGTGAGGGAGATAAATGGCGTCATTCTTCTGTATGTAAAAGAACCCAACATGTGTGGCGTTACTGGTAGAGCGCCAGTTCGGCTCGGAATCTAGAGGTCCCGAGTTAGATAGCCGCCGTGCTCCCGACGTTGTGCCATTTGGAAAGGCACCTTACACGGCCTTCCTCACTTCACATATGTGTAACAATGGGTACTGACTTCGGTCGGGGAGGTACTAGAGAAGACTTCATTTACCCTCTAACTTCTGTCTGTACTATGCATGTGGTATTGTTAATGTAAGATACCAAACTTGAGTGCAGTGTCATATTGTCCTTGTCTGTTCAAAAGCAATAGAAAAACAAGCTACTGATCCAATGTATGAGCGAGATGAATGGCGTCAATCCTCTGCATGTAGAAACCCAACACAATTATCGTATACGTATTTGCTTGGCTGAAATACTTGAACCGTAGCGACGCCACATTGTACAAGCTTAAGTCAAGCTAAAAGCATCATACTTCGCTCTCAAACTACGGTCGGCCACTTCATCTCCATACATATACTGATATAGAAGAAGTATTTTCAAGGCTTTTCTTGACGCAGTCGATAATGCCTGATGACCGCACTGTTCCTTGTAAAAATCACTTAAGTGCACAAGGAACCGAACGACAATGCACACATGCCTAATCGAGTCTTTAGTATTCTGGACGTTGCTCCAAGAAAATTTGATTCACCGCAAGGATTTGAGACGTACTTGCTCTGTCTTCACCCAGGATTTTCTAAGAGCTCTCTGTGGCTATCCTGATGGAACTTATCACTGAACGCAGCTCAACTGAGGTACTCAAAACAACGTCCAAGGGCGTTGGGGATGTACTTGTGAACCAATGATCTGTGACCTTGTAGTCGTAGGAGAGGTTGAACTTTGTGTGTCTTATCACAAAACCAGCCATGTGTGTTCTTTTAAGAGAGCCTCGAGGGCTTGTTTCTTTCGTGAAGCTGGACCCAATGTGTCTTAAATGTCAAAGAAGAACTACGAACTAGACTTGAACTAGTATATTTACTGCACATCCACTTGCGGACGACCCACTACACCTCTAGACCGCCAAGACCACTTTTGGGCCGTCCAGTACACCACTGGACCGGCTTCTACACATCTGGACCACCTACTACACAGCCGAACCGCCCGCTACACATCTTGACCGCCTACTACACGGCCGAACCGCCCGCTACACATCTTGACCGCCTTCTACACAGCTGAACTACCATCTACACTTCTGGACCACCTACTGCATTTCTGGACTGCCTACTACAACGCGGTCCACCCGTAGCACACCTTAACAACATTTCAGTCGTTTGGTGCCAGAATAACTGTATACGTTTTACGTTTGTGTCAGTTTATAGCACCTGAGTTAACTCAGAAGTCGTTATAAAGACGTTTATCCCATTTGAGTAGCTTCTCTGAAGCAAAAAGGTCGAAGCAGGATACATTCTAGCAGCCTTGTAATTGTTAATGTACGATGCATACAGTAATCGTCCTTCCCTGTCCTTGATGCTGAACGCGAGGTTCATCCAATTTCAGATAAGCTGGTCTCGACAGTACAGTTTCAGTTTGAAATTCTTTGTGACATGGATGTCTTTCTCAGTTTTTTTTGTCAGTGCGGCGGTAATCAAATTGTCAAAATTCATTTGGCACAAAGCATGGAGGAATGTGGTCCAAAAGTTTAAAGAAAATATTCCCACACTTGTTAGTAAAGCAGTTAGTAGACGCTTCAAAGCACCATTGTCATTCCCGCGGTTGGCTTCATGGCTTGGCTCCCTGTACTATTAAACGTTACATAGTTTCGACTTACCAAGGGATGTTACATGCCAAAAAACATTACCATCTCCAGCTCTCAAGTTGTCTTATGTTAAAAGTTCATTCGTTTGCTACATCCTTTCATCTTTAACGTGCTAGTCACATGAAAGCACATGCTTTAATTTGTATTAGCACATCAAAGGCATTTCCTGTTTTGTCATTTTCACTCCAGCATGTCTTGTAGTTTATACGTTATATACTGTTAAGACTATATATAGCAAATGCGCTGATTTTTATTTACCATAAAGGTACCATAAGGTATCCATTATTTGTGTAATATGAAAAGCCATTTTCCTAAAAAGCTCTCAAACAAATGCTGAATCTATGAAGAGAGTTAGAAGCTCTTTTCTATGCACACGGAGATAGCGGTAGACATTTATTTTGAATACTGATAAGTCATAGACAGGAGGAAAACAGTTGTCCTCGAGAGAGTTCCATAATTTGGCTGTCCGGGGAAAGAAACTGTTGGAAACCGGCAATTGAACAGAGTAGTGATGTGAGTTTGCAGAAAACCTAGTGTTGTGTTGAAAGGCTCTTAGTGGAGGGATACGTAGTATGAGATCATTGCCTTGGAAGTATCGGTAAAAATGGGACAGGGATACAACGTTTTGCCTGTGGGAGAAAGCTTAAATGCTAACAGCTCTGCTGACAAGGACAAGAAATTGTGCGATACACTTTTCTCCGCCGTTTAACTCAATGCGAGAAGTACTTATGTTGCGATCTTCGCCGAAGAACTGTGCTATGACGATTGGTGTTCACACGTCTTTCTCCTTCTATTGCTCTCTTTTCAAAGATATTTTGGCAATTTTCCTAATAAGTGGCCAAGGTAGTCTGCATTTTAAAAACTGTAAATTTCAGTAGAATTTGTGAAACTTATGAAAAGAGAAAGCAATATGTAGCGTCGAATAATTGTTTTGGGGGCACTTGATGTTACTAGTGTAAGGTATTCCCTCTGTTCTATCCATGGATACAAACATTTGTAGAGAAAAAAAATGACTAGTTTATTAACTTTTGCGATTCTGCAATTCTCATGAGAGCAGTTGTTCAATGCTACACAAAGTACATGAGGTACGTGTAAGGCATCATGCATCAGATATTATAGTAGCACTATGTTAGTAAATGCGGTTTGTTCCTGTGATTAACTTCTTTATTTTTCGTCAGTTTTTCCCTCCAGTTCTGTAACGGGTTTCTTGACACTCTTCTCGTAAGCCTACAGCTGGTATCTAACTGCACTTGGGCACCGGTGCGGCACTGCGGGGTTCGTTCGCTGTGGCACCGTTGTCTTATTTTCTCATTTTTTTTATAATTTTGACATTGTGTAATACTAAAAAGTATGACTTAGAAGACTGAGCATATTTCGAACCCTGCAATGCCGCACAGGTGCCGCAAGCGCAGTGAGACACCACCTTACGCCTGATTAGTACCAGGTGCAGTCAGAGATAAAGTAGTTGGCTCAGAAAAGCAATTGCAAGGCCGAAGATGCCGCCCTTATTACAGACCCTGTGATACGGAGAGAGGCAGGCCTTTAAATCTGTTTGTTCGATGATTTCCTACATGATTTGCAGGGTTTCAAGCCAAGACCAGATGACTCAAATCACTACCGCGGGAAGGCCATGAGATCAATGGCTTGGTACCTACGCTGTGGTACCTACGTAAGGCGGAAATTTGCTGCTGTGCACACGACGGGAATGTTGATATGAAAGCTCTAGATGACAAGTTTTAAGTTTTACACCGACAGTGTCACATTCATGATAACTGTCCTTGACATTCAACACATGGTACGTCATAAAGTTGAAGAAAGTTCGCTTGATTCGTAGGAAAATTGTGATTTCTGCAATATCAAGAATAACTTGCCTTAGTACAGGCCAAAAACAAATCAAAATATATTTGAGTGATCAGGGAAATTTTCGACATCATCTCGTAGCATGTTAAAAGATTACACAATGTTGTTGATTCTTCTCCTTATGTAGAGATATGACATAAAGTTATGAAAATTTTCAATATTTTTCCAATATACAACAATTATGATTCATTTCTATTTCGATCAGCCGTCTTATCCTCTTCAGGATAACGAAAATGTGACGTAAGCAAGGGGTCAAAGGGGACAGGAAGTCGGTATCGGCCCCCGTCTTAGTTTATCAAATTCTGCCTTAGATGTATTTTACAACTCTTCTATCTTTTATACATCGTATTTTTCCTATTTCATTTTTTTTTTTGAGATCTTTTATCCAGGGCTCAGTGATTGACACTGCTTTGCAGTGGGGTCTTGCGTAAACAATCAAGTCAAACAAATATCAATCTTTGCCGATGTGAAACTTTGAGGTTAAATATGAACTAACACACATACCTTTGTGTTATAAATGTCTATGAATGCAATATGCCTTTCTGCAGGCAATATTCTCGTACGCTTTAACAAAGCTAACATTGAGCGTCAGGGTTCCTTACTTTTGCCTGTAGCCAACCACTTTGCAGTTCCGCCTGGTCCATGACATCAGATAAACCGACTGTTTTGCCGGTGGGGGTGCATTTCATTTCCTGGAAGTGCGGACTCCAAGGTTTTCTTTTCCAGACTAATAATAAGGATTCTAGTTGTTAATGATCCTAAACTTCGAAAAGAAAGAGGCTACATTAAAATGTAGGCCCAATGAAAGTTCTAAAGTAAGACATCACCATTCATTATTTCCAATTAAGTTTTCATTCAATGTTAATAAAGATAGTAAGTCATAGCAGAAGTTATAATAGTATGGCTACGTGGACTATACATTAAACGGTCTAATTACAAAGTCTCTACTCTTATAGTCCCGGCTGATTACTATGAGTTCTAGTATGATTTTCTTCCTCCATTCTTTGGGTCGGTTATGATTAGAACATTCTTCATTGTATCGTAACTCGGCGTGCTGAGTACAAGTTCTTACCACCTGGGGAAATCTTTGAATCTCTAAAGAAACAGAAGCTACAAATCTAAAGAAAGTCAGACTGTAAAATAGATTACCTTGCTGAATACGTCTATTGTACACTGCTTACAGAATGTAATCCACTGTATTCATTCTCTTACATTTTGGCGAAGTTTACGAACACTTAGCGGTAGCCTCAAATAGACCTGAGCCTGCGGCGGTCATTTTGTACTTCCGTCTGGCCACATGGAGGTACGATAAGCAGTTTGTGATGTCCTGTGGTGGTATATTCATTTCCTCAAACATTGGGGCCTTTTTTCATACTGCTGTTATATATCATAATAAAAAAAAAACGTTAACTTACTCTCAGAAGAAATCAAGCTATGTATGCTACAAGAAAGACATCTGTATCCTGTATCTAAGCAGTGTCCTTACATTTGACAATTTAGCGGATGCTTCTATACCTAATAAAAAGTAAAACATTGTTTTCAATTTCCCAAAATAAAGAAATCCGCACATGACAATAAAGCGATGTCATTGCCCCTTCTTTCCTTCTTCCTGTCTTCATACATTTTAATGCTATGAAGTATTACATTTTATTCCCGTATGCTTTTCTTTCTCTTCGTAATGCCTTGAGGTAATTGTGTGTGGAAACGCCTTGCAATGTGTCGTAACCATGTGTGTTAAGCAGATACCGTATGGGGAAATCTTACAGTCTCCAGTGACAAGAAAGCATGGAAGAAAGTTAATCTGTGAAGTGCTTAAGTTCCATTCTTAGAAATGCCTACAGCCTTTGGTACAATGCATTACACAACGGGACTCAGCCTCTAGCACTTTTGACAAAGGCTGCTCTAACGTTTATTAACTAGCTTAGCTCGGAGCTTGCCATTCTGTTGTCCCACTGGAGTCTATTGAAGTAAGATGAATTGCTTGCGTTGCCTGCGACAGGATTGTCGTTTCCTTGAACTGAATGTGGTGATGTAATTTTCTGTGAGAGAACTTTGGGTTCCTGGAATTTAAGTGCACTGAGATGATGATATACGGGGCAACACTGGTGTGGTAGACTAGTATCACTTACCAAATTGGCGACTGCACTCATTGCCAAGTCTACCATACAAGAACTAGCTTTACGTCTACAGCTACAACCATGACATGTCACGTCTACGAGTACAATCAAGGCTAGCGCACGACATATAGCTTTTTCTTCATTTTCGGCACTTTCTTGTCATGTTGACTATCTCCAAAGGAAAAGAAACGTCTAGCTATTTTCGAATCAGTCGAAAAACAGTACACGCGCAGTCATCCAAGTAGTTTGCTTTTCTCAGCATTTCTAGTAATGAGTTGCAGACATTCAATCATTCAAAAACCTACTAGATCTTCATATAAATGTACACGACAACTCTCCTGATTTCTAGTTACTGTTGCTATTGGTGTGTGACGAATTTTACATAGTTTTAAAGACATCATTATCTTAAGGTGGTATATCACCACAACTGGGGCACCGGTGCGGCACTGCGGGGTTCGTTTGCTGCGGCACTGTTGTGTTATTTTCGTAGATTTTGTTTTTCATAATTTAGATATTGCGTAGTACGTAAAAGTATGGCTAAGAAGACATCAGAATACACAAAACGTAAGAAAATTCGTTCTTTTTCTCTGAAATTCGTTGAATAATCTTTCAAACTCCACCGTGCCGCTAGTGCATTAAGATACCACCTTAAGCCATTCCTGGCTGCTTGCACGAACGCATTCTCTTTAATTGCTTTTCCTCTGAATGTCTAGTTAGTTTTAATTAAATTTTACCCATAGTTGCCTTTGGCGAAGAAACAATAATTTTATCAAGGACCACCTTCTAAGCTGCTACATTTGTAACGGAGTTTCCTATTCGCTTTGAAAGGTATAGCTTAAAAGCTATGAGTTGTATCCAGGGACCTAGGCGTGGGTTTTATTCCCAGACTGATTTATTCAATGGTAAAAGGAGGCTGGCGACATCCTGTTGGATGAGGTTTAACCGCCCGGCGCTTGGTTGATAGGATTGAATGGAGTTTGAAACACAAGATGGTCTTTGACGAAAGCTTTTGCCTAAGGGCCAGTAAAGATAGAAGGGTCACGGTACATATATAACCGCATCTACATACCTTAGCTTGTAAGAAGCGGTTTGAAAAATTTGACTTATGTTGCTTGCGTCTTTAAACGTTACCACAGGGAAACGAAACAGAGTCCTAACATTTCCTCTGTGAAGTAACCTTGGATTTTAAAATGTACCTGAATTTGCTGGTTGCTGAGTTACGCACTGGGACCTTGAATAATCTTTAAGTTACTAAGTTGGACTTACAAATAAAGATGAAACGTTGGGGGACATAATTTCGCATCACTTTGTGTTTGAAGCTAAACGTAGTCAGGCATACACCGAACTTTACTGCTTGCCAACATTTGATACATTTTTCTCCGAACTGTAGACACCCGACAGTGGTAATTTGAGAGGGTCAAAAATCGTTACATTTTCAAGAAAGATTGACTAAAATTCAAATAGGGACACCAAGATGGTGGCATGCGTATGAAGTCACTGGGAAACGCTCTAAATTGTATGTCTTATGTATGTTATATTCAGATTAACCAATAATTACTAGCATTTGCAAGATGTGACACAAGTTAGAAGACCAAAATGTTTTTTACACAGAAAAAATTTACTAACATTTTACTTTGGTGATCACAGTGAAACATAACGTGCTATCCCATCATAAGTTATTTTGATGTCATTAAACATTGCTTGTGTCAACCGTACAGCTTCGGTAGGTTGACATAATCTTGACACGCATCGGCAAAGGGTAGTTTATTGGACTCCTTTGAACTTGAGTTGTGTAATTATTTCGCTCGGCGCTCCCTTGGCTGGGCGTGATAACACGTTGACAATTAAAGCGAAATCGGCCTGCAAGAATCTAGATATTGTGTGGAATTTTCCCTATAAGACATCACTAGATCTTGACGGCTGACACGGCATCTCGTAGGGTATCTAACCACATATTGCCCGCACTGCTGGTGGGCACCTATCACCTCTAAATCTCACAGTTGCGTCAGAGAAGATTTGATAGGTTACGAAAGGCCGTCTTGCTGCTAGGGACTTGATTTCTCACTTGTCATGTCATATTTCCCCTAGCAAAACACCTGTCACAAGTGGAAATCGCAAAGCAGATGTAATTTTCTCCCTACTTGAAATGAAGCCTCGGTACCGGGCACATTGTGTAGTAGGCGCTCAGTAAGGAAATCACAAAGCCATGGTAAAATAGAAGTAACGAACATCACAAGTTATAAGGATTACGATATATGATCGATTCTATCAAACGCGTTGTTAAAATCAGTCAGCGAAACAGTCTGGATACTTTTAGGGGTCTCAGCACCACGAACCCTACTAACCACGAATCATACTAACCAGGTAGTGGACAGATGAGTGCCCTATTCTACTCTCATATTGGTTTAGATCCAGAATTTTGCCAATGTCTTGGAAAACCCATTTCGGAAATAAATGATGTATGCAAGACTCTTTACTCGTGCTATTGTAATATTATTTGAATTTATTTTTTACGCATTATGCAAAAAATATCTGCCAACTTTTTGTCAGTCCTTTCGCGCTACTTTTCCTATTGTTGTTGAGACTATGATATTAATTGGTCTACTTACCTATTTAACCCCTTTGACTCATCTATCAATCCCAAAGTACATGTTAACTTTATTTTATTGTACCTATTCTTTTACTGTACCTATTCTTTTATTGTACCTATTTAACCCCTTTGACTCATCTATCAATCCCAAAGTACATGTTAACTTTCTTTTATTGTTCATTGTAAAAATATATCGTTATATCATGTTTACCTCCCTTTTTCTACTTTTTTTGTACCTCCTCAGGTATACAGGTTTTGAGGATGGCTCTGATTCAGACCAGTACAGAAAGTTGTCCCTGGGTGAGAACGAATACACAAGAGGAACGTCAGGTGGTATCTCACTGTACTTAGGGCACCGATGCGGCACTGGGGGGTTCGTTCACTGCGGTACTGTTGTGTTATTTTCGCCGAATTTTATATCTATAATTTAGATATCGCGTAATACGTAAAAGTATGACTTAGAAGACAACAAAATACACGAAACGTAAAAAAAAAATAGTTCTTTATCTCCGAAATTCGTTACGTTATCTTGCGAACCCTGCAGTGTCGCACCGGTGTCTCAAGTGCAGTGAGATACAAACTTTAACAGTCACGGCTAATAGAAAATTCCCCCGTCGATGCACAAGTACATTGTGGTAATGTGCAGAAAATACCCACTAATGGTTTGTGACTAACTCAGTTATCCCGTCTGCGATATTCCATTAGTGGACATGGTAGGCTGTTCTTGAATCGTGGTTTTCTATTTAAACACATTCACTCTTGTGGAGAAAGATTTGTAGTTGTTTTAACACAAAATTTCTGGAGCCATCACCAAATGTTCCACCAGTACGTATGTAATTCCTCACGATACCTGATTAAGATTGATTGCTCAGAACAAGTGACCTTCAGAAACATGACGTCATGGCGTAATGAGCAAGTCATTCTCGGCCCCTATCACAGTCTAGTCTAATTACGGCAAATGGGCCCTTGTGTACTCGATAGACTCTTTTACTCTCATCACAAAATTAGCTTTTTCAGTGTCCAGTCAAGAAAACACATTATGAGGGGATTCCATATTGATTTGGTACAAAATAACAATACCGTTCCCTAGTGGATAACACTGCCCTAACCGCCTCAAAGGCTATGGGTCTACCTTTACCTTCTATCTGATCTTTGTATGTGGCACTGTTAGAATAAGTTACTAACTTGAGTGCAGTGCCACATTGTCCTCGTCTGCCTAACCTTAACCCAAAAAGGTACGTACCAAAACAACTGAACCTTCATTCTTATATTCTTGTTTATCTTAATTTCTGAGAGGAAAAATATTAGAATGTTTTTCTGTTACTGTAAAGAGTCGAAGAAATCGTTTATCAGAACATCAACCAACTTTGTCCTAACAGCCATGCACCTCCATAACCTCATGTGTTTCAATACACCCTCTTCTTTTGGTGAATTTCTTCAACGTTTTGCACTTTGTGTAGACGCCCACCTGTCCAAGACCACCCGAGGAGCCAGCCCGCCGTCTGTAAGGTTCGTGCCCCCACAGGAGTTCGGCAACAGGCGCAGGAGAGAAGGGGTTGTCCACCAGAACTACAAGTTTCAGGGGTAACGTGTTTCATATGATCTTTTTTGCCATTTTGCCATGATTTTTTGCCAAGTCGTATACACATACATTAGACCCCATTCCAGTTGCGGCGGCCATTTTGGATATTCCGGGGTCATTACACCACTCTTCAAGTAAGAGGGGCAAAACTGCCACTGAAGATGGCTTATCTTTACTATAAGACATGCCGGCCTCGTTCTGGTGAAAGGACACAGAAAAAATCCAAAATGGCCGCCGTAACTGGAATGGGATCTATTGACTTTCAGTGCTGTAGTGGCGTCTGTGCTTCACTGGTGTGTGGCCCTAGGTCTAAGGATACGGAGATGGGCGCCTCCATATGATTTGTAAGAGCTGTTGCTTAACTTTAAAACATTGTATAGCCGAAAATCAAGGGCCAACATTTAAAGCATAACCATTATAATGATGTATCGGGCATTCGATACATGTACATTTTATTGGATGTGTTTTGGGTTGTACATTTTGTGGTAAGATTCGTCTCACACTTTATCGGGGCTATTATTTCTTAACCTAAAAATCGCAACTTGAGATTGGGATCTCACGAACCTTGCGCGTTCCAAAGCCTGTATTTCCCGTGCATGAAATAAAGGCTTTTACCGCAAAGCTCCGTCAGAAGAGTGGGACTTAGTGCAGTCTGCCGTTACGCATGTCAAACGCCTTCGTAAAGTGAGAGTACACCAAGTAAACTTTGTAATGGACCTTTCAAAACACCCCCACAGGACCGGAATTGAAGAACAGATCTTTGGTGTCACTTACTGATTGCACATAAGTTTTAATCAAACATGGCTAATAACAGATTAATTCAAAATTGACCACTTTGGATGTATGGTTCCCTATAGTTTGAACATGAAATATAGATGTTAGGTTTTTTTATTCTTAGTGCAGGGCTAGCAACTGTGTCCTGCAAGATCTAAGACGACGAAATCGATCTCACGCTCCCCTGTGTTAGATCTATAGCCTTCTCATTATAAATTGAGCCCTGTAATAATAATAATAATAAGTAATAAGAAAGTTTTTGTTGCGTTCTGTTCGTGAATAATGAATGAATATTTTGGTGTTATAGGAATACAGACTAACTTGAGACCCATCATTATCACAGCACGAAGATATATATGAAGTGTGTGGGGAAGGGGGCATTATGGAATGCGTGGATCGTTGAGGAGACTTCATTACGTTTGAAAAGAGCAACTACCAATGGGAGGGGGGGGGGTCATTGTTTGTAAAAATGTAGGTACAAAAGTGTTTTAGGCATTTTTTCCAGTTTGCTCTGTCAACATGAACGTTCTTGAACCTTTGATTACAATTTGTTAGAATCCAAAACCCATGGGCCAGTTTTAGCTTTCATTTTTGATTACGGTTTTAAAACTCTTTGACATTGATAGTCCTTCTCATACTCTTTATTACAGCTGTATGAGCTTTACGATATGTTTTTGCACTCTCTCTAGTTTTATGGTCATCATTATAATTCTCTCGTTTTAACATATGCGTGTTTTATGCCACTCTAAAAAGACACCGTAGAGCTCTGAAGATAAATCTGTGTTCACACCCAGAGATGTATAAAAATCCATCTGCATGCATAGTGTATCATAGTGTCCCAACGGGGTCATCTGAATTGTGGGCTGACAAATTCTCTTGGCGCCGACACTGTGCCACGGATTTTCTTGGCAAAGATTGTCAGACTTCATCTCCGTATGGGTCGACCATGATAAAATATTTTTAAAGCAAAACCTGGCACTTTATCAATAATGTATAGTTTTTCTTAGTGCAATCTCCAATCTAGAGGCTTCATTTTAGACGCTGTTTATATAGTTTACGTCCTCTTGTACATGTCTCTATTTTTTTATGGTTTACGATAGACTGGCATTTTATTTAGTAAGGTCTTTATCGTTACCGGCGCCATACATCTTGATTTCGAAGCATATGTGTCTTTACAAATATGAATAGCTTTCCTAGTAATCTGTTCGATTCTATCTTACCGTGGTGAATCCATTTCACTGAAATCCTGAGATAGGTTTCTCCAATCAAATGCCATATTACGTTTGTTCGGCTGCCAGATTTTGAGAATGCTGTACGTATGATCACCTTGAAAATAATGTTCTTTCTTTTGTTCATAAAACCGTTACAAAATACTTTTTCCAGCCAGACCGTCGCCAGTCAGCGTCATATTTTAACGTTTGGCTTATAGACTTATGTCTTATGGTTAGGATTCTTTCCTACCTTTCTTCAGTCTACATAACGTTACTTTAGGCTCTCGTTTCGTCCCTAGTAGTTGGAACTAAATTTAGACACGCGCTTTTAGACCATTAGGTACTTCGACCTCACGGCCCTGCAGTCATTAAAATGAAGTGTGCTGTACACTCTGCGTCAGTGTTCCAAAGTTGAAACGGTTGCATTGGAAGGGAGTACAAGTACAAATATTGGTTTTGAAGTGCTCTGTCGGTCACGTCACAAATGGGCCTGGAAGTGAATTGACCGTTGTAGAATTCTAAATTTAGCAAGTATATTCTCCATCTTCATACATGGGTGATATGGAAAAGTAATGCATACTGGCGCGATCTGATCCTTTCAAATATAGAGCAGTATATAAGCAACTACCTATACCTAAATGTTAGAAATGTCAGAAGTTCCACCATAATTGTACAGGTATATACATGTAGACTCATTCTTTATCGTCTATCGTAGATTAGATTAGTTTCCTAGACCTGCAGTAGAGGTTGCCATATGCCGTGCACTTTTCAGTTATTTTCTCCATCAGCTGGTGCTTGATTTTCATTATGCTCAATGCAAAGGGTTTTGGTTCATCTTATGTTTGCTGAAGTTAATCCAGAAAACTACCTGAACACTAGGAAATTAGTACACCGGGAGTTAAAACAGAAATATAGCCACACGCACCTTTGACTTTTCGATAAAAGGTTTACAGAAAGTGCCCAATTAGTTGCGTTGGATCAAACTTGCACTTGGTCTGTGTGATATGGCGTGGGCTTGTATTACCAAAGATTAAGATACCGTATGATAAGTGGAAGTGAACTTGAAATGTTTTAGCCACAGACCATTTCTGTAACAGGATTTGTTTTCAGTAGCCAGACTCACTGTGTGAAATATGCCGACCACTGCCCTGGCGATAAAGTTAGCATCACATTTGTGCATGGTGAAGCGTACTGATTCGGTCAGGTGTTACTGAGGTCTGGCGTGAAAATCTCTGTCCATTACGTCCCTATGTTTATCAAACCAGAACGCATATTTTCACACTTTTCAAACTTGCAAGTCTAAATTTTTTCCAAGTCAACTGTTACGTGTCTCTAGCAGAGGGTCCCTATGTTCATCACAAGTATTCAACTCCCTTGGCCGGATTAACAGCGGGTGTGACAAGAATTCTCTTTAGACTTTACCTCTGAACTAGAAAGGCCGACATTTGCTTGAGAGCAAATACAGCATATTTCAGCCATCTCCTTCCCCAAGCAACAATGGACTATTCCAAAATCACCCATGTGCAAAAATGGAACTCTTCTGCTTAAGATGACTAAGCATCCTAAGCTACTAATTACACGTATGAGCAAAAATTAATCGTACAACCCCCTTCCCTGCAAGAATGGACTCAAGTGCACCCAATGTAGAAGGGTAAGATAGACCAGTCCAAAAACACTTCCGCTAAGAAATGGAATTTTGAATCATCAGCCGTCCAAAACTGAATTTGAAAGAAATCCCCCCCCTTTGCAAGAATGGACTCTACCTGTTATACCCCTGTGCAAAGTGGAGCGATCCAAAAATACATCCGCTAAAATAGGACTTTGACATAATCACCAAAGTCCAGAAATACATGGCCTTTTCTATAATATTATAATAAGCAACCCAGTCCAAAACTGAATTTTTTTAATAGTCCCCTGTGCATGAATGGACTCATCCATATTACATCAGGCTTGCTGATTGGCTGCCGAATCCTCAGGTACAGTCTTCAGGTGGGGTCAAGTTCCATTCAACAAATGGAATTCGGAATCATCACCCATGTCCAAAAATGAATTTTTTAAAAATCCCCCCTATGTGCAAAAATGGACTGTCCCAGCAGTAGCCTTATGTCAAGTGGATCAGTGCAAAAACACTTCCGCTAAAAAAAGCATTGGCATTATCACCAAAGTCTTAAAGTAAATTTTAAAAAACACCCCCCTGACCAACAATGGACTCTTCCAGCAAAATAACCTTGCTCATTGGCTAATAATTAATTAGATTTACCTTGTCCCCCCAACCACCTGGAGGAACATGGACTAGGTAGGTATGTAGATGATTGGATCTACCAGAAACACCTGTGGCTTCCAGAATGACCTAGAGGTCGTTGACCTCGGCACTTCCACCTCACAAATCCAAAATTCTCCCACAAAAACCTCCATAATGAGCCATTTTGAAGTGATTTATACCAAATATTATGCATGGATCCTTTGAATAAGTACCTAGGGCACCTCTGTGCTAAATTTCAGGTCATTTGGATGTAATACCATGGTACAGGGGGCCTAAATATAAAGTTGTGGTCCAAAAATTGCAATAAAACCTCAATAAAATCATTTTAGAAGCAGATATGAATAAAATGAAAAAAACACCTAAGGGTATTGGCCCACTCTACCCTTGTGCCAAATTTCAAGTCATTCGGTCCAGGAACGACGGAGTTGATTCGATTTGAAGATTTGACAGGAGAAAGAAAGAAAGAAAGAAGAAAGAAAGAAACATTACGAATACTAGAAAGGCCGACATTTGCTTAGGAGCAAATACAGCATATTGCAATCCATCTTCATCCTTGAAAAAATCCCCAAATTCAACAATTTGAAGTCATGTTTGCTCAATGGGAAAATGAAGTACTGTGGGCACTTGTCCTACACACCTTCATGCCGAATTCTAGGTCATTTGGTTTCAATATAAGGGCATAGGGGCCAAAAATATACATTTTTTTAGTTAAAAATGGCAAAAAATCCCAAAATGACTCATTTTATAAGTGCTATATGAAGAAAGTGTTGATGGGATCCTGTTGTCATATGTCCAATTTACCTTTCTGCCAAATTTCAGGTCATTTGGTTTACATACAAGGGCAAAGAAGCCAAAAATATACATTTTTAGTCAAAAATGGCTGAAAACCCCAAAATAACTAATTTTTGAAGTCGTCTATGAAGAAAGTGTCAATGGGGTCCTGTGAGCATATGTTCAATGCACCTCTGTACCAAATTCCAGGTCATTAGGTTTTCATACAAGGGTATAGGAGCCAAAAATATACATTTTTGTCAAAAATGGCCAAAAAGCCTAAAATAACTCATTTTTGGAGTAAACAATGAATAAAGCATTGATGGAGTTCTGTGGTCATATGTCAAACGCACCTATGTACCAAATTTCATGTCATTTGGTTTTAATACAAGGGCATAGGAGCCAAAAATATACATTTTTAGTCAAAAATGGCCAAAAACCCTAAAATAACTAATTTTTTAAGCGATCTATGAAAAAAGTGTTGATGGTTTTCTGTGCTCATATGTTTAATGCACCTCTGTACCAAATTTCAGGTCATTAGCTTGTAATACCAGGGCACAGGGGCCCAAAATATACATATTTTATCTAAAAATGACCAAAAACCCTAAATATCATAAATTCTAAGGCCTCTATCAAGAAAGTGAAAAAAACGCCTGGGGGTATTTGCTACTTCTACCACCCTGCCAAATTTCAGCTCATTTGGCCCAAAAATGAAAAAGTTGAATCCATTTGAAGATTTGACAGGAGGAGAACGAAAGGAAAAACAATATATTGCAATCCCATACTATGTATGGATTGCAATATAACAATATATTTCACCATACCTATGGTATGGCTGAAATATAAATATGCACAGCCTCTGGGGACATTAGTCTGATATATTTAGTTCCCTGTTCCGACTTAAAGTGAAAAATGTATTCCCCTGATGAAACCTGGGATCCTCTTAAACCCGTACCCCCTGATCCATCTAAGATGGTCGAAAGGTGTCAAGCAATCTCCCCACAAGTGTAAGACAATCATTCACACAAGACTTCTTGCCCTAAGTTCCTTAAAAGATGGATATTTTTTACAAGGAAACGCCTACGTTTCTTATACGTTGAGTTATATCTATAGAACATCGATGGCTGTAAGTTTAGAGAATCCCTGTTGGCAAATAGATTACCATTGGGAAAATTATACTGCAAAATATATTCAACTATGTTCAAAATAGGCGTTACTTTGTAAATATGGTATCTCACTGCACTTGGGCACCGGTACGGCACTGCGGGGTTCGTAGATGACTCAATGAAAGTCAGAGATAAAGAACGAATTTTCCTACGTTTTGTGCATTTTGTTGTCTTTTATAGTCATACTTTTACATATTACGCAATATCTGAATTATAAAACATCGGCGAAAATACCACAACATTGCCGCAGTGAACGAGCCCCGCAGTGCCGCACCGGGGCCCCAAGTGCTGTGTGATACCACTTTAAGTTAGAGGAGTCTTGTTGTCTGCTGTACAAAATAGTTTTCTGACAGGGTCGCGAAGTAGACTCGCCGGCGTTCGTTTGTAAGCATGTATGCATTGGTTGGATCAGACGTACACACGTATGGGGTGTGCCATATGACACGAACCACAGACAAACTGTCGGGACCTCAACAGTTATCATCTTCAGGACCCTTCAGGCATCTTGCCGTACTTTGAGCTGTGCAGTGTTAAGTAGACGTCGTGTTAATGAATACAAAGTATATCCTACAAAACAGATTAGGATGAAGAAGGTCAACATGAGTAATCTGGTATTCGTTCTATCCTTGTTCCGTTTGACTTCTCTGATAGGCTCCCTGCCAAGTAGTCTAGATCTGTTTCCAGTTTTATTTTTATCGGCAGGGGAACGTTCATAGGATCGGGCTAGATCTGGAATAGAATGGACACCAGGTCACAAAACTGAACAGTCTCACGTCTGACTTAACAGACCTGGAACGATGATTTGTTTCTGCTTTTAATTAGTTATCTGACACGTAGCTTTATGTTTGTAAAGGTGCCATCTAGCGTAACTTAAATTTATTGCAACAGTGAAAAATCCAGCTACATACACAGACCACAGACAACATTGAGCCAAGGAGGTTGAACTGGGAGCCTCCTTGATTGAGCATAGCAAATCCCAGTGCGCGTTAATGGAATGGCAATTTTTTTCCTGATGGCTGACCTTTTCTTATCATTAATCCAGACGTCTCTACATAATATAAGTATAGATACCGGTAAGCCGAGGTTCTACAAAACGCTAGAGAGAAGTACTTCTTATAAGAGAACTAGTTGATTTCGAGCTGCGTTCCGCAATAAGCAAAGTCAGAATTAGCGCTCATCCTCTTGAAGTAGAAAGAGGGAGATATAAGAGATTACCAGTGTGTGAAAGAATTTGTAAATACTGTACATCTAAAGCAGTGGAGGACGAAACACATTATATTTCCAAATGTTCATTCAACGAAACCGAAAGAATTACTCTGTTTATAGAAGCCACAAAGACTTATCTCAACTTCCCCACATTGTCAGACGAACAGACAGGCTCTTTTCTCTTGAAATCGCAGGACCCACAAATTGTAGACAAGATGGGGCTTTTCTTATCCCTCTGTTTCCAAAAAAGAAGTCAAACCCAACCTGTTTAGAAATAGCCAACACTAGTATTAGAGTAGAATATTGTTTATAACTGTCTATTGTCACTTGTATATCTACTACGCTTATACCATGTACTTGCAATTAGCCCTCGGGCATGAACTTGCAAATAAACTTCTTATTAATAATAATGATGCTGTACACCGAAATGCAGGTTTAAGCAGGACCATGCTGACCAGTTGCCGTGTCCGGAGAGCACGTGGCTTGACCTGACCCGGATGTCCACCTGTGCCAAGGAGACCAAAGATCTCGCACAGAAGTTCGACGTAAGTGAACAGTTGGCAAGTGTAAGGGACATTCAGTAGTATGGGACATAGGTAATTCACATAATGATATATTCTGCTGAAAAATAAAACTTGATAAGTTTTAAAAGAAACCATGGTAAACTGAAATCTTCGTTGATCTGATTCATTCTAACACTGTATTCTTTCTTTCGTTGTTCGTCTTAGTTTCCTTTCCATTCGTTGATTCTTTGATCTCTTCTGACAAAGATCAACGAATAGAAAGAAACAGACGAACAAAGAAAAGGGGAATTCAGTGTTAGAATGAATCAGATTTACGTGTTCAAGAAACTTTGGAAACATGTTTTAATTTCATTTTTTTCACATACAGACGGAGGGAGCTCCGACACGCAGGAAATGGTCAGAATTCCAACGAGAAGAAGGTAATATTCATGTTGGGCAGTAGGTGGTACTACCGGGTTTGACATTATGTGTATGTGCTGTTTATGGTGATCAAGCTCAATAATTGTATGATTGAATTCCTTGACTGTAGAGGGTCATGACTATTAAAATCGAGTTCTATTTCATACGTTTCTACATCCTTGGGCAGTCTATATGGTGCTTGTTTATCTATAAGGTCAGTAAATGTTAACCTTGCTCACACATGCGAATGTTTGCCAGCTCCACGAAATCGACGCATCTCCGAACAAGTGCATGACCGACAGAGGTTCACTTCAACACGCTGTCAGCAGGGGGCGCTGGAGCACGGTCCAGCTGACACAGGTGCGACGAGACGGAGGTCAACGCCAGTAAGGCCAATGTTGGAGCTTGTGGTGAGTGGTGATGAAATTCAACACAAAACTCTAACGTACATCTAAATTCCGTTAAACCTTTCTGTGTGGATGTGTGGATGTGCGCACGCGCGCGTGTGTATGTGTGCGTGTGGCGCGCGCGTGTGTATTTTTCACTACGAAGTAAGAAGAAAGTTGCCTAATATGCATTGCTTATTGTCGTTCTTTTTGTTTTCACTTAGCGCAGAGAAGATGTGACGGAACTGATGTTCTCTATAAGCTACCAGCCACATACTGAGTTGCTTACTGTCACGGTTATAAAAGCACGGAATCTCACCAGGACACAGTCTCAAACCCCAGGTACAGCCTCTGTGTGTTTGTACTGCAGTTTCTGTATGTCCCGCCAGACGGCGCTCGAGCATGGTGCACTTTTTGTTCAGCTGAAATACTGTTTTAATGTTATTACTAGTTCACATGCTGGAGAAAGTAATAGGGAAATAAAAGTACATTGTACACTATATGTGTCTTGAACATGAAGACTATATCCATGGTCAGAAATATTAAGCAGAAGTTGCAACCTCTCCGATAATTCCTCACATACTTTGTTCTGATTATTATTCACAGATTCCTACGTAAAAGTGACTTTAATGTACGGTGAAAAGAAAATAGACCGAAAGAAGACTTCGACACGAACTGGCTCTCTTAACCCAACTTTCAACGAATCTTTCATGTTTGACGTCACGAGAGAAGACATGAAAAATGTGTCCCTTGCCCTGACAGTAGCAGAGGTGGAACAGTAAGAAATTCATTTATTTTCAACTGGTGCTGTAGCACTATTGCCTGAATTCCTGCCAACACAGGAAGCGTATATTCGGGGAGCGACCAAAGCACAACACGACTGGATTCCAGGCTAGTAGCACTAGTATGCACTAGTATGCTAGTAGCACTAGTATGCGTATGAACATGGTATTTTGAAATAGACTGGATGGATTGTTTTGGCACTGTATTTAGTATGTGGGAGGTCTTGATGAACGTATAGACGACTTTTTTTTCAAATACATCTCTGTACATCTGGGTACCATCCTGATAGTAGTTCGCTTCTGGAATAGCAGAGAAGCGACTGTATATAGAGAATAATAAAATTCGTACCGAGATGCGACTGTATATAAAGTATAATAAACGTCTGAACGGTATCCAGGCTACCTCCTCTCAGCATCTAGAACAGAAAATATGTTTTATAGTAACAATGAAGTTTATTCCTTCTTGGTAGGGCGAAGCCAGCTTCCAGTAGCCCCCATGCGACCGTATCATGTATTACACTTAAGACTCACATAACGTTGTTGATGTCGTCCACCTGTAGGGGCATGATAGGGAGGTGTGAGATCGGGCCGTGGACAGAACAGTGGCGGGAAATGATGGACACGCCCCCGAAGCCCGCCACCAGGTGGTGCCAGATGAAGGAACTCACGCCGTCCTGCAAGAGTCCAGCGGTGTAGGATGCTGCGATAACTTATGGTAGTTCACCTTTATCCGTGTGGCGTAACCTATATCCGTTGTGTTAACAACAGTGTATTTTAGATATCAAATCGACTGACGGTGATTTTAAATCGAAATATTTTCAATATATAGATATTGCAGTTTGAAAACACTGTCCATCGACTTTGCTTCCCTAAATACACTGTTTTACAAAACAACGGATATAGGTTACCATACCATTAAAGGTTGACTATAGCGCTATAGGGCTCCAGTCAGTTCTGTTTCTTTTGCTCTTGTCCCACACAACTGTGCAAGCACAGATAGAATTACATCAAGGGACTAGTCAACTGATAACATGTGTTCAACTTCCGTACTATTTCTGTAGGTGGTGAGCTTGTGCTTAGAAGGAAAAACATTTCAAAGACTTTTTATCATATTGATATGCTCGGTGGTGTGCGCTACAAATGACCAGACATCTACGTCACTCCTCAACATTTTAAATGCAGTGTCTTTGTTATTTTGGGGTAAATTCACCAATAAGAAAATTCGTCAGTATTTTTGTACAGTTATGGGCGTGCAAAGTTCTGTAATTTGCCCAAGGATTTGCTTGAATCAAGCCCACCAAACTTCAAGTGTTAAGTTAGACTTAAGTGTAAGTCATTTTATGTTTATTGTAAAATATTATCATATTCGACCAAAGATCTCGTCATTTTGCCGCGACTTTTCCTTCTACATGTTGAGAAGTTCGTTTCAATGTAGAAGATACTTTTATGAATACAGTCATTATATTTCCTTAGCCTTGTGTCAAACAAAAGCTGGTATGAGGGGACCAATTCTTCACTGTGCCTAGCTATAGCTTCCAGCTTATGTCACATTCTGTGAACATGCCGTCATCTGTACAGTGTTCACAAGCGGACCTGCATAGAAACATGCGTAGCTGTGATGTCGTTACATAGTCAACAATGAACTGCAATACTACAATACAAGTGCAATAAGAGTACATTCTTCCTGTGTGCTTGTGTGGTTTGTTGCAGAATTTATGGCGAATTCAGCTTGATGTATTTTCTGCTGTTAGTAGTAAGTGACTATACCCTGGTACCTTTAGCAATGTTAAAGAAGTATGGTATTTTGTATAGTAAGAGAGACCGGGAAAATGTAGCAGTACATGCTTTCATTGCCAAATTTATGATGATTTAAATGTTCACGAATATATTTCAAGAAACTTTTCATGTGTTAAGATACAATGCTATTTGATGGACACACATACAAACAATAAAGACTTCTCCTTATCGTTGTGAACTACGTTGCCGATGTCTGTTACCCCATTGTTGTAATAAGCCCTAATGTTTATTGCATCAATATCTTGCATGGTTCTACAATCGTTTCCAAGAAAAAATACGATTGTTTTGTTTGAGATGGCATTTCCAAACACATATCAAGCTGAAATATAGCTGACGAACGCAGAAATAGGGCAATGGGTCTGCAGCAATACCTATTGATTTCACAGATGACAGTTTACAAAATCTATGATAAGCCTTCTGTGCCATCATCTCAACCCATGGAATCAAGGGTATTACAGTTTTTGATCGCTGTTGAAGTAGAGAGCCAAATTACCTTTGTATTAGCAAATCAATCAAAAATATGCTACCACATCTATATCTCCATGATAATGCTTTACATTAATGCACATATTGACCCAGCTCATAATAAGCGTTGCTGTACCAAAATCGAACAACTGTTGCACTAATCAGAGCGTACATTTATATGTGCCAAAAACGCAGTTACTCAAGCAACTGGATATGATTTTGGAAACGGTTAACGTCTGACTGTTTCCAAAATCATATTTAGTTTCTTGAGTAGCTGGGTTTTTAGCATATCTTATTACCTGGATGTCTAACCTTCATCGACGCACATTTATATGGTCTGCTGTCTTAGGCTTAGGTCACACTTCCAACCCGGGGCCCGGCCGTGCTGTTCGCCAAAAAAAAAATACAGTTTTCTATAAAGAAACATGCAAAATTGTGCTCATGACTCATCATTTTTAAGTTTTAGGTACTTTATCCTCTTCTGTATCCTTCTTTGCGCTCACACATACTGCCCGGCCGTCCCCGGTTTTGAAATGAGACATCTACGATGCACTATAGAGACATACTCGAAATTGCTATTTTTTTGGCTAGGTTTTGTTCTTGTTTGATATTTCCAGTCTTGGCGCCAAAGTCCTTCACACAATGGGCTTTCTCATTTTCATCCAAATTTCCACATCCATCAAAAAGATTACTCTGGTAAGTTAAGGCCTGGTCCCGCCAAAAACAGGGCTTATATTGATTATGTTGCCATGTATAGTAATAAATTACTTGAAGCTAACAATTGGTGTTTTCGGATGACTGTGAGAACATAATGCTAAAAGATTGCAGTTACACGTGCACAGATCCATGTAAACGTGTGCGCTGTTTGTACATTGATGGCATGGAGTAACACATTTTGCATAGTTGATGTCTGTTGAAATGCTTGTTAGATACAGTAATTGAAATGCCGTGTCTCAGCATCTATAATCTTATGCTAAACATTTGAACTTGCCGTGTTATCGTGCTGTTGCGAGATTTCCATAACTCTAGTTTACTGACGTTTGTATTAAGGTCTAAAATCTGTTTTAGAAGAGAAGATGATCTATACGGGGATATTGTTTGGACGATTTTGCACGGGGACATGTGACCAAAGTGAAAGCCAACATGTCAACATTTTACAGACCGTCATGTATTACGCTAGGTCACCTTTATTCGCGGGGTAACCTTTATCCGTTGATCAAGGCTAGGGTATTCAGGGATATTAAGTCAACGGACGGTGGTTTAAAACTGCAATACCTAAAAATTTGCAATTTGAAACCACTGTCTATCGACTTGATATCACTAAAGTCCCTGTTTAGTTTGTAAGTAGTACAGATATAGGCTACCTCATGGATAATGGATAATTATCCGTAGCACTTTGAACGCGGAAGAGATCGCTTTATTGCTTTCGTAAAAAAATTGATGCTAACTGGTTCTTTTGAATAATTAACTGATTGATTGATTGACTGATTGATTGATTGACTGATTGAAGTTAAAATGACTGTCTACCAGTCTAAACTAAACAGACTTGACAAATTCCCCTCGAGAAAAACCCTCCCAACGTGTTTCCGTTGAGTAATTCGAAGCGCCAAAACAACCTTGACTGACTAGAAAACATGCAAATTCCTTATCTGTTGTGGTTTTGTTTGGCAGACAAAAAGATTGGCAGACAAAAAGATTTATAGCGTAACCTTTATTTTAAAGTCTTAGGTATTGAAAGCCTATTTCAGTCGTTGACACAAATGTTAAACCTTCGGTGGCCTTAGCTTTGATTGATGCAACATATTATATTATAAACAATATACCTATTGTGAAGTCAGGAAGGTGCTGCAGTAAAAAATATTTCTATCAGCAGTTTGATTGCTGTAATTGATCGAATACGGCATGCTGATCTAACAGTAGATGTCTACTAGCTACCCTATCTATCAATATAACACTTATATAAAGTTACTTCAGTACAGAACGACAAAGTACAGTTTTATAGTAATAGAATTTGTTAGGATATTCGTGTTTCTCGTTATAACCTATTTTCAAAATGATCTGATATTTTGTTTCTTGTGATACAACTAAGTGAACTTGGTTCATTGTAATTACATCATCAATCATCAATACTCAGTGTGTTACACAGACCCCGTTGCTCTCGGCCCTTCTGTTGACAGATGAGGCAGTTAGAATAGCCCAGCAGGCTCGGTCGGTAGCTAGCCGGTCTCATTGCAAGTTTCAGCTCGTACTGATAGTTTGGAGGTCCACGTAATGCTAGTCATAAAGCATTCAAAATCATATTACAAGCAAAGATTTGCTGAATGATATGATTGATACACATTCTTATCGTTATGGTACATACTGATGAAAAGTAAAAATATAGACGACTGACATGGTTATACAATTGATAGATGTCTTTGTGCAATTAGACAGCCTGATACACATAAAATTTATTCAAACCATCCAGTTCTCTCTCCGGTGAGACTTTTAATTTGTGGTTGTCCACTTTGCTAAGGCCCTTCGAGAAGGTCTGGATTGAAAGTGATGCGGTGAGTCTTCAGATTTACCATTTTGCAAGTCTTAGGGTGGACTCTCACCCTTCACTTGTGGCACCTGTGCGGCACTGCTGGGTTCGTTTACTTCGGCACTGTTTTGTTATTTTCGTTATTCTTAATAATTTAGATATTGCGTAATATGTAAATGTATGACTTAGACTACAAAAAAATACACGAAACGGAAGAAATTTCGTTCTTTATCTCTGAAATTCGTTGAGTCATCTACGAGCTCCGCAGTGCCGCACCGGTGCCCCAAGTGCAGTGAGAGTCCACCTTTGGAGTGGTCCCTCTCGGTTGACTACCTCAAGCTTCTTCCAAAGTCTCCTCCCCTGTGGGTTCAACGGTATGACATGTTTTGCAAGTCTATCGGTGTAGAGTCTAACAGCATGGCTCTCCATGCATTGACACTTTGGCAATGCATTAGTGCACCTTTAATTGACCTTTTCACAACATAACTACCTCTATTCTCGGTGTCCCACGGTGCATGGCGTCTTCCATAGACGATGCAACAAATTTAAACACCACTTTCAAGTCAAGTAGAACGTAAATATCTAGATGTCACAAAGAGGTTGAATATTCATGATGTATTTTGCTAGCCTTTTGCTACGTGGTATGATAGTTTCTTGTTGTCAGCATGTCATCCCCAATTGCAAGATTGATAACTTCGCTTGCAGAAAAAATTTTTAACAAACCCAGTGCGAGACCTTAGATAAAATGATAAATGACTTACGTTACCAAGCAAAGCGAAAATAGATCAAAGAAAAGAAAGGTAAATTGGCAGAGTGACATAAATCCATAAATCCTCTGGATCACTGCTAGTCGTCGGTGCAACATGAATATGAGAGTAGTATTTAAGCTAACATCATAATGATTTGCATCATTTTTATGAAAATAGAACTGTTTTTAAAAGTTACAAAACAGACCGTTGCACCTAGTTAAACGTCAGTTAGCTATTCATTTATTACTTTGCATTCCGCGTAGAAGATAAATACACAACTCAGAGCCTAGAAAGGCCTTGAGAAAGCGATGTTTCCCATCGGTTAGCGATTGCCACAACCAGATATGCAAAACAAATCGATGAGAAAGGATCCAGCGGATTGGTTGCCCCAGATACTCGCGGCCGACTTGGGTGCCGTTTCATAAAGCATAGGAAGCTGCTCACCGCTGAGCATCCTTATAAGCACAAGACAAGACATCGCCGGTAAGACGTCTTAATCATAGAGGTGTGTGACGTTGTTTTTCTATATAATTATTTGAGCGTGTCATGTAAAGAGGTGAGCGGATTTTACACTGTGCTAACAGGTAGAATCGGGGGAGCGTACTACGTATTTGAGCCTTTACTCTTTTAAGGCATTCGTTTAGCTCTTTAACTCTATTCAACTCTATAGCCATGTATGTGAGCCAATATTACTTTAGGGGATTTATATAGATTTATAGAACCATTTAGGCATAGAATCTGGGTAGACCACGTTGGGTAAACCATGTCAGATGCCTTGCTTCAGTCCGCAACAGTGTAAATTGCCTCCTTCTTTTAGTAACATCAATGTATCATATTAACCATATAAGCATTTTGTTGTACTTTTAGAACTTGATTTGTTTGTTAGGCTGTTTCCGTTGACTGTTTCCGTAATTGGCTGGCGTTGCACCTTAGGCGAAATGATGTTATACGATTCAGAGAAGTATACACTGTCGACGCAATCAATATCGATGGGATAAGGTACAGTCAATGAAAAATGAACTTAAACCGCGACTACGCCAGGTCTAGGATATGATTATCGTTAAATGAAATTTAATCATAACTCCCAAATCCCTCAAATCTGTTACAGCCCTTGCCCATTTTCAATTTTGCTTATTTGCCATTCGTTGCACAAATTCCCCAATTGTAGAACACGATGTATATACAATTCTCGGTTTGCCTTGTTATAACTTTTGAATCTGAATTATATTGCTCTTCATGGTTGTTCATAACACTGATACACTGATATCAATTAGAATTTTACAATGATCAATATCGACCGAAGTATGTCATATGTGCTTTGATACGCATCAAAGCGAAATTGATCATCAAAGCGAAAGTGTTGATATGTGCTCAAGGAGTGTGGCCAAGAGGGTCCTTGATCCGAGGACAGTGGGTTAATTCGTATCTACATTACCTGATAGGACCAGCTCTACATGTCATTCAGTTCGCAGCCGCATTTCAATACTTAGGGATTAGAAAAAGCTTCATACTAAACTGCAGTCTTAGTCGCTTATCTGATTTATTGATTGATTCTGAATAAAGTGAGAACAAAAAAGTAAAGCGATGTAAACGATCTGGGGTGCAATAAAAGTAGTAAACAATTGCTTTAAGGGAACATTGATTGTCACATATAATGCTCTCATGTTCAACTCATATATCCGTCTACGTAGGCCAGTTTCTTTATAATGTATTCCAAATGCGAGATCAGATTAATCATACATAACTGTACTAGAGTCCATTCCAAGACACCATGCGGATGTTTGTTGCCATTGTTTAGAATTGATTTTAAAGTTTTGTAATTATATGTCTAGGACATTTGATACTTCAGAAATATTTTTAACACTGTTTCAACTTTATGAATATTTCCCTGGTCCTGTAAAACTTTGGAAATATTCATGGTGTGGAATTGGATACTTCTAATGGTTTCTAAATAATGATAACAGCATTCTACCATTATTTACCATTTTCTACCATTTTCTACCATTTTTTGTAAATGGGTCAGTGGCCTGGGTAGATAGTAATTCACACATCCTTGCTAAGTATGGTTGGGTGCCATGCAACAATGGCCCACCACAAAGGATCCACCAGTACCCAGCAGTGAAATCTAAAAATATACAGATGCAACAATAGGGCTTACTTTTATGGGGGCAATAAACTAATTTTACCATTTGGCCAGGTCTACCATTTTTTGTAAATATTTGTAAATGTGAAATAATCACAGAGAGGTTTCACAATTATTCTAAATAAAGGTATTTTTGTACAGTTACTTTCAAAATGTTTCTAAAATATTCAAAGAAATTCAAATAAATGAGTATGTTCTTAGTCAATTTTTTGAAAATAATTTAATTATTGTGGCTCAGATATTCTTTTATTCAAAATAATTCAGACTAATTATAAATATCGCCTAAAAACCCTCATGGTGTCTTGGAATGGACTCTATCATCGATAATGTTTTGTTGTTGTTTTGTATGTAGCCTCTTAGTACTACTGTCTGTATAGCTATTAGTTGTTATCAATTGCCATACATTGTACCCTGTACTATTGTTGAGCAACAAATTCATCCATTCATTCATTCATTCATAATTTGTTGTAATTGTGGACAGTGTCGATGGCCTTTTAAACTCAATATGTTTGGTGAAATGTCCTGGATATGAGAATCAGTGCTAAAGCTAAACGAGAAAGATCGACAATGACAAGAGAGAGTCTTTGGGTAATCTACCATGTGCTGTGATCTATTGTTCACGATTATCATGTCAAATATTTAAGACAATTACAAGAGAAAATCTTTGGATAATCTGCCATGTGCTGTGATCTATTGTTCATGATTATCTTGTCAAATATTGAAAACAATCATAAGGGGAAATCTTTGAATAATCTACCATGTGCTGTGATCTATTGTTCACGATTATCTTGTCAAAATATTTAAACTAGGATGAGAAGAAGAATACATTTAGGGTACATTCTTAGTGCCAATAGTGGCAGTTTGTACTCTTATGTGGAATACGCTCCAAAGTCTTGGAGGAGGTCATCTGTTGCTATCAAAACACTCGGAATTTGTCTCAACAAGAATGTCAGCTTCCAGCTTAGGACAATACTTACGAGAGTACCTGGACAACGACAACCCCACCAAAAACCGCATGTCATGTCACCCATTTGCCATACGTTGTACCAAATATAACCGTCAATAAGTAAAGGTACTATGACTAGCTCTTACGGTAAGAATACGTCACAACATAAAAACTTGCAGATCTCAAGTTGCTTCCTTAATCTACATAGACCACGAATGTCATATCTATTCAGCTAATGAATCACTCCGTCAATATTGCAACAACAGATCTAACAGCTATTAAAAACAGGTCCTCTTACCCCCTTCGAAGTTTGTCCGCTTGTATTAGGATCAATCCGCAGGGATGTAAACAAACAATTGCATTATTAGTAACCAGCTATATGGGCAAATCTAGCTGGAATAGATCATTCGTGGTATTGCATGTAAACGCCATGAGAATGTAGGTACTCGGCAACTCCCTCTCGTTACAGTTATCGCGAGAACATGATGTATCATCATGTTTCACACAACATCATATTAGACAACAGCGTTAGATGAAGAGCTTTCATCAACTTATTTGTAGTGGTGTCAGGCGCCTCGGTTGATGAAGTGCTCTTTGACACCTGATGCCTTCCACGAAAACTTAGGTCAATGCTCCCCCTGACCTCTATCACTCACTGGAGCCACTCGGCACAACAATGTGTCGTGTGTCACACTTAATAGGCAAGACTGTTGCACGATTAGGTCCCGAGAGATCACAGAAAAGTGCTGGGATTTACTAAAGAAACAGGCCAAGGTTATAGCTACTGCTGTGTTAGATATATTTATTGCAGGTCTCATCTTAATCTGTGAGGCGGTGACGATAAAATATCTGTTTTGCCATCAAGGGGACGTTTCACGGTACACCAAACACAGCTCTGTTTGTAGTTGATAGATTCCTCACCTAAGGTTCTTTTCAAAATGCGCTTGCCCAAATAACATTTGCAAAATCTATATATGTTACACTATGGTGTGATCCATTTTCAAGTTTAACATTCTGAATTACTGGTCTCTACTAAGTTACGTTTGTACAATTGCCATGTTAGCAAAGAATTAAGCGTCTAAGCAAGTTTAGATATTCGACGTTTGACGACAATTGAGTAAAACATCGAATAAAGCTTTTGAACTGCTTTAACCGACACAATAAATTCAGCTACTGGACAAACGAGTGAAGTAGTTATGGCCACAAGTTTGCACCATGCAGAGTTTAATGTAATTTATGGAGGTTGCACTAATGTAGAAATATGGCCAATAGATAGACACTGTAGAATTTTAGGTTATGAATAACCCAAATACTACCACTAAGTCATTTACGTTTCGGAATGTAATTCTTTATTTTGACAAAAGCTTCCGCATGCAATGCGTTGCCGTCGCAAGCGTGCATCTTTGACAGTATGAGCCAGATCTACGTCTACGTTGACAGATGATAACATTACGTCGACGTGATATCAATCTATGTGCTTTATCAAAACAGGGCAAAGCTGGGTCAGCACTCATAAAAGCAAAAGTTTCTAAGCGTTTGCCTCTGGCCGGCAACATGGTGATAGTATCCGCCACATTTGATACTCTGATGGATCAACAGATTATGTGGTGTGGTTTTGGCACCAGGAGCATACCAATAAATACACGCCTGTTGCTTGGAGCTATGCCATACAAAAATCAGACATTATAAAACATCTTATATTCCTGCTGCTCATTTAGACATCGATCGTTTAGCTAGCTTGCGAGTAGAGTGAGTGAGTAAAAATGGCGTGTGAAATGGTTGAGAAGTTTATAAGTTCTCCTTCAGAGAAAATGTTTTTGCACTTCTCTAGATTACTGGACGCCGAAAAATCAAAGCATATTTAAGAAGTGTAATTTCATCCTGCACATTTACAGTCTTCCATGAAAGCTGGTTATACTTTCCCTGTTGTGCAAAATGTAATGTAAAATAAACTAAATTTATAAGCTTATAATCTACTGTATCCGTAGATTGTGTCTTATGATACGGAATGACACAAAGTTGCTATATAGGAAGCTCAGAGAAGAGATTACTGGAAGAATACTTCAAAACCTCAGGAAAAAACACAGCAATACTGCGTACGACAGAAATGCAGATGGGGAAACCAACATGGTGGTCATTATCTGCCTGTTTCAGCTGACACCAGGCCAGGCACATTAGTCAATTGTCATCGGCACGGGGCCTTTTGCACGATCCATCCTGTACATTTGTACCTTCCATAGTTGCTATCGTGTTAAGTTGTAACAGTATAGGTCTACAATTCAGATTGAGTGACATGTCCGTAATTCCAAGCTTCAAAGCCAAAATGAGAAATATCACGAAAAGGCCACTGTATTTCCCTCCTAGACATAATTACCATTTGATGTACACGTATCTGTCTTATCTTAGCGCTACAGATGAAAGAACCCCACGTAGTTACTATAGCTACTCCCTTCAGGGTGGTACGCCAACGCTTCACTTTGTCTAGCTCAGGCCTTTGATACGGCGAATCCTTTGACTAAACCGTTTGTTACGGTGGCAAATGAGTGAAGAATTTTACATCCTATGCATAGAAGTCATAATCATCTTATTGTTTTCTTACATTAGAAGTGACAAAATTTTTTTCTAGTTTCGTGGGAGGGGGGCGTATACGTTTTATGTTTGTTTGGAGAAAATGGAAATAAAAGACTTATAAGAACCCCCCTTGGTTCATTTGGGTACTCCTAGATCCTAAAATCGTTTGTCCAAGCAAGCCTGAAGCAACTATCTTGTCCAGATCTGTTCTTTGGCTTCTCCGTTGTGGTGTGACATTTCCAAGCTATGGACGGCCATAAGATACCCATGAGGAAACTTTCTCTGGAGCTACAGAGACTGAAGACGTCTGGAATGTATGTTGATTTGATAGCTCATTAAGCATAATTTGATGTACCTTCTTTAAAATCAATATTTCAAAATAATTAATCATTGCTTTCGATTTTTATGTCTTTCGACCACAACAGCGGTGACTGCGGCGGGTGGACATGTATCTGATTATCTGATGAGTGTAGTTCTTGTGATTGCAGTTTATTTGGATTTTATATCGATATTTCTTTTGTTTATTTGATTTGTGTTGCGATGACAAGATTTGGAGGTGATGATATGAGGGGTCACTTGGGACAGATCTTTCGCTTTCCCCATAGAATGTACCAATTGAATAAGATTGATCACGAAAATGTTCATACGTTATCACTGTACTAGATTGTTTATAAATCTATCGTTTGCAAATCAACAATGTAGTATACTTTCACATTTCAAACTAGTGCATATACATACTATTAAATCATTATCATCTTTCCCTGCTTGTTCTACTCTATCCTTAATGATTTTCAATGTTAATTCTTTATCAGCCACGTAGCATTAATTTTAAGGCATCAATTTGAACGCTATACATTGCGTAGCTGACGACATAGCATAGCTAGCGTATGCAGTGTTGCCTTTGCCACCAAATAGTACTAATTAAAGTACAATTAGACACGGTGTACCAGGCTGTGATAAACATGTGTAACTACGTCAAACAATTCCGGTTTAACTGCCCTGTCCACTTAAGTCATCAGCAATTGAGTTTAGTGCCGATGTCGTCAATAAGCTTAAAAGCTCATCAAATGTGCAAAAAATAGCTCATTTGATCGATTACAGAAAAGATCGTTCGAAACACTTAGAATAACGCAATTATCTCCTGCTGATCAACGCATTTTAACTGCATTTAAAATCTATATGGAAAACAATGCGGTCACTGAACTCTAGTACGTAGTTTTGCAAACATGTTACATATTAAGCATGGCGCCAACTCCTTTTGTATTGTCATCTTCACCAAGACATGGGTCAAGTGTTCCCTCACAAGATCATAAATTATGATCTGTCCGTTTAAACTACAAGGTCTGCTTGACAGTTTGTGTCAAAGGGCAGATTTATGCCTTGATTTCTGTCAATTTTTGGCACCTTTGAAGCCTACTACGCACTACCTCTAATGGACATCATCTGCATAAGATCGATGTCCCCCAAACCTTGTGGCCTCGCTACTATGTGAGAGAGGCATCTGATTTGCTGGGTGTTGATGTATGACAGACAGTTGGGGTGTTATTTCTCTCTAGGTTGGCTGTGCCAGAAGAGGGCGACTCTCCTGAAGACAAGATGCAGGCAAGAAGCAGTCGACGACTTTCTCTAGGTAAGACCAACGTTATGTATTCGTGAAAAGGGTGAATTGTGTTTTTTTTACTAAGTAGTACGATACTATTTTAACTTGTGTCTTATTAGATATGCTTTATTGTGTATTCATGTTATCAACATTGGAAGATTAGTAGCAATAAGCTTTGAAATTAAATTGTATCTAAATGCATTACATTCTTGGAATGTAATCCAGAACAAATGAACTGAGATTCATATAAGAAAAATATGTGTCCTTATTTACTATTTCGGTAAATGATACTGTTGATATATACAGCCAACGCAAATCACATATATATGATTTATTCCATACTATATTGGTGACTAAAACATTCTACATTTTGCATTCCACAACGCCCTTAATTGACAGATTTGCCGATGGAAAAAGTCGCACTTTGTTTTACGTAATCTCGGCAAGAGGATTACTTCTGTAAGCTTTAACCGTTCGATTTGAAGCTCATGTTTGGAATGGAATAGAAGATAGATATCAACTATCCTCACTTCTATATCAGATCATAACTCAGACTGTTGCCCTGCAGCTGTGTAAGTCCCTCTGAACTGCACTGCTTTCTAACGTAGCGGTTCGCTTTGATTCACTTTGCTTCGCTTTGCTTCTTTCGAACAAAAAAAGAATCGTTAAAACACAATTATGTATGCATGATTCACCGCCTGGAAGCATGAAAGACTAAGTAGACAGACTTGCATCTTATTATGATATCAAAGCGAAAATAAATTTTGCTCCAGAATATTCGGGCGGCCTTTTGACAGGGCAAGGAAAGCGAGGTGAGATCAGCTAAATTGAATGTAAATTGTAGATAGAGTAGATAAATATACATCACTACTTCAATGGTCCCATATTTCTGAACGGCCCGCTTCAACAACAGAAGATTTAAGATTGATGTATTTCATTCTAGTGATTTTAGCTATTGGTTTATAAGCGCAGTGGGGGGAGCTTGCGGACAGCATTGAGCCACATATACAGGTGCCTCATTTGACACGCATAGAAAATATAACCAGACCTGTTGGGACCCTTTTACCGCACTTTCCCGTATCTCCACATCTTTCATAGATATGAAAAGATCAACATCTTGCGCTACATCGGTATATATATGTGTGCTCATTCCGAAGTTAGAACTCGCAGCTTTTTGGAACATTCGGTAATGGTCTTCTTTTGGTAAGGGATATTTCGTGAGTGTTTTAGGATGGATTTGCCACTCGTCATCGCGCAAATCCCTGTATTCCTTGTCGCCTGCCAAATGTTTGAAGTGTGGCCGTTAAAGATGTACATTCTCTGGTATACAGCTACAGGTAAAATTGTCTTATAATTAAGGGTTAATGACCCGCCCCGAGGTGTAAATGGTGTCATAACGCCTGGTTCTTTGCTATAACCATCGAATAAATGAGGTGAATGAATGAGGTGGTTATAGCAAAGGACCAGGCGTTATGACACCATGTACACCGAGGAACAGGCGGGTCATTAACGTTATTATCACATAGCCTACCCAAACTTGCAAACTCCTGTATGACTAATAGATCCCTTGGTACTATACGTGTGAATTCCTTTGTTGAATTTCTGAAAATTCACATTTGTTCTTGCGTACATGCATATGTAAGGACTAAGGAGATTACAGATTGCATTTTGAAACCCAAATTTCCACAGAAAATATTCGAAACATTGCAGGCTTCTTAGAACAACAGAACACATTATCAGTGTTAGAAGGAGTCATTCCCCATTGCAGTCTGTACTTATTCCCTCGGCTCTGGCATATGTTTCGCTCCTTTTTATTGGCCAATGCCTGCATATACCTTACTTTCTTGTGTGTATCGCTACTTTTGATTGGTCAAAGTGAATCGACACCGGCACCGGTGTCGATTTGCATCGACACTGGTGCCGGTGTAGATGCAAATCGACACCGGTGCCGGTGTAGATTCATTTTGACCAATCAGAGGAGCGATACACACCTGCCTGGCCTGAATCTATCTGTCACGGCGTCATAACCAACGTGGAACGGGGCCTTCTGATTGGTCCGCGGCGCCTGGCTATATGATAATGGTCCTTACTAACCGTTGAACAGAAATCGCCACTGGGTCAAAGGTTATTGGAAGTCGATGTCGCCTCTCGTCCCGGCTAAGAGACAGTTCGTGGAATAAATGACCTCCTATTCTCCTTTTAGGAGCAAATTCCTGGGAATCCATCTCTTTTAGATTTGAGAACTGTTTTCATAACTCAGATGACCCAATTGCAATTAGATGAAATTTTAAGCTAGAAAACAAAATATATATGTCGTTTTCCGTCCTTAAGATGCCCGCTTCTCCATGTTGACTACATCGGAAGGAGCTGGTGAGGAGGGGCTGATGTTCTCCAGAAGAGACAGACGTGGTTCGGCCTCCCCTGTTAAAAGGTAAGAGAAAACGCACATTGCCATTATTTAGTTAGTTAAAGTTGAATATATAAGAGAATATCATCATGGATTATAACTGCTATATATTATGAAGTTATCCTATTTTATGACTTTATGTGACTTTCATTTGATGCAACAGCTTGCAATTTAGGTCTGTGTGCGTTTGTATTGAAACTACCAGTCTATATAATGTATAATTAATTCTACTTCCGAAGGGTTTAATTTACTTCCATTATTATGGAAGTACCCAAGTATCGGTATTACAATTACACCGAAATAATCAGATCTCACTGAACTAGTCCCTTTGCTCGCATGCTCGCAACAACGACCAATCTACACGTATTTATGTATGGATGACAAAACTAATTAATTTGCTTTTTATTCACATATTCTAATGTCATTTTCCATTGTCCAGTAAACGAACGTCGAGGACGGATAACCAGCTGCCCAAAGAGACTCTAGAATCTACGAGTGAATCACCAACTAGGTCAACAGACTCCACAGAGAGACATGTACGTTTAAAAGATAGCCATAGTCATAATCAGACATTTTAAATCTATACCTAACCACGCTTTCCTTTCTGAGAATTTATCAAATACGTCAAATGATAGAGTTTGAGTCCTAAGGCATGGGCAAAATTATGTTTTCGTTTTGATGTTTATAGAACACACCGCTAGACACAAAATATTTTGTACACAGATCTTATTAAAAGTGACGTTCTGCATAATGTATGCATTATAATGATCTCACTCAGTCATTCGTATGTATGATTTGGTCAAAAATGCTAGCGTTGACACGACATCCAAAATCAGTATGATTTCAAGCAAACAGTACCACATTTACTATTTTCAGAACAATGCTGGTCCCTCAGTTCGGCGAAGAAGCTCAGGTTGGTTTTCCGTCAATATTGTCTCTCTTGTGTGATATTTGATATAGCTTTAGAAGCTTGAGAAATCGTTACAACCTTAAATGTCAGTGGCAACCCCCTCAGGATCATTACATACGTAGTATTGCTCTAAAGCACGAGCCATTTTCTTTGATCCATCTTCTATAGTGGCGTGCCAGCAGGATGTACATCGAAGAGGCCGGTCGCAGTCGGAGCAGCTGGACATGCCGGAGGAGGTGTTGAGAAGCCTCCGCCGGGGGAGAAGGAGGTCTTCGGCAGCTCGTGTCCTGTGTGACTTTGCGGTAATATCTAAGTAGTTCTTCTGCCAGAAGAAATTATGATCATAAAAAGTTTAATGCACCTCCCCGAAGTGAATACGGTACCATAACATCTAATCGGTGATTCCTATAGGATCACTTCACCTCACCATGGTTGCTAACACAAGTCTCCTCCATCCATATCTGTTCTTTGCCTTCTGTGTGGAGACAGCTAGAGAACTGTCTGTCCATTCCTATAGGATAACCACTTGATAAACCACTGAGCTCAGTGAGCACAATGTACCCCAGGATTTATTTGGTTGAAAATGAAAGCGACATAACCAGTAACAAATGCCGGCTACTGAATGATCCATCCATTTTGGCTATAAGTCACCTTTACGAAATCCAAAGCTATTGCACAACATTCAGGATCGCACCAATCTTGTCTAGAATAAAATGCACTTTGCCGTTGACTCTAATTGTATAGCGTTAGGGGGGAAATATACTGTTAGTTAACTTGGGAGATATTTGTGATATGGCTCCCTCTAAGTTTGCTTTACGTGGTCATTCATGTCAGCTTCATAGATTGCGCGTGATTGCATTGTGATTTATTCTGATACATCTCCCGCAGGACATCGATGTTTTAATCTTTATTAGACTTTACAACGAGTCATTAAGACGAATGGGGTCGCTTGATGACTTATATGGTACTTTACAGCACCTCGATATGTAAATTAGGTTGCTTCTGCTGAAAAAGCTACAAAATGATGTGTTATAGATTCCAACAGACATATGTCGAGTAGAATTACGAATAGAATCCATAGCACAATTACTTAGGACTGCAACCCACCAATATAACGATAACAAAACAATTCTGTCATATTTACAATATGCCTGTTATTCAGCATCATTTAGATAAGAATTTTCTTTATCGATTTTTATGCCCTACTTTGCATGAATTAGGTAGAATTGTGTTGATCTTCATCATTGTTACCCGCAGGTCGGAACTAATGACTTACGCTTCATCCTTTTTTTGTTGTTGTTCATCTTGTTTCAAAGACTGCAACTAATTCGCCCCCACGGTCCCAAATACATCTGCAAACGTTGCACGTCTGCCCGAAATTCGCCACCAAAACCACATCACCTTTTTTGCGAGGTTAGAAATAAATACATGAAATGTGATTGGAGTGTCTATTCTTGTAGGGCAAATTAAAAATCAGCAAAGACGTAGCTAACATCAAAGCGCAAAGCCCCTTCATCAAAATGGATTAAAATGCAGCGCAGATATGTGAAGCACTTTGAATTACCTTAGACCTATTCGTTAGGTTCATTTGTTCCACCTACGCTCTCTATTAACGTACTATTATCGCTGTTGCTCCAAATTGCTGCAGGGTGTCTAGTGGTAGCTTTATGCAGATTGCAGTTGATTGAACTAGGCCAATTTTCGTCAGTGTAGCGTTATAGGACTTCTTTGTATGTCCCTAAAAATAAAGCAAATGCCATTAACATCTCCAAGGAAAATTTGCTGTGGCAGTGATGTTAACGTTGATAGCTAAAAACAAATCTTAGTAGATAACATCGTAAACAGCTTTCTAATTGCTCAGCTTTCTATTAAGCCTGTTAAGGGTGTCACACCAGAACATTCTATTCAAACTTACCTGCCTAGTGCAGTCTCATGTGCGTCCAGTAAAACATATTGTACTTTTTAGCGTCGAGGAAAAAAAGTAGGGGGCACCCGGATTTGAACCAGGGACCTCTCGATCTGCAGTCGAATGCTCTACCACTGAGCTATACCCCCCTATTAACTGATTTATATATTTTCATTTTATTGTTTTGATATAACTGTAAATCTGAAAACGTTAAAGAGAAGAAAATATTTTTCGTTTATAAATCTACGGATTACTACAAATGCGCATTCCATTATTCTTCGTGGCATCCAAATTCACGTCCAGCAGCAAATTTATTTGTTTCTTTGTCATTGTTTATCATGATCTATTATTTATGCCATGATCCATTGGTGATATACAAGGTTGACAAACTAACTCCACCCTCTCTAGCTTGGAGATGACACTCGCCAGGTGATGTTCTCCTTAAGTTACCTGCCATCGCCGGGTCAGCTGACAGTCACCATCATTAAGGCACGGAACATCATCCCTAAGAACCTCCAACCTCTCTCCACTTCAGGTCAGGCCATGGACTTTTAAGACTAGACAGACGTCTTCTTGGTTGGTCGATAGATGAACCATTATTTGATTGATGCCAGGGACTTGATGTAATTGCGACTCAATACAATGTCACAGTTATGTTTGCTTGAAACTACATTGTAGTGCGATTTTTACCCATGTATTCTTTGTTAAATTTTCTATATTGATAGCCTCCAAAAGTCAGGCTTAATGCAACCTCTTTATGATGTAATATCATCATATACATATTTAATAGCAATATTGCCATTAGCAAAAAAATATGTAGGGGGCACCCGGATTTGAACCAGGGACCTCTCGATCTGCAGTCGAATGCTCTACCACTGAGCTATACCCCCGCTGTGCTGCAAGAATTCTAGTTCTATGTAAATTGATCATTAGCATATACTGTAAATGCAGAAACTTTCGCTGTGGTTAAATGTTTGCGGTTTTCGCGGTGGCCGCTTCACCACGAACTAAAATCCACCGCGAACATTTTTCCATGGCAGTAAGAGAACACAGTGCTTGGTGCTACCGCGAAAGTTAAAAAAAGTCATTTTTCCCGCTACCCCGAAAAGTCATTTTTCCCGCTACCGCGAAATTAAATCCCCGCGAACTTAAATGCATTTACAGTAACACGCTAATATCTTACAAACCCAATTTAGATAAAAACTTGGTAACTTTCATTTCAGATACGTACGTCAAAGTGGCCTTGATGTGTGAAAACAAAAAGATAGATAGGAAGAAGACAGGAGTGATAACAGGAACAGCCGATCCCATCTTCAACGAGTCCTTCCTGTTTGATGTGGCTGAAGTGGACATGAAAGGAGTATTTCTTTCTTTGGTACTGCAAGATACTTCTGGGTAAGTAACAGCTGACCGGTCAAAAACCTCTACACATGTGGGAATATTGTTCACTGGCCATGGGATATTGAACTTTGACCTACACGACTATGTATCATTCGTACATGAGCATTTCAAACTGTGAGATGATTCATACACCACTTGCACACTTCCCATAATTCAATACGCCAGGGTCCCGGATATGGATGTTACCACCATTGCTCATGATCAGGGTGCGAAACCAGGGTGGAACCAGCTAAAACCTTCAGTACGAGAGCGGCAAATCATATAAACTAATGAGTTGTCTGGCAAATATAGTTTCGCACCCTGAGCAATGGTGGTAACATCCATATCCGGAACCTTGGCGTATTGAATTATGGGAAGTGTGCAAGTGGTGAATTGAAGAACTCCTGAATAACTATTATATTTATATACATAAGAGTTAGACAGTGCAACTCCACAACTGGATGCGATATACTTGTATAAGAGAGTAATGTATACCCCACGAATACTTCACACATATTTGACTTTCGAATGTTTTGCATGTTGTTATGTCGATAGGGTACCGCTAGGAGGCGGTGAGGTCGGCCCATGGTCAGAGCAGTGGAGAGAGATGTTGGATAACCCCCGGAAACCCGTCACCAGTTGGTGTACCCTAAAAGACGTGACGTCAGACACAAGAAGGGGCAGCGAGGATCAGAGCTGAGGCACAGATGACGGACAGTGTGAAGAATGAAATATGATATCAGTGGAATTAATGTATAGAGAAATGTTTTCATTCGTTATAAGCATAATCAAATATGTAACTATGCCTTATGTGATATTTGTACCTAGATGTTGATGAAGTGAATTAAAATTATATGTATGTTGTTCTAAAGTATCATATAAGTGATCAATACTAAACTGCGCAAGTTGATTAAATGCATTGTGCCTAAATGATGTCATATGTACTAACAAAAGCATAAAAGTAACAATAAGGTGACGTTTATGCACAAAGATAATTTCATTGATGATACGACAAAGTAATATCTTTCATCAGTGCCAATTAACAATGGGAATGAATTCAAATGAACGAGTATATCACAAGTGCACTCATCGTGAATCTTGAACTGAATAGAAAATGAGGATACCAGATAATGTCGGCACAGATTTGTATATTGAGAAGACTTTTATTGATAATAAATCAAAATACAGTACGAAGTATGGCACAGGTATAATTTTTATTTTAAAAGAGCATCATGTGTATTTGAGCATAAGGCAACGGCTAATTCAGTGAATTGGAGAAGTTATCTTCTTTCTGCATTCATGTGATGGATCCTACAGATTCATATTCTTTATCTATTGTCGAACTGTGATGTTTATAAACCATTTCAACATCGTCTCGTGCTCATGTTAATGCAAGTAAAGTTTTCATTGTTCATCTTAGTCATCTGATAGTGACCTTTGTAAATTGATTCAAACCAGTGCCCTTGTCACATCGCACAATGTCAATAAAAAATTGAATGTATATTTTGAGTTAATTCCATGTATGAGTGAGATCAAAAGGCACAATGTAGCGACCCGGTACCAAGTACGAACGTAACATACTCCCGCAATGGGGACACATCTGTGACACGTGTTTCAACGGGACCAAGGGGTAGCCACAAGGTTCATAGTCTATTAACCCCGGTCCTTATCTTACATTCAATCTCAGACAAGTGTGACAGATCGCCCCAAGGTGTGTCGTTTGGTACTCGTGGGAAATTCCGTAGAGATCAGGCAATAACGAAGCAGAAAATGGATTGGCCTGATTCATCTACGATAAAGAAGGTTGTACATAGACTATCGTTATGCCATAAACATCAACACAAAGAAAGAAACCATTATGGTTTTGTTGACGTCTGTATTTTAGTTTCTTTATGTAAAGCGTAATTCGTGGAAATGCAGATAGAACATTATGTTATTGTATTTTGTACATGTTGGTAAAAAAAGGTATCGTTTACTGATTGTAATGGTACAGCAGCAGACCCTCCTGTTCTTAAAATGAAATGTGAACTTTTTGTGGCTCTTGCTTTTTTTTCATTCTGCACATCTTTCTGTGCGCTGTATGATTATATAGCTCTCACATGACAGATGTCATGGGCATTTCTGTTAAAATCTATTTGTCTATTGAGTTGTAATGGACATTTGTGGGTTTATCTCATTTGCATTGCGACAATTGTGAACAAAATAAACATGTATGATGAATAATTCTAGAATAAAGTACTATAACTACTGTTGTGCAAATACATGGAACAATATCTAACTTTTATCAGTAGTTTCAAGACTAAGAAAACAAACTTTATCATGACATCATAAGTCAAAAGTTATGATTTTGTTACTAACTGTAACTCAATGATAACCTGTCCTTAGTGCTGAATTACTCATTTTTCGTGTATGATAGGTGGCTATACGGGTATTTTTCTATGTGAATGTGTCCCTAAGCAGTCTTTACTTGTTTTTACACTACACATGAAAAGCATGGTGCCATTCCATGTCCAATAGGTCGACGCTATTATGTTATTGCCGTGCAATGTGGGATCTACCAAATTGGCCTCGTAAGGCCTTTGTCTTATCTTACAAGGGGCATGGTCACACTGGGTTTACTCTTCTTGGCGATTCTTATCTAAACGTCTTGCAGACAAGCTTTATGTCATTTTTATTATATTATAGGCAGATAAACTGCTGACCTTTATAAACTGCTGATACCCAATGGGGTACTTGTGTAGTTACCAAAATCTACAGGGTATAACGTACCTACACAATTTCCACATTTTTTTCTGAAACTGAACCAGTCTGCCATTTACTGTACTGGAAACTTCGATGTCTCTTTTTTGAGAAGCAATAACATCAGTATGCAATAGATATGACTTTCCATTGCATTTTCAACAGACCCCCACGTCAAGGTCAAATTGGCTACATGTTTTCTGTACACAAAAGTGTGATTGTGTAGTTGAATGACGTGTTCTATGCTTCAATACCGAACAAAAATGCAGAACAGCACAATACTAGGGGGTAAAACATTATGAAAATGTCTTGTTTTGAAAAAATAATTTGCATTTCCAAATTATGAAAAGTTTAAGCTCCAAAAGATCGTCCTCCTACGCAGGGACATCCAACAGCCAAACTGCCTGTCTGGATGTGCCCTGCTCTTTCAACCGTCACTCTTAGATCCTGTGGACGCCCCCCTCCCCCCAAACCAGCTGTCAGCCAATCAAAGAATAGGCTTTCCGTTTTCAAAAGCTGTCTCGCATATGTAAAGGTAACCTCATTGATATTCATAAGCAGGGCGGTCAGGAACTAAGGGTGACGGTTGAAAGAGCAGGGCACATGCATCCAGACAGGCAGTTTGGCTGTTGGATCTCCCTGCGTAGGAGGATGCAAATGATATGCCATTCACAGGAGATGAAGATATAATAGTATGTTACGAAATGGTTTAATATTTGCACTAAAAAAGCTTACAAAGGGAACCTACAACATGTAGTCTGTTTTTGAAACGTTTGGCAGTTTTATAGTTACACAGTGGTACAAGAATAATGATCTAGTATTCAAAACAAAACCATACATTACAAGGTATGTATAAGATAACGGTTGCCAAAGCAATAATCGTAAATCCAGTTGCTTGCGTAACTCTAATACTTGTTATATTACCTGGATGTCTAAGGCTCATCGACATATTTAGGATAACAGTATTCTTTATTCAGGTAAAGTTATATACAATTACAGCTGATGTGATAGTATATACATCTCGGATATAAAGAAAAAAAATCTTAGTGGTCAAACTGATTAAGTTCTTCACGGAAAACAAAACAAGATATACCAAATTTGAACGAAAAATTGTCATGATATATACGTTGTAGCATCGTAAATCTAAATTCGTCGAGCATGATTATACGCATACACAGTAATATCGATATATCAACCATCTAAGTGTCTTATATTGTGTTCATTTGGTCAGTACAGTACAAAGATACAAATACCTACTGAGATATTGAAGTAGCCTTCACTCGGACGAGATTATCATACTAGAATATTGTTTCAAACATCACAAGTTATTAACTTTATTCGTAATTTAGTAGCTGACACCCTTTGTGATTGTGTGTTATCAACTCAATCAATCAGCAGGTAGTCTAAGTCAGCATGCTTGTTGGTTCGAACTCATCATACACACGAACTCATCATACACACGAACTCATCACATTTTTTCCAAGCATGCTTCCTAGATATGTGGTATCTAGGAAGCATGCTTGGAAAAAAATGTCATTGGTGAATTCAACGTAGGGACGTATGTTATATTCAAGGCACCAAAAGACGACTAAATTTTTACCAATCACATAGCAGCATTCCTATATGACATTACATTCCAACAAGGAGTTGGTATAGTTTGTGGTTCAGACTGTTGATATAAGTATTGTTGGCTGAAAACGTCTGATATAACGTTAGGTTTATTCAACATTCAACATACAATATACACAAGCCTTATAGGCCACCTGAATCATACCTGAATTTACAAAATGTCTCAATTAAATAAAAGTTGTCTGAAAACAAACTCGTTGTACATAATTAGTTAAAAAGAAACTCTAAAATACTATAAAAGACTAGAAATGAAATACACTTCAATTTCGGTTCGATTAACATCAACAAGCACAAAACAAAGCCTGAAAATAGGATAATGAGTCGTGGCAGATGCCATCCTTAGGTGCAATTATAATCGAATATGCCAGATGGCGCTTTTGCACTGTTACTTTGGCACATAACGCTAAATCTAATCGTTTCTTTGCTAGCCAGTTAAAATTTACACACGACTGCATTACTAGCAACAAATAGAATAACTTTATATGCTGCCGGGTTTCGGAAAGATTTTTCTACAATCTTGATGACTTGAATAACAAGGGTGTATGCTTAACATGATTTTTTATAAAACCTTTTAGTTTCATTGTTTTAATACCTTGTTGCTTACTGATACCTTGTTACAGGAACCAAACTTGTTATGATTTATAAAAAGGTTTTAATCACGTGAAAATTGTGTACTAATTTCTAGCCGTGATCCAAAGAAAAAATAAAACTACTCATATCACATCCCTTCCTTCCTTACTTACTTTCTTTCATCACAATTTCCATCGGTTCATAACTGCCTTATAGTGGCGGCTTTATCTGACTTGTAAATGAACCCAAAAATCTTCCTACGTTTCTACATCATTGTAACATAAAGAATTTCAAAGCTTTTAAGAATTTGACAACGGTAGAAGTCGTATCATTACATATTTTGCAAAAAGGCCACTACATACGTAACTGTTACAATTCTAGATAATCTACTATTGGCACTTTGATAAATATAAATGTCTACTTACAAGCCTTCTTCTTTAGACCACGCTGACTTGATTTTATGGATGACATTCGCGCGCGCATAGATTTTCGCCTGTGGCCACGTGTGACCCAATAGCAATCAAAACATTATGCTTACCACATACAGGATCTGCTCTCCGTGGTATGGGGGCACATGGTCAGGGCATGGGTACACAGTGCCCTTGTTCCCCTCTGAAGTGCCCCACTCAAGATTGGCAATAAGATATTGAGATGGTGACGATTGTATCGTACAGTCTTACTGGAGGTGAGACAAACTGAGACTGGGAAAGAATAGACTGAATGTTTAGATTAGCAGCATTTTTTCTATTGGGTTTTTATATTTCGCCCTCGCGCATTAGTCTTGGGGTCTCGAGAGGATGTCATCCATAAATTAAGTCAATGTGGCTTTACTTATAATTCACTTACAAGCCTACGGACGTTGACTATCTTAAAACACATGAAAATCTTGATCTGAAAAGACAACAGCTATACATATCTACACCCATCTTACCGTATTGGCATAACTAATATCAACATCTGTGTCTTTTGGATGTGATCATCGTTTTTAAGAGAGTTGTAAACACCGCAGTGATCGCACCGTAGACCATAAGCCTTTTCATGTATTCCATAGCATGCTGGGAGACGATGCATATTATGGGTAGCTCTGAGGCAAACAACATACGGTAGTAGTAATACCATGACAACATGCATCGCAACGATGTATGGTCCGGTTTTCATAGTCTCCCAACATACAATGAGTCCGTGAAAAGTGTCTATAACGACAATGTAAAAGCTGTACACGTGAGTAGATGAGTCACTGATCCTGGTCTTCACTGCTCCTCCGCCTGTCTGAGGTCACTTCCTTCAGCTGGCACCATCTGGTGACGGGTTTCCGGGGCTTCTCCATCATCTCGTTCCACTGGTCCGTCCACGGGCCGACCTCACATTTACCTAGTGTAGGGCTGGGGGAAGTCAGAGTAAAAGGGATTTAAAACCAGTGGCTACACGGTTACGGGACTATGACCCCCACATGCTTCAGTTGCCACCTGTCAGAGTGACGTCATTTCGCGGCAGTCTGCAGTACTACGGCGTGCAGCTGTGGAACAAGCTTTCTAAGGAAACACGTAGCATGATAAAGTTCAGGTCATTTAGGCGCCAATTATTATAATACCAAATGGCTTAGTAATGCTATTCTTATAGCTATGTTGTTATTTATTGTTAATGTGTTGTTTTTATGTATGCGCATGTGCCCAGGATTGCCTGAAAAACAGGTCTATGCTTACCTGAGATGTATTCCTGGTAAAATAAATAAAGTGAAAGTTCGGCTTACTGAAGAGACATATGATATGTATAAATGTCATGTCATATGTATATGTGTCATTCGATTATTCCTTTGGGGAATATGATAAATGGTATGTCGGCAATGACATGACAAGTTACTAGTAATCCGAAAGCCCAGCCGATTAACTGGGAACCTGTGCTTTGTATTTGGTAATTTTAAAAAGTATTATGACCTGAAATGATGTGATACATGATAAAGAAACGTTTTAATCTACTTTTGCTTTGCAATGGAATTATATGATATATAATGACATTATATGATGCAATTTGATATGGTGCAATATACTATTATATGATATAATGCGACGTGACTTTAAAAAAAGAAGTTGTGTCATGACATAATGCTATCATTCACAAGTACATGGGTTCACAAGTGTTGAATTAGGGACTTCATTTACAGACGACTTTTGTTACAAGTATATAACGTTACAGTACTCACCCTCCGGAATCCTCCACAACCAGTGACAAGAAAACTCCCTTCATGTCGTCTTCTGCCACGTCGAAATGGAAAGACTCGTTGTAGGTCGGGTTAGGTTCGCCGTTCTGGACAGACGTCTTTTTCCTGCCGATCTTTCTGCTCTCGCACATCAGGGCCACTCTGATGTACGTATCTGCGATATGGTGGGAAAATCTTATGAAGAAATTGATTTATTTCACAGTCGCAGATTCATCGACAGTGAAAATGGTGGTTGAAAGACTCTTTTGTATAATCTTCATTGGAGTTGTTTCGTGACACAATGTTGGCCTTCTGTACATGATCATCTTTGCATACAAGTCTACATAGTTTTTCAGTTCATTCTGTTTGCTAAAGCTGTGAAGCCAAAGAAGTTTAAAATGATCAAACACAAGAAAATGGAAGAGTTCATGCATAGACGGAAAGCTGACCCGCTACGACTATATAAAGACCATTGAATCACAGTGACAGTGACTGTTATGTTTGATTATTAGACAATCCAGTGAAAGCCTCAGCTATATTCATACAGTTGACACATAGAGAGAAACTTATTCTGCCGCAATATTAGATTCCCCTCTTCCCGTTACAATTGTTTTCTTTGTTGAACTTCCGACGGGGTTTATGTCACAGATAGAAACAACAATCGCCAAGAATTTACGTTAACGGTTTACAGTACCGTTACAGGGCAGCTAACTGCTAAGTTCTTCTTCTTCATGTGCACGTCCAACTTTATAAAGCTGAAGACTCCGGACGCGGACAAGGGTCTTTTGGTTTGGTGGTGGTCGCTTTTTACTTTTGAGCTTTATGTTTGTGTGAATGTGTGGGTGATAAGAGCTGGGGAGCATAGCTCCTCAAGGGCAGGGGTGCTAATCCCTGTCCGCCTCCAAGTTTCCAACGGATCGCGTATACGTACAGCTATCGTTTGGCGAATGTTGTCCCGCCTTGGATGTACTAAAACCCTGGCAATTCTTCCGACAATCACAAAGTGCACTACTAGCTGTGATATGTACAAGATGGTCGATGAAAACCTAACTACAGTATAATTTCAACACCAATTATAGTGATTATTTTGTCTTACTTTAGTGAGGACCTTCAAACACATTCTGGACACATACGTACATAACAAATCGCTGCAGTGTCCCATTCGCATGATCGAGCGACCTCACTATACACTGAGACGGGTCGATTTGGCAAAGACGTGGAAAAACCTATCATTTCAGACACAGGTTTAAGTTAAGAAATGGAGAATCAATTGGAAATAATGGGTAGCAGCTGGTGGTGGCTGGGGGTCGCAGTTTTCAAACCGACCCGTTTGTGAATTACTACAGCAGTGGTCCACAAATCCTGACTCAAAATGCTGAACCTCGATGTTCCAGGAGATGAACATATTTTGCCAGCGGGGCGTATGTAGCGTAAACGTGAAGATAAAGTAGTCATCTTTAACGGCGGTGTACCAAGGGAGCTTATAGTCTAGTGGTGCAATGCAGATTCGCTATGTAATGTTAGATTACAGTTCGTGTGTCTGGCCACATCGGGCCAGCCATACTCTTCGATTTACTCCTAAGCTTCGAAGTTAGACATCTGAGTCGATGCCTGACGTTTCTTACAATGGGTTTACGTTCCCACTTGAAAGTACAAGTATACCTCTTACGTACTCGAGCGAGGTCCGAACTAAGAAATCTTTAAACAGTATTGAAAAAAATGCAGAAGGCTGGTATAATTGGGAGCCGTCGTCCGTACATTACATTTAGGAACTAAATTTGATTATATATCGGTCTGATGCATGGATTACATGATTATATAATCGATTCTGCTACATTGGTCTTTCCTAAGCTGCGTATATGAATAATAAAACGTTAAATACTATTAGCTACATTTTACGATGTGTAGCCATTAACAATGTGATTCATTAAATTGATATCTAATATAGGAAGAATATTTCAAACTGTCCATTGTTAAAATAGTTTATTATTCATATATTACTACACTTTTAGTACACTCCTCGGCACTTCAACACCCTCCCTTGACGAAGTGAAATTAACTTTGACAAGTTAAGAAGCCTAAGTTACTATTCTTTAGCACTTATGGTACCGAGGCCATTTGTGAAAATCGATCTGTGGTAATTTCATTACATTAACGTAGTCTGTTCCCCTGTGTATTGTACTAAATAACTTCGTCTCGTATTAACAACGTACTAGATAATCTTCTTTAAGTCAAGTGATTGGTAAATTCCCTGTCTTCTGGCAAAGATTGAAATCCCCCCCCCCCCCAAAAAAAAATAGGGAAATTGTATAGCCAACAGTGACACGTTGTTTTTGTTCCGCGGCCTATAATGCCTATATCATAAAAACGTCAATAATGATATCATATACCAGATATCCGAAATAAGGCATTTATTAAACCGCGTTACAACTAATGGTGAATGGAAAACATGAAAACATAAAGGCTTAAGTAACTAGTCTTCCTAACATCTAATATAAAGCCTTATTTGCCCGATGGAGGTAGCATACATTTTGTTCGTTCAACTGTTGTTATTCCCTATCCAGACTGTTACTCAGGCGCCGACACAGGCCAAGCCGTCGACACCATGTACCAGACCTAGCATACCCCCAAGCGAAACCGTTCCCTCAGAACCCCTAAATTGGCCAGACAGGAATAAAAGCTTAAAGTCCCGCGGAAACCCCGCCTGCAGGCCTGTGGGGAGACCTATGACCGATCAACCGTATACAAGACATACGCACACTGAATGACCCCTGGATCAAGTAGGGGAAATACTATAGCGATGTGTTCGACAACATGGGCACGATTTTCAGCTTACCGTAGGCCAAGTTCAGTGCCAAGTTAAACGCAATCATTTCATCTCCGACAAATGGAGGGTTATCGCGGTCAAGTTGCGTGGTGATTTGGGACGCATTAGAGTATAGATCAATACCCTGGCGCCCGTGTGCTGAAGGATGCAGATGTGTGTCACGTACAAGGTCAACACGTTATGATCGATGTGTTTTCATTCATGATAAATGAAGTCTGCAGATCATCAATTGGTAAAGAACACATGTAGTTTCAGGCTACGGACTCAGTCAGGTGGAGTTATTATGGGGAGGTCATATAGATTGATTGAAAATGCCTGATCTATTGTGTTTATGGCATATGTTTGCTCCATTTTTATTTTCTTACGCTTTAAAATAACTGGCACATTAACACTACATCCTTTGTATTGCTCTTTCATTGTATTGTGCCAATAGTATCTAGTTTTTGCGTTATTTCCTATTGCGCGCATAGTTTATAAATTATGTTCATAAAAATAGTCATGCTATTATAGTCTTAACATCTTAAGCTTGTGTTTTATTCCACGTCAGGCACGCGTCGTTGGTGAATTAAAAGCAGGCCTTCCGGCTATGTCACAACTTACTCACATACTTATAGCCTTTTACGGGGTTACGGGGTTCTCTATCTACAAATCCCACGGAGAGGTACCGTGTGGTACGCTAGGGGTCTCTTCTACATTCCCGGCACGTACTGTACTCGCAGTACACCGTTGAGGAGTGCAAACAAATGGACTAGGTTTTATCTCTACTTGACCTGATCCACTCCCAAACGCAATGAAGGGGAAGCCTGTAGGATATGTTATTAGTCCTGTGGTAAAGCGTCGTAGACCCCCCCCCCCCCCAACAGACTGTGACAGTCTGATAGCAAAAATAATCTATAAGGAGCATGCTGTAAGTACTGACTGATGAAGTGCTTGAAAGAGTCTGTAAGTTTAAAGCTAGCGGCCATAATCTCATCGTGACGCCAGATTTGTTCAACAGTCTAAAAGAATCTGAATCAAATGGTTCGCTGTAGAGTTAGGAAATGGTTGCGAGCAAATGCGGCATATTTTACTCCCATCCCAGACCATACAAAAATTGACTGTTCCGAAATCAATCCAGCACAAAAATATCGTCCCAAACAAACTACTCAAAAATCACCCATTCTGAATTGAAACCACATCACCCATGCAAGAACGGATTAAAACATAACAAATGTGTTATAATTTCATAAAACAATTCCCCTCAGGCTCAGCTTGCAACGTATATATTTTAGCTACTCTATCTAAATTTGTTGTGAACACATAGACCTAGCCTATGCAAGACATCCAGTTCTACTGAGCAAGGAAATGCACATTAGATCCAGATTTAATCTAATCGTCTTCAAATATTTTTCAATCGCAAAATGTGTCGATAGGTATTTTCTTACCAGGAGGATTGTCCGATCCAACTCTCGCGAGATTTCGTGCCTTGATGATGGTGACCGTGAGTTGACCGGCATTTGGGTGGTATCCCATAGAGAACATCACCTCGCTCACGTCTTCCTTACACTGTTAAGGAAGTAGAGAAAAATAAGTTATTGGAACATCAAGCGAAAACATCTACCTTTAAACTTTCAGATAGGCCGCCTGCTACCTTCTTCAGGCCAGTACTGACTAGATCTATTTCTCGCCGCTAGATGGCGCGGCAGCAAGAAGACTGCAGTCTGTAATATACCTTACGCATTGCCGATAACCGTGATAAGTGGAAGTACATGTTCAAGGCTAACCACGTTTAGAGCCGCGGTCATTTTGCTGCAGTGCCACCTAGTATTAGATCCAGATATACTGAGAGGTAGTAGAAGTATCGTTGCAATGTTATCAGTTGTTGTTGTTTTTTTGTCATGTATGAAAATCCTTTGATATTGAAGAATATCACTGAAGACATCTCAACACACATACTACAACATGAATGTTTAGAAAGACAAAATAAATGCGTCTATCGAGACTGGTAAATTTAAAAGTGTTATTTTTGCGAGCTACAACAAGGATAACGTTGTAAACGATGCGCAAGGACAGATAACACTTAACGGGAGGCTAGTTCACTAGTAAGATTGTGTGTTCAACTACCGTAACCTTTAACTGATGAATGCTGAGTGCTAAACAGAGAAACAGCGCACACATATTATGATATCAACACCCTAGGTAGTTTTCTTCACCTTCATGCCACAGATATGAATCATATGTCAGTAATGTTAAGGCGACCAGCTATTACGTGAAGCATCATAGACGAAATAGTTTAAAGACATACTGCAGAAAATGACCTCTTCACCTTATGTTCAAAAGCGTAATGCATTCCTTTTCGTCCTAGATGGTATGCCATCGGATCTATACTAGCGCTAATGCAACAACAAAACGCAGTGCACGCACCCCGAGGTCTATGGTCGCTCTCGCCGCTAATGATCGACGGCGTGTTATCCGTCTTCCATTAGCGGAGTTCTCTTCTGGAACTTCGGAGACAGCACTGGACCTTCTCCTTGCCTTTTCTGAGCTCCAACGACGCAGAGAACCTGCATTTAGTATAAAACAACGTCTCTGTTAGAACCAAAGAAAGCACAAATCGTCGTAAAATTCGATTATATATTCAGAGCACCTTAAAATTTTGAACGAAATTTTTCAATATATGAGGTTGGATAGCGTACAAAGCTAAAACTTAATTCCTGTACAAAAAATTGGCACAAATTTTAGAATGTCTAACTGAAACCTTAAGCAGAATTTAAGTAACCAATCACCTAGCAGACACGTGACTTCAGCAGTTTGTTAAAAATGTCAGGAAGTCTATACCGCCCGCTGTCTCTGTTCAGCGAATATTATCTGTTGAAACTAGTGCTTTGTAACAAACCTACCATTGAAGCACACAAACAAAATAACGAAGAAAAAAAAGGTAAAGAAGCCTTGCCTCCGCCTGTTCCAGATGAAGGCCTTCGCCTCACTGGTCTCGTCACTTCCTCCTACAAAAGACGAGAAAAAGATTATGGAATCAAGTGACAACCCGTAAACAGGTCCATTATGTTGGTGAAAGTAAGGATGTTGGTGAACCATGTGAATATCAGTTTTTAAATGCAACAACACCCTGCGGAAAGGAGTAGTACAGCCCCACCTAAGTCCTGATGAGGCCGAGGAGATACCGAAATGTTGGTTGCGTTTTAAGAACCCATCATTCCATTGTAATAAATGATATCTAGATATGTCTAGATATGTCAAATTGTACATAACACTGGTAGGATGGTGGTTCATCTTACTTTATGAATCTTAAACAAGTATCAACGCATTGAACTTTGTAACGGTTGAAGCGTAATTCTTTCGCCACTACCTGATGTATGTACTTCAGTCGTTTCTGCCTCTACATCTAATGACTGGTGAGCTATTACGGCGATCTTAGAAAGAGTCCGATTACCATGATTATACCATAGACACTGGGGGTACTTTATCTTATACTTACTGAGCTATAGCGGCGATCTTACGAAGAATGAAAACACCATTAACAGTTCCGCGGGGTCGTCAGGAATGCCAATCTTACAAAGAATCTGGTTCCCGATACTGCGCTCTCATTACTAACACCCACCTATAGATTAACATGGCTCATTTCTTCAAGAGAACCCTGGGTGGCCTTATCTAACCTGCCAATCCCTCAAAAGCATTGTAAATGATGATGTATCTCTAGATGATATCAAATAAGAGGGTGCTGTTTCTTATGACTCTAGTCTCCGGTGACTACGTCAATGACATCATGTCATTTGCGTTACATTTTGTGGCAGAATTGCTTCAAACATCATGGGAAAATCAGACGCTCTAGCGTCGCTATGGATACGGGAAACGTCATAATCGCATCGGACGTTTTGATTCGCTTAACCTAGTGACGTGTCGATCTGCATGAAGAAGTGGCGGGTCCTCAGCTGACTGGACCTTCTCAGTCGAAAATTTGTATGTAACGCCAGTTCACCTTTATTCGCGAGGTAACCTAATTCCGTTGTACCTGAAAAGTAGGATATTTAGGGGTATCACGTAGAGGGACGGTGGTTTCAAATTGCTTTTTTGTTCAACATATTGTAGTTTGAGACCACCGTCAGTCGACTTGATATCCCGAAATACCCTGGTATTGAATACAACGGATAAAGGTTACCCTGCGAATAAAGGTGAACTGGCGTTACATGAGTCCCATGTTGTAAATCATAATCAAACCTAGCTTGATACATTTCCTTTCAATTTGGCTACCTCAGCTTTGTCACTAAGAGTATCGATTTAATTAAGATGTCTATAAAAATGGCATGCAGCCGTAATTGAAGAATCAGCCAATGCCAAAACGTCCAAGGGCCGAAACGATAGATCATCTCTCATATTGACTGGTTGTTTTGATGACGTCACATCTTCGTCTGATCGATCGATGACGTCATGTATAGTGACCATAATACAGCCACACCTCATTGTTTTTATTGAATATTGATATCGTGTCTGTAACGTGTTAATTGCAGGCAAGGATGTATGTCAGACGACGACCTATTAATAAGAATCTGGAAGACTACGAAGACATGTTCATTAGAACACCGGGTCAACTTTCACGTCGATGAAGTTTAAACATCCAGGTAACAAGATACGCCAAAAGTAGTTATTCAGGAAACTGGATATGATTTTCCAAAATCGTATCCAATTGCTCGAGTATCTGCTTTTAGGCGGGTCAACTTTTAGATATAGTAGGAGACTGGAATTACGCATGTATAATGATTTACTTCTCTATAGGTCAATGTGGCAAACTTCAACTTTGAAATCTGGAAAGTTCTCTATTACAAATGCTCTCTATTACACGATCAAGGTGTGATAATGAAGCCAGCTGAATGAGATACGGCCATTTCGGAGGATTGTCTCAAAGTAGCACGTCACTAGCTATTCGCAAAAAGGCCACAGCAAGTAAGGTTTATAGATAGCGTCCTCTGCATCTGCACACAAGGTGAGATAGGAAGAAAAGAGCAAGGTAGGTGTAAAAAAACAAGATGGCTAAATTTTCAAAATAGAAGGTCACTGGTGTAGTTAAGGGGACATATTTGATATACTGGTATCACTTAAATACACTCATGGCTTCCATATTGCCATCACTTTTACAATTATCTAACAGGTTTCATCTCTGATACTACGGTCGCGGCTACTTTACTACTGTCTACCCAAACTACCCAAAATTAGTCAATAACCATTTGCATACATGTAGGAGGAGAACTGCTAATACGAATATCTTTCACATTCATCCAGCTGCATCACACCTAATAATGCCATCTTATTTGATGCAAAAGGGTAGCTGTTTAGACTTATGGCCTGCAACATCCCATGACCTATAAAGATATTTCCTATGGGTAATCTTAATCTTATCTTATCTTAACCTTATTCTCTTATGGAAGGTCCGCCGCTTGTACGTTTTGACAACGGCCGACCTTGACATACAAGCATCTGTCCTTTGCCCGGATACTCCCCTCCTAGTTGTTTGCAGTGAATTTGCCAGCCAATCACGTCGCCTCTTACGGTCAAGAGGCTATGTAATTGGCTGGCAGCTTTCCCTCAAACAGCATTGGGAGTATCTGATTGGCTGACGGCTGGCTAGCAGTTATGTAGCGAGAAGGACAGATCGCAGGCCGCTATGACAAGCCCTACTAGGCATAATGCTGAAAGTGGACCAAGCTGAATCATTAATCTGTATGGGCGTACTCACGAATCTGACACCTTCCACGGAGTCGTTGGACCCGAAGGGAGACGAGGTAGGGGAGAAGTCGTCATCGGCGAGACCCCCCATGGACTCCTGACGAGCTTGCCGCTTCAGTCCCCTGATATGTCAACATCATTAGTACATGTAATCCCTATGTAATAAGGGCACATATCAAAACTACATGCAATAGCTAGGCAACATCTAACTGCGTAGGTGATGGATTAAAAGTGTTTTGAAAGCAGCCAACCAAATTCAAATTATCAAAGAATAGCTAGGCTTTAAAAGTTTATTGAAAGCAATCTCAATCATAGAATAACCAAGACGCATCTGTAAATTTAGAATATACATAATCTGAAGTACGAAATGTGCGAATACAAAGTAAGAAAAGAAGTGAAAGAAAAAAAAGACACGATGATAATCAAAGTAAAGTTTTTAAGTTATGATGATAATGCCAGATTACCCCAATTCGTCTTCCTCATCAATGCGATGGAATCTTCCACTTTGTTAAAAAAATATACATAATTTTGATAAATCAATCGTAGCTTAAACATGAAACATTTTTCAATACATATACTAGTTTGCAATTTTAGATGATGTGATGAGATATTATCACACATATTGCTGTATGCAAGAGACTATTGATACCAGTGAATCTTACACAATCAGCCATAAAAGAAACATTGATTGTAAAATTTATGTTGATGATATCTTTTCTTTTTTATTTGCGAATAAAGAAATAATCTAGTGACAATAATTGCATGTTGTGGAGGCTATAAGAGTATAATAGCATTGAGTGACGATTATGATATACTGACAAAAATTAAGCGAAGAAAACTACGCAAAGGAAAATGACCAAACAAAATTAGAATACTTTAACTGTAAATGCTTAAAAGCGTGAAATACGTTCTGTCATGTAATCGTTGTCTTATCCTTTCGTTATCATCTCGTCGTGAGGGTGCCAAGGATCTTTCAGATTTCTTAATCTGGAACGTTTTATATGACAACTTATTTTAATGTAGATTTTTGCTGGCATTTAAGTTTAACTTTTATTAGATGCATTTTTGCGCACAAAAGGTAATCTGAGGCTAGTATTCAAAACCGCCTTCTCTGAAAAAGTTTCATACTCAGAATTATGATTCTTGTTTCATTTTAAGACCGCACACACAACTCCTTCCAACTACATGAAAAACTGCGGGTTATCTCTCTCAAAACGCATGTGAGACCATCATAGCACATTATCTCTAAATGACTGTGCCATAGTGTCTTCCTCAAGGGTCAGGTTGCCATGGTAACCGTGAAGCACGTCATTTGCCGTCCCATCGGTGGTTTCCTGAGATGGCTCGTAATTGAACATTGACGTAGATAAGTGCGACCACAATGGCGTCCGGAACTTTGTAATGCTTTTAAAACGAGACATCGACACAGGGACAATGTCTCGCGAGCAGCGGAGGTCATTATCAACAGATGTACCAAGCAGGCTGGTTTGAAATTATCAAGGAAATATGATGCACACCAAAGGAATAAAAACACCACATCTTGTCACAGCAATATGTATGGGATAAGGTGGTATCTCACTGCACCTGGGGCACTGGTGCGGCACTGCGGGTTCAAAAGATACTCTTCGAATTTCAGAGATAAGGAACAGCTTTTCTTACTTTTTGTTTATGTTGTTTCTAAGTTGCAGTTCAACAACTCATATTACCTGTTGTTTCTAAGTCACGTATTATGCAATATCTATGTTATTTAAAGAACGACGAAAATAACACAACAGTGCCGAAGTGAACGAATCCCGCAGTGCCGCACCGGTGCTTTAAGTGCAGTGAAATACCCCTTATACGAAGTACGTGTGTGAGAGAGACGATACTCCATGAGCTCTTTGAAGTACTTAATGATGGAACAACTGCAATCTTACTGTGACGTGACTCATTAACGTTACCCCCCGAGATTACATACATCTTAACCTTATTTTGAAATGGATTATGAGACTGACGTGTTAGGTTACTTACCACCTTCGCCAGGAAGGTTATATTTTTGTCTGCATATTTAAGTGTTCGTGGACAGCATTACTCTAGGAGGGGATTAGCTTTTGCTATTCTACCTTTTTTGTATGTAATTTTCTAGTATGCAACAAATGCATCGTCCCTTAACGATTCCTGATGGTAATATTTGTGAGCCTTTTTAAACCCACGTACAGCCATAATACATAATGTAAGTGTAATTTGAATTCAGTCGGGACCACGTTACAGTTCAACAACGCGTATTACCTTCCCACCCACGTTTTCTCTGACGCACATCACACTAGTGTCCACCAAATGAGCCTATTTTAGGAGAAACATGGCCACCCACACATTCCAACGGCGTCTAGCCTCTGGAAGGAAAGAAACGTGGGCGTTGCAACCTTTCTGTCAGTTCAACTTTGCGGTGAAGAGGAATACAATTGGAATCGTTGTTGTCGACGGATCTTAATAAAAGGCTTCATTCTTAGCTGCCGGCAGTAAAAAAAGAAAAAAAAATGAAATCCAGACTATGTACCAACTAGTGACACAAGAACGAGACATAGTAATGCCTTCAAGTACCAAAGTTTTCAACCAATGAATAATGTGTTTAAATACTCCTTTCCTAAAACTATCACTGGGTGGAATTCCTTGTGATCAAGTACATAGTAGACCCATCCTTATTACATAGCTTTAGGTATGGTAAGTCGTTTAGTGTAATATGCCAGCTGCTGCCGCGCAGCGTGCCTGTGAAGCTGTTGTGTTACGCTACGGTTGTATCTGAACAAATACAGAAGTCTTCGATGTCAAGAAAGCGACTTTTATCTGACCCCATCTCAAACTGGCATTAAGACGATGTTTCCTACGCTTACTTCCCAACCGTCCTTTCTGACTTCCAAAACGATGTTCCAGGTCGCTACACCTGTAAGAGGTCATTTGGGGGATTGGAGATGGACTACCGTTAAGTCCAGAAATGACATTGTTATACATTATTCCGTATCATGAGGGAGAAAACTATCAAAACAATTCAAGAAGTATGTCATAGAAGAAACATCGAGCAAAGGTTACGAGATTTCAGTCCTCATCTAGGTCCACAGTAATAATTCTTTCTACCTTTTCAAATATTCCTGACACCAACATAATGATAGTACTGTCCACAGATATTCCACCTATCTTTCACTGATATTTCTGACACCTACGTAGTGCAACAAAATTCATAAAAATGTAAATCTAAAGTACACTATATTTTCAAATTTATGAAAGTTGGACATCCAGGCGGCTAACAACATTCAAATAAAGTTCAATCTCAACAAAAAACAAAGCTTTACTTCCGGACGTTTCAAGTGACATCCATCACTCTTCTTCAGCGTCACTATATAACGACGCTGTGACGCTAAGGAAGAATGACGCTGAAGAAGAGTGACGGATGTCACTCGAAACGCCTGGAAGTACAGTAAATCTCCGTTTTTATAATGTTTTAGATATTGAATTGTATTTGAATACACTATATTGTCGCATCATGGTTGTGCGGTCTGTCTTGTCGAGTCTTGCTGTCTTGTTTAAAAAACGGCTAAGATCCTTGTCAGTGGTTGGTCCTGTTAGAGCCTGCTTGAGAGTCCTACGACATAGGATTGTGCGACTACGCGTACGTACGACGACCGTGACCACACGACGATTTCGGTTCCAATATTAATTGCCCTATTTTCCAGACAGCCTAGCTTTTCTCCATTCAAGCTTGTTTGACGAATGAGTGATTGCTACCAATTCATTTGGATTAATACTTTTAGAGGCTATGCTTTCCCTGGTAAAGTGAGGTCATTCATTCTTGGTATTTAGATCTAATCACAGAGCTAGATGAGGAAATTGATTTTTCTGTCTGCACTTGCGATCAATCATATAGACTTAACGGCAGACAGAGGCACAGTGATAATACGTGACGCTCGATGATGAATATTAATATCCCTATACAGTATTATATATTCAGATTTATAGGTTATGGATCGTCTCTGTCTATAAGTCGCAATCTTCAAGGTCATTTCGTGACTTTTGTAAGATCTTGGGATGATCTTAGAATTTGAAATCGACTATACTAATTTCTTTACTTGACACTTTGTAGAACCAACTCTTGATATAAGCTGTGTGGAGGAGAATTTTTGTCTTCGCCACAACTCGAAATCTTCTGAATTTGACAAAAGCTCAGTCAAGCTATTCACTAAGCGGATGTACGGTTTGGCAAATAGTTACTCATTGCAATACATTTACATTGCTTACATTTAGTAAGTGCAGACGAAATAAATGATATAATACATCACTATGATAAGAGATAAATCTAATATGTAATATTTGTGCATAAAACTGCTACCAACAAGATAACGCTTTCTTTCTCTGCCACAAATTAATTCCGTTTGAGATGTGTCATAAGCTTTCATCACCAAGTCCATTGGAAAAGTATATATATATATATATATATATATATATATATATATATATATATATATGTATAGCAATGATGATCTTGTGACTGAGCTAATGCTAAGTTGTCGGAAATACCCTGCGGTTTTGAATAGCAATATTTTATTAGTCCTAATAAGAAATGTGACAAATGTCAAAGCAGACTTCCTCAATTTCACATTGTTAATGTTAGATCAGAACCTAGAATAGTTAATGTAAGAATGAGTTGTGAACATTGTACTTTTGTTGTACATGTATCACTTCACTTTTTATACTTTGGTAACTTTGTTGAATTGTATTTGTTAGAACACGTTGGTCAAAACCTAAAGGAAGAGAAGGGAATCCCTTCCTAACGACCCTAAATTATTCGGGACCTTTATCCAAAACACAACACTTGTTCTTAGGCTTTGGTTGTATTCCTGAGGTCACAAGGGATGTTTTATTATAAACTAACCCACCGTGCAAGAATGTACGCATGGGAATAGTAAAATTATTATGGGCATTACCAATATAGTAAGCTGCCTTATCCTTTAAATAACCCCTTTTAGCAGGCTAAAATGTCAGTAGAATGTACCACCTGCTCTAAAGAGGTGTCATTGTCTATTCCAGATTGTACATTAGTCACAAATATTAATGGCTGTGACAAGAAAGTTTTTCATACATATCTAATGACGGTCTATTCCCTCAAACGAGCAAGTTGGTAAACGCACAATATGACTTTAATGTAGGCTTCAGATTTATAAATGGCATTTACAAGTAAACATGACAGGAAATGTTTTGATTACACTTTAAGATTCGTAAGTAATTTACTGAAGTATATTTGTACATCAATTATTTACAGAAAGATAAGAACAGCTTACTGAAAAGTGCAAATTTTAATTGCTCTATAAGATAAACGACCGTCTATTTTAAGAGCACAAGATTGTCTGAAAATGCAAATGTATTAGCAATGCAGGGCTGTGTCGTTCTTGTTAACTGTATGTTTTAGTTCAAGTAAGGATACCTACTGTGATAATACCAAGCATCTCATCTGACGAAATACGAAGACCTACCTGGTGCAAACATGTACTGTTACTTTGCAGCCAGTAGAGTAATCATTTGAGACGGGAAAATGCACGAAGGAACGACTTATCTTATATGCCCTTCACTTCCACGATAGGGAGATTCTCTTATCTTCAAGATAACGTCAAAACACTCAATCACCTTTCCACTTGGGATTGCACTTCAGACAAATTGAAGATTTAACTTGTGATTGTACAGACGTGGCGGCATGTCAGGTAGACAGGGTGATTAGACCGTGACAAGTGGTTAATTAGATGTCACCTAGTTCTGATTACCAATCAATTCAGAGGTCCCTGCTTATCAGGTATGTCATTGAAACTCGCGACCATGTCTGTTTGTGGAGATTCCACAAGATTTTGAGACGGTGCTTCTGAACTGTTAGCAGCAAAAGATTTCAAGATGCAGTCGATTACCAGCGTTTTGATTTCATGCTTCAAGGGTAATTAGTTTACTTAACAGATCAGAATTAATGATAAACGTTTGCATTCCATAGATAGAAAGTAGTTGTCTGATGATCAGTAAGCTTTATATTTTGCATTCGTTTTAGATCATTTGTCATATTAACTGTTGTCAGATAAAAGCTTTTTTTTAATTTAGTCTATACGTTACACGTATGTATTCAGATTCTTTTTCCTTTCATATATATTTGTATCAGTTTGATATGTTTTATTTATTTATCTATTTTATGATTTGTTTCCTTTTCACGTCGTACATTTCTTTCCAAAATGCAACAAAAGGTAAAAAATTATTAACGCAAGCATTTCACGGAAATAAATTATGCCTTAATGTGTATATGTAATATAATGTATTGATTAAGAAAAACACATTTCACAGCTTTAGTAGGTCTCTGGCTAAGCAAAAAAAGAGGGAATATCAGGAAGATGAAAAGACTCACCGGTCTCCTGCTCTTTTCTCTCTCCTCCGTATCCTCGCATCATCAAACTCTTCTTCAGACACAGACAGTGAATGAAACTTTGCATCTGCCAACAAAACAAAGGTGAACTTGAACTGCACAATCAGTATTCCATGAGCCTTCAAAGAGCGAACACTAAGCTCACTGAACTTGAAATAATGTTCTCCTTAAAAGACGTTCTGGAGGAGACTAGGTTTTTACCTAATGTAGCGTAGAATTACCCCGGAAAGCACTGTCCACTAGATACGGAAGGGTGTCTTCAGATTGACTCGGGAAACCGAAGCTATGCTCTGGGAGTAATCAGTTATCCGCTGCAATGAGCGTTACAGTCATGACGTATTCGACACGAAGATGTATTCATTACAATTGTAAATTGCTACATTTAACAACGTTTGACTTTGAACTTGGAACGAGCGGATTGAATAACCCCATCGAATTGCTCTATGAATAGAAAGGAGGCTATAACAAAATAAGTGCCTCTACTATTTTCCCTTACATTAACTTTTCTTTGACCTACATCAATGCCAATATAAAGGTTCTCATTTAAAGCGAACGACAATTTTATGGATAAGGTTTTTACAGGTTATAGGCGTAAGATGGTAACATTCAATAACTCTGTGGAAGCATAAGATAAAGGCAATAGGTATACGTATAGCAACGTTCGATGCCGATTTCTCGGCTTTTATCTATTATTGTTACCTTGAGCGTCGCTTTACGACTCATTTGAACGAAAGTGACAATATCGGGGCCAATTTCAAGCTTTGCTATTAGTGCTGTCTGCAAACAGGTTCGTCCTTACGGGAATGGGTTGTAAAGATGCCGATGGTAATAAACCAGTGTCTGTCAGAATGCTTTAATTTAAATGATTTTTGCGTCGAATATTTTCCAAATTAAATTTGCGTTTGGACAAATAACCCATTCCTTTGAATTATTTTTATCACGTTTAATGTATTTTTTGTCTACGGCGAAAAAAACGAAAAGAAACACAAAAAATCGAAAGGATTCAACACGCCTGGCATAAGGTCGCACATTGATATCACTAGGTTAAGTAGATAATGTAGATTAAACTCATCATATGAAGAAATAACCTCAACTGTTGCTTTCATAAGTGCCTTAGAAGTGATTTAATGATAAATGATGTTACGAGTTCTTAGTTGACACATAATTTGGATGTGAGATATTTCATTTCAGTATTTTGATAAATAAAGTCCATTACATATTTGTTTTCCATCACCATGAAATAAAAAGAACATTTGTTACGCCTCCACTGCAATAGTGCTCTTTTAAAATATAACCATCCACACATCCCAAATTTGATCAAATTAATTTTACTCCATTTAAAATGCATGCACTCTTCCACTAAATGGAGAAGCAATCCGTCATGTATCCCTCCGATACAGACTGACCGCTCTACTGCTTCATGATGTATAGGGTCTATTTTCTTAACTGACCTCGGGTGGGCTAATTCAAAGCTGGCAAATTCGTCAAATACTTTTCCGACATACAATTCTGAAAGGCCGTAATACAATACACTGCTTTTCCAAAGCAGATGTTTAAAAATTCAACGATAATTCCTAGTTTAGTGTATGTTGATTTATTGAAGCACTTTTCATACCTATTCACATATTGATCTAACAGCTCATAAGGGGAACGACGTACAATAAATCCTTGTGTATAAAGTCTCGACAGCAAAGGTATGTGAAGACAGCAGGCTTGCACCCATATCAACTCGCCGATGCAACCAATGCTGAAAACGGCTCTCATAACCTTATCGGGTGGGACACATGTCAGCACAACGTTCGTCATAAAACATCTGAATATACCAGTATTTCAGTCTAGCAGCATAAGGCGGTAGATCTTGCTTGACCTTGAGTCAACATTCCGCCCCCTCCCACCCCGAAGCGTTGACACATGCCATAGTATCATACGCTTTCATACATCCATTTTTTTGCATGGACGCTCCCAGACAAAGCTAGCGTTGATTCGACACACAAAAAAGATCTGTATTTAGCAGCGAAGCAGATGTGGCATTTGCCTGCCTACCTGCCTTTCATTTGTCTTATTGATAATATTGTACAGTGATTGGCATGTATTATAGTTAAAGTTAAGCCTTTATGCATGTTCTACCACGCACACGTACATACATTGTACCCATTTATCACAAATCTACAACAGCTTTTTGTCGTCGCGAAGGAGGTATTGTATCCCTTTGCGTATGTGTGTTCATGTGCATGTGTTTGTTCATTTATTTATTTGTTTGTTTGTGCTTCCGCATGCTTTGGCCAGCACAATATAAGACTGCATGGATGATGTGTGATTTGATTGTGTTGTTTTTGTGACGTTTGTTTTGGAACTATATGCAGGCTGTTTCCTTATGTCACTAAATACTGCGATTTTCTCTATTGAATTAACATATGACCTTTTAACAGTAGACACGAAGCCATTTACTCTAGCATACTGAAGGTATCAGTAAAACGTGCGTACAGACATCCAGCCAACGTAAGGTATATTGAACCACTTGGGTATGCTCCAGTGATATATAGATCGAAGAGTGCGCCTTGTCTTCAATACTTTCCCGTTAAGTATTAAAGATTGCAACTCCACTCTACTTTACCTGTAATACTTTAAGCCATTGGAAATTGAATTTCAAATCCATCAACGCCGTTATTCCCTTATGAAAGGTAAGTAGAATTTAAAGTTTTCCCTAGAATAGCGAACGTTGAATGGTAAGGAGGCCCGAAGAACAGACTGTAAAGTTTTGAGTCACCCACACTTGAAAGGAGCTTATATATTGATATGCATGTGTGGCGTTTTTGTAAGACCTCTCCTGTGTTAGCAAAATCTAGGTGCTCATTTTCAAGTAAGGAAAAGTACTGAATGAGGAAATTCGTGGAAATTGCGCATGCCTTTCCAATGGGCACAGCATTAGGAACCGGCAGTAGGTCAAGGATTTGAACCCAGAACAATCAAATTTCGGTTTACTCTCAATCGTATGATCTCAAATTGTCGGATCTACATCCGGAAATTCTTTTAATTTGTGTCGTTCGCACCAACAGTATTTTCAGTAATTGCAGCCCAGAGTTTTGCGCCAAGCCACAGCATGATCGTTTCATGTTGCATGATCGTTTCATGTTACACGATTGAAACAGCGATAACGTTATTACAGTAATCTCATGAGAACATTTATTTTTATTTGTTAGAGTCAGGAAGTTGGTAAAACAATCATGTAATGTAGTACCTACTAAATTCGCGGTGCAGAATCTGTAAAATGAAATTATTTGCAAACACATATTTATGTCAGAAGGAAAACATAGTATTTGCTCTATTCCTTTCTCCTCTTATGTAAACAAATAAGGTCAATGGCCTAGACCAGACGGCTGCCACCATGGTTACTAGTCATGTAGCAGACACCATGTGGTGTTCAATTACATCGTGTAGCAAGTGGTAGAACAGAGCTGGAGGGCCTGGTTACCAGATATATGAATGTGTTTAGTAAGAATAAACGGAACCGTAGTTCGTAGGTCATGTCATGTTAAGCTAAACATTTTGCATTTGCCTGTAAACGTTACCTTTTAAGAGGTAGATTTTTTTTATTTAAAACATTTGAAATGTGTAATGCTACCGAGGCATAAAAATCGTTTTCTAATTTCAAACACGCTCACATGCCAAACCCCAAATGGACCAATAACGGAAGACTCAGACATAATCATATTATCGTTCATCAGTGTCTGGGCAAAAAGTCTCTTGCAGACTGCTGTTCGATAGATAAGCGTCTGCCAACACGGTTTTACCATTATCCGGCTTATTATAAGCTGTCTGTGAGTAGCTGAAAGTAATACGGCGAAGTACCAAGTTACTAGAGCGATCAATTTTGAACCTGCCTCGTCTAATTGGTACAAACCTTTCCATTTCAGCATCAACAAATTAAAGAATAGATTAATGGTTTCTGTTTAGCTTCCCAGTATAGCCTGTAGAATATGACAATCAAAGATTGCATGTTTCCCATCATGTATAGAAATGAATATACTAAACATATCTATAGTTCTGTGCTTTTTTTGGAATCGTAAACAAATTAATTGATTAACTTGAACTAGACTGCAATTAGCGAGCATGTAGAACAAGTCAAGAGAACCAAATTGCTAAATTATTGGATACCCTTTTCGGAAATTGATTTCTTTAGAAGTAAAGAGGTATGCTAGATAATTAAAACGTCTGATTGATGACATGTCTTACGAATTATTGTAATAAATTTTGAACCACTTGTTCCGGGTCTTTCATTTTTATATTAGGGAAATTGAAGCATTGTTTAACAGTACATCAAACGTCGCAGTACATTATGCGAAAATCTCAACGTGTACGGGAGATGTAAGATTACAAGCTGTGCTTTGTGTTCATGTACAATCATGGGGATAGAGCCGACCTGGGAAAAATCTTACAGAATGCTACAAGAATAATTGTTTATTTCCAAGCGGTAATAAAGACTGATTATGCTGCGTTGATAATCATAACAACCACTTGTATAGTGATGGAATACTTCCTGATATAATTACATTACAACATATGTAACCACCTACACATCCAGGTAATAAGATACGCCGAATAGCAATGACTCAAGTAACTGGATGTGCTTCTGGAAAATGGTCAGACGTTTTAATTCATAGTTAGGCTATAAAACCAGCTTTTGAACATGATCCCATCAGTGCCGTTGAAGAAAGGTAGTGAATGCTACCTGAAACGTCTGACCAAAGTCATATCCAGTTGCTTGAGTAATTGCTATCTGGTGTACATTACAACATGTGTGTGGTTTCCTGCTTTGTTGTCAGGGTGGAGAATATGGTGTTTGATATGATTGACATCGAAGCTGTAACATCCCTACAGAGCGTTTTCACCGACTTTTCATACAATAAAGAAGGCAAGTAATGGATAATTGCTCAAATACAAACAACATTTCTGTTGTCCTCTTGCATTTGGTTAGTATACTTCTCCCATGGCCATTAACATTATACTCTTTGAGCTGCAGACATTCTATAGTCATTATTGAGAAGATCTTGTACGAAAACGCTACGTTGTAAGAAACATTGAAAATGCAAATAAAGACACCAACATGGCGTCAGACACAGTGATAACGTCGCGTAAAAAACTAGTAATACTGCTGATAATGAAACTTGTTCCACAAGTCACGTAAGCACTCACCTAGCGACAGACTTCTCTGTGTGTCAGGATCGGCCGAGGGGTCACTTTCCTCTGGCAGAGAATACCTAAGACGTAATGGAACAGGAAAACATAGAAGTTTCTTAGGTGCTGTTTAGGATAAGAATCAGTTCATTCCAAGTCTATTTCCCTTACTGCATTGCAAAGCCCCTGCCTCTGTAACGAATATGCTTATCGACATGGCTATTTTGGTTGTAAATGGTCGAAAGTCCGTCTGCAGAGAAACATGCATACTATTGAGGGCATACGTTTGTCATACAGAAGGGCTCGAATGCTGTCAAAATGCAAAAAAAAGCTGGTGGATATTCATATACTTCTTGTATCGTTCATTGTATCACACACACAAAGTTTACGCGGAAAGGTGCAATATGTGTGACAGTGTGTCAGCATATACTGCATCTCCTACAACCAGTATCCCCTCCTATGTGTGTATGTATATCATACCGGAATGGAGAATCTCATACATTACAATATTAGAAGATATCACTAACAATCCGTATTAAAGTAATGGCAAACGATGCATAATGCCGCATGAACCAATATATTGTGGCTGTAAAAAAAGCATTAAGATTATTTCACAGTCTTGAATCACAATTATAAATGAATGTCGCATTTCATCACGAAGAACCTGTTGATTGAAGTCATACAAGTCGCAGTAGGTGTACGTGCACAAGATTGTACCTGTTGGTTGACACGCTGTGCTATATGTTACACAGCTGGCAACGGCAAGGATACCACAACCACAACAGTGAATATTACACAACCTACATTCCAGATCTCTTCAGTCGTCGAATCCTTGTCGACAGGTTACCGACGGCATTGTGGAAGCGATTCATGATGATGATGAAGAGAAATATGCCAGAACGAAAGTCCTTGAAGAATTGACTAAAAATTTCGTCTTGAACCCACTAAGGTAAACAGCAAGAGCTCTCAACGGCATGAGAATACAGACTGCATTGTCCTATTCCCAACAAGCAAACCTTGCAAGTGGTGAGCCGGAAGAAATTTGTCGTCCAAGTTTGTTTTTATGTAGACGTTGAGGCCGTTGGAGACCGCACACTCATTCCATCTTGACACTCCTCAGGCCTGTCAATCAGCAGGACCTACTAAACTACGTGAAATATTGACGTGCGTAACGCCACTACACGCCGTTTCCCTGTCACGAAGAGCGAATTCCTTCCACTACGTCCTGCGTGCAGTTGATTCCACAAATGGATGGGCTCGTAGAGCGGAAAGGGTGAGCCAACCAGCGGCGGTTACGGTTGCCAGACGACGTGGCTCATACATATCCTGCAACGTCACAAACACTGACTGTATGCAGGTGTGAATGGACGTCGTGAGATACTCGAGGGGTAGCCTACCCCGGGCGGCGGGAAAACACAAATCAACCGTAAGCGTGGCGTGACACCGATAAATGCTGATTGGTTATTGGGGAAAAGGCGTTAACTGTAAAGCATCGACTGTAAATCCGGTGGCGGGGACAAATTCGTGTTTTATGTTATTTTTTTAATCATAAAGATGATGTTGATATGGAGCTGACTGGTGAAAGCAAACACAGACTCTGACGACATATTCCCAATTAAGTTAACACACGTAAATGACTGATACTCTCTAGTAATGATACATATTTTGACGTACGTTCTCGTGGCTCTTTTGCAGCTAAAAACCCTTAAACTGCCAAACCCAGATATATCCGGCACACATATACATGCCCTGGTTGCCGTGCCCGGTTAAAACGGGATAGTGTATTCCCCCGAAGTAGCAGCTTTGCGCACCGTGAAGTAGCGCACGAACCCCGGAAGTTAGGGACTTCAGCCTTGTTCGGGGGTCTCTTTTCGGAGGTCAGCGGCCAACCCTGGCATTGATAGCATTTTATAGTGCTGAAACTCTGACAGTTTAAGGGTTAAGTTGTACAACTGACTTAGAATTCCTCCGGACCTAGGAAGGCCTGTTCATCATCCGATGGCATTGATTCATTTCCATGCGTTGCATTCGCTGAACGGTGTCATGACAGTATACTCAGTGGACAACAGGCAATTAGCCCGACCCAAATAGACGCATGTATGGATGTACGTGCTTTTGCATAATAAAAGATCCACTGCATCATGCATCGCTTAGGAATTGCCTAGTACAGAGTAAACTTTGTCACAACAGTTCATAGGAGAGAACAGTTTTTGCATACATCTATGAATCTACTATACAGTTCCTGTTGTTAGGAGTTGGATAACACGGAAGGAGACTTTTGTAACAAGCTGATAGATGATCGGTAGGAAAACAAGTCAAAACCGAAGCGGAAATGGCGTGTAAAGAACTGTATGTACTGATGTCCCTACCAGAACAAAAGTTGAGGCTCCTAGGAAACTTGTCGGCAGGTGTGGATGATAAAGAACGCAGTGAATTCAGACAGATTTCTACAAGGCTACCTCCATCCATTTTACACATCAAGCGAACATGGCGTGACAAACATACATGTCCGATTATAAAACAGGGCGGATCTATTTCACATAGACCACTGATAATTGAACGGATCTTGAAGATCCGTAAGTAGTTTTCATAGACTATATAGATATCGAAACGTTTATTGAAGAATTAAAGAAGGCTGTGTAACGAAGAAGACTTTTTCAACGGATCTTCAAGGCAGAAATGTTGATAGAATGAAGGAAGTGTATGTTCGAGTATTCCCCCAGGTTTTTTTTTTATGGAACTGTGCAGGATATCCGGTTTCCATATCTCATAGTTTAGACATGCTATGGACTATACCATGTGATTATTTTGGGATGTCAAACAGTTTTTGTTGTACGTCTGACAGGTGTTTGAAAAACTGAAACATGAAAACAAAATTGCAAAGTTGATCAGATTAACGGTACAGACGAAAGACGTGGCAGTTATTCAATTTAAGAGTTTATATGAACATCTCCATTATTATTAAATGTATACATATTAACGTTAATTTAATTTACACGCGTTTGACAAATTTTTTGATACGAGGAACTTTTGATCAAAGTGTGAAGACTGCATTTTTTCAAATAGCACATGTGTTGATGTGTCGCTGACAACAAAGTCACCTTTTGTTTACAAATGTCAGAAACTCCCAAGAGCTTTAACATAGAAATGCACCGATATTCTTTTTGTCAGAAAACGAGACGAGAATGTATTACACGCGACAACCCTTTGCTCTAGTGAACAGGTAAAGGCCTGACTATCAATACATTATGCACATACACTGTGGGAATTCCCTTTAAATCCATTCAATGTCATCCTCTCTTGATGAAAATTTGTCAGAGCCACCCAGCCAACTGAGATCAAAGTCAACATCTAGGAAAGGGTAGGGCATACATGAAAAATGGCAAACATGAAAGAAATAATGTATACGAAAGCATAGAGTCTAACACGCTATGCGAATGGTAGACGGCCATCTAGGTCATAACAGAAAATAGTTCGACCACTAAAAATGCCTCCGCCCATCAAAGATTCTGCTTCATTACCATAAGAAATCGCGATGAGTTTTTCATTTCCCTGATGTATACCTTTGCGACATAATTTTCTCGGCCTCTTATTTTCTTATTGCCTTGAAAAGCAACAATTTCGTAACCATACACATTTAAGGGGAGGGGGCGTTGTTAATTAGAGGGAGAAGTGAACTTTGAGGGCGCCACTAGTGTGTGTCCAGCAGGTGTGCCAATTACGGCAGCTTTCTTGTAGCAACCGCTGGAGAATACATCATCGGGCTAACAAGCCTGGATCTCTGATAGCATGGCCATAGGTCGGAAGTGCAGGAAACGGATAAGGTGGCACACACAGCCTGTGTGTGCCACCTTATCCGTTTCCTGCACTTCCGTCAGGGAAGGCAACCGTTAGCATTCAAAATACGTACTGGGAACCAGAGACCGATAGTAGAGTGTTGATGGGAAGAAAAGTACAACCTGTCTAGAGACAGCGAACTATTGACCATGCACTGGTACTTGGGATTATCGCTTCGAAAGAATATGTAGACTTAGTCTGGAAACGTTCGTTGTATGGTGCACTTTGTACTTCATTTAGTTGGCATAGTGGCATTGTCGTAAGCGGTGTTGACTTGGAATCTAAATTAAGGTTCCCTGTTAAAATCTATGACAGGTCCCAAACCTTGTGTCCTTGTGAAATACATTTAAGACCAATTTCCCACTCGGCTTAAGTGAAAATGTCAGACGTACCTTTTAAGCTTGAAACGTACATATAAAAAAAAGAAAGAACAAAGAAAAAGAAGATGAAAAGAGGCGACGTTATAGGTACCGTTAGCTGGGGCTGTGCATATACTATCGACATTAAGATGAAAAACGGTCCAATAATTGAAAGAAACCATGGATAAAGAACACAGCTGGGACAAGAACACCGTTAAGGGGACCAATTCAATCAGGCAGAATGTTTTTCGTTCAGGATGTAATTAGCTTAACCCTAGATGAAATGAGAACCAATAATTCACGATTAAGCAAATGGGGTCACAGCAGTCCGGCTAATGTTGTCTGAACGGACTTGTGGAGTAATTCTTGGCCGTCGAGCAATGAGGACAGTTACTTATGTATACGTAACCCAAACGACTTTGCGGTTGAAAACGCCGCTGCGCTTAGGCCTTTATAGTAAAGTTCATTAATAGTTACGCCCATATGGGTCTCTTAGTTTGATGAATGTTGGTGTCTTTGACATATGGAACGTAGCCAAGACACAGTGATCACACGGCATCTTGAGTATACGGAACTGGAGATTAAAGCCTATTGGCTCACCAATTTTAGAGCGCAAAGTGGCTGCGTTCAGACGACAGTAAAATGCATCATGAAAATCTAACTGGTGATGGAAACTGGGTCATAAAGTGGAGAAACCCATGCGATACTGTAATTTATCGGTATGCTGGGATATCATTGATTAAGGTCAAATGGTATCGGCTGCCGTTTTGGCCGGGAATGTTCCGTGCAAACACAGTTGAGAAGATTCATGAAAGGGGGAAAGGGGTAGATCGAAGATCATTTCATTTTCTGTGATTGATAAACCCAATGATCCTTCCTATCAACAGGTAAACACGCATCCCTAATGAAAAGCTGTCAAATAAGAAGAATTGTCTGCTTAACGAAGACGCACAGCTCATTTCCTGCATGGAACAGATTTGATAACGAGAAAAATCTAAAATGAAAAAAAGCCCCTTCACGACGACCATTACTATTTCTCTACACTGGCGAGTTATCTATGTAAGCCAGGTGTCAGAAAATGACGGTAACACTATGTAATGAAATACTTGAAGAAAACATTAAAAACAGCTTGTAGAACTCACATTCTCCCTTTTAAGTGAATAAAAGTTAAGATAGCTAGGCGTTCCTGCTGTAGGTAATAGTGATCACACATTTCTCTTCGCCGACAGCTCTGTTTTGCCACAAACGTACCCCTCCTTTTTCAAGGGTAATGTTGTTTTTCTTCAACGTCATTTTGATTTTCTTCGCCAAAGTATGGCGCGATGTATGACACTGTATAAAGTAGTATATGTAGTTTCAAATTTCAGTTAGAAATGTATATTGAACAAAATCTGTATAAAAGAAGTTTTAGTTAAGTTAATACTAACATTATGGACAGCTTAAAAAGGTTTAAATTTATGACACATTGACACTTAAAACGGTTGGCATTGGAGTATTGAAATGTTATCATGTCCATCCAAACTATATACATTCTAGTGAAACCCCGTCATTATTTTCCAGACATCCCACCTCAAACCATGCATATAACTTTTTAAGATCTACACTTACACTCAAATGTTTTGGGTTAAACTAACTGTGCTATGATAACAGGTGCACCATTGTCATGAAAAGTTTTATGATATACTAGTACCCAACAATGAGAAAAAGAATCACAAGAAAGCTTGTTCCATAAAGAAATAGTTCTAGTAAAGAAGCTTTTAGAGGGCAACCGTGACCCGAGATATGGAAGATGTGTCCTTGAAAGCTCGGAGCGGTGGCACAAGGGAGTGAACCTCGGCGGTGCCTTTGCTGTGCGAATGGCTGTAAGAGTAACGCCAGACTTGCTACATTAAGCTTTTGAGAGTGGGGTTGTAAGGTCACTCCCAACAAGAGTTTGTAATCGGTTTTGTATTCTTTATTTAGCCAGAATAGGGGCAGCTCCAGGTCAGGTGTAACAACAATATCACCCTTCTCGACCTTATCTGGCTCTTGTAAAGATAGAGTGGCAAAAGTAGTGCTAGTCATGTACACATCGGTAGAAAGATTCAGCGGCCTTCACAAAGCTGCCCGGAAGCAGTTACTGTATCCAATCATTGACTGCTGACAGTTTATGATAATAAATTAACGCTGCAATTCAGTTCAGTTTACGGCATGGATGGAAGCAGATGCCCTCTAATCTCTGATGCTCTTCCGATAAAAATTACTGCTCACGTCACATCAAGATGTTAACACAAGGACATCACCATGGTTACACACATATCGCCATGATGTAATCTCTGATGTGTAGTAAAATAAAGGTTACAGGTGCAGACAGTAAAATAATCCCCGTCATACATTTTTCATTATTTCCCATATGGCTGCTCATAAAATTCCGTTAAGGACTCCATATTTTACAGGCAATAGCCAATACTACGACAACACGAACCTTGTACCAGTCGGGACAGGAAACATATCGTCACTTTTTCTTTAGTTTTGCCTGAATATTATCATGTTGGGGAGGCGTATTATCTTACATGTACGTCACAGTTTTGTCATTGGATATTATATCTATCGTAATTTCCATACTTTCATAATCTTTTTATACCTCTGTATAAAGGCACGCCTTTTTGTGTTTACACAGTGTTCGTTGAGTGCCTCCATAGCTAATGCATTAAAAATTTACATTGCCGTCTGAGGGTCAGCGTTATGTTTTACATGTTATCTAAAGAAACATATTACTTTGTCGTGAAATGAGAACATTTGAAACTGCCCTGATGTTACATTTTACGAGATGGCTGAAGAAAATATACATTTCGGGAGAAATGAGAACATTTGAAAATTCCCTCTACCTTAGCCTAGTATTTCTCTAAGGATTTCTTTCCCTTTAACAGGATTTCAAAAGCATACCCTGGCGACTATATCAGTCTCGTAAGTATTATAAGTATCTACGTTTCCAGCACGTCGAGAATTTATCATCCTTTTACCTGCAGCAATATGTAGGACGTTAGGCAGCACCTTGCGTTTTGTTGCCGTCAAGTTAAGCACTGCACCGAGCGGAAAGTGCACTGGAACCGTGAAACTTTACTGGGAATTCTCACCGATAAAGGGAATTGAGAAGGATACCAGTCGAATCCCGTCGTTAATAATAATGATAATAATAATAATGACAATATCGAAGCTATTTTGAAAAGTTTCTTGAAAAGAGCCTGAAAAGCTAATGGTTCTAGCCGAAGATGACAACAGGTTTGCAATTTGCTTATCTCTAAAGAAGGAGTTGGTAGCCCACGTCTAACGTTTTGTTCGATAACGACTTGCAGGAACAATTCTTTCAAGCCCGCTTGTTAACAAAGTACTTGTAGTTGGTTAATAGAAGAACTGCAAAATGCAATACTTCCACCAGCATCCAAATCTCAGAGAAATACGAAAGACTGGCTGATTCAACAAATGGCGCACTGTACATATTTAAAAGAGGAATACCGCCAACGTTACAAATTAAAGGAGTTATGGTTCGAATGTACGGGTACATACAGTTGTTCTTGGTTCCCTCTGAAAGTCGAAACACATTGCATCTTGTTCCTGACCATCCTGGCTGTCTTTGTGAAAAGGTTGGCTTTCCTGTCCATTTTGTCAGAAATGATCACACACCAAAAACGAACACGAGATGATATTGAAACAATACTTCTGGCGTCGCACCTAAATCAAAATTTGCATATTTCATGAGCAAACACAATGCATATTTAAAGCCCAAATTGTTCACCGTCTGGACTTTAATTTCACGGCGTAAGAACTTAAATGTAAATTACTGAAGTGGAAGAGATGCCACTCACGAAAAAAAGTTTTAAAAGACAGAAAAATATCAAAACAGGAAAGTCTTTGGAAGCTCCGAAGAGAACTATTTTTTCCGTCTATTTCACAAACAAGCACACACAATTAGGGTAGTGAAGGGTAAGCTACTTATGACCTACAGAAGAGATGGGGGAGGGTCATATCTGTAAATGGGGTCAGAGGAGATTAGCATCAGTATAGGGGATCATGTGACCTGTCTGTTCAGAAAACGTAATTCTGTTGGGGTACCCAGAAAAGTCGCCAGGGGAAAAAACTCATAATGTTTTTCAATGGGTCAAGACTTAACCATTTAAAATAACATATGGAAGCGTCATATTGTCCAACTACGACAAATTACAGTTAGTTACAAACGTTATCCAAAACACAACAATTTGACAAAGTTAAACCAGGTCCAAAGTGTCCATTCTGTTATGATAGTTTAACTAGCAACATAGCAATTGTGAAATCATTTCTAGCAGCACTGCTTCACTTAACAGAGACATTTATCGACAATAACACCACTAAAATACTTAAAATACTTAATACTTAAAATAACACTTTCAAAAATATCAATTTATTCATATTCAGGCCACAGCAAGTAGATTGTATGGTTGAAATTCCTACAGACTATAAATCTGATGCTAGAGCGCGACTTCCACCCAACAATCTACCTTTGCTTCGTGTAAAGGTTAGCCTTTCTGTGCATTTCGTGCTGTGGCCTTACATATTAGACATTGGTTTGAACCTCATGACTACCGAAATATAACTTTTTGGCAGTGACGTCACCGGTAGAAATAAAATGAAGCAGAAATAACTTTCCACAGTTTTATCGGTCTCTCGGTGGTATGTTGTTAACCAAAAACACTACCCCGATCTTTACTTTTCCTCAGAAACTTCTAAAAGCATTACCTACGACCTTCACCGGTGCGCACGGATGCTATTTTACCACGCTACGGAGCGCTGTGAAGGAGAAACCATTAGATAACTGTCGAGAGGAATACGTTATCGGAAGGAAACACCTGCTTGTACGCACAGTGTCGTCTGAAAGCCGGGAAGCCCGCCAAAACGTGGCCCAACTCGGGGGCGATTCGTTAATACCCTCAAGGTAAATCTTTGTTTGACTTCTATGGATTGTTATTCACTCCTTTCAAACTTAACGTATACGTCTAGTACTTGTATTATTTATCAAGGAGATAGTATGGTTCTCCATGCAAGTGATGTTTAGGAGGGAGGCTATGTTGTCAGATCCCCCTGTGATTATTACTGATTGATCCCTAGGTATTTTCAATCATTCGTCAGAAACACTGCCGCATATCTTGTCGCGGACGTGTTCAAGGGATTTCAAATTGCTAAGCACACGGCCCAGGTGGCAAATCATTGGCAGTCTCTAGAGACTAAAGAATTAAAGACTTCACCCCCTTATCCATACTCCTTTGCGACCTTTCGAGCCGCACAGATAAGAATAGCAGGAATAATGATACATGCATGCCAACTTTGCATTCCGTACATTAAGAAAACAGAATGATATGGAATTACTGTATATCCAGTAATTGAATTATTGTCCTTCGTCATTCATTTCAGGCTTTTCTTGGTAGCTAATTATGTGACAATTGCTAACAATAAAGCTCTACTTTTAGATCTACTTTGTGAATTGCTGTGAAACATCACAGATACATTTCGCTAAAGTGTATACCAAAGGAGCAGTGAAACATATATGATGAGCACAACTATACAGACATATGATTCTACATGTTTTTAAATCCTCCCAACTCCCTTGCTTGCCCTTCGGCACTGCAAGCTCAAGCACTTTAAACCCAGATTTCAATTTTACCCACGTTTCTGGCCCGTTACGACCGTTCTACAAGGCTTTTGTACCAAGTGCAGCATTTGGATGATCTCCTAGGATCTATAGGAGACGATAGAAGCGTACACAACGATATGGTGTGCTTTTAGAATAAGCACTACCTAGTTGAAAATCACGAACGTGTAGAACTTGATAGGGGTGCGAAAAGGGATAGTTATTTTTGTCCTAGAGGACGATTTCAAGTTTATGACTTTCAGAGCTACCTTAAAGTAGGGATAACGTTCAGCACAGTGCGGTATGAGGAGAGAATCGCAGTGCATGAAGTTGAACGTATGTGATTTTACTGCCTGGTGTGGATTTTGTTCGTTTCTATCTTCAAAAGCAATATATATGAAAGTTATTGCTTGGAGAAATAGCAAAATATGTGCACCTACGTCGAGAAATGAATCAGAGACCTCAAACCTTCTTGAAATATTTTACTTTGTTGAGCTCTTGCGTATTTGGTTTTTATGGAATATCAGATTCTTCCTTAATTCGGTCAATGCATTTTCCTGCCCGCAAACGGGACCAACTTTGGACCCGGGCCAAACCAACCTTCCTATCCTCCCAGTCTCGTCTTACACCCACCCCAGTCTACAGTATTCAAATAAATATTAACACAGAACACCCAGACAGAAAACAATACCTTCGTTTCCAAGGAGGTAATTAAAGTGACAGCATAACAAACCTGTAAAAGTGAAATATGGTAGAACCTGGGTATTCTTGGTTTAATAGCTGATATGAATAGAATGCGATTTACGATATGATAAAAGCGTGCCAATATACCGATACGGTGCCCTTTGGAAACACCTGCTAGCAACCTGGCGATTACAGACGTATAAAACTATGTACATATATACAAGGGGCACTTTTCGTCCGAGAAGTCGATTTCAAATTGATGAGTTTTACAAGCTGCTACGGTTTACCAGCCTGATAGTGGGACAGCTATCCCTGGGCTGGCCGAAATGTAAATGATTGATTAGATGTTTGTGACTTTCATCCACGGTCTCTGTACAGAAACGTTGACAGAGTATGGAACAGGGTTCAGTGATGTTTATTTGCCGTTGAATTACTCTTTTCTCTCTCGCTTTAATCGCTTTTGGTAAAAGACTGCTCTTAAGACAACAACTATAGACTGACCTTTGCCGCGATGTCATGTTTTAAGACTTGCTGTGAAATGTTGCAAAGCCTCGTATGATGTCTAGGATATCCGCACTTGTACATTATGATATATTTATTCATTCTACTTAATCATATGTACATACATCTGAGTGTCTGCTGGTTACCTGTAACTGTTAGAAACATTTTGACTGTGAACTTAGGAACCACTCAACTTAAGATGTACTCGGTGAAAAATCAAGACTTGGTGAGTATCTCCGACTGCTGCTCATTATTTGAAACCGGTCTTTTCAGTGAAACTATCTTTTATATCTATAGTATACTAAACAAATTAGTAAAAAAAAAAGAATGTTCTTATTTTCGGTGCACATTGTAACTCTGGATTGTTTTCAACTGTTAGAATCGCCAGGGTAACATCTACAAAGGGCACAAACAGTTTCACTTCACTAGTACATTGGTGAACTACGCCCCCTGGTGGAAGTACATGGAAGTGAAGGACAAATTGCATGGCCATGAGCCTTTATTTGCAACACCACATTGCGACGATTCTTGTAACGTCAATTCGGAATTCAGGTAGTAAAACGAATGTATGGAAGGATATCGGCAAGGACATGTAAGACACAAGGACTTGAGCAATTGTAGTGGTGCTATTCTGCTGACCAAAGAATACCAAGAATACTAGTATATACCAAGTAACGTCCTTGTATATACTAGTATATGGATAGGAAATCAATGTGTTAAAGCCTCATTGTAAATATTCTTTTTCCAAGTTGCAGTGTACTTGCATTCGGGAAGTCAACACATGCCAGTGATACCAAGGAATCTTAAAATAGTGCATAAAGCCTTCTATGCTTAGTTCTCAGTAATTGATAGAAATATTAGCGGGTAGATACACACCTCTACCAGTGAACAAGTAATACTGTAGTGATTGCACATCTGTGTGGTACAAGGGCTATCGGAGTGAAGATGGGCACCGCCCTATACACTAAAAGTGTGAGGAGGATTGTAATTTTACAAACAGTTCCAGTTGGTGACAGCCTGTAGTGGTCTGGAGTGGATGGTGTCATGCAGGCATGTTTCATGGCTAGTCTAGGAAATGGTCAAGCAAAACACAACCAACAAAGACAGACAAGGAGACAGACAGTATTGGGCATATAGACACATGTGTACATACGGCCTCAATCGTAAAATGGTCATTTTTCACATCAGCCTTACAGCATAAGCTATGGCTAATCAGTCCTAAGCGAAAGTGACAGTCTCTGCTTTATGTCGACACATTTGTATGCCGCAAAGTACGTTTTGGATGTGGATATTCAAATGTTATAACGGGGGCAGCCCTAAGACGGTCCCCGTCGTAAGACGGAACGGATTTTTTGCTGATCTTATTATCCATAAGTACACCGTGTTTGTTGCCACTGACTATGCTGATTACAAAGGTAAATAAACCAAGTCCATACACACAGCTTTAATTTGCATTCTAAGTATACTTTAACAAATTTACTTTATGTTTTTTACAGAATTCTAACAGTAATGTTGACAGTGCTGAATCACTGCGGTCACCGGCCTCTGCGTATTGGCGGCTCGTGTCGCTAACTATACGAACTCTTTCAAGCAGTCACACAACTGCCATGATACACATAAATAAAGCTCCATAAAACACTATGAATATGGGTCGTCAAATGTCTGTTGAGTAGAAAAGCAACCAAAAGGAAGCGACATAAACATTGCCACCATTGTACTCCCAAGGGAGTGTGGCCGTGAAGGTGACAGACTAGAGTACGCTCCAAAGATTTATTTGACTGTAACAAATGATTCGTGCTGTCTATGAAAATAAGACTTGATAGAGAGATGTAGATGATATTTTCATATAATCAGACCGAGTTTTGTTGATGTTAGCGGTGTCTTTTTTTTGTAATGGTTTTTTTTAGTCGGGCATTCACAATCAGTGCATTCAGCCCATTGCCCGTAAAAACATGAGCTGGATTGTTCTAGGTACAGCCTTCCTCATGTGAGACAAGAAGTACATACAGTCACGATTTTACTGTCAAAAGAAAGCTAAAATATCATATTATTAATTTTTTTATGTGTACTTAAATTTACCACTTACTTCTGAAGACAGCAAAATGTAAAAAAAAGCGTACCGAGTTAGGCACACTGTCCAGCGTAGCACAAAATTGGAAGGTTACATACACGAAATTGTCTCACAGTGTTTCCCGCTTGTAACACGCAGCGCGAAAGGTTCATGAACCACATGAATGCATTTCTTATTCAAGTATGTTGTTCAAATCTATGTGTAAAAAATTCAGTCATCAAAATTTGACCACTCTCAGGCAACTAGCGATGGAGCGCCATGAGTTTGAGCGCAAGAAAGAGCGTACCGTGTTGGGGCACCTCCCGTTAAGAATCTAATGCATCAAACTGACATTTTCCTGTAAAATTCAAGACCGAATTTCGTCGTTTGAAAAATCACACCCTTTCAGTGACACTGAGAAAATTTGTAGTCCTTATCTTTTTTGCTTTAATATGCATACATACGTATGTCCCCTTCAATTATTAGGCGGCCTAATCACATTATTACGTTATAGTGGTTAGTAACACGTAATGCTATCAACTCACCCTTTGGTAATTTCAGTTTTGGCTGCCTCCTGTTGTTCCGATTTCTGTCTGTGGTGCGCGTTTAGAAGTCTCTGCCAATGCTTCATCGTTCCTGGTATGTTCTTGCCTTTTCCTGAAGTGATGAAAGTGTCGACAATACTGTCCCTGGCAATCGCGGACGTTGTCTTCTAAAACCGTTGAGTCAATGTTCTCGTTGCTGTTGTTGTATTCAAATCAGGACCAGAGTTCTGGTTTCTGTAAATTGCTATCGCCGGCTGTGAAGACCGTAGTTTCAACACAGACCGTGTCCAGTGCCGGCCAGATACTATGATGGTGGTCACCAGCATCAACAGTAACTTCATTGAAACACTGTCAACACACATGTACACTTGCTTCCTCAATAGTATCAACAGTTGCCTCTCCACATTAGACGTCCTGCCCCATGATCAACAGGCTTGATCTTCATCGACTCTGCCTGCCGTTGAGATGTACCGAACTGGCGTTGACAGGTCGGCCACACGGCAGTCACCTATTGGAAACACCAGATTCCTAGCAGGTGCCAAGAGTTATAGACACGGAGGTGCTTTGGGTAGGCTTAAAATAGCTCAGTTCGATCGCTGTATCGATGTCGGGGTCCCTCAAGAGACTATTTGAATAGCGCGAGAAATAAGTTCTGACTGATGAAAAGCGACACTCATAATGGCAGTAAAAACGTGTAAGTATGCCTCTGAGCGCCGTTTGGACTGCAGAATCATTTTCTATACAGACACCTCCTCCTAAATGATATTGTCTGTCAGAATTTCTATGTGACACTCATCGATCGTCGACAGAAGAGTCTTGAAAGAAGCTGTCTTCAAAGGTTCAATCATCGGCGGTGACGGTTGAGTGCCCTCTTCAGATCTCACGGGATGCGTTTTTCTTCACTTCCAATGTCTGTCACACCTGATCGGGTATAAAGAGATAGTAAAACTAAGATCTATGGTATCTATAATCCAGTGCCCAATGGTGTTTTCTTTCTCGGTAATGCTAAATTGAGTGAGTCAGAGTGACATAGATAAATCTCGTAGTATACGTCTAGAGATATCTCCAATCACTGTCACAAGCGCTTGAGTGTAAAGATACCATACAAAAGACATTTACAGTATCTTTAAACGATATTTTCATCCTCTGTGATGCAAAAGAAAATGTATAGTTTGAAACATTAGCATACAGAGCACGTGTAGAATACATTAGATCTTTCAGCTTGTTACGTGACCTTAATGGCCTGCCTGGGACAACGCTATCCGTATTAAAGTAAGATTTACAGCCAGTCTTACTTAATCAGCCGACCGAACTACCACCAGCTGTTAGTGAGACGTAATGGAGCGCTCACCAACGACAAATATTGCACATTAAGTTATTATATGATTCTGTGGAGTTAGAAATCAAAAGATCTATTCTAGTTAGTCCCTCAAAATACACCTGTTGCCGGCCTCCTTATAAATGGCTAAAGTTTCTTGTTATGTTTAACAACACAGAAGGAAACATATTGTTTTTTTCTCCATTTCCTCTTCTTCATCTGCTACAAACAAATAAGGTCAATGACCTGGCCCAGACGTCTGTCACCATGGTTACTGGGAAAGTGGCCGACTCCCTGTGGTGTTTGTTTACATGATGTAGCAAATGTCTTAGGACAGAACTAGGGAAGCTGCTCACTATATATTCCGTTCATTCTGCACAAGTAAATAAAGATAATGACGAGAAAAGTATCTTTCGAATGTACACAGTTTGAGCTTCGTAGAAACATCACAAAGATAAGAATCTGCAGTCACAAACTAAATGTAGAAGATATAATAACAACTACTAAGACTTATTCATGTCTATAGATATTCATATGTGTATATCTACATGTACGGTAAGTAGTTGTTATAGATCTTTAAAAAGTCTCTGTGCTTTTGTTGTGTCAATAAAACTTAAGATTTCATTTAACGTTCTGTTTAATGTTTATGAGTAAGAAAAAACGAAGCAGTGCCTAGTTTGTTAGGCTTTAGACCATCTGAAGGTAAGCATTATGTATTTTTGCTTGCCAATATTAACTTTACAGTAGTATCTTTGTTCTTTCCATCCTAGTTTATGTTGTTTGACAAAAGGATGTTGTGGTATTAAATTTAGCAACTTACTTCCATGGCTTTATCATCTATTACGAATGATTTCCTCAATTTGACAAACTAGACAATCTCTCTAGATAATCTTCTCTCATTACTGTCAATACTTTTTGTGTGGATCCAGAGAGTTCCAGACAGTAAAAATCTAATTGATCATATTACCAATCAACTGTACCGTCCGAAACCCATACCAACTAAATAACAAAATTAAATAATCAATTCATTTAATTTCTACTGATACTGTTAACTCTTGTTGCTAAAGCTGCCCAAACTAAACAGAATACTTTGACTTTCTTCTGAATTTATGAAATACACATTGGAAGTTATCATTTAAACATTCATTGCGTATTAGACATTTTGATGACATAATGGTGCCATCGTGTGTCGAGAAAAATGGACTTTTCATGGGTTCCTGAGTTCCTATTTTTCAAGCAATTGAATATCGAACCTCCCAGCAAACCCATTCATGTGTGTGATTCAAGGCTGTTGGTAGTTCCTGGAAAATAAAGCGCCACAAATTCTGGGAAGTATTTGATAACTGAACTAGTGCATTATATCTTATACTAATGAATGCTTTATAACATGCGTACAATGTGTCCCAACAAAGTGTGTGTTACAACATATACTTTTTTTAAAATTCATAAATGCTGAGAGGGATAATTTTAAGAATCATTTGATTATCAAATATTGAGCATGTATATAACAAGCATAAACCGGTCAAAATACATATAAAATTGACATAATATGTTGAACAGTTCATTAGAATATTTCTTTGCTTCATTGACGAAGTGATGACACAAGGTAATGTATTATGCAGTACAAAATAAATCAGAAAACTTGACATGGATGTTCTTATTCTCAGTCACAAATGAAAGATAGTGGATGACGTCTGACTCTTAACAGACTTTATCTAGTTCTTAAATAATCTCGCTATGAATAAAAATACATCAATTGGTTGTTGTTAAAGTGACACCTTTATCCATAAGCTTGAACTTTTAGGATTTTTCTTCTTTATGTTTTTGGCTTCTAAGAAAATAGCTCTTGTTGTAAGTTTCTCTCGGGAAAATGAATTACGTACAAAATAAAGGGCGAAAACACCAGACCGTTTCCCCTCTCTCCTTGAAATAAGATAATTGTTTCTCCGATACTTTCCTCCTGTACTGATATACAGTCACACCTGATCGCACAACCACCTCCAGACACAAGCCACATTAAGACCACCCAGTACATCAATATAGCAAGGTTCTTGGAACACAACCAAAGTAGTACTCACTTACAACACTTCAATGTCTATCAGACACTTCTATCAGTTTGCTACTCTCTGTTCAATAGATAAACTCAAATACATTCTGGAAGGCGATAGTCCTCACTGTGTACAAGTAGGCAACTGTTATATCCATCAATGTTTATACCGTAGATTACCAATAGTGTAAATGACATGCTAGACCCTATATGTTGATTTATTCATACCTATAGATATCCATGTGTGTACTGTAAGTAGTTGTTATACATGTAGACCTTACGAAAGTCGCTGTGCTTTTGTCGTGTCAATAAAGACTATTATACCAGGATAGAATGACTGGATCCACTTCTCACTGCTACTAATTTTAGCCTATTTATGTTGTGCTGCAGCACTTGAAAGTGAGAATTACTACTACACACCTGATGAAATTATTGACGGAGTCCCGTACATTTTTCAGTTCTACCCTGTCCTGAGCAACCATCTGTCCTCAGCAACTATTTCCTCAGCTTATTCTAGATATCAATAAAAGCAAAGTGGGTCCCTTAAGTGGGGCTTGGTTGAGTCCAGGTTTAACTGTAATACTTTTCATTTTGCAAGTTTGTCCGAGCTAAGGTGAAGGGATTAAGTCTAGAATCGAGCGCGACAACGCAAGGCCGAATGATAAATCATCAGCCCAAGGCGACTTATTGGCACCGTCATCACAAATACACGGTCAGTGAAGGCCAAGAAACACATCCGACTTAACGTCTAGTAACAAATCGATTGGGGCACCTGCCGAGTCAGCGCAGACGTCGGTATTTGTCCCCACGTTACTGATGACTAGCAGTTGTTTTCTTTAGGAAAAAGCACTTTATACGGCATCTCTCTCTTTACACAAGTGAAAATGAGTATCTGACTCCAGTTGGGTGTCGGAAGGTGATGAAAAGACAGATAGACTACACCTCTCAATACACGTATCAGTGAATAACAGCCCACAAATCCAAAAACATTTTAAAGGAAATTTCGTTGTATCCAGGCATAAACTTATAGTGCAAACTTCCCCCCCCCCCTCACCCACCCACACGGCAAAAACAGAGAACTAACTGCACATATCAGGGCCTTTACATGTTGTGTTATGGTTCACTGGGATTGAAATTGATTAAGGGTCAATGATCAATAACTGATAACCATTGAAGACGCCATATCAATGATGGTGTATTTGTTACGGGATCTAGAGGTCATGGGTTCGATTCCGGCTGCTCTTGGCTAGACAATGTGTTCCTTGTCGGCACGGCTTCCCTCTCTCCGCATAGGCACTTTCCATAACTGTGCCCTGCCCACCTTCCAATACTGTGCCCTGCTCCACCTTCCAATACTGTGCCCTGCTCCACCTTCCAATGCTGTGCCCTGCTCGGACCACCTTCCAATACTGTGCCCTGCTCCACCTTCCAATACTGTGCCCTGCTCCACCTTCCAATACTGTGCCCTGCTCCACCTTCCAATACTGTGCCCTGCTCCACCTTCCAATACTGTGCCCTGCTCCACCTTCCAATATTGTGCCCTGCTCCACCTTCCAATACTGTGCCCTGCTCCACCTTCCAATACTGTGCCCTGTTCCACCTTCCAATACTGTGCCCTAGACATAGTGGATATATATATAAGAGCCTACTGTCCCTACGAGAGCCTCTAGAAAGCTATGTGACTACTTAAAAATCACCTACGTTTTTTCATGAATGATATCAATGCATCGATTTGCATGCAGTCATTGTTTTCTTCCGTGTGTGTTTTGAGAGGTGACTGCGGTTGAAACGTTGCCACCAGAGATAACTGGAAGAAAAATCTGCCCCAAACTTTACCAATCATAGTTATTGGGCTTAACGGTGTGATATTTACAGCTCGGTAGCATATAGTCCATATGGGTGTCATAATAAATGCCAACTTGAATGACATTTGTGTGGCGGAACATTCAATGTGCACAGATTATACTTAATGCGGCGTGTTAAGGTAAGGTAGAGGGGGATTGGAGTTGGCACTGGGGTATATAGTGCGGTGTTGATGATAACGATTGCTGAATCAATGAATCAAGGACCAGAGAATGCTTTTGAATAAACGCTCTCCGCTATTTTCAGTGATGTACAGCGTTAAGAAAGGGCGAGCTAATAGGAGGCACAAACCTACACTTCCAGACATGAATATCTATATCCCCCCTCCCATAAAATCAAGAGCAAAGCATTTTCCAGGCCAAAAGATACAAAAACCTGAAGTTCTACTGAATATCTGATCAAATACACAATTCATTCGACCATTCATAAGTTGGCCTCAAATAAGCGGAAACACAAACACACAAGTGCACACACACACACACACACACGCACACACACACACACACACACACACACACACACACACACATACACACACACAGATGCACCCCCCCCTCCCCCCGTTTTCAAGGTAGACATCAGATGGGTATAGCGCCAAGAAAGAGAAGCAGAGTATCTCGCCACGGGGGGAACGTTACGCGTAAAACCTAGCTGAACATTACACTCATGTAGATTATGGTTATAAATCAAAGATTCCAATCCACACGGATTCGTCTTAATCCCCTACATGTCTCTCACGGGCCATCTTACACCAATATTGCAGAACTGCTTTCGTAAGGATCTATTTCTTTAAGTCCTTATAACCTAGAGCTACACTACCGACGAGCGTGTTCGGTGTAGCTGGCCTTGAAAACAAAATATCAAATATATCACTCTCAACTTTTGTGGATATGTGTTATAATTGAAGCTGTGTCCACGGGAACATTTCTTAGTATCTACATGTGTAACACATTCTACGAGCATTTGCTATAGCAGCCTTTATTCGTAATGCAGTATTACACTATAATTTCCACATTGGAAAATGGATATCAGTTAGCTGACAAGGAATATTCGAATGAGTAAGTTTTATGAAGTTTACTTATACACGTAGAGCGTAGACCGCCATTTCTCTCCATTGTATCCCCACGCGCTTCGAGTACCACTACTGAAAACAGATTTATTTACACTGACATTTGTTATTGCTTCATTTATTCTGAGCTTATATATCTACGGTGCAGTCAACAACATATTTCTCACTTACCCTTTTCTGTCATCTTTGTTTCCATCAAAGTTTGATACTCATACTAGTGGTACTCGTACAGGATATAAGATGCCAGTATACATCAAGAGAACAAACTTGATGTAAAGTGTACATTCCCACCAGATATACGAGAGTGCTTCACTAAAGCCAGCTCCCATCTATAGTAAAGTGTCGAAATTTAAATCATCTCTATACTACATTTGATTTTCATTCCTCAACTACTAGGGCGGAGTGTGTGAGCTGAATATTCATTAGGGTCTTGACTACGGAGTTTGTTCATTAAAGGTTTTTGTAACCTAGTTTCCTATAGACGAAGAGAAAAGCAATTTTGTCACACATGTTAGGTTTAAAACCTATTGTAGCTGTGCCAAGTTTGTATGATGAAACTTATTATTGGCAAATTTAAAATGAAATATAACTAGAAGGTACGCCCCACAATGAACCCTGCAACCCCAAGCAAGGCTTACGAGGATTTGCAATATCTATGCTATCCATCATATTCCACTGGAAATAATTGAATTTGGCTGTTTTGGCACAGAGACCGGTACATTAGGCTTTCAACCCGGCGACTTAGTTCGATTCTTGAGCTCTCCCGATCCCGACTTGGCCATGTCTGACTTCCTTTTGTCTGCAAGAGGATCTTATCCGACTCGTGTGTGCTGAACGCCCAAAGCAGTACCCATTAATTCTAGCTTACTCGGTTGCTTTTGTTTCTATCGGTATTTTCAAAACTTTGCACTTAAAAGCTCGCAAGACAAGACAACTGTATGGATAAAGTAACTGTTTTCCTGAAAGCAGTTTAGATAAGGGTCCTCTTGTTTATCCCGTACCCGTCCTCTTTACGACTTAAGAGGGCGTTGTAAGGACAATTGTTGAGAGAATTCGAATGTGGGATGACGTTACAGTTGTACCGTTTTGCAGTAAGCCCGTTGTCTTTTCACAGTTAGAAAATTCCGGATGCCTTGAAACATATTGTAAAACATACTCGTATCTTTAACTTAATTTGATGTTAAGAATTTTTTGTGTGGGGGGGGGGGGGCATTCTCCCAGTGTACATTGAGAGGAACTAAGAACATGGCACATCGACAAAAATCTGTATGTGATATTTTCCTCTGATAAAAATTAATAAACAAAAGAACCAAACAAAGAGGTAGATAATCGCTAAAGTTTTATGTTCGAGTTTTTTACGCACATTGATTTTTTTCATCGCGTATATTTCCCCTTTTAGAGTAAACCCAATGGTAGTGTCAACAAAGCTAGACGGTGCCGTTGAAACAGATGTTAAATAAACCAGAACCCGCCTTTCTAGTAAATAGTCATACATGTACTCTAACATGGGAAATTAAATCCGCCGCGAATACTCCATTTTCTCCCTATGCTGAAGTAAAATCCCCGCAAACATTTTCCATTTAGCTATATAGAGTATGGCTATTTACTAGAAAAGCTGGCTTCTGGATCATTCAATCTTCGTTACGACGGCACCGTTTCCCCAAGAGTTTAGCTTCGCTGAGACTTTTATAATTGCTCCGAGAGTAACAATGTACTACATCAAACCTCTCCGAGATGGGCCCGGACTGAAAGGTCACAAAGTTTCGCCTCAATTTTCTCTCTTGTTGTAGTCAGACAGTTTCATTAAAACTTTACCCCAAGCACTGGGATTCTTAACCTAATTTTTGCACGTCCCCAAAGAAGTGAATAATGAAGATGTGTTTGTCCTCAAAACGTCGTTCTCGCCACAGCTGACATGTCCAATTTAGATTCTTCATTGATTTAGGGCCAATCTGAAGACGCTACGAGGTCAGTGACCTAGCAAACTAGATTATAAGACATGATGAAAAGAAGTTGCTACGAGGTCTCTTTCTGTGTAACTGCCGAAAAGAATAGATGGTAACTCTTTGATAGAAGCGATAGTGCGCACGACAGCTATGTGTCAATGCATACCATGTATTTCTGCTGAATCACCTCTCTGTCTACTTCTCTCTGTTTATGAGCCTCTTAGACTAACAGATGCACACACGCACGCGGACACACAGACATGCACCCCTCACATCCATATACATATATGCATGTATGTAACGTTAACGTTATATATGTATATACAAACATACATATATGAGCATACCAAACATACCGCTGCGTTCGTTCCGTAATTTTTTGTAAGAAGCAGCGGTTGTACTTGTTGCCCTGCACTACTTTGTGTTATGTAAATCTTCTTTTGTACTTTTGACGTTGATAAGTCATGCTTGGCAGTCAAGTGGTCACGCACAGTCAGTAAAGTGTAACAAAGGCAAATAATTTCCCGCCTTGAACATGTAATTCACATTCCCATATATAACGTTATAGTTTAAACATGTCAACAATGGAAAAGGCAACATATTGCCAGTGCAACACAGCAAGCTTCTAGAGTAGTCTGTGACGAAATCGACGAAAACTATGTAGGTTGTAACGGGTTGTAATTTTAAACAGCAGTATTATTGATAGCTTTTCCAGGAAAATTAGCCACAAGGCAGCGTAGCATAACGCATAAGCATGGCTATTTTAGGTACTTCTACATCCCTCTGGCTTGCAGTCTTCAGTCTCGGAATCCTTGCTTTTCCAGGACACATACTTTTCTTACCTTCTAAATCCTGACAGGCCTAGGGAACCTCTGTCTCGAGAGTGAGGGGGGTCCACACACAACTCCGCCCTTACACCACGCACAGGAATTTGGGAACGGTCTTATTTGCTCGTGACGGCTACAAACGACCCAGATCTCCTGCAACACCAAACATCGTGACCAAGGGACAATGGCGTCAATGTTGCTCCGGTCTAGACGTTATAAATAGCAACGGTGGACAATACATCCTTATAAACCACCGGAACAGTTACCAGATACATGTATATAACAATGACAATACATTTAACATAGTTTAGTGGAAAGTCTTACTTTGCAACATGGTCTAAGACACAACATGCGATACGATACAGCATAATGTACTTCTATTGCTTAACAAAATATACCTTGGCATGACATGGTTAAGCGACTTTTTCAGTGAAGTATGATTAAGTTCAGTATATGTCTTAGACTTAGCTGCCCTTACAGTGAAAGCATTACACCTGTTTATATGTAACCACTTATATGCCTTATTACGGCTACAGGAAAAAAATGGGGATCAAATTATTATGCCAACCTCTCACAGAGACTGCTTCACTCTCTTGTCGCCTGTACCTTAGTGCGTGGCTGTAGTCAAAGAAAAGACTGTGTGGACCGAAAATGACATTCTGTGCAACGCCGCAAGAGACTTGTGAAAATGCCACCGCTCTGTCTGTTATTACCTGGTAAATCCGCTGACTCCTAAGTGGCGCTCCGGCCCATCTGCAGAGCTAACACATTAATCACAGGGAAGCCAGTGTGTAGGCAAAAGCTAATAGTAAACTGTTTCTAGTCAGATATGAAGACCTTATAACACTTAAACTATCATTTATTGTGTGGTTGCGCAGATATGATCGCAAATGGCACACATGCAGCCGCTGTTGTTTCTAGGGAGGGGGGCTAACCTGAAATTCAAGATGTCAAGACTGACACATTTACTTTATTCGCCATTAGATATGTCCAGTTTTCTTGAATTCCCCTTACACGTGTCACAAGCAGAACACAGCTATTATCAGCCTATGGAGATTTCTACAATGTATAATTAAGGTGACTGACATCGACGCGGAGAAAGTTAATATATATAGTAAGGTGCAGTTTTAAAGCACGGTGTAATCTACAAAATAACACTGAAAACCAAGTAAAAGATTTTCATGTCCCCTTTTAAATAGGGTCGTGCGGGGCCTTGCGGAACTGCAGCCGACTCACCGAGGCAGTCAGCTGTAAAGGTCACGCGCATTGTTTACATATACACCGGTTGGGCATTTCTACTGAAAGTCGACTCGTTACACTACCATATAGTCCTTCTGTCTTTCACGTTACATTATTTACAGATGCTTCCAGATTTTGGCCGCACTACTTTTTCCCCTACGTCTTTGACTCGCAAAAATACTGTGTTCTGCGGCCTTAAATGAACTAACATGACCTCTGACATCTGGCCTTAGTGTGTTGTTCTTGACGCACTGCTCTTCACGTACGTGTATACGTAACTATTTTAAAGAGAGCTCAAACAACAATACCGATGGATGTGTGCACAAAAAAGCATGAACAACAAGTCATGTCAGCTGACACACAAACGCACAAACAAATTTCAGTACACCCTTTGAAAAAAGAAGAAGTGTATTTGCATAGCTCATGTACTAATGATAATTAGGTACCCTTGCTCCAAGGCAAGTAATGATCAGACTGGCTCGACCAGTAGTGCTGTGTTGTTAGATCGCAGATAACGCTGATCACAAGTTCGGGAAGTGTTAGAGCCAAAAGAGGGAAGTTTTCTCCGATAAGCCATACGCGGAGGACGTTTAGACAAAGGTCTCTGGACAAAATAGTCATTGTTGGTGAGAAGTGGACAAGTTCATAGACAACATCTACTACTGAAAATGTGGTTCCTGATTATGGTCTGTGTGTGTTTCTACCCTTTGGAGACAGGTCAGTATCATCTCAATAACCTGTATCTGATTATCTGCTACTAGTATTCGTTTTTGAAAAGCCAGAAAAATAGGCATATCGTGATATCGACAAAATTGCTAAAAGCGTACATTGTGTACAAGAATTGCGGATACACAGTAAAGGTTTACACTAGCTTTGTTTGTGGTCACGTTTGAATGTTGTTGTATTATGCAAATGGTTGTAAACATGCTATATTCCTATTCTACTCATATGTGATTGGAATTTATTTTATACCATACAACGTTGCCCCGACCAACTAGATAGAATTGATTGAAATATAACTCAAACTCACTCGTAAACATAGAATATATAACACACTGGTTAAGATCTCTTCGACAAGGAAACGACAGAACGGTGAAAAACGTTAATCACAATCAATTACCTGGCTACGTCATCATTCCGCCCCCCTCCCCACTTCTTCATTCAAAATACACGTGTGGTACAATAATGAAGGAAACAATTGACATGGTAATGTTGTCAAAGAGTAAAGAGTAAAAGAGTAATAAGTATCTTTGATAAAAATGTAGCGAATCAGAAAGTTTAGAAGTCAGACAATATCTATTTGTTTCGCCTTCAAAGACAAAACTATTTTCATACTGTGCAGTAAACGTGTTTGCTTCCTCATGTTTCAACTCAGCAGAATAAATCAGGCATAACGTAACATTCAAGAAAAAGTCAGTCAGAAAATCTTTCCTTTTTTTTTTACGAAAATCTTCTTCTCTTTTGCGGATATGTATGGAACGAATCACATTGAAACAAAGAATTGCCATGTTTATATCCTTTGATAGATTCACAACAAACAGCAAATATGTTCTTTGTTACTCAGAGGCTCAACTTTACTTTCATCCATCCAACTGTGGAATTTTAGATATTGTCATAAAAGATAAGACTAGTATATGATCATTCTTATATGTCATGGAGTTCCCAGCAACCTATGTTTTCTTGCCCCTAACTTTAGGGGCGACCAGGAATCCAAGAACTGTAGTAACAAAACTGTCCACAACAGCGCTGACCACAAGACGTGTCACTACATCTGAAACAATAATGTCGACCACTGCACCTGGAACAACAATACCGACCACTCGAGCTCCATTTCGCACAAGACATATCACTACATCTGAAACAACAATGTCGACCACTGCACCTGGAACAACAATACCGACCACTCTAGCTCCATTCCGTACAACACATTTCACTACATCTGAAACAACAATGTCGACCACTGTACCTGAAACAACAATACCGACCACTCGAGCTCCATTTCGTACAACACATTTCACTACATCTGAAACAACAATGTCGACCACTGCACCTGGAACAACATTACCGACCGCTGCATCAACAGTTACACCGTCCACTGTATCTGAAGATACAGTTACCACAGGTTACACAGCTACCACGACAACCACCCTCTATGCAACTCTATTGACAAATATCGTAAAAACAAGCAACAAAGCAACTGAAGGGAAGCGTTCTCAGCAGAATCCGTCTTCTAGCACCGCGCCGCTGAATTCTTCACCAAAGGAAAATGGAGGTATTATTTATCTCTTCCTTTTTTTTAATATGTAGAACTAAACTGTGGCTGCCTGTTGAGGTTATTTGGGAAAAATAAATACAAAGCAAGACAAAAACAACAACGAGGATGGCTCGTGGTTGACAAATATTCTTGTAAACTCTGTTTCCATGATGATTCCGATAGAATTGAGCAATTTGAAGAAGTCACATAGATACATTCTAATTTCTCCACGTTTACAGAATAAAAGAAAACCTTACTCCTCGATCCAAAATTAAGATAATAGAACCCACTTTTTAGAAAAAGGAGGTCGAATCAAACCTGAAAAAATGTAGATTTAAATCAAAATTTGAGTGACCACAGGTCCAACTTTGTCATTGTGTTTCATCAATTAAATTTATATTGTTATTTACAAATAGCCTGTAGGCCATAATTTGCAATGCAGAAGTTATCATTATTCGAATCATATTAATATAGTTGTTAATTTTACAATGACTGTTCTCTTAGAGTGCTTAGAGGACCTGTATCGCTGCAAAGGAGGAGCAAAATGTATCGATTACGAGCAAGTTTGCGATGGTACTCCAGACTGCCCCGGGGAAGACGATGAAAAACTATTCTGCGATAAAGGTAAGACCTTAATTCATGTGACTAGATAAATGAGTAACGGTAGCCTTGAGTTGAGTTGAAAAGGGTAAGTAAGTGTTGGTGTAAATATTCTATAATGATGGCTCTAGTTTGGTATATTTTGTTATATAGTGATGCATATGCGTAGGTTAATAAGGGTATAGGTAGTGTTGAAAATAGTAAAGAAGTGCTAATGTTATACTCTAGTTAACATGTATTCACATGTTGGAATTTAATAACTTATGTGTCCGTAGGACATGGAAGTGTTAGCAAGGATTAGACTTTTACAGCTAATATCAATGGTCAACTGTGGAAAACATAATAACATGCTTGTTTTCAGAGTAACAGACTGATTATATTTATTTGATTTGTAATACACAGAACACATTATGACTTCCTTTTGGTACTTTTTTTTCAGAAACTACTCCTGTAGTCCCCATCGCTGTCGGCGTCGCTGCTGTTGTAGTCCTCTGTGTTATAGGTGGAGGAGCAGTGTTCTTTCTCAATAAGCGTAGGAGGTATGTATTGCAGATCCGAAAACTAAAATGTTTCTTGACTTGCTTCTCGCAGGTAAACCTTTGCAAGGAATCACTTTTCCCCTCTAACAATTGAATGTGAGTTGCTCAGCCCAGTTGTATAATTTCTTTTCCAGCGACTTGAAGATTCTTAAAGAGTCTAGGAGAATCCATCTTCTCATGACATGCCAGACTCACTGCTTGTAGTTACACGCATCGAGCAACAGCCCTGGGGTACCGACATGCAATCCGTCCTTCTTGCTGCGTTAAGTCGGGCCAGTCATTAGCCAATCAGATACTCCCCCTCCTATCATTGGAGGGAGAGTGAACTGCCAATAGCGTTGCCTCTTGGCCGTTGGCAGCGACGTGATTGGCTGGCAGCAAGAAGGACGGATCGCCGGTACGCCACGATCGTTTAATGCGTACACAAGCAGCAGCAACGGGTTTAGCAAGAGAGGATGATAAAAACTTGTCTGTAAAAGCCTTGCATTTCTGTCCCATTCACAGGAGATCGCAGGTGAGAGGAAAAGACGTTGATAGCCCTGAACACGCCGCCGAAGAGGCTAACCCGTATAACAATGTGCATGATGATCCTTCTACAAAGCCGCGAGACTCTCACATCTACGCTGCAATAAATCCCCAAGACGTAGACGTTACAGTGAGGACCAAGAAGCCGGAAGGCGCAAACGCTCGGCACGACAGACACCATAACAAGGCGGGCGGATTCCAAGCACCTAGAGACTCTAGCTATGCAATTCCCGAAGATCTACGAGGTACGATCTATGAAAACATCCCGGACACCATGCCCGAGGAGTCACCTTACCAAGCGTTGAATCCCGATACAATGGAAAACGCACAATACACAAATCTGTCGGAGTTGTATAATTAACCAAAACGAAGTAGACTAACGGCGCGATTACATTCGTCATAGACCTTTGTATAATATTATGAATATATAGAATTTTCATGTACGCTTGTAGGCTATGGCAGCAACAAGTGCCACAAGAAGTTTGTACGACGTATGCGCGATGACGACTGTCCCAACTTCTAGTGCCAACCATTAGAGATCGCACGACGAATGTAGGGAGAATGCGACTGAGTCCTAAACCTGCCAGGGCAAATTTGCTCAGTGACCGCTCAGAACTGTAGAACTGTAGACCTTGGCGCCACATTCCCCTCGGGAGCTTTTGGGGACTGAGTGAGTGGCCGCTCTTATTCTTCCGCAGAAATAGAATTATTCAGTTGCAGTCGGTTAGACTTTCATGGCCTGTTCACGGACGCGGTAAACTGAATAACGGGGGAGTGGGGAGTCAAGTGGTCTGTAACAATTATTCGCTCAACCTAAGATGAACTCGTCCCCACTGTTAAAGAAGCAGTGACATGTGTTTTTGTAACTTGCAAATCCCTCTCTAAAAGGCCACGGTGTCGTTGTACGAGAAGTATTGGTAAAATTGTAAATATTTTGTTTCTTTAATCGATAAATCGTCAATTAATTTGATTGTATAAAGTATTTACAGCGTTTCAAGATGAAAATGGAAAAGAAAATACAATAAGATTTTGAATATTTTGTGTTTCTTGATTAAATAAATACGAAAGTATTTCGCCGATAAAGAAGGGCATTTCGTAAGTTTTGTGTGTATCTTGTTGTCTCTGAAATCATAATTTTCACATCATTTATCATATTAAATCTACAAATCCATGGGTCATCAATGTTTAAATCGTTGGCCACTAAGTGGTCTCTATCGAGTGTAACAAGACCGATGAAAAGGTATGTTTAATGAGGGACGAGGCACTAGTCAAGTACCATTAGGTTAGTATACTTTGAGTTATGAGTGTTTCTTTAGGCTTTAAGTTGATCCGTGCTGTGGGAACAATGCCCTTAGCAATTAACCCAAATATGTGCTGCTTTACCCAAAGAGAAATCAGCCCATATACAGAATTAACAACCAATACCAGAACCAAACTCACAAGTCATAATAACTTATACCGTGTGTGCCATGAGCTTACTGTACATGTGGTCGGTTGCGCAGGTTTACCGAGTATATATATATCAAGAAGTACAAGCATCAGGCCACAACAATTTAGTTTCTTTCGAGAAAAAAGAAATGCAATCATTCTTTCGTACGTCTAAATAACGTTAGTTCATGTAACGCAAATACCCTGCCGGGCTACTTCGAGCTAACTAACTGCGCCCAAGCGCTGTACTGTCGAATGGTAGAGACTTAAGGCAACAAGCATTTAATAACAACCATAATATATAGTTCCAAATAAAGGGGCATTTAAAACAGGAAATATATTTGTAATTCATATACTAAATACGTTTAGGGCAGATATATCGATTGTAAATATTTGCGCATTATCAAAAAATATAGATATTACACTGACAAGCGTTTTTCAAGCTCAAGTTACATGTTTAACCCAAATGCCAGGTGAATGTGGTTTCATCTCGATATTATCAAGAAAGCTCCTTGATATCATCAAATACTGGTTGACGACCTACTCTTCAAAGATGCCACAGGTCATGTTATATATCTGACTGTCGTACATTTCAGGCGACCAATAATCATCAAAGGTACCGTTAGTGACGTCATAGGGGAGTGCCAGGGGACTCGTTAACGGATTTCCAATTTTTCAAACGGCAGGGAAAGAGTTGAGAATTTAGGACTGGTGCGAAAATTGGAGGAAGGATTGCACCATAAAGATTTTTCTTACGTTTTCCGGATGCAATTTATTTCAGATTTTAAAAATGTACATCGTCTAACCGAAAATACCTCAGGTTTTCTCAAGAGAGCTGCCTTGAAATCTACACAAACGGTTCGAAGTTTAGATTTATCTTTGAAAACGATATACTAATTCTTGTTACACAAATTAAAATCCCCTATTCCCCACGAATCGGCCTGTTTCATTGCGGTCATTAATCATCTAATTATTGACGGCTTCGTCTGTGTCTGACGTAAAATCCATTATTGTATAAAATTCATATTATTTTTTACCTAATCCATGATATTGTAATGCAGTCTAGTACGCATGATGTATTATTGTTATTTCAAAATAAAAAGGTGGGTATCTGTGTTTTATGCTTTTCAAAGACTCCAAGCATTGTGTTAGCATTGTGTCAATATGGGAGATTACCAATAAAAAGGAAAAGGCCTCTACATATACACCAATATTGATCGATTATGAACAAAGAAGTGATGTAAATATTATATTAAGCTTGGTAAGGAGAACCGACTTTATCACATCTTGCAACAGGTACAACTAATCAGAACCGAACCACGTTATCGCTATATACGTCTGTATGATGAAAATCATATACGAAACTGTTCAATCTAGCATTTCAAGGGCCAACCATGTCGTACATTGATCAAAGTCCCAGTGCAAGAAAACTTCTAACATCAGTGGCTAACGTATTTGTCCTTATATGTGTGACGATTTCTGTGATATCTGCAATAATATTGTATTCTATGTATTGTATTCTCTGTATAGCATAATGCACGCCTTCGTTTTCTGAAGCTTTATAGAGCTGTTATCGTGATAATGCTTTTAGGTACTATTTGGACAAAAATGTCGTTTTTTTCCGATTACGGTCTTTAAAAAAATCAGGGCCGGTTGGGACGGATTCTCTTGTTTTTCTATTTTCTTTAAGATTTTGGTCAAAGTGATCCTACAGTTACATTTTCTTAATATTAAACTAAAATGCATCAGGCACTGTTATTTGTAACATCATATCATGATCATACAGGTATACATTGGATAGTCAAAATAATAAAATGAAGGTAGAAGTACAATGTTTACTGTGCATTATTACATCAAGTTCAAAGCTCGAATCTGTTAATGAATGAATGAATGAATGAACGAGCGAACGATGTTTTATTTGCCCCCCCACCCCACCCCTCCCTTTTCACGCGCTCGAACTCACGGCGCTCCATCACTAGTTGCCAAAGGGTGGTCAAATTAATTATTGCACCCACATTTATGGTCTTGCCTGCGGCCAACTAAAAAAGTTTTGGTAGGTTTTTTCTAGGGCCGGTAATGCAACCGGAACCACAACATGTTTTCCCTAGGCCTGACCGGGTTTTCCGATTTCATCAACCTGAGGAATCAAGCTGCCATAACACTACAGGTATACTGCTTATGTAATCTAACATGTGCTACAACTTGACGAAAACCACACTTAAACGCTTCTTTCATGTTAGTTTCATCAATGCAGATTTTTAACCGAGCAATAAGCACAAAATGATAAACTGTACCGTAGAATTGGAAAAATGACACGGAGAAATAGACCTAAAATATCACTGTAGTTCCTTGGGAAGTGTATAGAGATCCGAAATTTATATTACTTTTTTCTTAGCAAAAGACGTAACACTACAATTGTGACCATAACATGTCGACAAGGCCCTGCCATGTGAGAGTGAGAGAGAGAGAGAACATGTCTAGAGCAGGAAATACAAAATGGATTCTTCTGGAGTGTCGATGAAAGCCGGAGGCTCATAGTCCAGTCATTCCGTTGATAAGTCAAAACCTTAGACTTAACTACATGCCAATTTTTGTTTAAAAAATCATCTCTGGCGTCGTTGAGTTGTTCAAGAAACAACAACATCATAAACGTTAAACCGTTAGAAAAAGACTTCTTGGCAAACGCAATAAAGAGCAGAGCTTGAGGTCATCTTTGTGGAAAGTCGTCATATGTTACAGGCTAGAAAACATAGCTGTAACGCTACCCCATTCATTGTTGCGACATTGATGCATGTAATCGCTATATAACAAAGGAAAGCATATCAATCTTCCTTACAGCTAGTTCTGACTGAAAGTAATGAATGCAATGTGTCTTGTTTCAGTCGGCAGCTTTAAGTGGTTGCGCAAAGACATCAGAACAAATGAGATGTACTCACAAAGTACGTAATGTTACACTTGTATTTTCTAGACAACGTACTTTCGGAACATCTGTCTACCAGTAAGATCATTAGGGCAGACGATTTAAGAAAAGCGAAACGCAAATCTAATCAAGAACTGCAGGCTTGCGATCACTTACATGTATACACGAGCATCAATACATTTTCTAGACCAACACGGCGGTCAAGATGCGGGCACAATATGTGACAGAGATAGAGCTACAGAATCTTCGATTGCTGAAGGGCCGTTCTTTGTTTATTGTTTATTGTTCATTGACTCCTTTAGTTGTTGACAATCACATATCATTGCAACAATTACTCTTCCAGGAGCAATACACATAATACTTGGACACATACAGTTTGTAACATACACGACATATAACATGTCAATAAAAAAATCATCAAACAAACGCATGTGCTAACAAGTGTGGTAACACTTGTTGGATTCAGTACATAAAGAGAACACTTCTGTTGCGTACCTTTGCAAATGCAGCATAGGCCAGGCAAATAATGTTAAAAGACTACAGACCCAACCCTCAAGAAATGTATTAAAGGATCATAAAGCCTAAAGCCAAGATCGGGCAGGGCACACCCAAAACCTTGGAGCACATCTGTATATACGGAATTGTGGTTTCTGGGTTGATTCGGTTAGACGGTTGGCTGAAATTGAAGACTATGCGTTCTGATGGAAGAAAACATAAATTATCATCTAAGATCTCGACGTCTACAAGGCTGTTGGTACTAACACTAGACACGACCATATTGCATAGACTACGTCTATATCCTACATCATGTTCATTTACTCGATTTATGTGTAAAAAACTCTGAGCTCAAAAACAAACAAAGAACCAGAACGCTACCAATTGCATACAATGACGTTTCAGAAAAACGCAAAATCCACCATGAAAATCTTGCTCTGACATGGATAATTCTCTGACAGTGACGATTTTGGCGATTGGAACCACCAACGTTAACAAGGATCTTGCAGTTTTGTCCCACACGACTATCAAGAATGTCTTCATCAGCTTACGATCGTACGACTGTCTTGCAATAGATATTGTTGGGACTTACCTGTCGTTCATGATCTGAAAGAGCAACTGAAGAGTTGTCTCTGATGTCCTCAACAATGCTTGTGTGGTCTTCTTCAGCTGATGGGACTGAGTAACAGAGCAGTCAGCTATCGATAACTTCGTCTGCTTCCAACACAGCTGCGCTATCGACTGAGCCACACAGTAAATTTGAAAGAAACGCATCCCAGAATCGCCGAGGGCGGGACCACTTAGAGTTAAGGGGAGCTTCGGGAATCAGCTTGAGGATCGACATAATAAGTGATGTCTGTTGACTGTAGCCAACGCTAGCGTTCATTATTCTCTGTAGTTATCATACGACATGTTGCTCTGATTTCTCCCAATATCAGCGGATTGAAACGGTGCACAGTTCAAAAGAGTTTGGTATGATGGATAGGCCTCCATTCTTTGATATCTTATTGACGTCATGGATATCGCTCAAGTTTGTGAACGCAGCAAGGGATCTTTTTTGGGTGATCATTCCACTGCTGCCACTCAGTCATACTTTTTAAGATAATGTTTTCGGAGATTGTAGATACACTGGCAAGACGGAAAATGTATCACCACCGTAATCGCCAGTGCTTTAAAAAAAAAATATTGCTGTCAAAGCTAGCATCACACAGCGACAATAGTAGAGCCGACGAGTCCGCGAGCTCAAAAGGCCATTTAGGTGGAAACACGGCCAGTGACCTTCGCATCACTGCGCGAAATGGAATCGTCCGTAAGTTTGATTTGTGATGCACTAGTTTCTCATTTCTCAACACTGTCACCTGATGAGATTTTACATACCTGACCTATTTTGCATGGTGCATCTCTTTACCAACTTATGTCAATTTTATACTTCACGATCCCCACCCACTTGAAAATGATTCATTCTCTAGACTTCTAAATGTAAGTTACTAGGTTGTAAAATCTAGGCATGTGCATGGATATACGCATCTTTAGGAAGAGCATGGCTCTAGGGAGCAGGGGTGAAAGGATTATGGTAGGATAGATGAGAAAGAATACTAGAATAGAAATATGATACTGTACTTCTAATGTTGACAGCATCTTATATAATGCTCTGGCAAATTCGATAAATCACCGGTATAATGGTAATATGTCCCCGTAGCAAAATCGATATACAAGATCTTGTCACGTCCTCGATTTTGGTGGTTCTAAATGGCATCTAATAAGCTACTTTTGCACATGGTTTGGGCTCAGACATGTTAACGATTTATTCTAGATGATAGATATAGAATCAGTCTTGCTGATTGACTCAGAGCTTCATGGCTTCAGTTCAAATGATCAGTAGGCTTTGATTTTATGCGTTTTACAAAAGCACTACGTAAATTTTCTCAGTCCACTCAATGGAAAATGACAAGAGAACTATTGTTTGTCGATGAAGGTCAGACATATGCCAAAAAAGCAGTTACTCAACAAATGGATATGATTTAGCTTCAGCTCTTTTGCATTCATAGTTAGGGGATAAAAGACCAGTTTCTTCCAGATCACTTCAGTGTCACTGACGAAAGATAGTGGATGCTATCTGAAACGTCTGACCGTTTCCAAAACCATATCCAGTTGCTTGAGTAACTGCTTTATGGCGTTAGCTATTGTTTGGCTGAAAAAGATATGCTGTTTCCAATTATCTGACCGGCCCGAAAGAAACCTTGCCGATCCCATTCCCAGTCTTATTCGGGTCAACCGCTGGCAAGAGACATGACATTTTCCATCCGACATATACATGATGAATCTTCTTTAATTGCAAGCATGGTGTAATATTGAAATAATTGGCACACTATTTTATGTTACTTCATAGAACGTGTCTTCCAGGACTTAAATCTTGATCAATATCAATATTCTCAGTAGTTAATAATGTCCGTTGGGAAAATATATTCTACCCATTAGATATGTTATGAATGGCACTATACGTGGTTCTTGTAAAGCTATAACATGAATTAATAAATCAATCAATCTAGTTGTATAAGCATATTGTGTCGGTTAGGTACAAGGATGATCAATTACATCCTTCAAACTACTTACCAACAGAAAAGAAATAAGAAAATGTGGATCAAATAATAGCAGAAAATTCAGAATTGAGAAAAGCAAGCTAAATAAACTTAGTTCTTACACAAGCTGTGCTACACGTCTGTATAGCAAGTAACTCAAAACAAATATCAAAAAGCGAACCTTCCTCTACCATGCCATATGCCTACAACATCAAAACTTTAAAAAGGCAATCTACTATTTATTCAAAAGTAAGTTACATAGTTTATTGTCTATATACTTAGGGTTATGATTGTGTAATTTTCTTTTAACCTTGTCATCTGCATGTCGTATGTCTATATGTAATTCTGAAGCATGATAGACTAGCCTAAACAAGGCTAAAGCGTATACGTAAATAAACACAATAAACACTACAAACACTAGTAACAGATGCAAATACAAATCTAAAGGCTCGATTAGCAGTAGAAACGACGTTGTCCACTGTATAAGGTTGATAACCTCGCTATGGATTGCTCGTAGTTATCCTCAGGCTATTCTCATTCGTAAATTAATGAATGGCCTAATATTTTGCATCATGACAAAAAAGCGGCGATTTGCCCGATAAAATCATCATAAAAGGCCACTCCGATGGCCACAAATGCCCACATAAATCGCTTACCTTTAAGCGTTCAATTGAATAGGCCATAAATCTAACGTTCAGGAATTATTGCAGGGCCACGCAATAATTGCTCTCTATCGCATGATTTATTGTGAAATGAAAAGATTTCAATAATGCTATTCATTAGAAACTACGTAAAACTAAAAGCGTAGAACTTTTCTCAAGAGTCTCAACAAAAATTTGTTCAATTTTACCGTAAAAAGTAAGGAAACAAACAACATAGAACAAAAATATATACCATAAACTTTTTTATTAATATTATGTATGTGAGTTATCAATTTGTGCGCTTATTTTATTATCCCGTTCCTTAATGAAGTCCCTGTTCATATTGACGTAGATAATTTTATTGATGCACCGTATTGATATTGCTAATAAGACCGTGTTAACATAACCACATCGGTGCCATTCAAAAATTGTACAGTCAGACAAATCTAATTACCAACTCAATCACAAGAAACGTACAAGCTCTTTAGAATCCCAAGAGAGTAAATGTGCGTCCAGAAATCACCATGTGTAAACTATGTCAGATGTGACGGGGCCGCGAATTATTGACCGCAAATGGTACAAAAGTGTCAACCTTAATTACAAAGTGTCACCTGTAGAGGAAACTGCAACAATCTTTTACCCACATCCCTCTATAATTCCTCTCTTAAGTAGACTTATTCAGGTCTCATAAAGGCTAGCTACGCTATTTATATACCTTTTAGTTACTATGTTATATAAAACAATTGTAACTTATTATCTATAATTGAAAAAAAGACATTTCGGATGTTCCTGTACTTGTATTGCATTAAGAAAGTTTATTACATGTCATTTACGTGGATATGTATCCCAAGGGGATTGTAATAAGGGAATAGACGTACTTATTCCAAAGTTTCCAAGTTTCTGGACCTGGCGACAGACTGTATTCTTTTAAAGATGCTTCATCGTATCTGCTAGGGAGAATAGTTCATTATGTCATAATATAAGCACTGGATGAGAGAAAAGTATGACAGGAATCACACCTAATTTGCAACATTACAACATTATGGACACATCTTCTCGGTATACGTTTTCTGGCTGTCTATTTATTTATTCAGTTTTGCCACATTTGTAGAAGGATTGACATAACAGGTGACTATCACCTTTGCAAGATGTCAGCCCGGAGACCAGGCCGTAATGATTGAACTACTCACACCGGGAAGGACCCATACTCTTTTCGATACTCTTCCGGAACCTCCATTTAACTTATAACCGAGGAACGACCCTAGCCGAAGCTAGGCACTCATTTTTCACCCGAGTGAAGTGAGGAAAGTCGTGTAAAGTGCCTTTCCCAAGGGCACAAGATCGGTGACATGGCAGGTTTCGAACTCGGAACCTCTTGGGCCTGAACCCAAAGCTCCGCCACACGATCTCACTGTCACTAGTACTGTATGGTGTAGACGATGACAAATCACCTGAAGAGGTGATTTTATTGTGCCGCTCTGCAAAATGTTTTGACATGTTGTTTGTCTAATCGTAACATCTTGCCTCTTAGTTATATAAAATCAATACCATCCAACCTCAAGAGAAGATATCTATCGACATGGTTCTACGAAAGTAGGCCATGTTTTGCTAGTTTAGTTTATTTGTTGAAGAATCTGCTTTGGTTGTAGCCTGGGTACCATTTATTCGAATTTATCATGAACATTGCAGCTGCAGTTAATCCGGGCTTGATAGCACCAATAAGATCCTAGAAGCAACAAAACGAATTATAAAGATTAGATTGAGACAGTCGTCTTACTTTGTTGTAATAAATAAAGCACAAGGAGGCCTCACATGTAAACTTAAGTGCCGATAGGTCTGCGTTTTTGTATTCTTCAACGGTCAAACAATAATTCAACGTTAACGGATTATTTACATTACGTTGGACCGATGATAACATGCATAAAATACATAAAAGCACTGTGTGAAACGACCCTTGTCTTGGGTAAGACGCGGCTTATCAAAAGTACAAAGAACTCGGCCGTGACGTCGTTTTATACTGGGGAGTCGCGGGGTGAGTCTGTCACCTCAGACGGCTGGCGCGACACTTGGGGCGCCAGACAGGTAAACGCAGGGGCTAGCCTAGTCTAGAAAACTCACCTGGTGTAGGTGGTCTTGTATGATTGGTTATCTGAGATAACAAAATTAATTGCAGCACACGACCAGGGGTTGCAGTTGCTTACGGTACTGCAGCTGAAAATAAGCCTTGGACTTTGTTTGGTTCCATGCCTAGGATGGGTACCACCATCTTTTATGTAGTTGCCACTGACTCATTCTTTTTGCTTGTTTACAACGGATAGCAAGCGAGCAGAATAATGAGAAAACGTCCATGAAAACTTACCTTGCAAGACTTGCTAATAAGCACGAGAGAGTGCTCAGGTCGCATGGCTAAGTTGGTCCCACCCTTGTACTCTTCCAGACTAGAGAAAGTATGATACTGTACTGACTGTGCATGATACAAGCAACTCAGGATTCCTGACTCGAGTTTGTGGTGGATGGCTTGTATGTCGGATTCGGGTGGCGGGCATTGTCTTCACCCAGTTGATTCGAGTTTGGGTCGGTCAGATGATTATGATTGAAGTCTACGATAAAATGATTAGAACAAACCATTTCTTTTATGGGGACATTAAACTTTAAGTTACGAATACAAGAGCGACTTTTTCAACATTGACAAACTGTACAACATGAAATGGCCTGACTAATATGATTCGCCTACCGCATGCAGTGAAAAGTAGGTTAGATTATAGCAATAGGATTATTGCTAATGAATTTTGGTTTGTCCCTCCATTGAAACTCGGTAGCTCTTGGAAATAGCAAATAATAACTAAAATTTTCTGTGCTGTCGCGTGTGAATTTATGCACTGACACGTGTGCCAATGCTTGCTTTTTTAGATGGATTGGATTATTTGCTGGTTTGCCTTTTAAATATCCAAACGATGTATGAGATATTTTTCGTTTAGTTCTGAGATTGTTGCGAAAACCGCATGGCGGCGCTTTTACCTTGGCGAAAAGTAGGTCATAGTGTCAAAAGAAACTGATATCGTTGCAGAACGAGCTGGCTTGGTTACAGGTGATGTACTTTTTTCAGTGCTCGCCTTATATCTTACACTGAATGTGGTTTTATACTTGATGAAAAACTTACGATATCGTGTCTTAGCTTGCGCTTTGACCATATAACGTTATTCACGTATGCATGCGTACATATGATATGCCTTGATACACTGCCTGGAAGCCAAATAGTTTCATAAACTAGCCACATTACCTAGATTGCATCCTCCAATAAGAAGGTAGTACATGGCATTTTCATCTTAATAGGCTAAGAGTGCTTGAGACGGTCTACCTGCCAAAAGACAGGAGAAAGGTAAAAGAGAAATATAAGGTAGCAGTCTTTTCATTGACGTCATACTAATTATATAATTAAATCCTCCGACGACCTTGTTGTCGGGTAATTGAATTAAGTAGTAGCACCTTCTTTACGTTTACCTTGAATCTTTAACTAATCTTCGTGTGATTTACAGACATACGTCAAATGAAAAGTCTGTTATTTTGGAATATCTAAGGTAAGTGGTGGGCGAAGAATTTCAACTACCAAATCTTTTTGGCATGGGACTGATACGGTTTGCTAGTAAAGTTGTCATGGTGGTTCGTACACCTTATCTGTGTTGTGAGTCAAATCGACGTCCTAGAACTCCGCTTGGACAAAGTCCGATATATGTGTATGTGTGGACTCTTGACCGGTTTGCATGACTTAATCGCGCTTATTTCGCATGTTTGCTTACAGCTACATTCTGGGACATGTTGGCTTTTCTTTGTGTATACACAAAGCCCCCGTCACACAGGATCTAACACGTCCTCCCGACCACTCCTTATCTACCGCGGAGAAGACTACTTGGCCAACATACAAAGGCCAACACGCCAACGGACAATTGTTGGTGGTCAGAACGGGGGCAAGGCCGCAGTATGAAATGGGCAGGGCCTTAGTTCCAAGGTCGACCGTAGTTGGTCTGCCGGCCGCGGTCGACTGCGCCAGCTGACAACATATTTTGAAAATTCAGACGTGGTCGGAGATCGTTGAAAGGTGGGGTGATGTGGGATGGGTTGTGAAATGGTTGAGATGTAGTAATGGCGTAGTATTGAACCAAATTTGGAGGTGATTAATAGTATTCCCCAGCATATTGTGTCTAACTACATACCTCCACCAGAATCTCTTCTACCCGTAGCAGCAACTTTTAAAGTCGGTTGGAACCGCCATGCAACCAGTGAACCACCAGCCAACCGCCAGCCCACCCCACCCCAACCTACTCATTAGCGAACGCCCCCTCTGAATCACAGCAGACTAGGAGGCCATGGCCTGTTAACGTTAATCATTACTCAATAGCCAGGTGCAGGGGGAGGTGAGTCGTCCAGCATTTTACGTGTTTAACTTCTTACATTGAGGCAAAGAGAAAGACAAAAAACAGGAACGTTGAGAGACCAGGTTCTACGGAGTGAATCTCTGTCAATTTAAATTCGTTAGTTGGCTAATTTGTTCGAAATCAGTAAGAAAAAATTGACAGTCTGGGGCAAAATTTCAGAATGGCTGGTGGCCGAGTCCGAAAGCATCCGATAGGAAGTAGTTCGTGAGTTACTCAATGCATGTGCTGTCGTGTACTGGTTGGGAAATGGTTGTGACATGCTCACTGCAGCTGTGACAGACTCACGTGGTCTGAAACGAGTCGGACCAGTTTCCAAGGCCAACCCGCAAACGTTTTGTGAAGGCCCGGGGCAATGTCGCAGTACGAAATGTGGGGCAGGGATTAACATGTGTGCACCTTGGTAAAAAAAATTGTTTCCTCGCTTTCAGGGCACAGATTCAGGCTGATCATCATGACAAGCGCAATACTACGAACAGGCACTGTGTTGAGGAACGTCCTGCAGCAGTCCAGAGTGGTTCAGCAAGTCGCTACATACACCTTGAAGACTTTCTCAACCAGGTAAGGCTAAGGTCACATTACCACAAAGGGGCCCAGCCGGGCAGCTTTCGGGAACGATAAGTATGATCTATAAAATACAACAAAAGCACAAAACGGACCGAAAATAATTCAGCAACATGCATTGTGCATAGTTGTTGGCATAAACTTTTTCGTTTCCGCAAACAGCCTGGCCAGGCCCCGGGTAGAAAATGTTACCTAGGCCTCATTCAGGTTTATTATAGGATAACGTCACATTTCAAAACCGGAGCCCGGTCGGGATGTTTGTGGAAACGGTAAATGAAAATGTAAACGTATACAAATATGCACAAATAATGCCCACGACTATCATCTTTACGTGTTGTGTAGTTTGGCGTCTTTTTATGATATCATAATTTACGTGCACTAAAGCTGCCCAGCCGGGACCCGTTTGGAAACTTGACGCCATATAAGCCTTAACGATCGTGCATACACTCTTGTTACCTTCGCAAAGGAGGCTACTAAGTATTTTTGGTGCCGTTACGCCATCTGTGTAAGTGTGTGTGTGTGTGTGTGTGTGTGTGTGTGTTTGTGTGTGTGTGTGTGTGTGTGTGTGTGTGTGTGTGTGTGTGTGTGTGTGTGTGTGTGTGTGTGTGTGTGTGTCTGTCTGTCTGTAAACAGCATAACTCGAGAAGCTGTCGCTGGGTCAACACGATATTTGTCAGGTGGGTGGGGTCGGATGAACAAAGGTTATGTTTGACAATGGTCCCCTAACGGCTTTCTCTGGCAGAGCAGTAGAACTTCCGACTTCGATATCTCGTCTCCCGGCTTTGATATCTCGTGCTATGGTTTTAATTTTATAGTGGTATATAGCACTTGGGACAAAGACAAAATTGGTGTAGGTCTGTGCCCCCTAGTGGCTTTTCCAGAACTGCAGGGGCATTTGTATTCGATTGCTTGTTTGGTGGGATTTTCTTACTTGGAGTTTTCTTTTGTAAGTTTTACAAAAAGTAAAACGAAGCCTTCAAAAAGTTGCCAAAATTAGACACTTAAAACGTTCCTGGTCTTATCAGCTACAACAATTCAACTCTCCTAAAGAACAATGTTTTACTTTACTGTTGTTGATATTATTATTATTGTTGTTGTTGTTTTCAGTCCAGTGACAGGTAATCTCGCAAGTCAACATGTCGGAGTGATAGGAGGGGGAAATGTTGGGAGAGCAGTTGCCCTGGGTCTTATTAAACACGGCCATAAAGTAAGGAGAACATTCTTAATATTGCAGACATTACATCGACTGGAAAGATATTTCCAATAAATATACTTGAATATCCAATATATGGTAGCTTTTCAGTATATACACTAGTAAACAGGGATACACAAAGTTCTTATCATCATTAGGTCAAATTGTCTTGTGTTTTACGAAGGCAGAAATTATTTATATTGTAGGAATACAACACTAAATATTAAATACCATAAGCAGTTAGTATGTTTGTCTTTCAATTTGATAGCTCTCACAAATAAAAAAAAAGGTAAATTCATGAAAATGCGCTCTTGAATCGGCATACTTTTTAAAGGTATACTGAACACTGTCTGTTTATTACATTATTTTAGTTCAAAAAAGTTTTCCAGTCGAAAACCGCATTAACTTTTACACGTGATAATGGTTGTCACAACCGGCCTAAATTTGTGTTTACGAGAAAAAAATGTTATAGACAGTTATTGAAATAACCGTTCGGAAACATGTCATTATCCTCCCTCACAGTAAGCGCGATTCGATCGGACGACGAGTCTGCGAGCTCTAAATTACGAGGAGGCATGACCCTGATGCCGACGAAGAAATGGCAGAGTTCCCCCTTCCCGTCAGGGTCATGCCTCCTCGCAATTTAGAGCTCGCAGACTCGCCGTCCGATCGAATCGCGCCTAATGTGAGGGGTATTAGAACTTCCAACAATCAACAATCCAACTATCACGTTTTCTGTCCTAAAATACTATTCAGGGCCAAATAAGTGTGTTAAATAATTAGTCTGTTCACTGCACTGTTTTGACTTGACAGGTGACAATGTATGACCCTGATACGTCCAATAAAAGCGAGTTGGAGTCGCACGGGGCCACCTGGGCAGGCTCGTCGGTAGAGGCGGGCCGGGCTGCCGAGAAGGTTCTCTTCACGGCCCTGCCGGCCCCGCCTGAAGTCAGACAGGTAACGGAGCCGGCGCTGTTGTCTGTCGTGTTAACTGTCGTCGCCATTTAAAACTGTCGTTGCCATACCTCTGACCGTTTTTTTAATGTGAGCGGGGGGGGGGGGGGTCACAAGAAGCAAAATCATATAAAAAGCAGCAGTTTAATTACAAATGTACCGCAGTATAGTGATAGAGAGTATACATGATCTTAAACAGCTTTTTCGGTTACAAGACATGCAGCCAAATATATCCGATACTACACATACTACACATAAACCTTTACCTTTGAACATTAAGGTATTAAAGGTGCATGAAACGTAAAACCGTCGGCTTTCTCTACGTACATGTTCTTAAGTTTTAGGTAAAAAAAAGTCTTGAAAGACTGCAGACCATACTCCCGTGAAAGGGCTTACCACTGATTCGGTAACACTGGTTATCCTATGAAGATGACGTATATATTGAGTTTTTAGGGGTACAGATCTTTACGTTTCTGGTTATAGGTGATGGAAGAGGACGGCGTGTTGGACCTGTTGAAGCCTGGGAGCTGTTGGATTGACCACACTACCACGGATCACGAGGAAACCATGCGACTCTTCGCCAAAGCGCAGGCTAGGGGTGTGGACATGCTGGAGTGCCCCCTGACTGGTAAGGACTGTATTACCGACCGCCATCTTGGATCTAGCAAGATTTTACGCACATGCTGTTAAACTAATGAGAAGAAAAAACAGAAATAAAGGATTCAATTGCACATATAACTTATCATTATTTCGGTCTACTGAGGCTTGTTGATATTATCATCACATTTCAATTCAAAAAGACATTTTTTTTCAAGTGTCATTCAAAATCACTTCAATCTCCAGATCACCAAGTCCATTGTCACATGTCAAAACATAAACGCTATTTTCTGCTCATTAACTTTAACTCCCTTTCAGTACAACTTTCTATAAGTACCATAAATACTTCTTTCTAGAATTAATCAATTTATCATCACTATTATTCGAGTCCAATGGTGAACCCTTTCGAAACCCAGGTGTAACTCTATGTACACACATATTCAGTCCATGTCTACGTTTAAGAATACCTGATTTATAGTTTTTCCCTCTCTGTGAGTTTAGGTGGTATGGAGCTCTTAAAGGCCGGACTAATGACTGTGTTGGTGGGAGGAGACAAGGCTGTTCTGAACCAGTACGAGCCGCTGATACGAAGTTATACGGATACTGTTCTGTATATGGGCCCGGCGGGACATGCCAGTATCGTCAAGGTGCAACAGAAACCTCCTTTTTACATGCTCAGTAAACTACTTCATATCTGCTTACTTAGATCTACTACCCATCATTAGACAATCTGTAAACTTTCACTAGACCTAGAAATATTCTTGTAAGTAGGAATTATGCATCTTGATTGTCAACTTAATAAATTAAGGTTTTTATAGCTAGTGCATTGATGTAATTCATGATTAATCGGCATTTTATGGGAATTAGGGTTAGCAGCATGCAGCAACATGCAGCAACATGCAGTTTGAACGGACTTCTGCCTTAACCTTGGTAAAAGACTTTATCAATCAAGATTATACCGTGATTTTCATCACAGCATAGAATATATACTTAACGTTACCAAATTTTTCAACAGAACAGAACCAGTCCTTGTTATGGGTTGAGTAATCCACCAGCTTTATGACGTCATCTGATGCAGATGAGACACGTGACTCGGTGAGCAGTGGATCAAATACTGCGGATAACCTATAGCGTTTCCCGTCACTATTCAGTGATGAAGATTATTTTACACTGCCTTGTATTTCAGGTGATCAGCAACATGCTGGCCGGAGCGCACATGGTTCTCACCGGTGAGGCCGCCATGATGGCGAAGAGAAATGGCGTCAACCTGAACGCCTTCTGGAACGGAATCCGTGCCTCCGCGGGGAACTCCTTCGTGTTCGAGACCGAAGCACCCCTCATGTTTAACGGCACGTACCAGCCAGGATTTGCCATCAAGCTTCACTGTAAGGTAACTTCAATGATTCTCCAAAGGCTCCACTCCTGAGGCGTAGTGAAAATATAAGGGCAGCGGCTTCGTTATAACATTTGAACGTTGTTTGCTGGTTGCTTTTTCACATTTTGGATGTGCGCACTTTTTGCACGTTTCGGTGATCTCCTTGCAGAAACTGGTGTTTATCAATCAAAGTCTATCATCAAAATAGCATCATAGTTTGGTGGCAAATTTATAGATTTGTACAGAATATCCAGAAATTCTTCCTTTGAGTATATTGCAGAATTAAATTAGATTTCTCTGTCACATGCCATCGAAGCTAACTTAAAGAAAGCACATAAAGCGAACAAAGGGCAATCCAAAGTTGGCTCCTGTGTAATACTAGTAGTGCCTTCCAACAATACTACGAATATCCGAGTGCGCACGTGCACGCGCGTCTTCATGTGTTTTGGGTAAAACCTGCAGTAGCTATATAGCATCTTTGCACTGAGGATGTGTATACCATTTGGTTCCATTCCACGAAATATACACTCAAGTGATTATAACAGATTTTGCGAAACAAAGAAAACATATATTTCTCTTGGGTCATGGACGCCACCACCTTACCTTTCTGTTTTATTTTCAAGGACCTTGACCTTGGTCGGAAGTTGGCGTTTGACACGGATGTGCCGATTGATCTCCTGAGCATGACGGAACAGATCTACCGTCGCGCCATGTTTAGGTAGGAAATAACTTGCTCAAAAAAGTTTTCTTAATATCGGTCAGTTATTAAAAAAAGGTGAACAGAAATGTTATGAATCAACGCGCATATTAGACGTCAGGGCTCGAAATTCATTTTTGGGATAAGGTGCACTGGTGCACCCAGCTTAAAAAAATGAGTGCACCAAAACATTTTTGGGTGCACACTAGTTTTATTATTAGTTTATTACTTAAATTTAAAAATTTAAGTAATAAACTAATAATAAAACTTAGGTACAAGCTATCAAATTCTTAAACAAGTACCATGACAGACATTTTCATAATCTTTCTAACACTTAGATGTCAAGAATATAATGTGTACTTGATATACTTGATATCTTTACATACATAAACGTAAGAAAATATTTGGGTTCACCCTGTGCACCCACAGAAAATAATTGGGTGCACAGCTCTAATTTTGGGTGCACCTGGGTGCACTTGCACCCAATATTTCTAGCCCTGGAAGTAAAATTGTGTCATTCAGTAGTAGAATTACAAAATGCCCCGCCCATGAGACGTCGCCAAAAATTGTTCTTGAATATGATTTAAATTTCCTGTGTTCATTGTTGAAGGTACGGACGGGATGCAGGAAGCTCACATCCTCCTAAGATGCTGGAAGAAGATCTTAAGGTGTCTCTTAGGACCGAAGGATATGACACCTGGAACTATAGTATTAAAAAGGTCAGTATTGGCGTTTGTTTTATGACTTCATTTACATATCACTATCATGTTCTTTGTGTTAGCATTTGCTTGAATGTTTATTTTCTTCATATTTTGTTTTTATTTTCATTAGGTGGAAAGTGACACCATTGCTGTAGTTCATCATGGTATAGGAGACGAAGCCAAAAACTGGGCGGACGATTCATAAACAGACTTACAGAAACCTAAAAAAACTAAAATAGTTGGTAGCCTCAGCAGAGTAATAAACGAATAAATAAGATTATTTTGATATAAGCAAGTCTTGACAGTGGAGGACTAAGAGAAATAAGCCAAAATGAAATAAAGACAAATTTCAAATTAAGTGCAAAATATTATTTCACAGCAGAAGAAATTAAACTTGTCAAAATCATATATTGAATTTTTCTTATGTAAGAAGAACGTTGTGAAAGCGTGGTATTTCCCTAACGTTTTTGTCAATAGAACTTACCAAAAATAACAGATTATAATTAGTCTGCTGATCCCCGACATTTCTGACTCTACCAATAAAAGTTTTTAAAAAATTCATATGAATGTGAATTTTCATATGTTATTCAAGGTTAGATATCCAGGTAAATTGTAAGACAAATATTTACAACCGGATACAATACAAAGATTACTTCCGGCCGTTTCGGTGAACTTTTTTTCATTCTGTCGGGTACCCTAATACCCGCCTCACATTATATACGATCTTCGGACGTACTTCGCGATCGCAGGAAGGTCGGCTGATTTTAACGGTGCACACACCAATTCATCCGCGACAGGGGTCCGAGATAGTGCGCGACAAAAATGTGACGAAAGGGTCTCGAGGGTCCGTGTTTGAGATCAAATTTCTCATAATCTGCTGCGAAGTGTCATTTAATACTGGCATGGCTAAAAAGCGTAAGAAGTGGTGTGTTTTTGTTGCAAATTGGTTTTGGGCCCGAGTGCCACTTCCTTGTATTTCTACGCGTTGGTAGTGATTCGCCCGTTGTCCCAGATTCCCCGTCCATATGCGGTCTGTGAGCCGTGTTGCTATGCCTCGCGCGTCGGGTTATTGTAAAAATCTCAGTGTTACGATTTTCTTTATTTTTTGCTTGATTAATCTTAGATGTATTCTCTTTCCGACAACATCAGTCATTTTCATGACTAAAATATAGGTGAAGGGTTTATTTCCACGTCAATATACCCCTTTTTTTGCATCCTTTTTTAGGTGAAAAAAACTTTTCTCCCCCAAAATTATGAAAAGTAGAGAGAGTGAAGAAACTGAAAACCGGCTGTTCTTATAGCTGGAGTGATACCCTTCATTCCCATATACGGCTTTTCTGCTTTAGATTTATTTTCTTGAAGAGACGACCTCTCGACTTGAGGGTGCGCAGCCTCGATTTGAGACCCCAAATAAACTGGGGTGTGCACCGTTAAGGTCTTAAGATGGTCTTGCGTATTTTTCACCCAAACTGCAAATCGTTTTGAAATATCGTGCTTAGTTGTCGAGATCTGAGCCCTAACCCTAACCGCAACCCTAACCCTAAAATAGCCCTAACCCTAACCTATCTTCAAGGCCGCCAAACTTGGTATGATTTGAAGGGTATATTGGTGGGTACTTGTAAACTGCAAACCGTTTTGAAATATCGTGCTTAGTTGTCGAGATCTGAGCCCTAACCCTAACCGCAACCCTAACCCTAACCCTAAAATAGCCCTAACCCTAACCTATCTTCAAGGCCGCCAAACTTGGTATGATTTGAAGGGTATATTGGTGGGTACTTGTAAACTGCAAACCGTTTTGAAATATCGTGCTTAGTTGTCGAGATCTGAGCCCTAACCCTAACCGCAACCCTAACCCTAACCCTAAAATAGCCCTAACCCTAACCTATCTTCAAGGCCGCCAAACTTGGTATGATTTGAAGGGTATGTTGGTGGGTACTTGTAAACTGCAAACCGTTTTGAAATATCGTGCTTAGTTGTCGAGATCTGAGCCCTAACCCTAACCGCAACCCTAACCCTAACCCTAAAATAGCCCTAACCCTAACCTATCTTCAAGGCCGCCAAACTTGGTATGATTTGAAGGGTATATTGGTGGGTATTTGTAAACTGCAAACCGTTTTGAAATATCGTGCTTAGTTGTCGAGATCTGAGCCCTAACCCTAACCGCAACCCTAACCCTAACCCTGAAATAGCCCTAACCCTAACCTATCTTCAAGGCCGCCAAACTTGGTATGATTTGAAGGGTATATTGGTGGGTACTTGTAAACTGCAAACCGTTTTGAAATATCGTGCTTAGTTGTCGAGATCTGAGCCCTAACCCTAACCGCAACCCTAACCCTAACCCTAAAATAGCCCTAACCCTAACCTATCTTCAAGGCCGCCAAACTTGGTATGATTTGAAGGGTATATTGGTGGGTACTTGTAAACTGCAAACCGTTTTGAAATATCGTGCTTAGTTGTCGAGATCTGAGCCCTAACCCTAACCGCAACCCTAACCCTAACCCTAAAATAGCCCTAACCCTAACCTATCTTCAAGGCCGCCAAACTTGGTATGATTTGAAGGGTATATTGGTGGGTACTTGTAAACTGCAAACCGTTTTGAAATATCGTGCTTAGTTGTCGAGATCTGAGCCCTAACCCTAACCGCAACCCTAACCCTAACCCTAAAATAGCCCTAACCCTAACCTATCTTCAAGGCCGCCAAACTTGGTATGATTTGAAGGGTATGTTGGTGGGTACTTGTAAACTGCAAACCGTTTTGAAATATCGTGCTTAGTTGTCGAGATCTGAGCCCTAACCCTAACCGCAACCCTAACCCTAAAATAGCCCTAACCCTAACCTATCTTCAAGGCCGCCAAACTTGGTATGATTTGAAGGGTATGTTGGTGGGTACTTGTAAACTGCAAACCGTTTTGAAATATCGTGCTTAGTTGTCGAGATCTGAGCCCTAACCCTAACCGCAACCCTAACCCTAACCCTAAAATAGCCCTAACCCTAACCTATCTTCAAGGCCGCCAAACTTGGTATGATTTGAAGGGTATATTGGTGGGTACTTGTAAACTGCAAACCGTTTTGAAATATCGTGCTTAGTTGTCGAGATCTGAGCCCTAACCCTAACCGCAACCCTAACCCTAACCCTAAAATAGCCCTAACCCTAACCTATCTTCAAGGCCGCCAAACTTGGTATGATTTGAAGGGTATATTGGTGGATACTTGTAAACTGCAAACCGTTTTGAAATATCGTGCTTAGTTGTCGAGATCTGAGCCCTAACCCTAACCGCAACCCTAACCCTAACCCTAAAATAGCCCTAACCCTAACCTATCTTCAAGGCCGCCAAACTTGGTATGATTTGAAGGGTATGTTGGTGGGTACTTGTAAACTGCAAACCGTTTTGAAATATCGTGCTTAGTTGTCGAGATCTGAGCCCTAACCCTAACCGCAACCCTAACCCTAAAATAGCCCTAACCCTAACCTATCTTCAAGGCCGCCAAACTTGGTATGATTTGAAGGGTATGTTGGTGGGTACTTGTAAACTGCAAACCGTTTTGAAATATCGTGCTTAGTTGTCGAGATCTGAGCCCTAACCCTAACCGCAACCCTAACCCTAACCCTAAAATAGCCCTAACCCTAACCTATCTTCAAGGCCGCCAAACTTGGTATGATTTGAAGGGTATGTTGGTGGGTACTTGTAAACTGCAAACCGTTTTGAAATATCGTGCTTAGTTGTCGAGATCTGAGCCCTAACCCTAACCGCAACCCTAACCCTAACCCTAAAATAGCCCTAACCCTAACCTATCTTCAAGGCCGCCAAACTTGGTATGATTTGAAGGGTATATTGGTGGGTACTTGTAAACTGCAAACCGTTTTGAAATATCGTGCTTAGTTGTCGAGATCTGAGCCCTAACCCTAACCGCAACCCTAACCCTAACCCTAAAATAGCCCTAACCCTAACCTATCTTCAAGGCCGCCAAACTTGGTATGATTTGAAGGGTATATTGGTGGGTACGTGTAAACTGCAAACCGTTTTGAAATATCGTGCTTAGTTGTCGAGATCTGAGCCCTAACCCTAACCGCAACCCTAACCCTAACCCTAAAATAGCCCTAACCCTAACCTATCTTCAAGGCCGCCAAACTTGGTATGATTTGAAGGGTATATTGGTGGGTACTTGTAAACTGCAAACCGTTTTGAAATATCGTGCTTAGTTGTCGAGATCTGAGCCCTAACCCTAACCGCAACCCTAACCCTAACCCTAAAATAGCCCTAACCCTAACCTATCTTCAAGGCCGCCAAACTTGGTATGATTTGAAGGGTATATTGGTGGGTACTTGTAAAATGCAAACCGTTTTAAAATATCGTGCTTAGTTGTCGAGATCGGAGCCCTAACCTTAACCGCAACCCTAACCCTAACCCTAAAATAGCCCTAACCCTAACCTATCTTCAAGGCCGCCAAACTTGGTATGATTTGAAGGGTATATTGGTGGGTACTTGTAAACTGCAAACCGTTTTGAAATATCGTGCTTAGTTGTCGAGATCTGAGTCCTAACCCTAACCGCAAGCCTAACCCTAACCCTAAAATAGCCCTAACCCTAAGCTATCTTCAAGGCCGCCAAACTTGGTATGATTTGAAGGGTATATTGGTGGGTACTTGTAAACTGCAAACCGTTTTAAAATATCGTGCTTAGTTGTCGAGATCGGAGCCCTAACCCTAACCGCAACCCTAACCCTAAAATAGCCCTAACCCTAACCTATCTTCAAGGCCGCCAAACTTGGTATGATTTGAAGGGTATATTGGTGGGTACTTGTAAACTGCAAACCGTTTTGAAATATCGTGCTTAGTTGTCGAGATCTGAGCCCTAACCCTAACCGCAACCCTAACCCTAACCCTAAAATAGCCCTAACCCTAACCTATCTTCAAGGCCGCCAAACTTGGTATGATTTGAAGGGTATATTGGTGGGTACTTGTAAACTGCAAACCGTTTTGAAATATCGTGCTTAGTTGTCGAGATCTGAGCCCTAACCCTAACCGCAACCCTAACCCTAACCCTAAAATAGCCCTAACCCTAACCTATCTTCAAGGCCGCCAAACTTGGTATGATTTGAAGGGTATATTGGTGGGTACTTGTAAACTGCAAACCGTTTTGAAATATCGTGCTTAGTTGTCGAGATCTGAGCCCTAACCCTAACCGCAACCCTAACCCTAACCCTAAAATAGCCCTAACCCTAACCTATCTTCAAGGCCGCCAAACTTGGTATGATTTGAAGGGCATGTTGGTGGGTACTTGTAAACTGCAAACCGTTTTGAAATATCGTGCTTAGTTGTCGAGATCTGAGCCCTAACCCTAACCGCAACCCTAACCCTGACCCTAAAATAGCCCTAACCCTAACCTATCTTCAAGGCCGCCAAACTTGGTATGATTTGAAGGGTATATTGGTGGGTACTTGTAAACTGCAAACCGTTTTGAAATATCGTGCTTAGTTGTCGAGATCTGAGCCCTAACCCTAACCGCAACCCTAACCCTAACCCTAAAATAGCCCTAACCCTAACCTATCTTCAAGGCCGCCAAACTTGGTATGATTTGAAGGGTATATTGGTGGGTACTTGTAAACTGCAAACCGTTTTGAAATATCGTGCTTAGTTGTCGAGATCTGAGCCCTAACCCTAACCGCAACCCTAACCCTAACCCTAAAATAGCCCTAACCCTAACCTATCTTCAAGGCCGCCAAACTTGGTATGATTTGAAGGGTATATTGGTGGGTACTTGTAAACTGCAAACCGTTTTGAAATATCGTGCTTAGTTGTCGAGATCCGAGCCCTAACCCTAACCGCAACCCTAACCCTAAAATAGCCCTAACCCTAACCTATCTTCAAGGCCGCCAAACTTGGTATGATTTGAAGGGTATGTTGGTGGGTACTTGTAAACTGCAAACCGTTTTGAAATATCGTGCTTAGTTGTCGAGATCCGAGCCCTAACCCTAACCGCAACCCTAACCCTAACCCTAAAATAGCCCTAACCCTAACCTATCTTCAAGGCCGCCAAACTTGGTATGATTTGAAGGGTATGTTGGGGGTACTTGTAAACTGCAAACCGTTTTGAAATATCGTGCTTAGTTGTCGAGATCTGAGCCCTAACCCTAACCGCAACCCTAACCCTAACCCTAAAATAGCCCTAACCCTAACCTATCTTCAAGGCCGCCAAACTTGGTATGATTTGAAGGGTATATTGGTGGGTACTTGTAAACTGCAAACCGTTTTGAAATATCGTGCTTAGTTGTCGAGATCTGAGCCCTAACCCTAACCGCAACCCTAACCCTAACCCTAAAATAGCCCTAACCCTAACCTATCTTCAAGGCCGCCAAACTTGGTATGATTTGAAGGGTATGTTGGTGGGTACTTGTAAACTGCAAACCGTTTTGAAATATCGTGCTTAGTTGTCGAGATCCGAGCCCTAACCCTAACCGCAACCCTAACCCTAACCCTAAAATAGCCCTAACCCTAACCTATCTTCAAGGCCGCAAACTTGGTATGATTTGAAGGGTATGTTGGGGGGTACTTGTAAACTGCAAACCGTTTTGAAATATCGTGCTTAGTTGTCGAGATCTGAGCCCTAACCCTAACCGCAACCCTAACCCTAACCCTAAAATAGCCCTAACCCTAACCTATCTTCAAGGCCGCCAAACTTGGTATGATTTGAAGGGTATTGGTGGGTACTTGTAAACTGCAAACCGTTTGAAATATCGTGCTTAGTTGTCGAGATCTGAGCCCTAACCCTAACCGCAACCCTAACCCTAAAATAGCCCTAACCCTAACCTATCTTCAAGGCCGCCAAACTTGGTATGATTTGAAGGGTATGTTGGTGGGTACTTGTAAACTGCAAACCGTTTTGAAATATCGTGCTTAGTTGTCGAGATCTGAGCCCTAACCCTAACCGCAACCCTAACCCTAACCCTAAAATAGCCCTAACCCTAACCTATCTTCAAGGCCGCCAAACTTGGTATGATTTGAAGGGTATATTGGTGGGTACTTGTAAACTGCAAACCGTTTTGAAATATCGTGCTTAGTTGTCGAGATCTGAGCCCTAACCCTAACCGCAACCCTAACCCTAACCCTAAAATAGCCCTAACCGTAACCTATCTTCAAGGCCGCCAAACTTGGTATGATTTGAAGGGTATATTGGTGGGTACTTGTAAACTGCAAACCGTTTTGAAATATCGTGCTTAGTTGTCGAGATCTGAGCCCTAACCCTAACCGCAACCCTAACCCTAATCCTAAAATAGCCCTAACCCTAACCTATCTTCAAGGCCGCCAAACTTGGTATGATTTGAAGGGTATTGGTGGGTACTTGTAATCTGCAAACCGTTTTGAAATATCGTGCTTAGTCGTCGAGATCTGAGCCCTAACCCTAACCGCAACCCTAACCCTAACCCTAAAATAGCCCTAACCCTAACCTATCTTCAAGGCCGCCAAACTTGGTATGATTTGAAGGGTATATTGGTGGGTACTTGTAAACTGCAAACCGTTTGAAATATCGTGCTTAGTTGTCGAGATCTGAGCCCTAACCCTAACCGCAACCCTAACCCTAAAATAGCCCTAACCCTAACCTATCTTCAAGGCCGCCAAACTTGGTATGATTTGAAGGGTATGTTGGTGGGTACTTGTAAACTGCAAACCGTTTTGAAATATCGTGCTTAGTTGTCGAGATCTGAGCCCTAACCCTAACCGCAACCCTAACCCTAACCCTAAAATAGCCCTAACCCTAACCTATCTTCAAGGCCGCCAAACTTGGTATGATTTGAAGGGTATATTGGTGGGTACTTGTAAACTGCAAACCGTTTTGAAATATCGTGCTTAGTTGTCGAGATCTGAGCCCTAACCCTAACCGCAACCCTAACCCTAACCCTAAAATAGCCCTAACCGTAACCTATCTTCAAGGCCGCCAAACTTGGTATGATTTGAAGGGTATATTGGTGGGTACTTGTAAACTGCAAACCGTTTTGAAATATCGTGCTTAGTTGTCGAGATCTGAGCCCTAACCCTAACCGCAACCCTAACCCTAATCCTAAAATAGCCCTAACCCTAACCTATCTTCAAGACCGCCAAACTTGGTATGATTTGAAGGGTATATTGGTGGGTACTTGTAAACTGCAAACCGTTTTGAAATATCGTGCTTAGTCGTCGAGATCTGAGCCCTAACCCTAACCGCAACCCTAACCCTAACCCTAAAATAGCCCTAACCCTAACCTATCTTCAAGGCCGCCAAACTTGGTATGATTTGAAGGGTATGTTGGTGGGTACTTGTAAACTGCAAACCGTTTTGAAATATCGTGCTTAGTTGTCGAGATCTGAGCCCTAACCCTAACCGCAACCCTAACCCTAACCCTAAAATAGCCCTAACCCTAACCTATCTTCAAGGCCGCCAAACTTGGTATGATTTGAAGGGTATGTTGGTGGGTACTTGTAAACTGCAAACCGTTTTGAAATATCGTGCTTAGTTGTCGAGATCTGAGCCCTAACCCTAACCGCAACCCTAACCCTAACCCTAAAATAGCCCTAACCCTAACCTATCTTCAAGGCCGCCAAACTTGGTATGATTTGAAGGGTATATTGGTGGGTACTTGTAAACTGCAAACCGTTTTGAAATATCGTGCTTAGTTGTCGAGATCTGAGCCCTAACCCTAACCGCAACCCTAACCCTAACCCTAAAATAGCCCTAACCCTAACCTATCTTCAAGGCCGCCAAACTTGGTATGATTTGAAGGGTATATTGGTGGGTACTTGTAAACTGCAAACCGTTTTGAAATATCGTGCTTAGTTGTCGAGATCTGAGCCCTAACCCTAACCGCAACCCTAACCCTAACCCTAAAATAGCCCTAACCCTAACCTATCTTCAAGGCCGCCAAACTTGGTATGATTTGAAGGGTATATTGGTGGGTACTTGTAAACTGCAAACCGTTTTGAAATATCGTGCTTAGTTGTCGAGATCTGAGCCCTAACCCTAACCGCAACCCTAACCCTAACCCTAAAATAGCCCTAACCCTAACCTATCTTCAAGGCCGCCAAACTTGGTATGATTTGAAGGGTATATTGGTGGGTACTTGTAAACTGCAAACCGTTTTGAAATATCGTGCTTAGTTGTCGAGATCTGAGCCCTAACCCTAACCGCAACCCTAACCCTAACCCTAAAATAGCCCTAACCCTAACCTATCTTCAAGGCCGCCAAACTTGGTATGATTTGAAGGGTATATTGGTGGGTACTTGTAAACTGCAAACCGTTTTGAAATATCGTGCTTAGTTGTCGAGATCTGAGCCCTAACCCTAACCGCAACCCTAACCCTAACCCTAAAATAGCCCTAACCCTAACCTATCTTCAAGGCCGCCAAACTTGGTATGATTTGAAGGGTATATTGGTGGGTACTTGTAAACTGCAAACCGTTTTGAAATATCGTGCTTAGTTGTCGAGATCTGAGCCCTAACCCTAACCGCAACCCTAACCCTAACCCTAAAATAGCCCTAACCCTAACCTATCTTCAAGGCCGCCAAACTTGGTATGATTTGAAGGGTATGTTGGTGGGTACTTGTAAACTGCAAACCGTTTTGAAATATCGTGCTTAGTTGTCGAGATCTGAGCCCTAACCCTAACCGCAACCCTAACCCTAACCCTAAAATAGCCCTAACCCTAACCTATCTTCAAGGCCGCCAAACTTGGTATGATTTGAAGGGTATATTGGTGGGTACTTGTAAACTGCAAACCGTTTTGAAATATCGTGCTTAGTTGTCGAGATCTGAGCCCTAACCCTAACCGCAACCCTAACCCTAACCCTAAAATAGCCCTAACCCTAACCTATCTTCAAGGCCGCCAAACTTGGTATGATTTGAAGGGTATATTGGTGGGTACGTGTAAACTGCAAACCGTTTTGAAATATCGTGCTTAGTTGTCGAGATCTGAGCCCTAACCCTAACCGCAACCCTAACCCTAACCCTAAAATAGCCCTAACCCTAACCTATCTTCAAGGCCGCCAAACTTGGTATGATTTGAAGGGTATATTGGTGGGTACTTGTAAACTGCAAACCGTTTTGAAATATCGTGCTTAGTTGTCGAGATCTGAGCCCTAACCCTAACCGCAACCCTAACCCTAACCCTAAAATAGCCCTAACCCTAACCTATCTTCAAGGCCGCCAAACTTGGTATGATTTGAAGGGTATATTGGTGGGTACTTGTAAAATGCAAACCGTTTTAAAATATCGTGCTTAGTTGTCAAGATCGGAGCCCTAACCTTAACCGCAACCCTAACCCTAACCCTAAAATAGCCCTAACCCTAACCTATCTTCAAGGCCGCCAAACTTGGTATGATTTGAAGGGTATATTGGTGGGTACTTGTAAACTGCAAACCGTTTTGAAATATCGTGCTTAGTTGTCGAGATCTGAGTCCTAACCCTAACCGCAAGCCTAACCCTAACCCTAAAATAGCCCTAACCCTAACCTATCTTCAAGGCCGCCAAACTTGGTATGATTTGAAGGGTATATTGGTGGGTACTTGTAAACTGCAAACCGTTTTAAAATATCGTGCTTAGTTGTCGAGATCGGAGCCCTAACCCTAACCGCAACCCTAACCCTAAAATAGCCCTAACCCTAACCTATCTTCAAGGCCGCCAAACTTGGTATGATTTGAAGGGTATATTGGTGGGTACTTGTAAACTGCAAACCGTTTTGAAATATCGTGCTTAGTTGTCGAGATCTGAGCCCTAACCCTAACCGCAACCCTAACCCTAACCCTAAAATAGCCCTAACCCTAACCTATCTTCAAGGCCGCCAAACTTGGTATGATTTGAAGGGTATATTGGTGGGTACTTGTAAACTGCAAACCGTTTTGAAATATCGTGCTTAGTTGTCGAGATCTGAGCCCTAACCCTAACCGCAACCCTAACCCTAACCCTAAAATAGCCCTAACCCTAACCTATCTTCAAGGCCGCCAAACTTGGTATGATTTGAAGGGTATATTGGTGGGTACGTATAAACTGCAAACCGTTTTGAAATATCGTGCTTAGTTGTCGAGATCTGAGCCCTAACCCTAACCCTAACCGCAACCCTAACCCTAACCCTAAAATAGCCCTGGCCGCCAAACTTGGTATGATTTGAAGGGTATATTGGTGGGTACTTGTAAACTGCAAACCGTTTTGAAATATCGTGCTTAGTTGTCGAGATCTGAGCCCTAACCCTAACCGCAACCCTAACCCTAACCCTAAAATAGCCCTAACCCTAACCTATCTTCAAGGCCGCCAAACTTGGTATGATTTGAAGGGTATATTGGTGGGTACGTATAAACTGCAAACCGTTTTGAAATATCGTGCTTAGTTGTCGAGATCTGAGCCCTAACCCTAACCGCAACCCTAACCCTAAAATAGCCCTAACCCTAACCTATCTTCAAGGCCGCCAAACTTAGTATGATTTGAAGGGTATATTGGTGGGTACTTGTACTTGGTATGATTTGAAGGGTATATTGGTGGGTACTTGTAAACTGCAAACCGTTTTGAAATATCGTGCTTAGTTGTCGAGATCTGAGCCCTAACCCTAACCGCAACCCTAACCCTAACCCTAAAATAGCCCTAACCCTAACCTATCTTCAAGGCCGCCAAACTTGGTATGATTTGAAGGGTATATTGGTGGGTACGTATAAACTGCAAACCGTTTTGAAATATCGTGCTTAGTTGTCGAGATCTGAGCCCTAACCCTAACCGCAACCCTAACCCTAACCCTAAAATAGCCCTGGCCGCCAAACTTGGTATGATTTGAAGGGTATATTGGTGGGTACTTGTAAACTGCAAACCGTTTTGAAATATCGTGCTTAGTTGTCGAGATCTGAGCCCTAACCCTAACCGCAACCCTAACCCTAACCCTAAAATAGCCCTAACCCTAACCTATCTTCAAGGCCGCCAAACTTGGTATGATTTGAAGGGTATATTGGTGGGTACGTATAAACTGCAAACCGTTTTGAAATATCCTGCTTAGTTGTCGAGATCTGAGCCCTAACCCTAACCGCAACCCTAACCCTAACCCTAACCCTAAAATAGCCCTAACCCTAACCTATCTTCAAGGCCGCCAAACTTGGTATGATTTGAAGGGTATATTGGTGGGTACTTGTAAACTGCAAACCGTTTTGAAATATCGTGCTTAGTTGTCGAGATCTGAGCCCTAACCCTAACCGCAACCCTAACCCTAACCCTAAAATAGCCCTAACCCTAACCTATCTTCAAGGCCGCCAAACTTGGTATGATTTGAAGGGTATATTGGTGGGTACTTGTAAACTGCAAACCGTTTTAAAATATCGTGCTTAGTTGTCGAGATCTGAGCCCTAACCCTAACCGCAACCCTAACCCTAACCCTAAAATAGCCCTAACCCTAACCTATCTTCAAGGCCGCCAAACTTGGTATGATTTGAAGGGTATATTGGTGGGTACTTGTAAACTGCAAACCGTTTTGAAATATCGTGCTTAGTTGTCGAGATCTGAGCCCTAACCCTAACCGCAACCCTAACCCTAACCCTAAAATAGCCCTAACCCTAACCTATCTTCAAGGCCGCCAAACTTGGTATGATTTGAAGGGTATATTGGTGGGTACTTGTAAACTGCAAACCGTTTTGAAATATCGTGCTTAGTTGTCGAGATCTGAGCCCTAACCCTAACCGCAACCCTAACCCTAACCCTAAAATAGCCCTAACCCTAACCTATCTTCAAGGCCGCCAAACTTGGTATGATTTGAAGGGTATATTGGTGGGTACTTGTAAACTGCAAACCGTTTTGAAATATCGTGCTTAGTTGTCGAGATCGGAGCCCTAACCCTAACCGCAACCCTAACCCTAACCCTAAAATAGCCCTAACCCTAACCTATCTTCAAGGCCGCCAAACTTGGTATGATTTGAAGGGTATATTGGTGGGTACTTGTAAACTGCAAACCGTTTTGAAATATCGTGCTTAGTTGTCGAGATCTGAGCCCTAACCCTAACCGCAACCCTAACCCTAACCCTAAAATAGCCCTAACCCTAACCTATCTTCAAGGCCGCCAAACTTGGTATGATTTGAAGGGTATATTGGTGGGTACTTGTAAACTGCAAACCGTTTTGAAATATCGTGCTTCGTTGTCGAGATCGGAGCCCTAACCCTAACCGCAACCCTAACCCTAACCCTAAAATAGCCCTAACCCTAACCTATTTTCAAGGCCGCCAAACTTGGTATGATTTGAAGGGTATATTGGTGGGTACTTGTAAATTGCAAACCGTTTTGAAATATCGTGCTTAGTTGTCGAGATCTGAGCCCTAACCCTAACCGCAACCCTAACCCTTACACTAAAATAGCCCTAACCCTAACCTATCTTCAAGGCCGCCAAACTTGGTATGATTTGAAGGGTATAGTGGTGGGTACTTGTAAACTGCAAACCGTTTTGAAATATCGTGCTTAGTTGTCGAGATCTGAGCCCTAACCCTAACCGCAACCCTAACCCTAACCCTAAAATAGCCCTAACCCTAACCTATCTTCAAGGCCGCCAAACTTGGTATGATTTGAAGGGTATATTGGTGGGTACTTGTAAACTGCAAACCGTTTTGAAATATCGTGCTTAGTTGTCGAGATCTGAGCCCTAACCCTAACCGCAACCCTAACCCTAACCCTAAAATAGCCCTAACCCTAACCTATCTTCAAGGCCGCCAAACTTGGTATGATTTGAAGGGTATATTGGTGGGTACTTGTAAACTGCAAACCGTTTTGAAATATCGTGCTTAGTTGTCGAGATCTGAGCCCTAACCCTAACCGCAACCCTAACCCTAACCCTAAAATAGCCCTAACCCTAACCTATCTTCAAGGCCGCCAAACTTGGTATGATTTGAAGGGTATATTGGTGGGTACTTGTAAACTGCAAACCGTTTTGAAATATCGTGCTTAGTTGTCGAGATCTGAGCCCTAACCCTAACCGCAACCCTAACCCTAACCCTAAAATAGCCCTAACCCTAACCTATTTTTCAAGGCCGCCAAACTTGGTATGATTTGAAGAATATATTGGTGGGTACTTGTAAATTGCAAACCGTTTTGAAATTGCATGCTTATGACCAAGGTCAAGGTATGGCCAAGGTATGACCAATGTATGACCAAGGTATGGCCAAGGTATGACTAAGGTATGGCCAAGGTATGACCAAAGTATGGCCAAGGTATGACGAAGGTATGGCCCGTGAGGTATGGCCAGTGAGGTATGACCGAGGTATGACCAAGTTATGACCAAGGTATGGCCAAGGTATGACCAAAGTATGACCAAGGTATGACCAAGGTATGACCAAGATATGACCAAGGTATGACCATAGTATGACCAAGGTATGGCCATGGTATGACCAAGGTATGACCAAGGTATGACCAAGGTATGGCCAAGGTATGGCCAAGGTATGACCAAGGTATGACCAAGGTATGGCGAAAGTATGACCAAGGTATGACCAAGGTATGACCAAGGTATGACCAAGGTATGGCCAAGGTATTGCCCGTGAGGTATGACCAAGGTATGACCAAGGTATGGCCAAGGTTTGACCAAGGTATGGCCAAGTATGACCAAGGTATGGCCAAGGTATGACCAAGTTATGGCCCGTGAGGTATGGCCCGTGAGGTATGACCGAGGTATGACCAAGGTATGACCAAAGTATGACCAAGGTATGGTCATGGTATGACCAAGGTATGGCCAAGGTATGGACAAGGTATGGCCAAGGTATGGCCCGTGAGGGATGACCAAGGTATTGCCAAGGTATGGCCAAGGTATGACCATGGTATGACCAAGGTATGGCCAAGGTATGACCAAGGTATAACCAAGGTATGACCATGGTATGACCAAGGTATGACCAAGGTATGATCAAGGTATGGCCAAGGTATGACCATGGTAAGACCAAGGTGTGGCCAAGGTATGACCAAGGTATTACCAAGGTATGACCATGGTATGACCAAGGTATGGCCAAGGTATGACCAAGGTATAACCAAGGTATGACCATGGTATGACCAAGGTATGACCAAGGTATGATCAAGGTATGGCCAAAGTATGACCAAGGTATGACCAAGGTATGGCCAAGGTATGGCCAAGGTATGGCAAAGGTATGGCCAAGGTATGACCAAGGTATGACCAAGGTATGGCCCGTGAGATATGACCAAGGTATGACCAAGATATGCCCAAGGTATGACCAGGGTATAACCAAGGTATGGCTAAGGTATGGCCAAGGTATGACCAAGGTATGACCAAGGTATGACCAAGGTATGACCAAGGTATGACCAAGGTATTGCCAAGGTATGGTCCGTGAGGTATGGCCAAGGTATTATCAAGGTATGATCATGGTATGGCCCAGGTATGGCCCAGGTATGGCCAAGGTATTTCCAAGGTATGGCCATGGTATGACCAAGGTATGACCAAGGTATGACCAAGGTATGACCAAGATATGGCCAAGGTATGGCCAAGGTATGACCAAGGTATGACCAAGGTATGACCAAGGTATGACCAAGGTATGGCCAAGGTATGACCAATGTATGAATAAGATATGACCAAGGTATGCCCAAGGTATGGCCAAGGTATGGCCAAGGTATGACCAAGGTATGGCGAAGGTATGACCAAGGTATGACCAAGGTATGATCATGGTATGGCCCAGGTATGGCCCAGGTATGGCCAAGGTATTTCCAAGGTATGGCCATGGTATGACCAAGGTATGACCAAGGTATGACCAAGGTATGACCAAGATATGGCCAAGGTATGGCCAAGGTATGACCAAGGTATGACCAAGGTATGACCAAGGTATGACCAAGGTATGGCCAAGGTATGACCAATGTATGACCAAGATATGACCAAGGTATGCCCAAGGTATGACCAAGGTATGGCCAAGGTATGGCCCGTGAGGTATGGCCAAGGTATGACCAAGGTATGGCCAAGGTATGACCAAGGTATGACCAAGGTATGACCATGGTATGACCAAGGTATGACCAAGGTATGATCAAGGTATTGCCAATGTATGGCCCGTGAGGTATGACCAAGGTATGGCCAAGGTATGACCAAGGTATGACCAAGGTATAGCGAAGGCATGACCAAGGTATAACAAAGGTATGACCAAGGTATGACAAAGGTATGGCCAATGTATGGCCCGTGAGGTATGACCAAGGGATGAAAAAGGTATGTCCAAGGTTTGACCAAGGTATGACCAAGGTATGGCCAAGGAATGACGAAGGTATGACCAAGATATGACTAAGGTATGACCATATTATGACCAAAGTATGGCCAATTTATGACCAACGTATAACCAATGTATGACCATAGTTTGACCAAGGTATGGCCATGGTATGACCAAGGTATGACCAAGGTATGGCCAAGGTATGGCCAAGGTATGACAAAGGTCTGACCAAGGTATGACCAAGGTATGGCCAAGGTATGACCAAGGTATGACCATGGTATGAGCAAAGTATGGCCAAGTATGACCAAGGTATGGCACAGGTATGACCAAGTTATGGCCCGTGAGGTATGGCCCGTGAGGTATGACCGAGGTATGACCAAGGTATGACCAAGGTATGGCCAAGATATGGCCAAGGTATGACCAAGGTATGACCAAAGTATGACCAAGGTATGACCAAGGTATGACCAAGGAATGGCAAAGGTATGACCAAGGTATGACCAAGGTATGACCAAGGTATGACCAAAGTATGACCAAGGTATGGTCATGGTATGACCAAGGTATGGCCAAGGTATGGACAAGGTATGGACAAGGTATGGCCCGTGAGGGATGACCAAGGTATTGCCAAGGTATGATCAAGGTACGGCCAAGGTATGACCATGGTATGACCAAGGTATGGCCAAGGTATGACCAAGGTATGGTCATGGTATGACCAAGGTATGGCCAAGGTATGATCAAGGTATGGCCAAGGTATGACCAAGGTATGGCCAAGTATGATCAAGGTACGGCCAAGGTATGACCATGGTATGACCAAGGTATGACCAAAGTATGACCAAGGTATGGTCATGGTATGACCAAGGTATGGCCAAGGTATGATCAAGGTATGGCCAAGGTATGACCAAGGTATGGCCAAGTATGACCAAGGTATGGCCAAGGTATGACCAAGTTATGGCCCATGAGGTATGGCCCGTGAGGTATGACCGAGGTATGACCAGGGTATGACCAAGGTATGGCCAAGGTATGGCCGAGGTATGACCAAGTTATGACCAAGGTATGACCAAGGTATGACCAAGGTATGACCAAGGTATGGCCAAGCTATGACCAAGGTATGACCAAGGTATGACTAAAGTATGACCAAGGTATGACCAAGGAATGACCAAGGTATGACCAAGGTATGACCAAGGTATGACTAGGGAATGACCAAGGTATGGCCCGTGAGGTATGGCCAAGGTATGACCAAGGTATGGACAAGGTATGGCCAAGGTATGACCAAGGTATGACTAAAGTATGACCAAGGTATGACCAAGGAATGACCAAGGTATGACCAAGGTATGACCAAGGTATGACTAGGGAATGACCAAGGTATGGCCAAGGTATGACCAAGGTATGGCCAAGGTGTGGCCAAGGTAAGATCAAGGTATGACCAAGGTATGACAAAGTTATGGCCAAGGTATGACCAAGGTAGGACCAAGGTAGGACCATGGTATGACTAAGGTATGGCCAAGGTAGGACCAAGGTTGGACCAAGGTATGGTCAAGGTATGGCCAAGGTATGACCAAGGTATGCTCAAGGAATGGCCAAGGTATGACCAAGGTTTGGCCCAGGTATGACAACGGTATGACCAAGGTATGGCCCGTGAGGTATGGCCAAGGTATGACCAAGGTATCACCAAGGTATTGCCAAGGTTTTACCAAGTTTTGGCCCAGGTATGACCAAGGTATGACCAAGTTATGTCCCGTGAGGTATGACCAAGGTATGACCAAGAATAACCAAGGTATGACCAAGGTATGACCATGGTATGACCAAGATATGACCAAGGTATGACCAAGGTATGGCCAAGGTATGACCAAGGTATAGCCAAGGTATGACCAACGTATGACCAAGGTATGACCAAGGTATGGCCAAGGTATGACCAAGGTATGGCCAAGGTATGACCAAGGTATGACCAAGGTATGACCAAAGTATGGCCAAGGTATGACCAAGGTATGGCCAAGGTATGACCAAGGTATGACCAAGGTATGGCCAAGGTATGACCAATGTATGACCCAGGTATGACCAAGGTATGCCCAAGGTATGACCAAGGTATGGCCCGTGAGGTATGGCCAAGGTATGACCAAGGTATGACCAAGGTAGGGCCAAGGTATGACCAACGTATAACCAAGGTATGACCATGGTATGGCCAAGGTATGATCAAGGTATGGCCAAGGTATGACCAAGGTATGGCCAAGTATGACCACAAGGTATTGTCAAGGTATGACCAAGTTATTGCCCGTGAGGTATGGCCCGTGAGGTATGACCGAGGTATGACCAGGGTATGACCAAGGTATGGCCAAGGTATGGCCGAGGTATGACCAAGTTATGACCAAGGTATGACCAAGGTATGACCAAGGTATGACCAAGGTATGGCCAAGGTATGACCAAGGTATGACCAAGGTATGACTAAAGTATGACCAAGGTATGACCAAGGAATGACCAAGGTATGACCAAGGTATGACCAAGGTATGACTAGGGAATGACCAAGGTATGGCCCGTGAGGTATGGCCAAGGTATGACCAAGGTATGGACAAGGTATGGCCAAGGTATGACCAAGGTATGACTAAAGTATGACCAAGGTATGACCAAGGAATGACCAAGGTATGACCAAGGTATGACCAAGGTATGACTAGGGAATGACCAAGGTATGGCCAAGGTATGACCAAGGTATGGCCAAGGTGTGGCCAAGGTAAGATCAAGGTATGACCAAGGTATGACCAAGTTATGGCCAAGGTATGACCAAGGTAGGACCAAGGTAGGACCATGGTATGACTAAGGTATGGCCAAGGTAGGACCAAGGTTGGACCAAGGTATGGTCAAGGTATGGCCAAGGTATGACCAAGGTATGCTCAAGGAATGGCCAAGGTATGACCAAGGTTTGGCCCAGGTATGACAACGGTATGACCAAGGTATGGCCCGTGAGGTATGGCCAAGGTATGACCAAGGTATCACCAAGGTATTGCCAAGGTTTTACCAAGTTTTGGCCCAGGTATGACCAAGGTATGACCAAGTTATGTCCCGTGAGGTATGACCAAGGTATGACCAAGAATAACCAAGGTATGACCAAGGTATGACCATGGTATGACCAAGATATGACCAAGGTATGACCAAGGTATGGCCAAGGTATGACCAAGGTATAGCCAAGGTATGACCAACGTATGACCAAGGTATGACCAAGGTATGGCCAAGGTATGACCAAGGTATGGCCAAGGTATGACCAAGGTATGACCAAGGTATGACCAAAGTATGGCCAAGGTATGACCAAGGTATGGCCAAGGTATGACCAAGGTATGACCAAGGTATGGCCAAGGTATGACCAATGTATGACCAAGGTATGACCAAGGTATGCCCAAGGTATGACCAAGGTATGGCCCGTGAGGTATGGCCAAGGTATGACCAAGGTATGACCAAGGTAGGGCCAAGGTATGACCAACGTATAACCAAGGTATGACCAAGGTATGGCCAAGGTATGATCAAGGTATGGCCAAGGTATGACCAAGGTATGGCCAAGTATGACCAAGGTATTGCCAAGGTATGACCAAGTTATTGCCCGTGAGGTATGGCCCGTGAGGTATGACCGAGGTATGACCAGGGTATGACCAAGGTATGGCCGAGGTATGACCAAGTTATGACCAAGGTATGACCAAGGTATGACCAAGGTATGACCAAGGTATGGCCAAGGTATGACCAAGGTATGACCAAGGTATGACCAAGGTATGACCAAGGTATGGCCCGTGAGGTATGGCCAAGGTATGGCCAAGGTATGGACAAGGTATGGCCAAGGTATGACCAAGGTATGACTAAAGTATGACCAAGGTATGACCAAGGAATGACCAAGGTATGACCAAGGTATGACCAAGGTATGACTAGGGAATGACCAAGGTATGGCCAAGGCATGACCAAGGTATGACCAAGGTATGGCCAAGGTATGACCAAGGTATGGCCAAGGTAGGACCATGGTATGACTAAGGTATGGCCAAGGTAGGACCAAGGTATGGTCAAGGTATGGCCAAGGTATGACCAAGGTATGCTCAAGGAATGGCCAAGATATGACCAAGGTTTGGCCCAGGTATGACAACGGTATGACCAAGGTATGGCCCGTGAGGTATGGCCAAGGTATGACCAAGGTATCACCAAGGTATTGCCAAGGTTTGACCAAGTTTTGGCCCAGGTATGACCAAGGTATGACCAAGTTATGGCCCGTGAGGTATGACCAAGGTATGACCAAGAATATACAAGATATGACCAAGGTATGACCATGGTATGACCAAGGTATGACCAAGGTATGACCAAGGTATGACCAAGGTATGGCCAAGGTATGACCAAGGTATAGCCAAGGTATGACCAACGTATGACCAAGGTATGACCAAGGTATGGCCAAGGTATGACCAAGGTATGGCCAAGGTATGACCAAGGTATGACCAAGGTATGACCAAAGTATGGCCAAGGTATGACCAAGGTATGGCCAAGGTATGACCAAGGTATGACCAAGGTATGGCCAAGGTATGACCAATGTATGACCCAGGTATGACCAAGGTATGCCCAAGGTATGACCAAGGTATGGCCAAGGTATGGCCCGTGAGGTATGGCCAAGGTATGACCAAGGTATGACCAAGGTAGGGCCACGGTATGACCAATGTATAACCAAGGTATGACCAAGGTATGGCCAAGGTATGATCAAGGTATGGCCAAGGTATGACCAAGGTATGGCCAAGTATGACCAAGGTATGGCCAAGGTATGACCAAGTTATGGCCCGTGAGGTATGGCCCGTGAGGTATGACCGAGGTATGACCAGGGTATGACCAAGGTATGGCCAAGGTATGGCCGAGGTATGACCAAGTTATGACCAATGTATGACCAAGGTATGACCAAGGTATGACCAAGGTATGGCCCGTGAGGTATTGCCAAGGTATGGCCAAGGTATGGACAAGGTATGGCCAAGGTATGACCGAGGTATGACTAAAGTATGACCAAGGTATGACCAAGGAATGACCAAGGTATGACCAGGGTATGACCAAGGTATGACTAGGGAATGACCAAGGTATGGCCAAGGTATGACCAAGGTATGACCAAGGTATGGCCAAGGTATGGCCAAGGTAGGACCAAGGTAGGACCATGGTATGACTAAGGTATGGCCAAGGTAGGACCAAGGTAGGACCAAGGTATGGTCAAGGTATGGCCAAGGTATGACCAAGGTATGCTCAAGGAATGGCCAAGGTATGACCAAGGTTTGGCCCAGGTATGACAACGGTATGACCAAGGTATGGCCCGTGAGGTATGGCCAAGGTATGACCAAGGTATCACCAAGGTATTGCCAAGGTTTGACCAAGTTTTGGCCCAGGTATGACCAAGGTATGACCAAGGTATGGACAAGGTATGGACAAGGTATGGCCCGTGAGGGATGACCAAGGTATTGCCAAGGTATGATCAAGGTATGGCCAAGGTATGACCATGGTATGACCAAGGTATGGCCAAGGTATGACCAAGGTATAACCAAGGTATGACCATGGTATGACCAAGGTATGACCAAGGTATGATCAAGGTATGGCCAAGGTATGACTATGGTAAGACCAAGGTGTGGCCAAGGTATGACCAAGGTATTACCAAGGTATGACCATGGTATGACCAAGGTATGGCCAAGGTATGACCAAGGTATAACCAAGGTATGACCATGGTATGACCAAGGTATGACCAAGGTATGATCAAGGTATGGCCAAAGTATGACCAAGGTATGACCAAGGTATGGCCAAGGTATGACCAAGGTATGGCCAAGATATGACCAAGGTTTGGCCAAGGTATGACGAAGGTATGACCAAGGTATGGACAAGGTATGACCAAGGTTTGGCCAAGGTATGGCCAAGGTATGGACAAGGTATGGACAAGGTATGGCCCTTGAGGTATGACCAAGGTCCTGCCAAGGTATTGCCAAGGTATGACCAAGGTATGGCCAAGGTATGGCCAAGGTATGACCAAGGTATGACCAAGGTATGACCAAGGTATGACCAAAGTATGACCAAGGTATGGCCAAGGTATGGCCAAGGTATGACCAAGGTATGACCAAGGTATGGCCCCTGAGATATGACCAAGGTATGACCAAGGTATGCCCAAGGTATGACCAAGGTATAACCAAGGTATAGCCAAGGTATGGCCGAGGTATGACCAAGGTATGACCAAGGTATGACCAAGGTATGACCAAGGTATGGCCAAGGTATGATCAAGGTATGGCCAAGGTATGGCCCGTGAGGTATGGCCAAGGTATGACCAAGGTATGACCAAGGTAGGGCCAAGGTATGACCAACGTATAACCAAGGTATGACCAAGGTATGGCCAAGGTATGATCAAGGTATGGCCAAGGTATGACCAAGGTATGGCCAAGTATGACCAAGGTATGGCCAAGGTATGACCAAGTTATGGCCCGTGAGGTATGGCCCGTGAGGTATGACCGAGGTATGACCAGGGTATGACCAAGGTATGGCCAAGGTATGGCCGAGGTATGACCAAGTTATGACCAAGGTATGACCAAGGTATGACCAAGGTATGACCAAGGTATGGCCAAGGTATGACCAAGGTATGACCAAGGTATGACTAAAGTATGACCAAGGTATGACCAAGGAATGACCAAGGTATGACCAAGGTATGACCAAGGTATGACCAAGGTATGGCCAAGGTATGGCCAAGGTATGACTAGGGAATGACCAAGGTATGGCCAAGGTATGACCAAGGTATGACCAAGGTATGGCCAAGGTATGGCCAAGGTGTGGCCAAGGTATGATCAAGGTATGACCAAGGTATGACTAGGGAATGACCAAGGTATGGCCAAGGTATGACCAAGGTATGACCAAGGTATGGCCAAGGTGTGGCCAAGGTGTGGCCAAGGTAAGATCAAGGTATGACCAAGGTATGACCAAGTTATGGCCAAGGTATGACCAAGGTAGGACCAAGGTAGGACCATGGTATGACTAAGGTATGGCCAAGGTAGGACCAAGGTTGGACCAAGGTATGGTCAAGGTATGGCCAAGGTATGACCAAGGTATGCTCAAGGAATGGCCAAGGTATGACCAAGGTTTGGCCCAGGTATGACAACGGTATGACCAAGGTATGGCCCGTGAGGTATGGCCAAGGTATGACCAAGGTATCACCAAGGTATTGCCAAGGTTTGACCAAGTTTTGGCCCAGGTATGACCAAGGTATGACCAAGTTATGTCCCGTGAGGTATGACCAAGGTATGACCAAGAATAACCAAGGTATGACCAAGGTATGACCATGGTATGACCAAGATATGACCAAGGTATGACCAAGGTATGGCCAAGGTATGACCAAGGTATAGCCAAGGTATGACCAACGTATGACCAAGGTATGACCAAGGTATGGCCAAGGTATGACCAAGGTATGGCCAAGGTATGACCAAGGTATGACCAAGGTATGACCAAAGTATGGCCAAGGTATGACCAAGGTATGGTCAAGGTATGACCAAGGTATGACCAAGGTATGGCCAAGGTATGACCAATGTATGACCAAGGTATGACCAAGGTATGCCCAAGGTATGACCAAGGTATGCCCAAGGTATGGCCCGTGAGGTATTGCCAAGGTATGACCAAGGTATGACCAAGGTAGGGCCAAGGTATGACCAACGTATAACCAAGGTATGACCAAGGTATGGCCAAGGTATGATCAAGGTATGGCCAAGGTATGACCAAGGTATGGCCAAGTATGACCAAGGTATGGCCAAGGTATGACCAAGTTATTGCCCGTGAGGTATGGCCCGTGAGGTATGACCGAGGTATGACCAGGGTATGACCAAGGTATGGCCAAGGTATGGCCGAGGTATGACCAAGTTATGACCAAGGTATGACCAAGGTATGACCAAGGTATGACCAAGGTATGGCCAAGGTATGACCAAGGTATGACCAAGGTATGACCAAGGTATGACCAAGGTATGGCCCGTGAGGTATGGCCAAGGTATGGCCAAGGTATGGACAAGGTATGGCCAAGGTATGACCAAGGTATGACTAAAGTATGACCAAGGTATGACCAAGGAATGACCAAGGTATGACCAAGGTATGACCAAGTCACCAAGGTATGACTAGGGAATGACCAAGGTATGGCCAAGGCATGACCAAGGTATGACCAAGGTATGGCCAAGGTATGACCAAGGTATGGCCAAGGTAGGACCATGGTATGACTAAGGTATGGCCAAGGTAGGACCAAGGTGTGGTCAAGGTATGGCCAAGGTATGACCAAGGTATGCTCAAGGAATGGCCAAGGTATGACCAAGGTTTGGCCCAGGTATGACAACGGTATGACCAAGGTATGGCCCGTGAGGTATGGCCAAGGTATGACCAAGGTATCACCAAGGTATTGCCAAGGTTTGACCAAGTTTTGGCCCAGGTATGACCAAGTTATGACCAAGTTATGGCCCGTGAGGTATGACCAAGGTATGACCAAGAATAACCAAGGTATGACCAAGGTATGACCAAGGTATGACCATGGTATGACCAAGGTATGACCAAGGTATGACCAAGGTATGACCAAGGTATGGCCAAGGTATGACCAAGGTATAGCCAAGGTATGACCAACGTATGACCAAGGTATGACCAAGGTATGGCCAAGGTATGACCAAGGTATGGCCAAGGTATGACCAAGGTATGACCAAGGTATGACCAAAGTATGGCCAAGGTATGACCAAGGTATGGCCAAGGTATGACCAAGGTATGACCAAGGTATGGCCAAGGTATGACCAATGTATGACCCAGGTATGACCAAGGTATGCCCAAGGTATGACCAAGGTATGGCCAAGGTATGGCCCGTGAGGTATGGCCAAGGTATGACCAAGGTATGACCATGGTAGGGCCACGGTATGACCAATGTATAACCAAGGAATGACCAAGGTATGGCCAAGGTATGATCAAGGTATGGCCAAGGTATGACCAAGGTATGGCCAAGTATGACCAAGGTATGGCCAAGGTATGACCAAGTTATGGCCCGTGAGGTATGGCCCGTGAGGTATGACCGAGGTATGACCAGGGTATGACCAAGGTATGGCCAAGGTATGGCCGAGGTATGACCAAGTTATGACCAATGTATGACCAAGGTATGACCAAGGTATGACCAAGGTATGGCCAAGGTATGACCAAGGTATGACCAAGGTATGACCAAGGTATGACCAAGGTATGGCCCGTGAGGTATGGCCAAGGTATGGCCAAGGTATGGACAAGGTATGGCCAAGGTATGACCAAGGTATGACTAAAGTATGACCAAGGTATGACCAAGGAATGACCAAGGTATGACCAAGGTATGACCAAGGTATGACTAGGGAATGGCCAAGGTATGACCAAGGTATGACCAAGGTATGGCCAAGGTATGACTATGGTAAGACCAAGGTGTGGCCAAGGTATGACCAATGTATTACCAAGGTATGACCATGGTATGACCAAGGTATGGCCAAGGTATGACCAAGGTATAACGAAGGTATGACCATGGTATGACCAAGGTATGACCAAGGTATGATCAAGGTATGGCCAAAGTATGACCAAGGTATGACCAAGGTATGGCCAAGGTATGACCAAGGTATGGCCAAGATATGACCAAGGTTTGGCCAAGGTATGACGAAGGTATGGCCAAGGTATGGACAAGGTATGACCAAGGTTTGGCCAAGGTATGGCCAAGGTATGGACAAGGTATGGACAAGGTATGGCCCTTGAGGTATGACCAAGGTCCTGCCAAGGTATTGCCAAGGTATGACCAAGGTATGGCCAAGGTATGGCCAAGGTATGACCAAGGTATGACCAAGGTATGACCAAGGTATGACCAAAGTATGACCAAGGTATGGCCAAGGTATGGCCAAGGTATGACCAAGGTATGACCAAGGTATGGCCCCTGAGATATGACCAAGGTATGACCAAGGTATGCCCAAGGTATGACCAAGGTATAACCAAGGTATAGCCAAGGTATGGCCAAGGTATGACCAAGGTATGACCAAGGTATGACCAAGGTATGACCAAGGTATGGCCAAGGTATGATCAAGGTATGGCCAAGGTATGGCCCGTGAGGTATGGCCAAGGTATGACCAAGGTATGACCAAGGTAGGGCCAAGGTATGACCAACGTATAACCAAGGTATGACCAAGGTATGGCCAAGGTATGATCAAGGTATGGCCAAGGTATGACCAAGGTATGGCCAAGTATGACCAAGGTATGGCCAAGGTATGACCAAGTTATGACCCGTGAGGTATGGCCCGTGAGGTATGACCGAGGTATGACCAGGGTATGACCAAGGTATGGCCAAGGTATGGCCGAGGTATGACCAAGTTATGACCAAGGTATGACCAAGGTATGACCAAGGTATGACCAAGGTATGGCCAAGGATTGACCAAGGTATGACCAAGGTATGACTAAAGTATGACCAAGGTATGACCAAGGAATGACCAAGGTATGACCAAGGTATGACCAAGGTATGACCAAGGTATGGCCAAGGTATGGCCAAGGTATGACTAGGGAATGACCAAGGTATGGCCAAGGTATGACCAAGGTATGACCAAGGTATGGCCAAGGTATGGCCAAGGTGTGGCCAAGGTAAGATAAAGGTATGACCAAGGTATGACTAGGGAATGACCAAGGTATGGCCAAGGTATGACCAAGGTATGACCAAGGTATGGCCAAGGTATGGCCAAGGTGTGGCCAAGGTAAGATCAAGGTATGACCAAGGTATGACCAAGTTATGGCCAAGGTATGACCAAGGTAGGACCAAGGTAGGACCATGGTATGACTAAGGTATGGCCAAGGTAGGACCAAGGTTGGACCAAGGTATGGTCAAGGTATGGCCAAGGTATGACCAAGGTATGCTCAAGGAATGGCCAAGGTATGACCAAGGTTTGGCCCAGGTATGACAACGGTATGACCAAGGTATGGCCCGTGAGGTATGGCCAAGGTATGACCAAGGTATCACCAAGGTATTGCCAAGGTTTGACCAAGTTTTGGCCCAGGTATGACCAAGGTATGACCAAGTTATGTCCCGTGAGGTATGACCAAGGTATGACCAAGAATAACCAAGGTATGACCAAGGTATGACCATGGTATGACCAAGATATGACCAAGGTATGACCAAGGTATGGCCAAGGTATGACCAAGGTATAGCCAAGGTATGACCAACGTATGACCAAGGTATGACCAAGGTATGGCCAAGGTATGACCAAGGTATGGCCAAGGTATGACCAAGGTATGACCAAGGTATGACCAAAGTAAGGCCAAGGTATGACCAGGGTATGACCAAGGTATGGCCAAGGTATGGCCGAGGTATGACCAAGTTATGACCAAGGTATGACCAAGGTATGACCAAGGTATGACCAAGGTATGGCCAAGGTATGCCCAAGGTATGGCCCGTGAGGTATGGCCAAGGTATGACCAAGGTATGACCAAGGTAGGGCCAAGGTATGACCAACGTATAACCAAGGTTTTACCAAGGTATGGCCAAGGTATGATCAAGGTATGGCCAAGGTATGACCAAGGTATGGCCAAGTATGACCAAGGTATGGCCAAGGTATGACCAAGTTATTGCCCGTGAGGTATGGCCCGTGAGGTATGACCGAGGTATGACCAGGGTATGACCAAGGTATGGCCAAGGTATGGCCGAGGTATGACCAAGTTATGACCAAGGTATGACCAAGGTATGACCAAGGTATGACCAAGGTATGGCCAAGGTATGACCAAGGTATGACCAAGGTATGTCCAAGGTATGACCAAGGTATGGCCCGTGAGGTATGGCCAAGGTATGGCCAAGGTATGGACAAGGTATGGCCAAGGTATGACCAAGGTATGACTAAAGTATGACCAAGGTATGACCAAGGAATGACCAAGGTATGACCAAGGTATGACCAAGGTATGACTAGGGAATGACCAAGGTATGGCCAAGGCATGACCAAGGTATGACCAAGGTATGGCCAAGGTATGACCAAGGTATGGCCAAGGTAGGACCATGGTATGACTAAGGTATGGCCAAGGTAGGACCAAGGTATGGTCAAGGTATGGCCAAGGTATGACCAAGGTATGCTCAAGGAATGGCCAAGGTATGACCAAGGTTTGGCCCAGGTATGACAACGGTATGACCAAGGTATGGCCCGTGAGGTATGGCCAAGGTATGACCAAGGTATCACCAAGGTATTGCCAAGGTTTGACCAAGTTTTGGCCCAGGTATGACCAAGGTATGACCAAGTTATGGCCCGTGAGGTATGACCAAGGTATGACCAAGAATAACCAAGGTATGACCAAGGTATGACCATGGTATGACCAAGGTATGACCAAGGTATGACCAAGGTATGGCCAAGGTATGACCAAGGTATAGCCAAGGTATGACCAACGTATGACCAAGGTATGACCAAGGTATGGCCAAGGTATGACAAAGGTATGGCCAAGGTATGACCAAGGTATGACCAAGGTATGACCAAAGTATGGCCAAGGTATGACCAAGGTATGGCCAAGGTATGACCAAGGTATGACCAAGGTATGGCCAAGGTATGACCAATGTATGACCCAGGTATGACCAAGGTATGCCCAAGGTATGACCAAGGTATGGCCAAGGTATGGCCCGTGAGGTATGGCCAAGGTATGACCAAGGTATGACCAAGGTAGGGCCACGGTATGACCAATGTATAACCAAGGTATGACCAAGGTATGGCCAAGGTATAAATCAAGGTATGGCCAAGGTATGACCAAGGTATGGCCAAGTATGACCAAGGTATGGCCAAGGTATGACCAAGTTATGGCCCGTGAGGTATGGCCCGTGAGGTATGACCGAGGTATGACCAGGGTATGACCAAGGTATGGCCAAGGTATGGCCGAGGTATGACCAAGTTATGACCAATGTATGACCAAGGTATGACCAAGGTATGACCAAGGTATGGCCAAGGTATGACCAAGGTATGACCAAGGTATGACCAAGGTATGACCAAGGTATGACCAAGGTATGGCCCGTGAGGTATGGCCAAGGTATGGCCAAGGTATGGACAAGGTATGGCCAAGGTATGACCAAGGTATGACTAAAGTATGACCACGGTATGACCAAGGTATGACCAAGGTATGACCAAGGTATGACCAAGGTATGACTAGGGAATGACCAAGGTATGGCCAAGGTATGACCAAGGTATGACCAAGGTATGGCCAAGGTATGGCCAAGGTAGGACCAAGGTAGGACCATGGTATGACTAAGGTATGGCCAAGGTAGGACCAAGGTAGGACCAAGGTATGGTCAAGGTATGGCCAAGGTATGACCAAGGTATGCTCAAGGAATGGCCAAGGTATGACCAAGGTTTGGCCCAGGTATGACAACGGTATGACCAAGGTATGGCCCGTGAGGTATGGCCAAGGTATGACCAAGGTATCACCAAGGTATTGCCAAGGTTTGACCAAGTTTTGGCCCAGGTATGACCAAGGTATGACCAAGTTATGGCCCGTGAGGTATGACCAAGGTATGACCAAGAATAACCAAGGTATGACCAAGGTATGACCATGGTATGACCAAGGTATGACCAAGGTATGACCAAGGTATGGCCAAGGTATGACGAAGGTATAGCCAAGGTATGACCAAGGTATGACCAAGGAATGACCAAGGTATGACCAAAGCATGGCCAAGGTATGGCCAAGGTATGCCCAAGGTATGACCAAGGTATGACCAAGGTATGACCAAGATATGACCTAGGTATGACCATAGTATGACCAAGGTATGGCCATGGTATGACCAAGGTATGACCAAGGTATGACCAAGGTATGGCCAAGGTATGGCCAAGGTATGACCAAGGTATGACCAAGGTATGACCAAGGTATAACCAAGGTATGACCAAGGTATGATCAAGGTATGACAAAGGTATGACAAAGGTATGACCAAGGTATTGCCAATGTATGGCCCGTGAGGTATGACCAAGGTATGGCCAAGGTATGACCAAGGTATGACCAAGGTATGGCCAAGGTATGACCAAGGTATGACAAAGGTATGACCAAGGTATGACAAAGGTATGGCCAATGTATGACCGTGAGGTATGACCAAGGTATGAAAAAGGTATGTCCAAGGTATGACCAAGGTATGACCAAGGTATGGCCAAGGTATGACGAAGGTATGACCAAAATATGACTAAAGTATGACCTTCTTATGACCAAGGTATGACCAAGGTATGACCAAGGTATGACTAGGGAATGACCAAGGTATGGCCAAGGTATGACCAAGGTATGACCAAGGTATGGCCAAGGTATGGCCAAGGTATGGCCAAGGTATGATCAAGGTATGACCAAGGTATGACCAAGTTATGGCCAAGGTATGACCAAGGTAGGACCAAGGTAGGACCATGGTATGACTAAGGTATGGCCAAGGTAGGACCAAGGTAGGACCAAGGTATGGTCAAGGTATGGCCAAGGTATGACCAAGGTAGGCTCAAGGAATGGCCAAGGTATGACCAAGGTTTGGCCCAGGTATGACAACGGTATGACCAAGGTATGGCCCGTGAGGTATGGCCAAGGTATGACCAAGGTATCACCAAGGTATTGCCAAGGTTTGACCAAGTTTTGGCCCAGGTATGACCAAGGTATGACCAAGTTATGGCCCGTGAGGTATCACCAAGGTATGACCAAGAATAACCAAGGTATGACCAAGGTATGACCATGGTATAACCAAGGTATGACCAAGGTACGACCAAGGTATGGCCAAGGTATGACCAAGGTATAGCCAATGTATGACCAACGTATGACCAAGGTATGACCAAGGTATGGCCAAGGTATGACCAAGGTATGTCCAAGGTATGACCAAGGTATGACCAAGGTATGACCAAAGTATGGCCAAGGTATGACCAAGGTATGGCCAAGGTATGACCAAGGTATGGCCAAGGTATGACCAAGGTATGGCCCGTGAGGTATGGCCTGTGAGGTATGACCGAGGTATGACCAAGGTATGGCCAAAGTATGACCAAAGTATGACCAAGGTATGATAAAGGTATGACCAAGGTATGACCCAAGTATGGCCAAGGTATGGCCAAGGTATGGCCAAGGTATGGCCGAGGTATGGCCCGTGAGGTATGACCAAGGTATTGCCAAGGTATGACCAAGGTATGGCCAACGTACGGCCAAGGTATGACCAAGGTATGACCAAGGTATGACCAAGATATGACCAAGGTATGACCATAGTATGACCAAGGTATGGCCATGGTATGACCAAGGTATGACCAAGGTATGACCAAGGTATGGCCAAGGTATGGCCAAGGTATGACCAAGGTCTGACCAAGGTATGACCAAGGTATGACCAAGGTATAAGCAAGGTATGACCAAGGTATGATCAAGGTATGACAAGGGTATGACAAAGGTATGACCAAGGTATTGCCAATGTATGGCCCGTGAGGTATGACCAAGGTATGGCCAAGGTATGACCAAGGTATGATCAAGGTATGGCCAAGGTATGACCAAGGTATGACAAAGGTATGACCAAGGTATGACAAAGGTATGGCCAATATATGACCCGTGAGGTATGACCAAGGTATGAAAAAGGTATGTCCAAGGTATGACCAAGGTATGACCAAGGTATGACCAAGGTATGACCAAGGTATGGCCAAGGTATGACGAAGGTATGACCAAAATATGACTAAAGTATGACCTTCTTATGACCAAAGTATGGCCAAGGTATGACCAACGTATAACCAAGGTATGACCAAGGTATCGCCAAGGTATGATCAAGGTATGGCCAAGGTATGACCAAGGTATGGCCAAGTATGACCAAGACATGGCCAAGGTATGACCAAGTTATGGCCCGTGAGGTATGGCCCGTGAGGTATGACCGTGGTATGACCAAGGTATGACCTAGGTATGGCCAAGGTATGGCCGAGGTATGACCAAGGTATGACCAAGGTATGAACAAGGTATGACCAAGGTATGACCAAGATATGGCCAAGGTATGACCAAGGTATGACCAAGGTATGACCAAGGTATGACCAAGGTATGACCAAAGTATGACCGAGGTATGGCCATGGTATGACCAATGTATGGCCAAGCTATGGACAAGGTATGGCCATGGTATGGACCGTGAGGTATGACCAAGGTATTGCCAAGGTATGATCAAGGTATGGCCAAGGTATGACCAAGGTATGGCCAAGGTATGACCAAGGTATGGCCAAGGTATGACCAAGGTATAACCAAGGTATGATCAAGGTATGGCCAAGGTATGACTATGGTATGACCAAGGTATGGCCAAGGTATGACCAAGGTATAACCAAGGTATGACCATGGTATGACCAAGGTATGACCAAGGTATGATCAAGGTATTGCCAAGGTATGACCAAGGTATGACCAAGGTATGACCAAGGTATGGCCAAGGTATGATCAAGGTGTGGCCAAGGTATGACCAAGGTTGGAAAAAGGTATGACGAAGGTATGACCAAGGTATGGCCAAGGTATGACCAAGGTATGGCCAAGGTATGGCCAATGTATGGACAAGGTATGGCCAAGGTATGGCCCGTGAGGTATGACCAAGGTATTGCCAAGGTATTGCCAAGGTATGACCAAGGTATGGCTAAGGTATGACCAAGGTATGACCAAGGTATGACCAAGGTATGACCAAGGTATGACCAAGGTATGACCAAAGTATGACCAAGGTATGGCCAAGGTATGGCCAAGGTATGACCAAGGTATGACCAAGGTATGACCAAGGTATGGCCAAGGTATAACCAAGGTATGACCAAGGTATGACCAAGGTATGACCATGGTATGATCAAGGTATTGCCAAGGTATGACCAAGGTATTCCAAAGGTATGGCCAAGGTATAACCAAGGTATGGCCAAGGTATGACCAAGGTATGGACAAGGTATGACGAAGGTATGACCAAGGTATGGCCAAGGTATGGCCAAGGAATGACCAAGGTATGGCCGAGGTATGGCCAAGGTATGGCCGAGGTATTGCCCGTGAAGTATGACCAAGGTATTGCGAAGGTATGACCAAGGTATGGCCAAAGTATGGCCAAGGTATGACCAAGGTATGGCCAAGGTATGACCAAGGTATGACCAAGGTATGACCAAGGTATGACCAAGGTATGACCAAGGTATGGCCAAGGTATGGCCAAGGTATGACCAAGGTATGACCAAGGTATGGCCAAGGCATGGCTCGTGAGGTATGGCGAAGGTATGGCGAAGGTATGACCAAGGTATGACCAAGGTATGACCAAAGTATAACCAAGGTATGACCAAGGTATGACCAAGGTATGATCCAGGTATGGCCAAGGTATGGCCAAGGTATGGCCGAGGTATGGCCGAGGTATGGAAAGGGAAGTATGACCAAGGTATTGCCAAGGTATGACCAAGGTATGGCCAACGTATGGCCAAGGTATGACCAAGGTATGACCAAGGTATGACCAAGGTATGACCAAGGTATGACCAAGGTATGACCAAGGTATGACCAACGTATGGCCTCGGTATGGCCAAGGTATGACCAAGGTATGACCAAGGTATGACCAAGGTATGACCAAGGTATGATCAAGGTATGGCTAAGGTATGACCAAGGTATGGCAAAGGTATGACCAAGGTATGGCCAAGGTATGACCAAGGTATGACCATGGCATGAGCAAAGTATGGCCAAGGTATGACCAAGGTATGACCAAGGTATGGCCAATGTATGACCAAAGTATGACCAAGGTATGACCAAAGTATGGCCAAGGTATGACAAGGTATGACCATGGTATGACCAAGGTATGGCCAAGGTATGGCCAAGGTATGACCAAGGTATGGCCAAGGTTTGACCAATGTATGACTAAGGTATGGCCAAGGTATGGCCAAGGTATGATCAAGGTAAGACCAAGGTATGACCAAGGTATGACCATGGTGTGACCAAGGTATGGCCAAGGTATGACCAAGGTATGACCAAGTCATGGCCGAAGTATGGCCAAGGTATGGCCAATGTATTCCCAAGGTTTGGTCAAGGTATTCCCAAGGTATGGCCAAGGTATGACCCGTGAGGTATGACCAAGGTATGACCAAGGTATGACCAGGATATGGCCAGGGTATGACCAAGGTATGATCAAGGTATGACCAAGGTATGACCAAGGTAGGGCCAAGGTATGACCAAGTTATGACCAAGGTATGGCCAAGGTATCACCAAGGTATGGCCAAGGTATGACCATTGTATGATCAAGGTATGGCCAAGGTATGGACAAGGTATGGACAAGGTATGGCCCTTGAGGTATGACCAAGGTCCTGCCAAGGTATTGCCAAGGTATGACCAAGGTATGGCCAAGGTATGGCCAAGGTATGACCAAGGTATGACCAAGGTATGACCAAGGTATGACCAAAGTATGACCAAGGTATGGCCAAGGTATGGCCAAGGTATGACCAAGGTATGACCAAGGTATGGCCCCTGAGATATGACCAAGGTATGACCAAGGTATGCCCAAGGTATGACCAAGGTATAACCAAGGTATAGCCAAGGTATGGCCAAGGTATGACCAAGGTATGACCAAGGTATGACCAAGGTATGACCAAGGTATGGCCAAGGTATGATCAAGGTATGGCCAAGGTATGGCCCGTGAGGTATGGCCAAGGTATGACCAAGGTATGACCAAGGTAGGGCCAAGGTATGACCAACGTATAACCAAGGTATGACCAAGGTATGGCCAAGGTATGATCAAGGTATGGCCAAGGTATGACCAAGGTATGGCCAAGTATGACCAAGGTATGGCCAAGGTATGACCAAGTTATGACCCGTGAGGTATGGCCCGTGAGGTATGACCGAGGTATGACCAGGGTATGACCAAGGTATGGCCAAGGTATGGCCGAGGTATGACCAAGTTATGACCAAGGTATGACCAAGGTATGACCAAGGTATGACCAAGGTATGGCCAAGGTATGACCAAGGTATGACCAAGGTATGACTAAAGTATGACCAAGGTATGACCAAGGAATGACCAAGGTATGACCAAGGTATGACCAAGGTATGACCAAGGTATGGCCAAGGTATGGCCAAGGTATGACTAGGGAATGACCAAGGTATGGCCAAGGTATGACCAAGGTATGACCAAGGTATGGCCAAGGTATGGCCAAGGTGTGGCCAAGGTAAGATCAAGGTATGACCAAGGTATGACTAGGGAATGACCAAGGTATGGCCAAGGTATGACCAAGGTATGACCAAGGTATGGCCAAGGTATGGCCAAGGTGTGGCCAAGGTAAGATCAAGGTATGACCAAGGTATGACCAAGTTATGGCCAAGGTATGACCAAGGTAGGACCAAGGTAGGACCATGGTATGACTAAGGTATGGCCAAGGTAGGACCAAGGTTGGACCAAGGTATGGTCAAGGTATGGCCAAGGTATGACCAAGGTATGCTCAAGGAATGGCCAAGGTATGACCAAGGTTTGGCCCAGGTATGACAACGGTATGACCAAGGTATGGCCCGTGAGGTATGGCCAAGGTATGACCAAGGTATCACCAAGGTATTGCCAAGGTTTGACCAAGTTTTGGCCCAGGTATGACCAAGGTATGACCAAGTTATGTCCCGTGAGGTATGACCAAGGTATGACCAAGAATAACCAAGGTATGACCAAGGTATGACCATGGTATGACCAAGATATGACCAAGGTATGACCAAGGTATGGCCAAGGTATGACCAAGGTATAGCCAAGGTATGACCAACGTATGACCAAGGTATGACCAAGGTATGGCCAAGGTATGACCAAGGTATGGCCAAGGTATGACCAAGGTATGACCAAGGTATGACCAAAGTAAGGCCAAGGTATGACCAGGGTATGACCAAGGTATGGCCAAGGTATGGCCGAGGTATGACCAAGTTATGACCAAGGTATGACCAAGGTATGACCAAGGTATGACCAAGGTATGGCCAAGGTATGCCCAAGGTATGGCCCGTGAGGTATGGCCAAGGTATGACCAAGGTATGACCAAGGTAGGGCCAAGGTATGACCAACGTATAACCAAGGTTTTACCAAGGTATGGCCAAGGTATGATCAAGGTATGGCCAAGGTATGACCAAGGTATGGCCAAGTATGACCAAGGTATGGCCAAGGTATGACCAAGTTATTGCCCGTGAGGTATGGCCCGTGAGGTATGACCGAGGTATGACCAGGGTATGACCAAGGTATGGCCAAGGTATGGCCGAGGTATGACCAAGGTATGACCAAGGTATGACCAAGGTATGACCAAGGTATGGCCAAGGTATGACCAAGGTATGACCAAGGTATGTCCAAGGTATGACCAAGGTATGGCCCGTGAGGTATGGCCAAGGTATGGCCAAGGTATGGACAAGGTATGGCCAAGGTATGACCAAGGTATGACTAAAGTATGACCAAGGTATGACCTTGGAATGACCAAGGTATGACCAAGGTATGACCAAGGTATGACTAGGGAATGACCAAGGTATGGCCAAGGCATGACCAAGGTATGACCAAGGTATGGCCAAGGTATGACCAAGGTATGGCCAAGGTAGGACCATGGTATGACTAAGGTATGGCCAAGGTAGGACCAAGGTATGGTCAAGGTATGGCCAAGGTATGACCAAGGTATGCTCAAGGAATGGCCAAGGTATGACCAAGGTTTGGCCCAGGTATGACAACGGTATGACCAAGGTATGGCCCGTGAGGTATGGCCAAGGTATGACCAAGGTATCACCAAGGTATTGCCAAGGTTTGACCAAGTTTTGGCCCAGGTATGACCAAGGTATGACCAAGTTATGGCCCGTGAGGTATGACCAAGGTATGACCAAGAATAACCAAGGTATGACCAAGGTATGACCATGGTATGACCAAGGTATGACCAAGGTATGACCAAGGTATGACCAAGGTATGGCCAAGGTATGACCAAGGTATAGCCAAGGTATGACCAACGTATGACCAAGGTATGACCAAGGTATGGCCAAGGTATGACCAAGGTATGGCCAAGGTATGACCAAGGTATGACCAAGGTATGACCAAAGTATGGCCAAGGTATGACCAAGGTATGGCCAAGGTATGACCAAGGTATGACCAAGGTATGGCCAAGGTATGACCAATGTATGACCCAGGTATGACCAAGGTATGCCCAAGGTATGACCAAGGTATGGCCAAGGTATGGCCCGTGAGGTATGGCCAAGGTATGACCAAGGTATGACCAAGGTAGGGCCACGGTATGACCAATGTATAACCAAGGTATGACCAAGGTATGGCCAAGGTATGATCAAGGTATGGCCAAGGTATGACCAAGGTATGGCCAAGTATGACCAAGGTATGGCCAAGGTATGACCAAGTTATGGCCCGTGAGGTATGGCCCGTGAGGTATGACCGAGGTATGACCAGGGTATGACCAAAGTATGGCCAAGGTATGGCCGAGGTATGACCAAGTTATGACCAATGTATGACCAAGGTATGACCAAGGTATGACCAAGGTATGGCCAAGGTATGACCAAGGTATGACCAAGGTATGACCAAGGTATGACCAAGGTATGGCCCGTGAGGTATGGCCAAGGTATGGCCAAGGTATGGACAAGGTATGGCCAAGGTATGACCAAGGTATGACTAAAGTATGACCAAGGTATGACCAAGGAATGACCAAGGTATGACCAAGGTATGACCAAGGTATGACTAGGGAATGACCAAGGTATGGCCAAGGTATGACCAAGGTATGACCAAGGTATGGCCAAGGTATGGCCAAGGTAGGACCAAGGTAGGACCATGGTATGACTAAGGTATGGCCAAGGTAGGACCAAGGTAGGACCAAGGTATGGTCAAGGTATGGCCAAGGTATGACCAAGGTATGCTCAAGGAATGGCCAAGGTATGACCAAGGTTTGGCCCAGGTATGACAACGGTATGACCAAGGTATGGCCCGTGAGGTATGGCCAAGGTATGACCAAGGTATCACCAAGGTATTGCCAAGGTTTGACCAAGTTTTGGCCCAGGTATGACCAAGGTATGACCAAGTTATGGCCCGTGAGGTATGACCAAGGTATGACCAAGAATAACCAAGGTATGACCAAGGTATGACCATGGTATGACCAAGGTATGACCAAGGTATGGCCAAGGTATGACGAAGGTATAGCCAAGGTATGACCAAGGTATGACCAAGGTATGACCAAGGTATGACCAAAGTATGGCCAAGGTATGGCCAAGGTATGCTCAAGGTATGACCAAGGTATGACCAAGGTATGACCAAGATATGACCTAGGTATGACCATAGTATGACCAAGGTATGGCCATGGTATGACCAAGGTATGACCAAGGTATGACCAAGGTATGGCCAAGGTATGGCCAAGGTATGACCAAGGTATGACCAAGGTATGACCAAGGTATAACCAAGGTATGACCAAGGTATGATCAAGGTATGACAAAGGTATGACAAAGGTATGACCAAGGTATTGCCAATGTATGGCCCGTGAGGTATGACCAAGGTATGGCCAAGGTATGACCAAGGTATGACCAAGGTATGGCCAAGGTATGACGAAGGTATGACAAAGGTATGACCAAGGTATGACAAAGGTATGGCCAATGTATGACCCGTGAGGTATGACCAAGGTATGAAAAAGGTATGTCCAAGGTATGACCAAGGTATGACCAAGGTATGGCCAAGGTATGACGAAGGTATGACCAAAATATGACTAAAGTATGACCTTCTTATGACCAAGGTATGACCAAGGTATGACCAATGTATGACTAGGGAATGACCAAGGTATGGCCAAGGTATGACCAAGGTATGACCAAGGTATGGCCAAGGTATGGCCAAGGTATGGCCAAGGTATGATCAAGGTATGACCAAGGTATGACCAAGTTATGGCCAAGGTATGACCAAGGTAGGACCAAGGTAGGACCATGGTATGACTAAGGTATGGCCAAGGTAGATCCAAGGTAGGACCAAGGTATGGTCAAGGTATGGCCAAGGTATGACCAAGGTAGGCTCAAGGAATGGCCAAGGTATGACCAAGGTTTGGCCCAGGTATGACAACGGTATGACCAAGGTATGGCCCGTGAGGTATGGCCAAGGTATGACCAAGGTATCACCAAGGTATTGCCAAGGTTTGACCAAGTTTTGGCCCAGGTATGACCAAGGTATGACCAAGTTATGGCCCGTGAGGTATGACCAAGGTATGACCAAGAATAACCAAGGTATGACCAAGGTATGACCATGGTATAACCAAGGTATGACCAAGGTATGACCAAGGTATGGCCAAGGTATGACCAAGGTATAGCCAAGGTATGACCAAGGTATGGCCAAGGTATGACCAAGGTATGGCCAAGGTATGACCAAGGTATGTCCAAGGTATGACCAAGGTATGACCAAGGTATGACCAAAGTATGGCCAAGGTATGACCAAGGTATGGCCAAGGTATGACCAAGGTATGGCCAAGGTATGACCAAGGTATGGCCCGTGAGGTATGGCCTGTGAGGTATGACCGAGGTATGACCAAGGTATGGCCAAAGTATGACCAAAGTATGACCAAGGTATGATTAAGGTATGACCAAGGTATGACCCAGGTATGGCCAAGGTATGGCCAAGGTATGGCCAAGGTATGGCCGAGGTATGGCCCGTGAGGTATGACCAAGGTATTGCCAAGGTATGACCAAGGTATGGCCAACGTACGGCCAAGGTATGACCAAGTTATGACCAAGGTATGACCAAGATATGACCAAGGTATGACCATAGTATGACCAAGGTATGGCCATGGTATGACCAAGGTATGACCAAGGTATGACCAAGGTATGGCCAAGGTATGGCCAAGGTATGACCAAGGTATGACCAAGGTATGACCAAGGTATGACCAAGGTATAAGCAAGGTATGACCAAGGTATGATCAAGGTATGACAAGGGTATGACAAAGGTATGACCAAGGTATTGCCAATGTATGGCCCGTGAGGTATGACCAAGGTATGGCCAAGGTATGACCAAGGTATGATCAAGGTATGGCCAAGGTATGACCAAGGTATGACAAAGGTATGACCAAGGTATGACCAAGGTATGGCCAAGGTATGACGAAGGTGTGACCAAAATATGACTAAAGTATGACCTTCTTATGACCAAAGTATGGCCAAGGTATGACCAACGTATAACCAAGGTATGACCAAGGTATCGCCAAGGTATGATCAAGGTATGGCCAAGGTATGACCAAGGTATGGCCAAGTATGACCAAGATATGGCCAAGGTATGACCAAGTTATGGCCCGTGAGGTATGGCCCGTGATGTATGACCGTGGTATGACCAAGGTATGACCTAGGTATGGCCAAGGTATGGCCGAGGTATGACCAAGGTATGACCAAGGTATGAACAAGGTATGACCAAGGTATGACCAAGGTATGGCCAAGGTATGACCAAGGTATGACCAAGGTATGACCAAGGTATGACCAAGGTATGACCAAAGTATGACCGAGGTATGGCCAAGGTATGACCAATGTATGGCCAAGCTATGGACAAGGTATGGCCATGGTATGGACCGTGAGGTATGACCAAGGTATTGCCAAGGTATGATCAAGGTATGGCCAAGGTATGACCAAGGTATGGCCAAGGTATGACCAAGGTATGGCCAAGGTATGACCAAGGTATAACCAAGGTATGATCAAGGTATGGCCAAGGTATGACTATGGTATGACCAAGGTATGGCCAAGGTATGACCAAGGTATAACCAAGGTATGACCATGGTATGACCAAGGTATGACCAAGGTATGATCAAGGTATTGCCAAGGTATGACCAAGGTATGACCAAGGTATGGCCAAGGTATGATCAAGGTGTGGCCAAGGTATGACCAAGGTATGAAAAAGGTATGACGAAGGTATGACCAAGGTATGGCCAAGGTATGACCAAGGTATGGCCAAGGTATGGCCAAGGTATGGACAAGGTATGGCCAAGGTATGGCCCGTGAGGTATGACCAAGGTATTGCCAAGGTATTGCCAAGGTATGACCAAGGTATGGCTAAGGTATGACCAATGTATGACCAAGGTATGACCAAGGTATGACCAAGGTATGACCAAGGTATGACCAAAGTATGACCAAGGTATGGCCAAGGTATGGCCAAGGTATGACCAAGGTATGACCAAGGTATGGCCCGTGAGATATGACCATGGTATGACCAAGGTATGCCCAAGGTATGCCCAAGGTATGACCAAGGTATGGCCAAGGTATGGCCAAGGTATGACCAAGGTATGACCAAGGTATGACCAAGGTATGACCAAGGTATGGCCAAGGTATAACCAAGGTATGACCAAGGTATGACCAAGGTATGACCATGGTATGATCAAGGTATTGCCAAGGTATGACCAAGGTATTCCAAAGGTATGGCCAAGGTATAACCAAGGTATGGCCAAGGTATGACCAAGGTATGGACAAGGTATGACGAAGGTATGACCAAGGTATGGCCAAGGTATGGCCAAGGAATGACCAAGGTATGGCCGAGGTATGGCCAAGGTATGGCCGAGGTATTGCCCGTGAAGTATGACCAAGGTATTGCGAAGGTATGACCAAGGTATGGCCAAAGTATGGCCAAGGTATGACCAAGGTATGGCCAAGGTATGACCAAGGTATGACCAAGGTATGACCAAGGTATGACCAAGGTATGACCAAGGTATGGCCAAGGTATGGCCAAGGTATGACCAAGGTATGACCAAGGTATGGCCAAGGCATGGCTCGTGAGGTATGGCGAAGGTATGGCGAAGGTATGACCAAGGTATGACCAAGGTATGACCAAAGTATGACCAAGGTATGACCAAGGTATGACCAAGGTATGATCCAGGTATGGCCAAGGTATGGCCAAGGTATGGCCGAGGTATGGCCGAGGTATGGAAAGGGAAGTATGACCAAGGTATTGCCAAGGTATGACCAAGGTATGGCCAACGTATGGCCAAGGTATGACCAAGGTATGACCAAGGTATGACCAAGGTATGACCAAGGTATGACCAAGGTATGACCAAGGTATGACCAACGTATGGCCTCGGTATGGCCAAGGTATGACCAAGGTATGACCAAGGTATGACCAAGGTATGATCAAGGTATGGCTAAGGTATGACCAAGGTATGGCAAAGGTATGACCAAGGTATGGCCAAGGTATGACCAAGGTATGACCATGGCATGAGCAAAGTATGGCCAAGGTATGACCAAGGTATGACCAAGGTATGGCCAATGTATGACCAAGGTATGACCAAGGTATGACCAAAGTATGGCCAAGGTATGACCAAGGTATGACCATGGTATGACCAAGGTATGGCCAAGGTATGGCCAAGGTATGACCAAGGTATGGCCAAGGTTTGACCAATGTATGACTAAGGTATGGCCAAGGTATGGCCAAGGTATGATCAAGGTAAGACCAAGGTATGACCAAGGTATGACCATGGTGTGACCAAGGTATGGCCAAGGTATGACCAAGGTATGACCAAGTCATGGCCGAAGTATGGCCAAGGTATGGCCAATGTATTCCCAAGGTTTGGTCAAGGTATTCCCAAGGTATGGCCAAGGTATGACCCGTGAGGTATGACCAAGGTATGACCAAGGTATGACCAGGATATGGCCAGGGCATGACCAAGGTATGATCAAGGTATGACCAAGGTATGACCAAGGTAGGGCCAAGGTATGACCAAGTTATGACCAAGGTATAGCCAAGGTATCACCAAGGTATGGCCAAGGTATGACCATTGTATGATCAAGGTATGGCTAAGGTATGACCAAGGTATGACCAAGGTATGGCCATGTATCTTCAGTCGTTGGATTGACGCAAGACTATTGACCGATACCCTTGCGAGGTACGCACGATTTGCACGCACGATCTGCGACTCGGTAACGAGCTCTGCGATCTCGGAGATCTCCTGCGACTTGTCGCTTATGTTAAGAACATGTTTCGCTGCACCGCGACCGTCGTAAGACTCCTGAAAATTGCCGGCGATCCCTAAAAATGGCAAGATGATCGTGAGAACACCGGACGTCTTACTCACGAAAATGTCATTTAGAGCTCGTAAACTAGTCTTCCGATCGAATCGCGCCTAATGTGAGGCGGGTATAAGGGCCCGGTCACATCGATCGTGCGTTCTTCACAATCTCTCGATTTTAATGCCTAGGCTTTTCAAGCAGGCCGTGACAGAACCAACTACTGACATAGATCAAAGACTGCATTTTGTGTACCAAGACAGTTGAACTTTGCAGGAGACGTACAAATTTGTCCTCCAAAATTCCAGAAGTTAGCAAACGTACGACCTAATACACCTGTCACATTTGGCGAAAATCGATCGGACGACGATTCTGCGGCGATCGCCCGAGCCTCGCTTATAATAATAACTTTATTGCAAAACAATTGTACAAGGTATAAAGTATGGCTTACATGTGACATTGGCGGTTTTCAGGTCAAAAATACGCGCAACCCTCTGTTGATCTTAAATATGGCCGATCTTCCATCGATACGCCCGAAGATCGTGGATAATGTGACAGGGGTATTAGACCGCCATGTTGAAAAACGGTATTGTCGAAAGAATTATCAAGAATGTCTTGAACACCTGGATATCTGAAGTGTGAACATGTATGCTGCATAATTAGGTCATACCTCTTCAACTTCGCCGTTTTCTTCGTATGAAGTTCTTGGGGTATCCGATGGAATTATGTTAGCACGCTGGAGAATAATTAATAGCCCACTTAATATTTTAAAATTTGATTTGTTTGAGATGCAAATAAAGTGATAAACCACTGGAAATGATATAGGAATAGATATAAAAATACGTACACGAAGAGCTTAAAATTACATAAATCTCATGAATATTGAGTTTAGTTCCCTGTTTGTGTTTCTTCTGTATGTGTCCAGTTTGCCAGTTGATTTTGAATACATAAACAGATTGTTCAACGATTGTTAACATCGTTAACACCTTTCATGAGTGCCTCTATGTGCTAGTGTTACACTTGTAAAGGGTTGATACAAAAAATGTATAAACATTATTTCAGTTCAGTTAGACCTGCGTACCACCACAGAACGTGGTTCATCCAGGGGCATCCAGTGATGACTCCTCTCGGTAGATTAGTTAACTCTTTTGCATATCATGTAAATATTCGACTCCATCACATCCCAATTTCACCCCCACAGTAACAAATATGAGAAAGACTTATGACTACAAAGATTTAATAAAAACAGGTACAAATGTATTTCCATTCACGCAACGGTTGTGCATGAAAATTTGATTTTTTTTTCAAATTTTGATTCATTTCTAAAATGGTATTCTACGTTTAGTCATACTCTGGTATGAATGTAATTAGGTAGGTGACAATAAGTTGCAACATGGTAATCTGACAGCTCGCCCTAGTTCTTCAACAAAATTTTTTTTTCAAAAATATTTATGAATAATTCCGATTAATGTCCTGATTGTCTGATACATAAACCGGATGCGTAAGTCTTTTGGTGTTTGTATTTTCTCACTTTTATTTAAGGATTCAATTTCTAGCCTAAGATATAGTTTCTACACGATCTTTTAATAATTTGCGTCGTTTTTACCCTCACGATTTGCCCAACAGTAAAGGTCAACATATCCCTGCACAGAAACAATTACTATACCTAGACTAATCAAACCCTGGATCGTATGACGTAGGGTTGCCATGACGATAACGTTTTTTTTTTAAATATCAAATACCTGCTGTGTTGCAAGACGGCGCATCCATGAATATAACCGTGCTAGGTGGAGAAAGGCAGGGTGTTGGTGACGGTTCCCTCTAGATGGGCGTTGTGAGGAACTTCCTTCTGTATTCCTTCAGGTGTGTGGGCCTTGTCAAAGCTATCTCGGGTAAAGTCGGCCCAGCACCGGAGAAAGCCGTCATGAGTGCCGCGGAACAGTCACCGGAAAAACCGGACAAAGACGCCGAAGCAAACGGTACGGATATATATCACAATCTCACTTACTCAATCATTCCCTTTCTTATACTTTATTCTATAATTATATACAGCTACGCTAGTGTGTCTTGCTATTCCATGCGTGTGATAAATGTTTAGTCTATGTAAATTCGTGTGAGATATGTTTTGTTTATTGTTTTGCCATGAGTGCTGTTTTTTTCCGTTATAGAATATCTCTGCCAACCAGCATGGGAAATTGTCTGAGTGCTTTATGAATAAATATTACGCCTGTGTGAGAAATGGCATGTGTTAAGCAAAAGTCCCCTACCATATTCGTCACGAAACAGAGACCCAAATATAAAATTTGGTGTTAAAAATACACACTCCCTCAAGCAATATATGTTATGATAACGTATCACAGACGTATATGAAGTAGTAACAGTGCTCTACTTCTAAATCTCTGTCGACGTACGCACAATTTATTTTTCAGATGATTTCAAAACATGATTTCAGGAAGCTTTACAATTCTGAAAATATTTTCGCTTTTTTCCTGTGCAAAATTAGGACACGCCTTACTCAGATAGCTACTAGTATATAAGAGGGACGTTGCATCGCAGTCCGTATGGTGCGATTGGGCATGCGCAATCATACCTACTCCACGAGGACAAGGAAAATATTATATTTATTCAAAAGAATCTTTTTATAACTTGTTGCATCATTGAAAAAATATCGCGTAAAACGCAGAACATCCAGACTTATATACTTCGCTTGATAGGTTTACTTAGAGACGTGTATGCCACCGGTGTCTGGCGTGGATTTTCTTATTCCTGGGGCTGTCGGAAATATAACGCTTCTATGAATCCGAAGATGTTGCGAAAGAGGAAGAGAACTCGGGATATGCATACATGGCTGAAGAGTAAGTGATGAATATATGTTTACATGTATGACATGGGAAGTATGCTTAGATCCGTGAGTCGGTTAATGCATGCTCAGGACGAATGCACGCACCGGGGCTTCAGTCTGGATGGGGATTTTTTTTACCAATCAATGAAGTCAGCCAAGACACCGTTCAACCCCTATTTGTCATGGTTCGTCTTTTGCAGCATGAGGTATCATGTATGTCTATGTGTGTGTGTTTGTGTGTGTTTGTGTGTGTTTGTGTTTGTGTGTGTATTTGTGTGTATGTTTGTGTGTGTGTGTGTGTGTGTGTGTATGTGTGTGTGTGTTTGTGTATTTGTGTGTTTGTGTTTGTGTATTTGTGTGTTTGTGTTTGTGTATTTGTGTTGTGTATGTGTCTGTGTGTTGTGTGTGTCTGTGTGTTTGTTTATTGTGTGTGTTTGTGTATGTGTGTTTATTTGTAAAGAATATTTATGACTGCTACATTTTGCACTACTTCTTCGAAAGCAATTTCAAAACTACTTGCTTGCTCTTTTAAAGAGCGACACATGTTCGACTTATAGATTCATTTCTTCTGTACATTGTAGAACTTTATATCATATTGCAGACTATGTGTTAAACGTTTCTGTCGACATGCTTTTGACTTATTTTTCATTTCAACCTTGTGCGCAACATTGTTCTATGCAATAAGTAAGTTACTATTCAAGAAAAGAAAAAAAATTAAAGAAAGATAAATTTCTAGCCCTTAAAACGTAATAATTTTGAGCTATTGCTGTATTGATTGCAGTTAACGTTGATCTTCAACAATTAGGATCAACCTACTCAGAGTTGGATCGTCTTACAAAATGCAAGTATTATAAATCATATTTTCAAAGAAACGTGACGCAAAAGTGGCATCATGGTTTTAGTCCATCTCTTCGTTATCCCCAACAACGCCAATTTCCTTCTGTTTTATATTTGTTGTAGTTTCTTGTCATAGTTATGAATATTCGCGATGACGATTGTGTTTATAATGATGATTTTGACGCTTTGTTCTTTTCTCAGTAACCGTTCCCGAGGTGGCTGCTCTGGGGTTGACCACGATGGTTCCGTCCACCAACCATCTCTCTCCCGGTCCGCCCCCCAACACCATGAACTACGCTGACATCGACTTCAAGAACATGCCGGCGATACCGGGGAAACCGGCCAGGGATAGCCAAGATGGTGACAACGTCAGGTCAGTCTTACAACTCATTCCATAAACTTATTTGTTTATCTATTGTTTATTTATTATGTACCGTTACCGCACTATGTATGTCACCTTACTTGTATCATTAATCGATTATGATTTAGTCTAGTTTAGCGCTTAGTTTAAGCTACATAGTACGCTTTTCTCTCCTCCTGTACCTTTTGTATGTATTGCTTTTGTATTATGTTTTATGTATTTCCTTGTGCAAATAAACAAACAAACACTAAAACCACCGAGAGTATTTGAGGATTTACAGTAATACTCTATCTCAAAGTTTGTTCTTTTCCTGCTGTAATATTTTCTCGTCTATTCTCGTTTCCTATATCCGAGATTAGTGCATGTTCTTTACTGGTCCGCTATCCAAGATGGCGGACCTCTTGTTTTGGTAAACATTACATTCAAATATGTCTACCGCTATCATGATTAGATCGCGTTTCTGTCGCGCTTCCGCCCACTCCACAACAGCAAACATGTCTATCCTAAATGCCAGTCAACCCTGCACGTTTTATAACTGTGCCCGGTTTTGTTGTTGTTTCTTCAACACACATAGAAAATAAGACTATTTTTACAAGCTTCTATTTCTGTACCTTGCTTTAGGGTGAAGCCTGAGGACTTGACGTCCATGTACGCAACTATTCTCCCCAAACACATGAGGTGGGTGGAATGTATGGAGATCTACACTTTAATCTACTATATTGCTATCTGCCTTTTGTCGGTCAATAGACAGATTGGGATGTCGGTCCATTGGCCGTGTTCACGTTTTGATTCAGTATAAAGATTATAACTATGCTTCGTTACCTGCCCTAATGTGTACGGTTTGTCTTTCTTTCACGCACAGGCCAAACAAAGGTGCTTCGGTAAGTATTTAATTGAAACAATGAACATTAATAAAAACTGTTCTATCATGGATTTGGAAAAAGTGAATTAGTAAATGCATGTATCTGTACTTTTCTGACCATACTGCTTATACCATGCTATTATTAGATAGAGTTAACTTTTAGACCAAATAAGAAACTTTCTATATTGTCTTTATACAGTTTGTACCATTCTATGTTAACTACAATTAGCCCACTGTCAAGAATTTGTGATAAACTTTTATTATTGATCATCATTATTGTATTTGTTCTTCTGTGGCGAAGGGCACCAAATTTCAGAAATAATTCTCTTTTCAGAATTAATGTTTTCATCGTTGAAAGCAATTATTAACTTAAAAGATGTGTAGCAAGGAAGATGGACAGTTTCGTACTGTCAAGGAGGTTAACCACCTTGGTACACTGTTCTTCCTCTTTCCTACGATTTAGCTATGGTAGACGTTCTAAGACAAGAAGAACAGGGAATAGTATGGACACTATGTCTCTTTTTTTCAAGGATGTGCCACCGCCTGACGTGAGCCCTGCCGACCGTAAGCGCATGGCCATGTACAACCCCGAAGTTGACAGTCCGGAGCCTCCCAAAGAACCGAGCACCCCTCCCCTCCCGGACCGCACGGAAGACGCGAAGGATAAGAACATCCCGGAAGTCACAACAACGCCCCCTGACGATCTGGACGACCTTGAAGAGGACTTCAATCCAAACTATGCTAGGATTGATCTAAAGGTGTCTGAGTAGTTATCTGATTTATACTTTGAAAGATGGTCTAATTTTCCTTCGTAGATACAGGACAATCTTTTGTTTGATTTTCACTGACAGAGTATTGCAAAATAAAAAAGGCAGCCAAAGTAATAGAAAATTGAGAAAGCAAGCACAGAAAGTGAAATAATTGATCGCAGCAGCTCCTTTTCGATTCAAAAGGCATCTGAAGAAAGAATACCAAGAAACAAAAAGCTTTGTGCAAACATAGAAAATCAATGTAATCGTATGCAGAAAAGAACCCCTTTTCTTACGCTCAAAGCAGCAAAGTGTTGACACAATACCTGTCCGGGTTCTCAAAATTTCAAAATGCCTCCATCTCTGAGGCGTCGCCAAATATTACAGCCTTTCTTGGGGAGTTGATCTGAACACCAAAATCACTTTCAGAATTTCTATCTGAATCGTGACAGAATGTCTAATAGTGAAATACGTTATCATATCAGCTAGGACGCTACCTCACATTGTGTTAACGTTGTAATGTCCCTGTTACAATTCAAATTCACCTCACCTCACCTCACCGGTCCCATAGCCTCACCGGCCGTAAGGGCAGCAATGCCATCAACCTCTGGCCATCAACATAAGTTTCCCTTCAACATAAGTTTTCCATCAATCATCAAACAATTCAAATTAAGTAAAAAAAATCCGTTCCCCAGGATCTGGTAGGGCTGAAGCTGAGCTGTGACAGCGGGACATGGAAGAACAAGCGGGAGTCGTGCACGGACAGCATCTCCGCTGATGAGGTGGAGGAGGAGGGAGCTTCGGCAGCGGCAGACTGTCCTGTGAGTTGGTCTCTTTTTTATTAAAGATTTTTTTAAAGATATTCATATGTATTTTAGGTATTAGAGCTGGGACATGTTTTTTTATCTATATCGATATACATGTATCATAGCTCTTGAATATTTTCAATCAAATTTTATGGAGAAATTAGATATCAAGATAACATAACGTTATGGACGATGGTCGAAAGAGACATTGGACTGTCAAGGTTTGCAAGTCATACTGGAAAAAAACTTTCTCTAATGTGCCTCATCGATGAAAAACCGGATGCATGATGAATATTAGGGGTGGGTACCGGTACAGTGTAACGGTACATACTTCTTCCAACGTTTTTCTTGTTGGACCGGTGCAGAAAAACCGGACCTGGAAAAAAATCAGTGACCGGATGTTGGACCGATTAGAAGATTCACAGATTATACCAGCCTTTCGCGTGTTTTGGGGTTAATATGTCCAAGAAAATAACAAGTGCTAAGTAAAGGAGAGTTGACGGTCGTTTTTACGAAGTTTCTGCAGTCAAACTTGGTCTAAAACAGAAGCAGTTACTGTTGTTTACATGAAGATGGGACTTTAAAACTCCAATGGCGTTGGATGCTCCACCAAACAGAATCTTTTGTAGCGAGATGAACCATTGTTTTGAGTATCGCCCACTCACAAGTTTTCACAAACAATCAGGTTCAGGTCCGGACCTGGACCTAATCCTGTGGACCTGAACCGGACCTGGACCTGAATTTTCGGTACCGGTACCTACGCCTAATGATGATGATTGTAGGGCTACAGAATAATTGATCTAGCTTCTAGCTTGCTTCATTTTCCAGTTGAGAGTAACACGCTTAGTACATATTCATTCTGTTCATAATCTTCACAAACATTGAGTTACGATTTGCCGTGATATGACTAAGAACAAGTTTTGAATCAATGTCCGATGAAAATTTGAGAAAGGAATTGTCGGAATAGAACAAAATACGTGCAGCTAGGTTTAACTTCATTGCCAAACGTTAGATTAGATTTAGCAAAAAGGCATTGCTATACCTGAGTAGCTCTCTCTGTTGCGCTCTGCTGCGGTCTGGACGAACTAGGTGTACGTCTAGAACAGAAGACTGATGAAAATAGCATCTCCTCCGGCCCTCTTCAAGCGGTAAACCCGGCCCCTCTAAAGAAATACAACACGTTTTACGTTGTCATAACCTACCCGTTTACACCTTGCAAGTGCCCGATACTCTCTCGCATTTCTCGCATTGCTGTCAAAAGATTTAGCAGAGCGGGTCAAGAACGAACTTATTATATGAAAATAGCATCTCTTCTGGCCCTCTTAAAGCGGTGAACCCTTCTGAAGAAATACAACAAGTTTTATGTTGTCATAACCTACCCGTTTGCACCTTGCAAGTGTCCGATACTCTCTCACATTCCAGCAATTATCTGCTGTCAATAGCAGCTGTCAGAATGCTGTTTTAGCAAAGCGGGTCAAGAACGAAAACTATCAGATTCAGGCGAAGAGAAATGCTTTCATTCCTTGAACACCCGAAGTTACGTATACTGTCTCAATTTTAGGGAGGGCGACGTAAGTTTTTGTATCATTTTTGTTGCGTCATTGATCAATGTTTACGCTACGTTAGACATTTTACGGTAGTTTTCATGACGTATACACTATACTTCCCTCAGCACTGAATAGTCTGGTTTCCTGGAAATTATGAATATCAATGATCACGTCAGCTTGGATCAAAACAACACTGTTATGCACATGTATGATATCGCGGTCGCACATGTTGCTCTCGTTTATAAAAAAAATGTTGAATTTATGTCTTATCTTTAGGTTTGAATTGAATATATAAGATAAGATATTAGATATAAATTATCTATATTTTCATCAAGTAGTAAGAGACAGATATACGGCTATTACTCAGATTTGCAAAGGTTATTCTCTATATTTACGTATTTTGTCTGCATTTTTTCTCTTTAACTTTTTCCGACGTTACCTGTGTAAATTATAAGTTTTATTTGTCATGTGTTTTAGACGGTTGCCTTCCCTTGACTAGTTTTCTAAAGAGGAAAATTTTGATGACCTAATTTAAATAGAATTCCATCTCACTCCACCTAGCTTGTATAATTTTCCAAACCATGGGTCTCGACATTTTCTGGTTACCAACGTCATTTTTGTTGCCAAAATGGCATTGGATTGGTTATAAGTGTAGGCATAATAATTGATTCCTGATATATATATATATATATGCACATACAAAGAAATTAAAATTGATCACTGACTTACCACAATGGCGTATGACACAACATCATTACAAACGAAGCGAGAGAAAGTGTTATTCTCGTCATTTGACGAATATCAAAACGAAGTCTGCATATAACGTTGGTTATGCTAAAAGTAGCGACTTGCGTAAGTTGACAATATCCTTACTTCAACAAAGAGAAAAATAGAATCATTCACATATATAATATAGAGCACGTGGTCGCTTTCCGTTTGAAATATGACGTTCGTTTTTTAAGATCGTACGGTTGCATACACATATAACGCCATTGATGTTACATAAAAAGGCGACAACGTAAGTTGACGCTTTATCTTTAAAGTACTAAATAAAGGAACTGTATTTAACCGCATTTGCAAAAATAAACCACAGATTACAATTATGTACCAGGTTTTCCGCATGACGCGACATTTCAAGCAGCTGGTGACGTCATCAAGAACGCTGACGTAGCCGTTACGTCATATGACGTGTACAGTGACGTGTTACACAGAGAGCCCATATTATAAGACTTTTACCACTGATAGTCCACATACTCTACTTGGGGCTCAATGGTACAGTGTCGAACGGTTTTTGTGGATGCTAGGTTGATTTTTGGAATGTTCATGGCCATTACACAAGACACCAAACGCAAGATGGCGACAAAGGTAGCTTATTTTCATTTCAGTTTTACTCTTAGATGACTAATTTGAAGGTGAAGAATATTAATTTTACAGCTAGCCAGCTTTTGTTTTTTCCTTCAGCAACCTTGTTTTTTTGTTTGTGTTTCTAGGACACGCCCTCTCAGAGCCCGGGGCAACAGAAGCGCCATACGTATGTCAACATCAAACCTGACGGACACGCCTACGTCAACGTGGAACCTAAAAGTAAATCTAACCGAGTGAGTATTATAGTATTATTACCATCCTGTTAGCTTAGTACCTTCAACTAGTAAAATTGTATCTTGTTGTTTTTGCATATGTTTGATATGTCTGTTATCAGTTATGTCTGTTATCAGTGACCTGTACCTAGCCCGTCGAGGCATGAATGTACAATAAAGGTCTTTCATTCATTCATTCATTATAATGTCTTTATTTTGCCTTCTTCTTGTTGTTCAGTCTTTACTTCAGCTGTTGATGGCACAGGCATTACTGCTTATTTCGTGTCTATCTTATTTCATTGACATATACATGTCTATTATTGATAAGGTAGAGAGCAACGTGTGATTATAGAAGCAATTTTGACATGATCTCTTCCCCTTACTGCTTCAAATGTTGGTGTATAGGGTATCTCATATCACCTTTGTATAGTCCTTGGGCTATACAGTTGTGCAAGCTACACAGCAGGGGGCTAGTCCACTGGCTTTAACACATAAATATACATTGTGCGGAATAGAAACAACAACCAAACAACATGTTTTCATTTCGATCCTAGGAGCCGAAAGGAGTGCTATTCTATGCCGTGACAGACTACTCCCCTATGCAAATGCACCGACAGGGCATTCCACTTAAGGCTGGCGATGTTGTTGAGGTAAATACCTTATCTATCACGGTTCCATAACTACATAATGTAAACCATACATTGTCATGTGATAATTCCTGCATTGTAAATATAGGAAAGAACATGCATAACGTTATATGTTAGAATCATCACGTATATAAAGTATAACACCAAACGTCGCTAGTTGCATAGGTTGCTATACGTGGTATTCTATACAATGGTTGAGTAATAAAGTTATGATTATCGTTCAAAATGAGGCCTTCAATTGACAGACAGTGTAAAGCAAATCTTAACAAGAAGTCGTTTTTCATTTTACGTTTCACTTTAATCTAATGAGGGCTTTTGGGTCATGGATATGTATCTAGTTATTGTTTTGCATTTGATCACCACAAAGTGTGGTAGTTAACTCTATACTCTTACCTTTTATTTGAACTAGGTGTACAGTTTTGACCAGGACTGGTGCTTTGTGGTGAGCTATCCGAAGTCCTGCTCCAAACCCATTGAGGGTTGGGTACCGCGCCACATCCTGCGGGAGATGGGTACTCACTGCTGCGTGCCAACATCCCCTGGTAAGTTATACAGAAATCGAAAGCATTTGTGAATGTTTGACAAATTGTGGCTTTCCATGGCACTGAAATTTTGGCTTTCCATGGAACTGAAACTGTGGTTGTCCAAGGTACTGAAACTGTGGCTTTCCAAGGCACTGAAACTGTGGTTTTCCATGGTACTGAAATAGTGATTTCACGTGTTAATGCCATTGTGGGTTTTCCATAGTACTGAAAAAGTGATTTTCCATGGTACTGAAATTGCAGTTTTCCGTGGTACTGAAATCGTGGTTGTCCAAGGCCTTGAAATTGTGGTACTAACGTTGCGGTTGTCCATAGTACAATGTACTGCAGTTCTGGTTTTCCATGGTACTAAAATTTCCTTTCTCCCAGAATTGTAACACGTTCAGCGTCTCTTAGTCAGGACCAATACCTATCAATCAATTATTAACTAGCGCGGGATTTTATTTACCTTTATAGGAACTTAAAACAGAAATACTGTAATCTGATTTTTGAAATCTGTGTTTCTCTTAGCTCCGGAGGACACCTTACCAAGCTTTGAGACTCTGAACCTCTCTTCTCCACCGACCCGAATCCCCGAGCTCAGCCGTGATTCCTCCCCAGGTCGCGCCGGAGCCGAAGACACAACCTTTCGGCTCCAAAGGGATGGTAGCCCGAAGGGACCAAGCACCATGGCCCCATTCCAACCTATCGGCCTCGAGCAACGGAGGAGTGGGTCTTGCGAAAACATCAGTATCAGCGGGGTCAGCGTGGGTGACTCGTCGACTAGCCACTATGTCAACAAAATACACAAGTACGATTCACGTTCTATGGGATTACCTTTTTACTGTATTTTTATATCTATGGTTGTAGCCTTATGCAACATAGAGAGTTTTAAGATTTTAGTGTCTATGCAACAATTTTGGAGCCAAAAAACTGCCATACTTTACCAGATCTAGAAGAGTTAGGATTATTTGAGTAAGTACTGCAATTTGGAAACGTAAGTCTTTATCTTCGTTTTAAGATCATTATTGGAAACGAGGAAGACGTGTAGCTTTCAATATACCATGTTTAATTTGTATTTAATTTAGACGGTCTAACGCAGAAATTAATTGCAATATGTGTTGTCACTGACACACCTTAATCACTCTTTTTGCCGTATCCCCCAGGTGGGACAGTGTTCCAGGGGTGGGGATCCCCCAGCCGTCCCCGCCTACCCCCCGCAGGCTCGGCGGGGACCAGAGTCCCTGGCACCACCGCAAGTTTGCCCCGCCCTCCCCTCCACCCGTCATGGCACCTCTCAGTGGCGCCACATCACACGTAAGTGTTAGTCAAGCTGAGTAAATACGCCAAAAAGTAGTTAGTCAAGCACTGGATATGGTTTGGGAAACGGTCAGACGTTTCAACTGGAATTCACGAGTTTTCGTCAGTGACCCTGACATTCTGACCGTTTCCCAAACCATATCCAATCGCTTGAGTAACTACTTTTTGGCGTATCTTATTACCTGGATGTCTAACCTACATCGACGTAAGCTGAGTAAATACTTTCTCGCACATGAGGAAAGTGGAGAACGTGATGTTAAGTGTTATTCTGATAGCAGAACGTCGGATTCATCATACACATGCACACAGAAACCTAAATCATTGTTTACATAGACATCAAAGACCCATACGTTCTTCTTTGGGTATGTATCAAAAGATTAATCCTTTCAGAAATTCCTTTCCCGAAAACCGAATCTAACTAATCTAAAACTGATCTATAAGTTTCCCTTCATTTTTAAATCATCAAAAGTTGTGTAATGATTTTGCTTTTGTGATGATGTAGTAGTCATTACTACCATTATCATAAAGGGGATAATAAAGGGGATTGCTGAGCAGTGAACTATATAATTCTAGGTGTAATTACTGCCCTTCGGCCACCAGAACTACGGGACTGAGTGAGTGAGGTGTTGTATTAAAATTCAAACTAATTTTCAACCCCTTTCTATACCATGCATTGGCTGGTACCGTTTAGAAAATTTGATCCACAGGACTATCCTCCTTGTGCGGGGCCCACATCCTCCTACGCAGGGTCCCCAACCGGCTAATCGCCTATGTGGGGACCCTGCTATCTGAAGGGCCACTCCCGGTTGTTACTGTGAGCGTCGCCGCAAACTAGCTGTCAGCCAATCAGAGAATAGCCTTTCAGTTTTCAAAAGGGGTCTCACAAAGTCCTGATTGGGTGCTAAATTGCCTGCCTCCCATATAAGGGTAAGCTCATTGAGATTTATAAGCAGGGCGGTCAGTAACCGGGGGTGGCCCTTCGGATAGCAGGGTCCCCACATAGGCGACTAGCCGGTTGGGGACCGTGCGTAGGAGGATGGGGACCCAAGGCTTAGTGAAATAAAGATAGGCGTGACACTGTATGATGTGACTTTTGTATTTCACAGAGCCCCTATGACGGGAACTTCGCTACAGTGGTGGCGGTGTGTGACTACACGGCCACGCTGGACGGGTGCATCTCCTGCCGTAAGGGTGACCACGGCCAGCTGCTGGACGTCAACTCCCGGGGGTGGTGGTACGTGCGCATCGGCATGGTGGAGGGATGGGTCCCGGGGGACTACTGGGAGGTTGTAAAGGTATGCCGGTGTACTAGCTTCCTGTCTTTTTTTTTTTAATGATCGTTGACAAAGTTTTTACTTTGGCCTGTCCTTGGTGCTGAAATAGTTGTTTTTAACTCTCCACCACACATACATATGACGTTTATTTGCGAGTGCATTGCACGCCTGTTACACGCACCAACATGCTGATGCTGTACTCAAATATGGCGCTGTCGATGGATTAAAATCAGAATCAGTGTGACGCTCTGTATAAGACTGTTACAGCAGACATTACGTGTTATTCAATTTTAAGTATTCAAAGAAATTGTAATTCCTTTTCATAAATCCAGAGATGTCACTCAGTTAATTTGTATGTGATTTATCAATGTGAAATGAAGTATTTCATCAACATTGTTTATATTACTGCATTCTTCAGCATTCTCAGCCGCGTGTGCCAGGGCACAGGGTTTCTCCCATCTCTCACTCAGCCTTCAGGGGACCCCGATACTTCGGCTTCGGTAAGTCACGCATCTTGCTGATTACTTATATTGCAGGAGCAGGGGTTTTCAATGTAACTCAAGAAAATGTTTGACTTACCTAATGATTGACTAATAGTACAGCACCAGTCTTTGTCAGGAAACCCACCGCTTCTGCGGCGTCCTTTTATGCAGCTAGGGTATACAGTGGATCAAATGTTACAGATATCTAGATAGCTTGTTTGTTTGTACTTTTATTGCCCTCTAAGCCTGTGGCTTCGTGTGTCCATTTGGACATAGCTGCGGGTGTCTGATGTATATGACAAACGTTGACCACCTTGTTGGTTTGTCTGTCTTTCCTAGGATACCTATACATGTGATGTTTTGACCAAAAATGCTGCACTATTTGTTACATTGATAACTGTTGTTAACTTCCGTATTTTCGATGAGACAGGTAATGTTGTTGACAAAAACGACATGTCTGTCCCTTGGGCCTACTCTACTTCCTAGCCATGCTACTCCACGAAAAACCATGATCTTTTTTCTTAGGGCTCAAAGTAAAAGCCAATTAATGAAACTTATTTTTGGATGGAGGAAGGAACGCTTGATGTCCTTTGGCACGTTCACAGACCCTAAGCCAACTATGAAATAATTCAAACTACTACTGATTAAATCAATAATGCATGTTTGCAGAGACGGAACCTTGGTACCATGGTCGGCTGAGCCGGCATGAGGCGGAGAGCAGACTGCTCCGTTACGCCAGGTCCAGGGACTTCTTAGTGAGGCAGAGTACACATAGGGTGAGCTCAACTCTTACTTAGTATATAAAGCTATAATTTGGCTAACTTCATTCAAGTTCAGGTAATTTTCAACTGACGATGAAAAGCACAAATGAAATTACAGAAGAGTGCTAATCTCAGGGTCTGTTACATAGCTATTGTGAAAGAAAACTAATTGTACGATTACATCTTTAGTACCTATTGCACATAAAATTAAGATAAAGCAATGTGTCTAAGTCAAAGTGCATTCTGTACTACTCTAAATAGAGCCCATCTTTTTGTATGATTTCCAAAAGTAGAAATTGAGGATACAAGTAGTGAAAGGGCTCTACTCCGATTTGTTAATTGTGAATAGAATAAATGCTTAAGTTTTAAGGTCTTAAAAGAGTCATCAATATCAGATGGGAGGGGAAAGAAGGAGTGCTGGGGTCGGAATAACCCCCTAAACAAAGACTCTCCCTTCCTTCACTCGGCACAGGTCGGAGACTTTGTCCTTTCCGTGCTTTTCTGTGACAAAATCCATCATTTCACCATAGAGACCACCGCCGACGGACGCTTCTTCATCGGCAAGCACTACTTCAAAGAGATGGTCAGCATCGTCTGCTACTACCAGCACAACACCCTCTTCTTCTCCGAGGACAAGGACCCAATATCGTTGGGACAGCCGCTCATCATTCCCTGCAGAGATTTCTGACTTTTCCCTCACCAACTCAGACACAGACACTGACTGGGACTGTTCTGACTGTTGAATAATCAGGTTACATAAGTGGAGGTCAAAGGTAAAGGTCGTGTCAAAAGCCTGGTTACCATTGTAGTGTGACCACTGTGTCAACCAATGGTATTTGTTAAATATACATATTATGTATTTTTGTAATGTTCTGCTGTGCAGAGGCAGTTTTTGTATATACCATTTGGAACTGTGTATGTCAGAGTGTGAATGTAAGAGCTGGATATGTGTTAGTAATAGCAGTTGAGTAACGTCAGAGTTTAATGTATTGTGGCGTATTTTGCAGTTGCCTATCTTCATGTCCATATATGGAAACCTGCAAGATATGAGCACTGTATTACTGTGTATCATATTTTACTAAATGTTGTGGCCGATCTGTAGCATTGTCTTATTTAAAATGTGACGTGTTCTGAGATCATAGTGAACCTCTTTGGAGAACAAGTTGCTCAAGTTTCAGCCACAACGATAGAATTGCTCAGTTCTGGTTCCTCTGAGATGGTACATATTCGTACACAATGTGTATGCATTATGAGTACGAAATGCTACATTTCAGCAAACTAATATGGCAAATACTATTGATATTTATGAAATCAAATTTAAAAGTTGACAAGGACCAAATGACTATTCCTCTAACATGAATATGCAATAACTATGAAAAGTCAATTTGTGCTGAGATAAAATATATCAAATATCTATATAGAGGATCTAAAAGTTTGTATCTACTTATTTATTAATATGTTGAGGTGAAATATATTGAATATCTAAATAGAGAATCTTAAAGTTTGTATCTACTAATAAAGTTTATACCAAAGCTTATATGGCAGAAATTGATGGATTAACTTGTAAAGCATTTTATTCATGTAAAGCTCCACTGCTAAAAACCAAATAGCCATTTAAACATGAATAATGTTATATCATGTATATCAAAATTAATAAAGTATGAAATTTAATACGCTATGTTGAACATCATTTTTTTTCTGAAATACTACAGTGCTACATTGTTACTGTGTCATATCAATATTATACAGCGATAACGAAATAAGAACATAATTTTGAATAATACCCTTCTGAAATATTCAATCAGATTTGCATATATAATACTTAAGCATATAATATTTGAGCATGAATTCTGAAACTAACAAATACTGATAACCATCATACAAGTAAGCCCATATGGTAATAACATACAATAATAAAAAAAGGAACAGAGAGTGTGTATTGTTATGGAATACCCTATAGCACCAAAGGCACTTCTATTTTGTTCAAAACTGGTCTCACTTATCAATTAATATCTATTTCAGTTTATTATCACATCTACTTCAAGAACTCCTCATCAATAGGATTAGCCACTACCAATAACAAGTTACAGATACATACTATCATGACCAAAGTGGGGTCCAAAGTTGACGGCTGATATTTTCAGTGTTTTTTCATGGTTTAAGTTTTCCCACTGTGATGTGCAAACTTAAAACACAGTAAATGTCTCCTTTCCCTCCAACTATGAGATTAAGTCTCTGCAAGCTTACTGTAATTCCACAGATTTTTGCTGTGGGGTTTTTTGCAGTGACTGCAGTGTAGCACCATCGTAAACCTAAAATCCACCATGAACATTGCATTTTCAACTTGCGGCAAAATTAAACCACCCCAAACTTAAAGGCATTTACAGTAGATTAATTTCCGGTACCTCCATCCCTTGGATTGAAAGATTTCAATATCACCATAGTTTATCAAATTAAACTGTTATCTGTCACAGTATTTTCAGCAATATCTCTTACTTAAGAACTTATTAGATTTGTTCATTTGCAGGGCAAGTCTTTACCTGGAAAATGCAAAGCACCTTAAAGTTTGGTCCACGGAATGTGCTGGGAATCAAGAACGCAGAACATTGTACCTCCTCAGGGTCATGCGCACTGAACCAAGCTCCTTCACAACTTTGTCCAACCTGTCCTCTAGGGCCTCCTGTTGATGAAACATAACATTTGCATGTTTACCAAATACATGAAGTTACAAATCGTACAAATAACTTCAAAAATTGTTGTTAAAGCATAATGAGTTGTCCAAAGTTACCCTCCCGTACTACTAGTATTGTTGAGTAATACAATGAACAGTCTTGCAATATAACATGTAACACATTCATGCATATTGCAGGTTGAGTGCCCTTGTTTTTAGCTGGATGCTCAAAGATAATTTTTCAACTCACACAACTGTACCAATACTAACCCAGTTACACTGCACGAAAACGAACCCATACAATAAGAGCATGGCAACCATGTGCTCTTGGTCAGAAAGGTCAGAAAGCATGTTATACATGTAGCTAAGCCACATTGCACTACCACTGGCTACTTGAAAAAGCATCATTGTCATTCTTAACCTCAATTGAAGATGACTAGTTTACCCTTAAAACGGAGACATTAATTTTATTAAAGCCGTTGGGTACCTGATCCAGCTTCATCTGCCTGGTGAGTCTTGGTCCCGAGCTGGGGATACGACTTAGGGAGGACTCCAACTATACAGGACACAGAGGAACACTCCATTCCATTAACTTAAAAGTAATACTAAATATCAAGTTCATGTATTCCTTTACAGCTTTTCTTAGATATGAAAGCAAATCAAGAAAACAGGATTCCATCACATATTTTGTTTCCATAATCTTTTGTGGTGACATAACAAATTGTCTACATATACTTCAGTGTTGTAGCAAAAGAACGTTTCAGACATGTCTCAACTGAAGTGTTGTGTTTTACATCTTTAAATCTTCAACTTCACCTTGCAAGTTGCAAACTGAGGCTATACCCTGGGATGTTTGCAGCCATTTTTACAGTTTGATTACCTGTCTCTTTTCCTCGTTGAGCTCATCAAATCTCTGTTCCACGTCCCGAACCTTTGCCATTCTCTCTCTCATGGCATCGTCTGTGTCATAGGGCGGTCTCACTGGAGATGGTCCTGTTTGGAAACGGGCAAACAAATTTAAAAAAAAAAAGAACTGTTAAAAGATTACTGCGAGAGTTTTAAAGAATGGTATAACAGATTATTCAAAATGAATCTATCTATCAATTAACTTCTCTAATTATGTACAGTTTCTTACCTTTTGGTGTTTTCTTCTCAGCTGCTAGTGTAGTACGTTTGTTCTCCCACTGTGGGCGTGATGTGACGGTACCAGATTTCACCGCTTCTACTGCTGAGGCCACGCGAGGGTCCACCGACATGCCTGTGGTAGTCAATTTCTCAAAAGTTATAGTCTCATGACAGAATGTTTAAGATTTCAGTACTAGCTAATATGAATTTGTTCAAATCACACTGTACTAAATCTTGTTTGTATACCATGCACAACATGCATAGTCCAGTGGTTAGCAACCCTACCTATGGAGACGGTAAGTTAAGCTGTGGTCCACTGTACCTTGTCAAAAATAGCTTGGGGAAATACCCGGCACTCTACATATTTGTATTCTCTGTCATGCCCAGTGAAAGATTAGCTCTTCACTGAGCTAAACTGATTCAAAATCATTTCAGTTTCAGTCAACAAGAAAATGGTGCGTTACACCATGAACATGAAGTAATGTTAAGTTGTCTTCCACTGTGTCACTTCGATTTTTTCAATCAGCTAAAATATAATTAACACAGACTCTTAATGTAATCCTGTCATGAAATCTAAGTGCAAAACTAATTAAAAACAAAACTGATTTAAGGTACGTTGTGTGGCTGGAGGAGTGAAGTGGAGGTTTCTCCGTAGTGATGCTCCATTGTCTCTGGTGGGAACTTCTACATCAAATCTGGCTTCTCTGTCATTCTCTTTGTCCAAAGAATGGAACTTGGGAGACAGACTTTTCTTTGGGCTTCTATTCTGCTGAAATAAAAATTGTAATCATGAATTCATTTCCAGGTACATCTAATAGTGTAGATTCTTCTAGTATCAATGGTGTGTGTGTAAGACTGTGTACTCTGTGTGCACTGTATATGTACATGGAATAAAATTATTCTACTACTGGTAAGGTCCTGATCATGAACAAACCTAAACACTACTGAATACAATTTTCTAGACAAAATGTACACACATGAAGATTGGGAAAACCTATAAGAAAACATGCTTTGAGTTTGAGATTAAGACATAATTACATCCCCATCTGAAAGGACTCTTTTCCAGCACTGTCCAAACTAAGACCACTGGCTATACCAAACATGATCTAGATATGGCAAATAGCAGAGTGCACATGTGAACACATCCTGAATAGTCATGCATGATAATACCTTACCTTTCCAGAGAGTCTGTCGGTGACTCTGCCCTGTCCAGTTTTGGGTGGGGTCTGTGTTTGTTGGTTCTTCTTAGGAGTTCCTGGCCGAGCTCTCTTTGGTGAGTACCTCGGTTCCCTATGTTTCCAACAATGACAACTTTTGTCAGTATTTAAAAAAAAAAAGCAAATAACCCCCCACTACAACATAAAAATTAGTTTATACTACAACATAATAGATTTTTTTATCTGTGAATGATGTGCTGTTGTCATTTGTGAAGAGTGTGACAATTTCGACATTGAAACTTGACAGTGTTGAACTCTGACAGTGTTGAACACATCATCAGTGATAAACCCAGGGTTGCTGGAAGTTTCTGGTCTTTCCCCATACACCCTCGACCTGGCGACCCAGCCGAGGTTGATCAATCCCCTACTTGTACCCAAGTGGCTCACATAGATGATAAAAAGCACATGTACAATACAAAAAATACATGTACCAACAAAAAAAGCCACAAGGGGACTTAATACCAATATGAGATACCAGAAACAAAAATTCTCCTGCAGTACCACAAAAAGCAGCTTGGGGGCTAACAAACAAAGAAGTTTGTTTTCTCAACACCTAGCCACATACAAAATTTCATACAATCCTTTAATATTTTTTTTAGTTACACAGTAAAGCAAAAAAAAACACAACAAACATAAACAAAAAGAGGACCAAAAATATAACCATCTTGTCAAAGGTAAAAAATACTTAAAACAATAAAATCAGGAAAAGTGCCCTCCACCTATATGTCCTTCTCCCATCCTCTGAGTCCAGTGTTTCACTAGAGGTCTCATCGCTGCCGTACCGTTTGGGAGATCTCTGTTGTGCAGTGTCATGTTTCCTCCTGTCCAGTTCTATTGCAGCTTGGATGATTGGGGATAGGGGGCGCTCTGCTTCTGCCTGAATAGACACAACACTGACATTATTGTACTTATGGCTATGCTAATTTTAATCTTAAATTTGCAGTAATTAATTGAGTAATTGGCATAGCATTGTGAGTACCAAGAGTTTGCAGTGGAAGATAGACAATAATTGCCTTTTAGTGTAATCAAAAACAGTGAGCTTGAAACACTGAAAATTTTAAAAATTAGAACAGTTGTTAGAAGGCCAGCAATTGGAAAGAGTCCTGATGACAATAATAGGGTTTTCAGTAGTAGTGTCCATTATTTGATTACACTGCTGCTGGGATCCCTGACACAGGGGTAGGCAGCAGTCAAATAGTCTTCATACCGCTATTCCATGCGGCTCTGTCCAGTGGGTTCACCTCTGTAAGACTGCAGGCCTTGATGTCCTTCCTAACACATTCCATCCAGGATTTCCTTGGTCTACCACAACCTCTGTTGACTGACAGTTTTAATTGCTAATGGAGTTGATGCAGTCACTAGCTCTTTCAAGTCTAAACAAAACCAGATTGATTAATTATTAGATAGACTATGAACTTGGAAGGCAGTCTGTGAATACCTCATGTGCAGTTTCCTGTGAAGCAGTGTGTATGTAGGAGGGACTGCGGTCCAGTGGCTCTCCTGTGAACACGTTGTGCTGGGTGCTCGGAGCCAACCACCTGCGCCGGGCGGTGGGGGAGGAGAACCGCCCTCCCGACTGACTCAGGGTCTGCTGGATTTCTGCAAGTCTGGGGGAAGAGAAAACACTCAGATATAACAAAACTTTGATATCAAATTAAAGGAAAATTGATCTTAGAGTCATCCCTAAGACTTATTGATCTGAAATTTGTTCATAATTATCTTGGATAATCATTTTCTTTAACTGTAAGCTATTTTACAGTACTGGAAAACACACTAACTGCTGATCCCTGCAGTCTTAGGCAGTTTTTCTTCCAATGTTGAATGCAGGGCTGCATAAATGCCAATACATACATCTTAGAATGGATCCAAATCTGTATCTGGATCTCTTATTAGAGGCATTAATCAGTTCTTTAGTTAAACATAAATTTCTTTGCTGTTGACTTAAAACAATTTGCTGTGTGAGCAAGTCTGGTGTGTGTACATATATACAGTTCAGGTGCAGACTCACGTGACTGTTGGAGAAAGGCCCTTGTCCCTCATCAGGTTGTTCTCATGTTCCACCTGCTTCAACTGAACCTCCAGCTTTCCTATTGCCCTGGGAAACAAACATCAGTATCATTAGCAATCCTGATTCTGAATCACAATGTCAAATCCTGCAATAACAAGGTTCTAAAACAAAAGGCCATTCATGTGATTCCATAGAAATAAAGGCTTTTGGAATTACTATGAGTAAGCATAATACAATATTGCTATATGGATGAGCCATGGCATCAAGAAGGTTAAGAACTGTGTTGTATCTATTCACCTCTTCATTTCCACCACCTCTGACCTTGCATCAAACAGCTTGTCTTCTGACTCCTTTAAAGCAGCCTGGGGGTACAGAGGAATAACAAAACAATAAGAACCTTGTTCTTGTTCTACTCAACATTACTTGTTTGTACCTCGATATAATCTTGGTAATCTGCTGGACCACTTAAGTCTTTCTGGAACACAAAATGTGAACCAATGCAATTTTATTGAAGTGTAGTGTAGCATGCAAATCAGTATAAGTACTATAACACACTCTAAAAAGTCTAATTCTTTTTGTTCCCTAATTTTACTGTTCAAAGGAACTCCCTCACCTTGGTGCTCTGGTGTTCTCTGCCCAAGGCTCCATATTCTTCTACAACCTGTGTTTGAATGAGCAGGCATCATGGCAAATCAGACCAGATACATTTACAAAAGCCTTCACCCCAGAGGCATCGCCAAAAACAACATTAAAACAACAATCCTGAGAAAAAAATGATTTTGCAATTATACTTTATCAGTGTAATCAACACATGCAGTGAGTGCAAGCAGAGTGTTAAAACATAAAATTTATTTCTAATGTCATTTTGAGAAAAGTCCATAATGCTGTGCATAGAAACTGATTCTGTGGACAAAAATTTCAATAGCAGCAGATTATATACCCAAGATTCAGTACATCAATGAAGGTTAGACATTTATAATTACTTAATGAGATACAGAATACAAAAGTTACTCAAGGCTTAAGTTTTATAAATGGTCAGATGTTTTAGATAGCATCTGTACTCTTTCACCATCGTCAGTCACTGATGAAAAACTCAACATAGAACTCTGAACATTTGTAAAACTTGCTTGTACAGTAGAAGCCAGTTGATTGCACAACGGATCAACACACACTTCTGTTAGCTGCATGGAATTCCAGAATCCAAAACAAGTGTGGTCCGGCTGGATAACTTCACATTATTGCAACAGCCGGATAATTGTACAAAATACGCTGACAAATAGGCTGTGCAATCAAATGGCTCCTACTGTATTCTGTAACTTTTGTATTATGTAAGATTTAGTACCTTAAAGGTAACACTTGGATGCTATTACCCCATGTTACCTTAAGAAAGCCATGCACTAGCGATGCATCTTTTTAATCACGTTCCTCGTTAGTCACATTTTGATTTTAGGGTAGAGCTTGCTGTTAGAGAATAGCTTATGCATCTGCCACCTTCTACTCTTAGACTATCTTTTGAAGTTTTGTTACCTTCTTCATTAGGTTTTGCTCAATCTCAATTGCAGATGCTCTCATAGCATCAGCCTGAAACAGGTGTGACACCAAGGATATACATAACCATGTAAACTTTCACATTACTTAATACCTGAACATTAATAACAACTTTATTGATAACTGTACAACACATTCGAGTAGTTAACTGTAACTATGTGTCCAGTATGTCATTAAGTCATATGTATCTACCTGTATAGACTTTATGAATCAAGTATTATTATGTATATATATATATATTTTTTTTCAAATTTGTACATGTAGTTTAAAAATATCACATGGCTAAATTGCATATCATTTTATTTGCTTATTGGTTTTCTTCCTTTAAGGAGCTGAAAAGTTGTGCTTAAAATTCATTTAAGTTTGCAGCACGTAAATCTCATATCACAGTAATTTCAGGGTTTTGCAGTATCTTTGAGTTGACAGTTGAAACAAGTCCATAGTAACAGAGTATTGCATTTGCAGTTTGATGAGTTCCCCCTACAAAAACAAAGTTATATGTTAAATAACACAACCAAAAATGTCCAGATTACCGGTACCTTCAGTGTTTCCTGCATCTCCCTCTCCAGCTGCCTGTTACGGGTCTCCAGTTTGAGCACGGTGTCAGCGTCCATCGACGACTGTCGTCTCGTCTGCTCCAGGCTGTCTTGGAGAACCTCCACGGTACGCGTCGTGTTCTCGTAATGGTCCGACCACTCTGTCTGCAGCCAATGGGAAACCAGAGTCTTAACATGGAGTCTACATCAGATCTATAAAACATGTTTTGACTATACATTGTGTACCATTGACTAGGGGGTTTCTGAGAAAAAAAGGTGAAAGTGGCTTTTCAGATCTAGAGCATTTATTAATGCAGTAGAAGCCAGTTAATTGCACATCGGATTAACGCACACTTCTGTTTATTGCACTGAATCCCGAAATCCCAAACTGGTGCAGTCCAGCTGTATAACTTCGCATTATTGCACCACCCAGACAATTGCACGAAATACGCTGGCATATTGGGTGCGCAACTTAACGGCTTCTAATGTACCCCCATTTCCAACATAAAATGTGCAAAGAAACATGCACATGCACTCACACACACACACAGTGCACACAGATATTTGGGACTGTTGCATTACTAGTGGGCTGGTGCAGACACCTAGCTAGAAATAATGTTCCAAAATAAAATGATCAAAATAGGGCATTTACAGTAAAATCACAAAAAATTACATAGTACTATGTGTTTCTCAACTGTTTACATACTGTGAAAGTGTCTAAGGAGAAAACAAAAATATCTTCAGCTTTTCTGTTGTTAGATACTATTACCAGTTTGGACTTCTGTTGGTAAATGCAACCTGTGTGATTGCATGTTGGTAGTGTAAAGTCTTCCTGTCCTTCAGATATCTGCACGCGTAGCTTCAGCAGCATACAAGGACACAACCAAACACTTGTGAGCATATCAAGCTTTGTGGGCAGACAAACAAGACAAAAACACATTTAGATTATCTGTCATGGAGAAGAGGCAAACATATAGATTTGTTTTACCAACACAGAAATGAAATTTCTGACTTACCAACTTTCCTTGGAGACTATGAAGTTGGCTTTCCAAATTGTGGATACGGCTGAAATTGAAAATGAGCAAAAACTGAGAAATAGACTGGATCTTTAAGATTTTCTAGTAAAGAAGATACCAGTATGTAACTTTTCTTGGCTGTAACCAGGACTAAAGGCAAGTATTTATATTTAATATAGCAGTATTGTTAATATTTTGGTGATGTTTACAGCAAAATGGATTATATGAACATTTTGATCAAAATTAAGCATTTCAAACAGTATAGTACTTTACTTCAATTCTCACAATCTAAAAACATGTATCTTGTCTTTTTTCATTTTTTGTCTTACCTCATATTCATAACTAGTATGCATTCAAAAAGGTAAAAGTAAGAGTCAGAACATTATGGCACAAGAACTGACTAGTGCATCATGTAACAGAACATTATGCAACTGTGTCAGACTAGTACATGTAGTGAGCACATCTACTGACTTGTATCAGCTAACAGTGGCAACTCACACATGAGACTGTTGTGCCTGTTCCTCTGCCTGTTGACACCTGGACTTGAGCCTGTTGTTGGCCTGTAACAGTTCTGCATACATGGGGGAGGAGGTAACACTGTTCAGGCTCTGGAGCTGGGCCTGAGACTTCTCCAGTGATGACAGAGTGGACTCCAACTCTCCAACATGTCTGTGACAAAAAGGTGTGTCATAATACAACCGAAGCAAGGCACTCATTTCAACCTGAGTGAAGTGAGGAAAATCATATTAAGTGCATTTTCCAAGGGCACAAGATCGGTGACACATCAGTGGATTAAAACACAGAATCTCTGGGGTATGAATCGAACACACCACCAATTGTGCCACATGACCCAACAAATACAGCTGTCCCTAGTACTATATCACTGGATCAAAGGCTCTGTCCTTGGTGCTGAACACAGAAAAATATAACTTTCCCCATGTTTGTTTCTTGTCACTGGTACTGAATACATACAAAGCTATGAATACAAAGCTACACATGAATACATACAAAGCTACACCCCTGGTGTAAAATTCCTACCTAAAATGGTCCTGTCCTTGGTGCTGACCATTGATGAATACACATATGTTCCCAAGTAATTTTCTGCCTTTGGGAAAGCGACTTCACACCATGTTCCTTACTTGACTGGAGTAAAAATTAGTACTAAGCTTCAGTTCCTGTGTTTAAGGAAAGCCATAGACTTTCTAAGACTAAGATATGAAATAGCTTTTCGAAATTAAAAAAAAAATATGGAGAGTATTTCCTTCTATTGTACCTGTTGGCATCGGCTAAGGCCTTTTCCAACTCTGCAACCTTCTGTCTCAGTCGCTCATTTTCACTCATGATGTGTTCGACTGGAATGGAGTTTTGTGCTGTAATTGGGGAGGGGGGCGAGCGCTGTTTGGACTCCATAGACTGTACTGTGTCCTCTAGGTCCTGGATTCGACTGGGAAGGACAGAAAACAATGTACCCATGATCAAGCAATTAAAAAAAGAATTAGCCACACAAAGTTGAAGTCCTGTCCCCAATATACATTGTGTGGTGTGTAGGACAGTGCCATATCCGTTTTCATAGCTCTTGAGCCACACTTCTAAATGCAAGCACAGATAATATTACCCTCTACAGTCTACTTTAGCACTGTGTGTTGGAGTCTTTTCACTTCTCTCTTACATCACTCTCTTCTGTAAGTAACATACAAGATGCTAGTACTAAATGCCAAGAATTCTGATAAGACACCAGTCTAAAGCAACTGATAAAAGCACATATTTCCAAACCAGTTTGTATCCATATCAAACTACTTATATCATTATTAATCTATTTTTTTCATTGTCCCAGCTCACCCATTGGCTGACTGTAAGGTCTCCTCCAGGTGTTCACACCTCTCCCTCAGCCTCTTGTTCCCATCCTCCAGTCTCTTGTAAGGAGACTGGTTATTGGCTCGCTCCAGCTGGCTGCGGAGTTCAGTGATCTCCTCCTCGTAGTACGCCCGTAGGTCTGCCATGTGGCGGGCATGCTTCTCGCGCAAGTTAACACGAATACTAATACGAAAAAAATCATTTCTTCTTAGCTATTTGTTCATCTTAAGCAAATGAAATATAATCAAAAACTTTAACCATAAACTATAGCTGGCAAACACTAGCAGAACTATTGTGTTCTATGTAATATGTGTCTTGAAATGTTTAGAAGTGATTGATAACAATTTGTAATAAATTGTACATGCATATCATTGTAAGACTTTTATTGTTATATTTTGCTATTATTATACTATACAGATTGCATACTATAACACACATACTAAATTTACCCAAGCCAGACTCTTCCGATGATTTGGGTAGCTTTTTATATATATATGCAGATCTTTTTAAAACAGTTTGCTTTATGCATGAGTGACCTTTCAATTCATTATCAGTAGACAGGCTAAATGCTTGGGATAATGGGGAAAATAATCTAATGGACCACCAAAAAGTGTCCACAATGGCTTGGTAATGCTATTTTTAGCAGATATTGTTCTTTCTTGAAGTTTGACTGTAAGTTACTGGCTGTAGATAAATGTACATGTAGATGTCTATAGCTATATATCAAAACTCAAATTGAAAGTAAAAGTAGAATATACCAAAAGAGATACTCCAAGATGAGAGTAAGCTGCTCCGGAGAGGGAGTTTTTCTTAGAGAGCACAAGTGAGAAAGACAGGAAAAGAGCAAAGTTTGAGATGAAAGGATATATCATAAATGGTAGAAATTTGTATCTGCTCATGATACATATGTGTGCTGACATGATTAGAAATGAATTCAGGGCTCAAAATGCATTATTTCTGTTTTTTGCAAAATGTTTCATAATACCAAATGATTCATAATACCTTGAATGATTAATACCAAGCCTGTGTTCTGTTTTCAGTGATGTGTGTTTGTGTATTGTGGACATTGTGGATGGATCTTATGATATTTAGTATGTTGGTAAGTACTAGGAACTTTTCTGCAACCTCTTTCTTAAAAAAGTTAAAATCATTTCTACATAGTATGTTTTCTGAGCTCTGATCATGTATATTGAATCATTGTAAAAATCATTTCGTGTTACTGGTGCTACATACCATTGTCCTTGCTGATGACACTGACATGGAAATAAATCTATCATATCTTTTTATAAATGTATGATACATTTGAAAAGTAAGTGATGGCTAGAGATACTTTCTAATTCTATACATATTAACCTACATGAATATTTTACAATGTCCCAAGGGGAACATCAAAAACACCTGTGCTTCACAAAGCTAAGGCCGAGCTAAGGTCACCTAACAGGAGCAGGGTCCATTGTTCTCACACAATGTACACGTACACGTAGGTATGTACAAAAGACCATGTTTGCCTAAAGGTCTATTACGCTATGTTGTACCTAATACACTGTCAACAAAGGCATGGGAAAAGGGTTTAACCGTCAAAAATACTTACTCATTGTCTGCTTCACTGGTAAGCAGTTGGAAAGGTTGTACAAAGAGTTTTAAAACAGAGGATATAGCAATACATTATACATCACCATCAAGCCTTAGACTTTCTATCATAATGAATTATCTGAATAATTTCAAAAAGTACCTATACAAAGAAAGATTGATACATTGATACATCTTTTCCCAGGAGTTTTTCATTGAGGCCATAACGGTTTCTTTGCATGAGAATCAACAAATAAGATTGGAATATCTAATCATAAATGGAATTACATAGTGTAGGCTACTAGAGATACTTGGATATAAACCCAAACCTTTTTTTCAAATAACTTTGGTAATTATAACTTACTTTGATGCGACCACTGGATCCTCAGTAAGGGAGGGATCTTTGATTGTTCCTGTGGGGTCAGAGGTCATATCCACGTCTGCCATGGAAGCCTTCATTTTTTCATGCCTATCTCGAAGCTCAGTCTTCAACTTTGTACCTTAAAGTGAAACAATCTTGTCAGAAACAAGAAACTTGTTTGTTTATACCTTCATGTATTCAATGCTCTTTAAAAGATCTTAATTTGATATCATAACTTCATAGACACATACTCAAGAGAAGTTAATACTCCAACAAAATCTTAACCCAGACTGGTGCTTTGTCTTAAGGTTCCAACAAAAACTTATATTATAACTACATGTACCTACTAGTACCTTATGACAATGCTTTATACATTTAGAGGTGGCCATAATCAATTTAACTGTTTTTTAACATTAAAAAGAAAAAAAAAAAACACCTGGAGTCATCTGTGCAACTTTCATTGGATCAGGTGGCACTTGACCCTGGGAAGGAGGTTGCCTTTGGCCCTCGGTGCCCTGGGAATGAGCATGTCGTTCAGGAAGTGGCTGGGATGGCACTACCCCTCGTGGAGGTGACAACTCTACCGACACCTCGTTTAACGTCAGATCATCCGGCAGCTTCTGGTACAAGTCATTTTCGTCCATCTTCCAGTACGAGAACCCCGAGCACACTGTTGTAGATGGACTTACGCTCTCCACTGGCCCCGCTGGCACAAACTCTTCCGTTATAGAACCGTTCTCTCCTATCTTTAGAATCTGTGCATCGTGAGCTGGGTATCGACTATACGGCGCACTTGGATAAAACTTGTTTACCTCTTCCTCTTCGTTTCTTGCTTTAATGTAATCGGTTGGTGGTTTTAGATCGTCTCTTGATTTCTGTTGAACAGATTGTTGCCTCTTTGACCAAGTTGTTAATGGTTTCGTGAGTTGAGGGTCTTTTGGGGGCTCACGCAATGGCCATTGTGCCGCGATAACCTCGCTCTGACCATGCAGTCCATTTGATTTATGCTCCTTTGCTTTGGGTGTGTTGGTAGTAGAAACACTGGGGAAATCTTCATCTTCGTCAGTAGCATCAGTAACCTGCATCTGTGGTACACTTTGTTGGGGGAAAGGTATACTTTTGTTGTATCCGACTGATTCTGGACTGTTATCTTCTATTCTACTTGTCTGCCTTGAAACATTTTCTAAGCTATCTGCAATATCTGTGGCACTGCTGCTTTGTCTGGCTCGGTTTTCTGCAATAGGCTTGATCACAAATTGCTCTTCCTTTGCAGGGCTCCCGCGTGAAGACCCAATCCCGGAGCTGTTTTTCCCGCTGCTGTCGATCCGCCTATCCTGCCTCAACTGGTGGTGAAGCATTTCTCGCTCGATTTGAACTTGAATGTGTCGGATCTGTCGCTGATGTGCTTCTTGCTGAGCCAGCATGTGTTCCTGGTGGCGCAGCTCCATGTCTTGGAACAGCTGCAGCCACCGCTCTTCCAGCATCCTTCTCCTCCCCTCCCCTTCATATTCACTCATCTTGTCAACATAGATGTTCATAGTTTCCAGTGGCCACGGAGTGACAGGAGAATGTTGATCAAAACTTAACGGACTTGTCCTGTTGTCCCAAGGGCTACCGGATAATCTTGGGCTTCTTGTTGCACCAACGTCTTCAGGAAGCGACCTCTGACCTTCCGTCTTCCCAAGCCCTCCATCTTGTTGGAACGTTACATCCTCTTTAGGTTCACTTCCTGTCTGTGAGATTGTGTCACTACTGGCCCTGCTTGCCATTTCCACCAGTCCACTGTCTTCCTGTTGTGTTGAGTTTTGGTCCTCAGTGCCTGGAGCTTCTGTCTGCAAACTTTCACCATGCAAATGGCTTGTGGTCTTTGTGTTGGTGTCCTTAAGACCTGCATTGCCGTTAGAACTCTTAAGATCTTCAATCCCTCCATCCCCATTCTCTGTGGTAACGACATCACCAGCTGTATTTGCAGGCGTTGTTACCGAGGAGTTTTCTTCCTCTTTCAGCCCTTCAACCGTAACGTCCAGTTGCGTTGTTGTGAGCGGATTTTGTGAGAGAAAGCCACTGTCTGTGGTTAGATCGCCGTCGAACGGTGGTTTAGCATCTGTAGCAGCTGCCATGTCGTTATCTAGTCACAACAGATGTGCGGAGAAATCGTTCTGCCTTGGGCGTGGATCAGACGACTTTTTCCCTCAGGACTTGAAGAGGGGAGGGGTGCCTGTTATGAAAACACGAAAGAAAACCACAAAAACAACATTCAGTATGGACAGATTCCTAACTATTAAGTCAACCATATAATCCTAATCAGTTGATAAGTGACAGAAAACAAACCAAGCGGCACAATAAAGTGCTAACTACCACAGTTTACAAAACAAACATACGACTGCTTTCACAGCGCCACCAAGGTGTGAAATGCGTTCTTACAGCTCCGTTGAAGTGTCACGGAGGTCCATACGTCCACAACACATACATAACAAAAGCCTGCATCGTTCACTACAAATATCGGACCGTATAGAAGCCTAGAGCCCACCTGCGACCGAGTGAAAGCGTGGAGTTTTCAAGCACCATTTGCACAAGTCTCTCATCGCGGCCGCCGCCATTATATTTGCAAAAGAGCCCGGGGCGGGACGATAACATGTCTTGAAACTTAATCCGGCCACATGATTGGTTGTTTGCTAAACGTCATAGCCAATCACACTTCTTGAAACATTATTTTTTTGGTCAGACTGTTCCATAGTCAAAATGGGAGACATAAATCACAAATCTTTCGATAGTCACAAGAAATATTCGATATTGGCTCGCATAAATTTCCTTAAAAACATAAAGATTAACTGTTGCTAAGAAAATATTTTTACAGCCTCAGCTAGCTAGGAGGTTCTTGCTAGTATACAAATTTGTTATGTGTACTAATCACCCTCTTGAGTATTGGTCTCAACCATTCACCTCTGACCTGCAACATGGCTGAACAAGACTAGAAAATTGCCATCGATCGACTTTTGAGCAATTTATGTGCACTTTTCATTATATTTGGACAATTCAGTCACTTTTCATTCATGTACAACTCTTCAACATGACATCTTTGATCTTACTTGCTAAAAACCTACAGCTAACACCGCTGTTTTATGGTTGTTTACAAAGACAATTCTCGTTGCTGTCAGCTTGCAAGTCGACTTTGGTAGGACAACAACATCCACCAAGATGTTTACAACAGTATTCCATTCGCTGGACAAGCAGCAGAAAAGAACCCAAGAAGAGTCTAGTTGAACTAGTAGAGTCAGAGTTGGAAGAGAGCTTTCAGCGTGGCTGGGGACCTGGTGGACAGGCAACCAACAAGACCAACAACTGTGTACTATTGAAGCACGTCCCCACTGGCATTGTTGTGAAGGTAGACTTTTGTTCCTTTCTTTGGTTTTGGTTTATTAAACACAACTGGAAACTTTGCATGTCCAAGTAAATTATAACACAATTCATTTTTCAATGGTCATTCCATTTTGTAATCATCAAATTGTGGGAACCGTTGGTGGAACCTTTGTGTGTTTTGGTACATGTACTAGTACCCTTACTAGTAATATTGCTCTTAATAATAATTGTGATTACACTCAAGTTACAAGATATTGAAATATATGTTTTTTTGTTTTTCAAACTGCTTTTTTTTAACCACTGTATTTGGTGGAAACACATACATTGTATGCGTACATTCATTTAATACTACAAAAATATTGTTTGCTTGTCTCGTAAAGCCTTAAAAATTTCAACAACTTTTATCCCTCTTATCACAGTGCCACCAAACCAGGTCCTTGGATGAAAACAGGAAGATAGCCAGACAGCATATGAGAGAGAAACTAGATCTACATCTGAAGGGAGAGGAGAGTGAGCTGGTCAAGGAGAAGAGAGAACTCGCCATCAAAAAAAGAGAGAAACGAAAAAAGGCCAACAAGAACCTGGAGAAGAAGAAGGCCTTTAAACAGCTCCTGCAAGAATCTGATGATGAAGTGTGAAGGACATGTGCAGAAGGATTGTGATATAATGAAGATCAGTTGTGAAAAGTTCAACAGTCAATGATTGTCAATGAAATGAGAAGTAAGGCACATGTACACAAGTAGCCCTTGGTAATGGTATGTTTTTAAAGCCTTTCAGAATTCCAGCTCATATTGCAGAGCAATGTTGTATAACAACTACTGTGATAGTGGGTCTATGTACTGCTTTGATTAGGTACTGCTCCAAGAGTACCCTGGGAGCCAGACAGGACTGGGTAGCTAGCGAGTTTTGTTCGGGGACCCAAGGCAGTCAGACCGCATATCTCACATTAGTGCTCCGGGGAGTTTAAGCCCGATCCCGGCTGGCTCCCAGGGTACTCTAAGAGAGATATATGAGTCAGACCAAACTTCTCCTTGCCTTTATTCTTCAAGTCATCAGTCATGCCATTTTAAATATAATTTCTGTTTGCCAAAAAGATACTACATGTAGTTAGTTACAAAAGACAAAGAAACCTTCATATTTGATACTGTACTAGTTGTCAATACTCTGTGGGCATTGACAATGGCATCTGCTTATGCTTAGAAATGATAACTGGCGAGACAAATCGACTGGCAACTCTGAAATATTTTGAGGAACAAAGATGATGTTGGTTTTACTAGAATGACCAGTAGTAGTGTATTTACAAATGTAACAATGTAAATCCACCATGAAATTATGCTCGGCTAATGACTGAAGAGTTCATGTTATTTATCATGAGAATTGCGGGTTGATTGCACAGATTAACTTGATGTTTGTAAGTGCATGAGTTGTAGACATGTAAAAAAGGAAAATTGAATGCATGCTCTCTCCTTCTACTCTCTGTGGCAAAATAAGAAATTGAGCAAATAGGATTCTTTCTCTTGATATGGTCATCAATGCCCAGTGTTATAACTATAAGTCAGGCTTATGAATGTGGGATGCAATTTTCGTCGTATCTTCAACCAAACAGAATCCTTTGCAGCGACATGGACCATTGTTTTGAGTAGCGCCCGCTCACAAGTTTTCACAGGTGATAAGGTCTAATACTACCCTGAGCAAGAATGCGGGGTTGTGAAATGCTTACTCTTCAGACATACAATGAGATTTTAGTATACTAGTAACATTCTGTAACCCTCTCCCTCCCACCACACACACACACAGACATACAAACACAAGCAAATAAATACCAACAATATTTGTACATGTAAATACAGTTTACTGATATTGAAAAACGTGCCAGTATGATGTTCATACTTTTTGTCTTCAACAAGTTCTACATTTAGGACTATTCTTACATCAACAGCATTGTTGTTATGTAATACAGGCACTACAAAGTTGCACACGTAGTAAAGCTACACAGTCCTTTATCAGCACCAAAAGTGTTTGGGGTAGAATCAGAAACAGTAAGAAAACTAATTTTCTTGGTCCATAGAGATGCGTAACAACATTCAGTAATAGCCAAACAGTGTTCATACATACATTTTTCCTAATGCGTAATTGGCACAACTTAATATGTATTACTGCTCTTGGATTTAGTTCAATACATAAATTGTTTCAATATAAAACGTAGGAGTCAGGGTCAGAGGAAAATGCTAGTCTAACAAGGAACATGGCATTTTGCTGTATGACAACCTAGGAATACCAATAAACTTAATGTTGTGCTACTGTACTGTGTAGTTCAATCAAAAACATGATTCTTGAAGTTATATATTCCACATGTACATATCAACCCTACACAAAGCTAAGGTTGGTACAATGTCCTTCCCTAATGATAGGGTCACATTCCCGAACTGGGGCCTAGCCCAAAAAAATAAGTGTGTACAAATTATGGTCATGACTAATCTGTTCGTGTTTTGATGGTATATATCACACTTTTTGTTGCTACACTCTGCCCAACCAGGCCTCAGTTTGAAAATGTGACCCTAGCATAAGCTGGCATTCAGAACTTCTTAGTACTGTACCTGATCTTTTCCAGTCGACAACACTTAAGTTACAGTTCAAAAACATATCAAAAGTATACAGTTGGTACATAGTGAATGTTTGCATGGCTAGTGCTAGTAATGTACTAGCGAATCCCGTTCAGTTCTGTTTAGTCCGTCATGACCGTTGACTGCGCTCCATTTCCATGCGACACTCTCGTACCAACGCCCTCGCGTGAATAATTGCTGCGGGAGGAAGACGGGGAGAGAAAAATAAATAGGAGAAAAATTTCTTTGGCAGTTTTGTGTGTATTTTTTGGCTTTCTTTCATATCTTCTTTGGCACTGTTGTATCTCTTAGGATCTTGCACTGCGCTCAGTTTCCATGAGACACTCGCGGACCAGGGCCCGAGCATGGATAATACCTGCACAGACAGAAAACACAACAGGAGTTGCCACCCTCGCCCGCTCCACAGGCATATGGCACACACCACACACGTTAGCTCCGAAAACAACTCAGGCCAAACAAGGAATTGAGAGCTTGTCATGGGTAAGAAAAGAAAAGAAAAAAAGAGCTTTTCCTTCAATCTAACCCTACATAAAGCTTATCCCAGGTCTCATTACATGCTGGGTGTATGGGTAGCTGAGGCAACAATGTAAGTACTAATCAAGTAATCCATGCATGCATTGAAAATGATTAATGTGTCCAATCGTATGATGATTTAGTCCGGACACAATACCTGCTATCTCCTAGCATGTAATGGAGTTCATGACTTGTTACAGCAATGTAGACTGTTAATAGGATAAGTGACACTAATGTTACTGCTAGGAAATGTTATATACAAAGACACTGATTACGGTTAATGTCAAATGCATCTCACAACTACAACAACACATTAGTAAGTGCAGATGATAAAGAAGACAACAACATTTAAAAAGGGGAACCATTTATTGCACCCACCTCGCTTTAGTCTCTCTGTGGAGCTTTTGCTACCAGCATAGGTGGGTCGTATGTCCTTCCCCAAGTCCTCTATAACAGCAAGGAGCTCGGCATACTTGCTCTGAGGCACAGGACCCCCACGGCCCAACAGATGGGCGCCTGGTATGAGTCCTCCCAAGGCGGGCAGTGACGAGGGGTTAACGTGTCCAGCGGGTGACGCCATGATTAGTTGGTGTTGAACGGGGAAGTAGGCGTTGGATGTTCCTGGAATTAAAGACAACAGGTTCAAATCATCTATGTTCTTCTCATAGGGGGAGAGACAGAGAGTAAACTGGTTTTGTTTTTTCCGTGGTGTTCAGTCATTGCTAATACCCAGCTTAACATGAACTTGAGATAAATTCAATTCTTTTTAAAGTACTCCCCAAACTAAGGATTCCATAAATCATTATGGGAAATAAATGGTGATGCGCCTTCAATGATTCATGTTTGGCATGTTTATTTTCTTTTAATAAGTGTTATTTTTTGGCAAGTATGGACTGGAACGAATCATTTGAGTCTTAGTTACAGAGAAACCTGCACCATAAAGGGAAACAGAAAATATTTGTTTGTGGCATGAATTATGGCATTAATTACATGTGTCCCCCTCTGAACTGTCAACAAATAGTCCATCCCAATTCATACATTGTAAGGAATGTGCTGTCATGCTGCTACATATACACAAGCCTGTTTTTTAGTTGCTTAACCCAAACACATGCGCAGTACACTAATAGAGATGGGATAGCTAGGGTCCATTTGTGTTCATCTTGTCTAAATAACCATTGGTAAAATCGGGCTCACTTGTTACAATTTACACTGCACTTCGAAGTGTTTATATGTTTCACAGCCTATGCAGGGAGTTTATAGAATAATTCTTCAATTAGTGACTCTTGAAACATGAGTTTTCCAGAGTCACTGATTGAAGAATTACTCTATAAACTTACTCATGTGACTGATAAACCTCTTCAATGGTATCCAGGAAGGCTTGTTACTCAGTCAAATAACCTGGCACCATAAGCTCCTCTGGCAGGCTTTTAGCTACGATTTTATTATAGAGGGTCCAAAATTACTGTCAGAGCTGTCACAGTAGATGACTGTGACCACAGATGACCTAGTGGCATGCCTGGCCAAACAGAAATTCCTGCTTGTTAGAGGATCTGCTCCCCAGTGTAACTGTAAGGGCGTCTAGTGCGTCCAACATCGTGTTACTTTAAAAAAGAGTGTCCAAATGACGCAATGATGCATGCATGGCTAAAAGTTGGTCCTCTCAAGATTGGTGCCATCCATCTATTTCAAGCAGTTCAGTCCCTGCATAAGGCATCCCTCAGATGAAGAAACTAGAATTGATGCAGCCAGAGTCGTTACTGGTGTAAGATGAACTACTGTATTCATAAGGTATTAGTCAGGTCAGGGGTTAGGGGTTATCAATGACTATAATAGTTGTTAGTACATGAAATGTTGTATGGTTAAAGAATATTTTTATCATTCTCACTAGTTCGACTTGTAACTTAGTCCGTCAATCAACTTTCTATGTTACATAGCACAAAAGTCCATTTACATTAGCAATTAACATTATCAGAAACCTATTTGCTTTGTAGACATCACATATTGAGGTTTCATATCAAATAGTTATAGTAATGATACAAAAGCTGACATTCATAAACAGTCATTGCAGTGGGGATTTATTCATGCTCTTATTAGAAATAATAATACAACATTGAAATACCTACAGATGTATTTGCACATATAGGTTTACTAAAAGGCATAAGAACACTAACTTTACCCCAAGTTGAGCTTTACAAGTGGAAGCACCAAAGACACAAGCTACTCTAGGGGCAAAATAACTAATACGGCAATTCACTATTAGTATTACCCTATTTAACTTGTAAAAAAACAGTATACTGTATCAAATTGTCTTTGCATCATTGTAAAAAGTGAAGGCAAAATCATATGATGTTTAAAAAACAACTGTTATTTGTACATTCATTAATCTCCCTCTTGTGCAAAATACTGTATTGCAATATTAGTATATCTACTATCAAGCTCTTTATTGTAAAATTCAATGTACATTCAACTGACTCTACCTTTAGTTCAACTTCCATTTAAATCAACATAAGACCATGAGTATGACAAACTAATACAGCACTAAGTCAACTCGTATCTTGTAAGTTGTATCTTGTATCAAAGTTACGAAGAAGGTTGTTAATGAACCCGCTGACGTCCTGCGAAACGTCGGGATTGTCGAAGGTAGACGTGGCAGGAGGGGCGGATCTAGGCCGTGTCTGTTCTTGAACTTGAGACTGGGGAACAGGACTCTGGGAGTTCACGTGATGAACCTGCTGCTGTTGCCTCTCATGATTGGTGGAAGCCCAGACAGGGGTCAGGTTTGGAACCTGTGACGGCCATTCCCGCGCCGCGTCGTTCTCCGCTATCGCACGGAAGAGGACTTCCGTGATCTCCCTCTGGGTCTGCCTCCACACGTCATGTTCCAAGCCGACCAGGCTCGCACGTACCCACTCCGAGAACGCCAGCCTCTCCTGGTCGCCCTGTGGTTGGAGACGGCTGATGAGATGGTTTTGCATTGTCATTACATGGTTGGTCAGGCCCTCCAGGGTGCTCCTGTCCTGCTCACCTGGCCTTCTTAGTTCTGGAATCTTAGGGACTGTAGACGTGGATGTACTGCTGACTGGTGCTTCTGTAGTATCGGAGACAGCTTCAGTCTTAACGGAGATGACAGAGTCAAAAGAACCTTGTCCGGTTGTATGGGCAAATCTCTGAGTGATCTGAAATGATACAATTTTGATAAGTCACTAGAGTTTAGAGCTGGATCAAATTGCATTTCTAGCAGCCCTCCCATTGGTCAGAACCATAGAGCCTTAGAGAGACAGAGCTTGCATTACACAGACTTATTATTGATGTAGATAAAAACATTAAACTGACAATGATACGATATGCATACTTGTAACAATTTGAAATGTGGAAAGGATACGCATGCAAACAAGATGAAAATACTCACGCCCTTTATTGGCCGCCTGTGCACAGCTTCAATGTGCTTTCTGAGAAAGGATAAGTTTTCTATCACCCACGTGTCCCTGTCTGTCAGATCTTCACTGGTTTTCATGGCCTTATTCCTCAGAAGCCTGGCCATCCTTGTTCTCATGCTCCGGTACCAGGTTTTTAAATGTTCCACACTTTTCTCCATTTCTGATGCTTTCTGTCGCCACAGGGCCTCCTTCCTCTGGATGTTTTTATACTCCATCATCCTTCTGTTGTAAAACTCTGGGTGCTGCTTTAGCCACTGCAACATAACCTCCTCTTCTTCTTCAGACAATGTTGCCACAGTCTTGTCCTTCCTCTTCTTCTTGCTCAGGCCAGTGACATCGGAGACCTCAGAGTCACTGGATTCCTCAGGAGCAGGGGCAAGGATAGGAGTAGCTGCTGGAGGAGTTATTTTGACCCACTTCTTTGGAGGCATGGTGTAGATCTTGTTTTGCAGCCTGTTCATCAGCAATTGAGGGTCTGCAACTTTTTGCATTAACCACTTCTATGCTTCAGGTTGCACAAGCAGCCAGTTTCATAAATGTCTTGCTGATCTTTCAATGGTCCTTCAGCAATTTCTCATGCGGAGCACAGTCTCTCACCAATCACCGTTGGGGCTGAAAGTTCACCAAAAACGTTGTGTTCATTGAGGGATGTTTGACTTCAACAGATTGTCTGGTGAGACCGTTGAGAATGAGAGATCGCTGAGTGACTCATTGAAAGACTGCTACATTCACAGACTGCTGCCTGAGAGGCTGTTTTGAAGAACCTCAGAACCTTCGAAACTGAGGGCAACCATTCATTCATACTTTTCATAACATGCACTGCATTCACTGAGAGATCAATGAATCATTGGATGATGATAGATATCATTGAGCACTCAAGTTGTGAAAGATTGTTAAGACTGAGAGATTTATCAAATTTTTGGATGGTCCCTCAACGGTCTCCCCTCTGTAGAAAGGTCATGTATTCAGGAAAAAGAGACACCAAACATATTCAGCTCTACCCCATACAGGACAGCCTTACATGCTTCATACTTCTAGTTGTTCTATGTTATTTTAATTAAAAATGAGCCTGAGACTTTTTTTGCAAGTACATTCCCTGGGGATTTACATGTGTAGTGTCTGCATAACATATCAACATGGCAATAAGACCTAGCAAAGCTACATTGCCTCACATTCAAATAATTCAATTGCCAGCCAAATTTCTTTATAAGTAGGACTAGGAGGTCGACAAATTTCAAAATCGCCTTTATATATAATTTAGTGTTTTTTTACCTATTTTTTGCCCCGTCACAAGTTGGAATGGGCTTGGCGTTTCACTCCGAAAAGTTCAAGTTATTGTCATCTTTGCTGGATTGTTTTAAAGAACATTTGTAAATAGTTGTGCAAAAGTTAGATGTGACAGGTCCTTCAGTGTAATATAACCAGCTACTGCAGCACCACATGCCTGCAAAGCAGGTGTATTATGCCGAAGGGCAGCTATACCGGCTATATAGATACAGATATTGCCTCTTTTGCCTATTTGATGCACAGCTGACATAACAACGAGGTTTAAATTCCAACTAACTAGCTGAATATATTCAACATCACATTTTTCATTAGATTCTACAGTAAAATCTTTTTGAAACATAAATCATACCTAGACTAGTCACTAGAATAGAGTAAAAACTACAGTAGTTTGAGAAACATTACATTGGCTGTTTACTCAGTAAAATCAAACTAAGGAAGGTTCTGCTACCAATATGTACACAAAACCTCTCATGCATAAATTAGTAGTTACATAATATGCATATCAATCATGCTAATAAAAAACAAAGCAGTCAGGCTCTATGCAAAACAGTGCAGTAGATTCGGGATGAATACTACAAGTAAATCATGAAGTTGTTTCACAAACTTTAGAAGGAGAGAACAAAGCGTTCTGCGATGCTCTATTTCAGTAAATTCATTTTCAGGAGAAAAAAAAAACAAATCAGAAATGTAGAACGTCCAAGACAAAGGAGGTGTAGCGGAGGACTGTAAATTTTCTTTAGTCAGAAAACCAACTCAAATCCTACGCAGTTAGTTCAATTTAGTCCCTCACACTAAAATCCAAACCATGCACTGCATCACAGAGACTCACCTGGAACCTGAGTTGGACTCAGGTTGTCCATTTTTAAATGATAAAACACTCACCAAATACGACAAAAAATGCTACACTTTTTCACCGGCAACAAAGATGGTGGCTGCAAAATTATGTATCCCAGAATACACCACGGGAAGAATCGAATAGATGAATCCAAAAAAATGATTATGGGGGTTAGGAATAAAAATAAACAGCATAGTGTATAGTCAAATTCTATTTTCAGTCAAAAAAAAAACAGGTAATAAACAAAGTTGTATAAGGATATTGTTTGTTTTTACAATTATATTATTTGTCATAATATTGCACAAGAACGTGCTTAGGTGTATAAATCTTAAAACTTAGTTTCCCTTTATTTCAAATAGAATGTACCAATGCACTTCCGGATCCGTTTCCCAGGTGAGTTGCCTGCCTCTGACTTTCCAACCGTACCCGGATTTTCCGTTCTACAAGGTACAGTTGTGCCCTGCATGTAAATCACTTGCCACCTGAAAATCTAACAACGGAGCTTGTTACTAGCTAGAATAGATGAATAACGAAATTTTTAACCATGTGTGCCGTTTGACCCTTTAAGTCAACATTTAGTGAATGATTAACTCCCACAAATAGAGATCAGGCCATGCGTTGTGAGGGTTATAAAACTGCATGAGTCAGTGCCTGTGTCTCGAGGTCCGGAGGTAGTGGGTTTCTGATCTGAATCAATTTCCGGTTTACACATGATTGCTTACCCCCACTGCCGACTTTGACCTCTTTTGTCTGTCCCAAGTTATTAAATTCACATTTACCATGTGCAAATATGATACACAAAGTCTAATGGAGATCGAAATAAACAAAGTAACTTAGTAACTTACTACTAGCAGAGATAGTTAACACGTTATGTTAGCTGTATGTTATGCTGAAAAAATAGGCAAACTATATATATATACACTCAGCACAAAAAGTTTGGAATATCAACTTCGGTTGATCATATTTCTGTTGTTTCTGCATCAATTTTCATATATTATATACCTATAGAAAGCTTGCATGATTTTCTTTCCAATGGTACCAAACTCATTATCAGTGTTAACTCATGGAACATACACTAGGCCTGCTAACGTGAGTGGGTCACGAAAAAAAAGTGCCCAAATTCCCCCGTTTTTGTTGAAAACTTTATCGTCCGGTTGTTATGGGCGCGGGTGACAATGATTCAATCAATCCGTTTTTCACCTAACGTTTGGTATACAGAACATCCAAGATTCTTTTTAGCATATTTGAGTAGAGTATCTTAAGAGTGTAAATTCATGGAACGAGCACCAGGCCTGCTTACGTACAGGGGGTACTAAAGATAAAGTGCCAAAATTACCCTACTAAAGTCAATCACTCCATTCTGCTCATTTTCTTCTGTCGTTATTGACTTCTGAATGAAGGCAAGTTGAATAAACAGGACATGTCAATCAAAGCTACTGTTACTCTTTATTCAAGCAAAAAATCTGAACCATGGCAAGAGGTGATCAATCGAGTGCTAGCCATAAGCCATAGGAAGGCTATTCCACCCTAAGACTGTGCTCCAGCATCCAATGGTCCTTGCTCTGTGTGGACTGGTGTTGTAATCTTGCATTGACATTTAGTCCAATATTGAAAGGGTAGAATATTGCTACTGGATGGAGGATGGTGTCCCTATATCTCACCACATTGGAGTTGCCTGGAATGATGACGAGTCTTGTTTTTCCTATGGCGGTTATACCGCCCCACACCATGACGCTGCCTCCACCACCAAATGCCGAAAGTTACTCTTGTCGTGTCAGCGTGCGGTTCTCCTTGCCACATCCGCGCTTTGATTCTGCCATCCAACTATCGAAAGGGCACATATACTCTACTCAACCTTTATGTTCCGTATACCAAGTGTGAAGTGAAAAGAGGATTGATTGAAGCAGTGACACACGCACCAATATCAACAGGACGATACAGTGTTGAACAGAAGTAGGGGAATTTGGGCACTTTTTTTTCGTGACCCACTCATGTAAGCAGGCCTTGTGCTCGTTTTCTGTGTATAAAACCATGATAAGTTTGATACCATAGGAAAGAAAATCACACAAGCTTTCTATTGATATATAATATATTGAAATTGATCCATAAATAACGGAAATATGATATACCAAAGTTGATATTCCAAACTTTTTGTGCCGAGTGTAGTATAAGAAAATGTGCCTCACTGTCACCCTAGTCAAATTGTGGTTGAAATCTTTCACAGGAGCTAATATCAACAGTGTACTATGGCACATTTGGCAGTTTGGCTATGGTATCTACTAGTAAATAACCCCAACTACGTTTTGTTTCGATCTCTATATAACCTCCTTGGTTTGTACTAGTAGTAGTACTCATAACATTGATCTTGTTGGTCATCAAGTTTGCCCTTACAAAGTAACCATTAGTTTGAACATTAACAATGTACATGTTAAATGTAACAGGGCAACAAAATAAAAGCAAAATATGTAACTACTGTTGTTTATATTTAATACATGTATTTGATTTCATGGGTCATTTCAACTGTCAATGAATCAAGCTCACAATAGATCCAAAGATGGCAGAAGATAGCCAACTTCTCTGTAGGAAGGATAGGTGAGTATTACTGCATCATTAAATTATATCTTATACAGGCTGTCTTAATTTATATTCCATTTTTCTGCATCCTGCTCATTGCTTGGAAGTCCATATTATCAATTTTCATTCTGAAATCTGACATTTTGTGTTGACATTTTTGTTTATTTGAATTAAAATAGAGGATCAGTGTCACTGACGAAGGAAAGTGGATTCTTTCCGAAACGTCTGACCGTTTCAAAACCATATCCAGTTGCTTGAGTAACTATTTTTGGCGTATCTTATTACCTGGATGTCTAACCTACATCGACGTATTAGGGGGGTTAGTTATCTAAAAGGAAATGTCATAAACTCAGGCTTAGATATGATGTGCAAGGGTAGTAACTTTCAGAAGTACTGTACCCACTTTAACAGTTGTAGATGTCACTTTAGCTTTTTAACCCCCAAATCTAACTCATATGGTTACAAATAGATTTGAAAATCACTTTTTTTTTTTTTAATAGCCAACGTCATACAAGTCATAAATTTTACCTATAGTATGATCATCATGGGTAGGCAGATGAATTTCTAACTCTGCTGCAATGTTTTTCCACAGATATGGAGGGGTGATTGTTGAAACCATAAAGCAAGAGAGCAGCGCAGAAGAATTCAAAAACAAGTTAGAAGGTGTGTAGAATTTCCTTCACTAGTCAGAAACACAGCTATAGTATGAAGAGATGAGGCCTGTTGTAATTAAACTGTGCAAGAAGGCATACTGCATGCTTAAAGACATACTGTACACATTGTACAAATGTATATGATCTATGGAGGATACATTCAGAACAGAATTGTCTCAGCCATGCATGCTTGAAATTGGCATAACAACATGATATATTAATCATATAAAATGTATCTAAGTTCACTGGGATTTGATTTCGGGGTAGCGGGAAAATGAAGTGTTCACGGTAGTTTAAAGTTCACGGTAGCGCCATAGACTGCAGTCTCATACTATAATAGAAAAACGTTTGCGATGGTTTTAAGTTCGCAGTGTAGTGGTCACTGCAAAAAACACGGACATAAAACGACTGCGAACATTTCTGCATTTACAGTAACCTGCTGACCTATCCTGAATTTTTGTCTTCAGCTGACTTGATGCGATGGCAGGAGAATGGAGTCCGAGGTGTCTGGATAAAGATTAGTCTGAAGGATGCTGAAATTGTCCCTATTGCTGCTCAGGTCAGTCTTTTTTCCTCTCATTTTAATGCAAAGCAAACCATTACTGATTAAGCTTGAAAAGTTTTTTTTTATATAGTATTAAAGTTTGCCTCATCACAAGGACTAAAGGCAAAACTAACAGTGCAAAAGGGCTGCATTTATTTCCATGTCATCAAAATTGAATGCAATCTTTCCCTTTACAGAATGGGTTTGAGTTCCACCATGCACACAAAGATTATGTCATGATGATCAGATGGCTGCCTACAGACGAACCTAACATGATCCCGGGGTACGCAGCACACTATGTCGGTAGGTAGACTTCTCAACAGGAACGTAGAAAAACGTAATGCTCCTAACATCTGCTTTGAGATATACTTGAGATAGTACTAATCCCTAGTACATGTATTACTGTGATTGAAAAACTTAATCTCCAAGCAGATCCTATAACAGATAGCATAAGATAGTATCAACAGCTGGCCGAGGAGTGAAGCCGGACTAGGAGCATCAAGGACGTTATATAACGTCCTTGGGAGCATGTATGCTTTGGTGCCAGTCTGACTCCCTTTGGCCAGCTTTGATGCTTTCTTATGGCACCGTAGGATCTGCTTGGAGATTTTGAAAAACTACCTCGTTTGCTTGTGCACAGTTCTTTTACCATTATGACAGTTCTCATTTGCAAATGTTTTTGCTACATTGCTCAGGGAACTGATGACTGAAGCTTGTACACGTAACAATTTGTTTTGGACTGCAAAACTCACAACAGTGCCAATAATTAAAAATTAAGAAGTAGATCCTGTCATTGTTGCCCTGAGAAAGGTGCTATAGCTGATTAGGACGACTGAAAGGTTGTGGTATTAATGCCCTATGATGTACCTACCTGATGAAACTATTTATACTCAAACACAGGTGTTGCAGGATTTGTGGTGAACAATCAGAATGAGGTTCTTGTGATCCAGGAGAAGTATACCCACTCCATGCAGGCCCACTGGAAACTGCCAGGTGGCCTCGCTGAACCAGGTGATTGATAAAGGAATCAGAACAAGGAGGTTTTAAACAGTCATTGATCAGAACTGGAAAAAGCACTCAAAGGATGTATAAGGATAGACATGTAATTAATCTAAGTGCACAGACCAGCTTATCATTAATAGATATCATAACCTTAAAGCTTTTAACATTTCCACGGTGCAACTGGGCAACATAGTATTTTGAAGCTTCCAGATGTTCAAGCCATTCTTGATAAGTCATCAAAGAAATTAATGTGGTCGTACAATATCCCATATCATTATGAAAGTTGATATTGAGTTGACATGACATTGGTTCCATTATTTCCACAGGAGAGGACCTTGCAGATACAGCCCGAAGAGAGGTCCTGGAGGAGACAGGAGTTGACGCAGAGTTCCTGTCTCTTCTCTGTTTCCGACACCAGCACAATTTCTCCTTCGGCTGCTCTGACATGTACTTTGTCTGTCACATGAAGCCCAAGAATGTAGACATCACTGTATGTGAGCAGGAAGTATCAAAGTGTCAGTGGATGCCAGTAAGTATCAATTTGGGTATCATACTGATGTTTCTTGCAAGCTCTCACCAAAGTTTCTTGAATTCTGCTAGTGCTAAAGATGAAGATAATCACTACAGAGCAATCACCTTTTTTACTACATTTTGTAAAACTGTCAAAAGATGTGTGGAGCAGACTAATACTAAAGCTAACATCTTTTGCACTAAAGTCACCCCATTATAATCCACAAACTTCTCATTTTTTCACGCAGACCAGTTTCACTGATGCAACTTCTTGTGAATTGGTGGTTCTTTCTCAAATGAGCACTGAGTGCACAATGTTTGCAGTTGCATATCATTACATGCCAGATTTAGAGCCAAAACCACTGAAGAAGCCACATTAATATAGGATAAACTTGTCTGTGTGAGTGGCTGAGTAAGTGTGGGAAATATACAGCCGAGTCTGCTGTCTTACTAAGGGATGACTGCTATGCTAAAGATGTTGGTTTGCTAGATTTGTCTACTATAGGATTTCTCTTATGATTAGCTAATGATAGCCAAAAACTGTTCCCATTTCGTTGTATGACAGACAAGGTTAGCCTGTCTGATATGAAAAATCCATGTTAGGCTAAATCACACCAGGAGGTGAGTATGTAGCCTGGATACCATACCCCAACCTCAAAAATATCTTTTGTGTTGGTGTCTGGCAGGATGGCAGTAGAAACGTTCTCAAAGGCCCTTGATCAGAGGGGGAGAACCTATGATTAATGACCACTCACACCACAGGTAGCCAGCTACAACACACCACAGTTGGTCACCAGGCTATCACAGTAGCGAATCAGGTACTTAGTGGTCACTGTTATGGATTCAAAAAATACAGTTGGCGGTCTTTAACCAATGATGGTAGGGGTGTAGTACCTCCTGCCGATCCTGCTGCTGCCTTCTATTGGAGGGGAATTTTGCCCACTATAAGGGGCAAAATTGAGAAGGCTGCCTATATGCCATCCGTCCAGACCCTTGCACGATAGATACTTGAGATCGGGCTGGGGTTTGGTAACCAGGCTAGTGAGTATGGGTTTCCTAATATAAAGTTTAGGCATCTAAGGCTGCTCTCCTTCACATAACCTCATTTAAACAATAATGTAACAGCTCCTGATGCATGTCCTTGTTGTGCCTCCCCCAAATGCACCAATTTCCAGATTAGTGAGTTCTTCAGCCACCCTGACGTCAGCGAACAGCACCGCTTCTTTATATCCTGTTACCAGGACGGCGACGCACATTCCTGGAACACCTCTATTGCTCCTAAGAGGGTTATTTCATACTGGAAGGACTCACATGACCTTGTTTACAGCATCAGTAGAAGGAGACCAACATGTAGCAGTTTCTCATTTTAACCCTGCTTCTGCTGCCTATAACACTGTGAAAACAAACTTGGTGCCAAATGGGTAACCTCAGGAGGAAAATGGTTAAATCTACTGTATGGTATTCTGTGCAAAGGAAGCAGTCAGGAGACTTTGGTCAAAAAGATCAAGATATTTAGCTTGTTATCCTAACTATTCTAGCTCCAGTTTTCTCCCCTGATGCTTCAATGCAGAATCGTCTGGCAACTGTCCCCATCTAGATGTTGGCTCTCATGCCTTTCATTAGTTTGGATATTAAAAGTTTCTCATAAGCAATTGTAATGGAATCAAACTTCTGGAAGCCTCAGTGACTCAGAGCAAATCAGAGCTGTCCCTTATGCTTTAGGAAAATATTTGATTTGGATCCTCTGTTATAAACAATACCACTGCTTTTCTGCCAGGGAAACATTCAGAGGAGTGAAGTAGAGCTAACATAGGATAGATAACTGGATCATAGGTGACCAGCCATAGTTGATTTGACCAATATCATTGGTGTTTTTCCAGTTTGAGGAATACTTGAGTCATCCCTCCTTGACTGAAACTAACCGCTTCATCGCACAGACATTCAAGTCTACAGTTCTGCAGGGAACCTCCAGGATAGCAACCACAGATGTACCATCAATTAGAACAGGGAAAAGTAACTTATTGTACAGTATTCATAATTGTCCATAGATTAATTGTTATGTGGCATCACGTGTCCCTATTTGCATTTCATTTTCAGTAAAATCATCACTCAAGCTTTTTCAGACATTAAGAGATCTTCTGATCTGCTTAGAAAGACATGTTTGTAAAAATGTAAATGTCTACAGCTCAAAGAATGGAATATCAGAAAAGTACTTAAAAAGTTGCAGATAAAACTGAAAAAATGCAGTGTGTATGTAACCTGTAATCCACTTAAGTGCAAATAGGGACACCAACATGACAGTCTGTGCTTCTTCATTCATATGGAAAAAGTGAAAACAATCCTATAGACATTATGTCATTGTGAGAACATAGCATGGAAAGTATTGAGAACTGACAGTAGTTTGCCTTGTTTATTTGGTGCACATTTTTAAAACCTATCTGTTTTTCTGGTACCGAAAGAGAGTCTATGAGAACATTTGTACTCAGGGAAGACAGATCCCACTATTAAAGATGGAATTCACTATGCAATGATTAATGGGGGGGGGGGAAGTGTTTGATATTGCCACATGTCTGCTTTTGTACTCCCAAGACAGATATTTCAAGAGAAAATTGGTGACTTGGATAAAGTATTAACAGTTTGCTGCTAATGACAAATTAATATTGTTGTTTAAAAGAATGTCAGAAACATTATCTAGCAGAATCAGTCAGTGTGTCATATCATATATTGCAGTATGTGTTTGTATGTGTTGCACTATTCATAGACAACTTAAATGACTGCTGAACTTCTAAATCTATGATGACATATTATTGCTCAATCAAATGGCAAAAATATGATTTGAATTCAAAATATAGATATGTAATTATGCTACATACAATTAAGGTGACAGTTGGTGATGTTTTCTTTTTCAAATTTTTTAAAAAGTCTTTTGTCAAAATGTTATGAAGGATACTTGACCTTGTATATACATTGAAGATATACTACTCAAAGCAGGCTTTTAGCCAGGCATGCGTCAACGCGTCATCTGGACGCCCTTTTCTTAGAATAACAAGAAATTTGATGCCCCTGGACGCCCTATTCTGGGGAGAAAATCCTCTGACAAGCATGAAATTCTGATTGACCAGGGATGCAACCAGGTCATCTGTGGTCACAGTCTTCTACTGTGATATCTGTAACAGTACATTGCGTATTTTTGCCTCTTGGGATACCTTAGAATGCACTTTTTAAACTTAAAATCATCAAAAACTCTGCACCATGGAAGGTCGCTGCCCCCAGACCGCTCCTACAGTAGTCACTTACCGCGACTCACCAGTAAGTTTGGACTCCCTATTATAAAATCCTAGCTAAAAGCCTGACTCAAAGTAACTGCATGTAACGTTAACATTACATCCATCTCAGGTATTCAAAGTCTCTTTAAGACTAAAAGTTTCTGGTTTATATGGTACAACTACAAGGAATTTGTTCACACTTGACAAAATAGATGAACATTTTCTTCAACCACTTGTAATAAAGGACTCCTGGAGGCAAATAAAGTTTTAAGGATGTATGTGTTTTGACAACTTTCTTTCCTGTAACATTGAAAATTACCTGCACCAGACAAATTTTACCTGCACCACTCTGAACTTATACTCAGGAACCATGCATCGCTATTTTTTCTTTCATATTCTATCAATGCAGCTAATAACAATTCCTACACACCTACATCAAAGGACATTTATGTATAAACCCAGTACATGGACCAGTGCAGGTTAGGTGCAGGTAGACACCAGAAATACCTGTACAGCTCCAATTTTACCTGCACTAACCTGCATATGCAGGTGGTATTTCGAGCCCTGGCCTGTGTTAACACAATCTCTCGCTGGCTGGGGTTAATGATGCGGCGGCAATTGAAGGGCCGCCCGCTAGGGTCGCGATTCTAGTCAGGCTACATGTACTTAAATATCTTTACATACAGTGGGAACAGTAATTCCACCTACAGCTGCCTGCCCCGCCTTCATTTTCTGTCTGCATTATATCTGGGAAACGAAATTAAAATGGCATGACCAGGGTCCTTGGTGTGGCCTGATCTGACCTCAAATTAGCCTTAAGGTGCCATCTGCCATTTTTGAGGGTCTGCATGCGCATACTCTTTTCTGTATGGCGTAGGCAGGCCTTTTGAATTTCCGGTAGTTCGTAGGGAAGCTAAATTACCTAATTCATAGTGGGATGAAGGAGGGTCTGCATGGGGCGTCCCGACAACGATTTATGCTGAATTCAAAAGAACCCCCTACATTGTAGTAATATGCTAAATCAAGGAAGGCAATAACGCTAAAGTTGGTCGCCTCGCTACGAATTACGTAGATAACATGGTTTACTCAAGGACGTTATATCAGATATCTGATATAATGTCCTTGGTTTACCCTACGAATTACGGGAAATAAAAATAGGCTGCCTACACTTTACGTAAAGGAGCATGCAGACCCTCATGAAGCGTAAAGCGTTGGTAGCCTTCATGAATTTAATGTAAAGCCTAGTCAGCCATCCTGAATTTAGCGTAAATCGTTGTCAGGGCCCCCAATCCATACCCTCATTATTGCTGGCTCACAGAAGACGAATGTGGCAAATCAGCAAGCTTGTTCAAAATCTGAACAAACCTTCAACTTCCAGATGTAATAAATGGCAGCAGGGCCAAGCTGCGTGGTTAGAAAGCCAAAAGATTGAGCCAGTGGTTACCAAGGAGGATGGTACCCATGATAACCCATACTAACCACAAAGTAACAACTAACATGTACTGTGTGCAAATTCAAATTTCCCGCCAAAATCCTTTCGTCATACCAGAGGTCAGGGGGTCACCTTGAGCATTTTTAGATCACGCGAGAAACGACGAGATGTCAATGTTGGAAAATGGCCGACGTTCAGTGTAAGCAAATCCAGGATTTTCTCTCGAATTTGTAGAAATTTTTTACGCAGCAGGAAAATACAGCCACTGTTCCAAGGGTGCCCACACATCCGACTACACCATGGGGACGGAAGAGCGAGAGGAAGCCGTGAAGAAGGCGCTGGAGTCGTGCAAGACTCTACAGTCCATGATCGACATCAGCGCGTCCAATCTGAACGGGTTGAGAACGATGTGCGAGACATCGCACGACCTCACACAAACAGAAATACGGACTTTAGAGGTGAGAGACCTTGCTGTTCTCCTTTCACAAAAGCCAGGAGACTTTTCCCCAATTGATGACCAAACGGGAGGTACCTTACGTTTGAATTTCGCCTTTTTACGACGGTATAACAAGTTACTGTTCTTTGAAATCTTGTAAAAATTATGATGAAACCACTGGCGCTGCCAAACCCCATCAAGTTTCTTCACCAAAGCACATATCAAACCATAAAACAAACTCACCTCATCAGTTCTTATTAATATTTCAATTGGACGTTTTCTGTACGGAAAGAAGGTTGGTTACGAGATATCTTAATTCCTCAATCCCAGATGCTTGCAAGCATTTTGTTTACACCCAGACTGAAACTTGACAGGTTGTTTACTGTTTACCAGGCGAGAAAAATAAACAGTCTGACTCTGAAGGACACGTATGGCACCCGAAGGAAATAGAAAATTGTGTGGCAGTTTTTTTTCCTTAACCTGATAGTAACAGGAACTGAAATCTACATAAGTACACAAAATTTGTACAGTGTATTTTTTTAATTGAAATCATGTACTGCATGTACTATTTTGTAAAAAAAAAAAGGAAAATGGCAAGGTTTAATTAATATGTATGTGTTAGATAGAAATCTGATCCAATGCCAAATTAAGGTCAGATTTCGAAAACCATCCAAGCAACAAGTTGAGACATGATGAATATGGTGCAGTTTACGCATTGTGCTTTTGTTGGCATGAACATGCCACCTGTTTATACGTGTACTACATGTGTGTGTGTGAGTGTGTGTCACCTGGCAGGCAAGTACTGCAGTTGCAACACTTTGAAATAAGAGATAGCAGACTTCGCCCCTTTTTAATTTGCTTGTACAACTCTGCAACCCTTCCAGTCCCACCAATATTTATTTATTAGCAATAGATAGCAGCATTGATAATTATATGGGCTAGCATGGCAACAATAAACACATGTGCACACATGCACACACACTGACACACACATGGACATGTACAGTACTTTACTCCCCTAGGGTATAGTGACAAAACATTTTACATGTTGGAATAAGGACTAGCAAGTGCTGTGTATACTGTAATACCCACCATACTGGCTGATACGAAGATATGAGCGATGATAAATTGCTTGTATCATAATGTATGGGCAAATCATTGTGAGAAAACACTAGGTAGCCCAGAGAACCAGGAATTTTAGAAAAGCACTGTTGGTTTTCCACTCCAAATAGTCTCATAACCTAAATTGCTGAATAGGACATTTTCTTAAATATTATTAAACTAAGTTGTGAAGAAGAAGGCATGCAGCAGCTACGAGTATATGATATTCATGACGCGGTGTTGTATATTATAATGTTTTTGTTGTCAGCAATTCATAACATAAGTTTCCAAGAAACATTTTTGAACAATGGTGATATTTTCATTCCAATTTCTTAATGTGATCTTAAGAGATGTCTTGATGATTTACTATAATTTGCATTCTGAATATTATAGAATTGATTTGAGTGAATAAATTTTCTGTTGTAAAACAGTTGAGATGGCACCTTGTTGCTCTTCATAGCCTCGATAATCAAGATGTGTCATCTAAGGATTGATGATGGAATAGAGGAAAATACCTGACAGATGATAGTTGATAATAATATTTCTAGTAATCCTGAACAAAAACTATACAAACCATACATGTACAATTGATTTGCTTTTGATGTACATGTATTTTGTGCCTAACTCAGATTTGAACATGAAACTTACAATACAAGTTAGACTTAGACTTAGAGGGACAAAAGGGAAAGGCCTTTTTCCAAATTTGCTGTCTACATTTCACAAAGTGTACAGATTGTAATTTATCATCCCCAATAGAGCAGTTCTCTTCCACATTAGCTGGAGGCAGTAGTTTGTTTTATCAGAAGCAGACCTGGCCCAGATGTAAGTCATGGATGGATGGCGTCACCGCCAATTCTCTCCCCTCGTTATATGCGTTACGTAGGCTCAGCCACTTTCCTCGGGTGAACGACTCCAGCCCGGTGCTATGAATATCCTCCTGACGTAAACGCACGCATCTCCGCCGCCCACTCCTCCTGACCCGTACACGGTTATCTTCCCCGCTCTTGCGTCATGTGCAGGCCACCGCTGGTGATGTCATTTGCATGACAAAGGTCCATCCGGACACTAGATGTGTCGGCAGATGACACCAGCACTGATAATGATATAGAATTATCCCACTTTCTTCCAGTCATGAAATACCAGGTCCTTTTACATGTAGGAACACATTGCAATATAAAAGTATACAAATTAGGAAAAGGATTTTGGATACCCCATTTTTTTTACTGAGACCAGGATAGATGTTAGAAGGGTTTGTGCAAGTCTACCTGTTGTTTATACATGTACGGTCAGTTTTCACAATTTTCCATTTCTTTTCTTGTTCTGTTTCCTTGTAAATTTAGTTATTACTATTAGAAACATTATACAAGAGCAGCTAACTCACTTTGTAATTTATATGGTACTGAGCTACATTTTTGTATTTCATAGATATCTAGAGCATTTGCAATTTAGATTAAACATTTCTGTACCTATAATGTAGTTATACATTACTGACAGTTATGTTAGTCTTTGGTGTTCCAAAATTTTGCTGTCAAATTGGACAACAGATCAGTGATAAACCTTCGGGCTTCATACACTAAAGACATGTCCATATAGTTTCTGCTGGTTTCACAATAACTTGTAGGCCATATCTAGATTCTATACGTGTACTTGTAAATGACCTTGCAAAACATTGTCATAAGTCAACACTATGCCCGTACCATATTGTTTTAGTACTGTTGTTAAGATTAAAAATCCAAGAGATATGTCATGTGGACAGCTTGAATTGAATGTGATAAATGTTTTATAGTGTACATGTAGGTAATGAAGACAGCTAGTCATTTCGGGTACATGTTGATAAAACACAAAATGCTTAACCGATTAAAACATGGCATTATTTCAATTGGAGGCTTAGTTACAAATTATTTGGTCATACTAAGGTAGTATGACTAAATACTGAAATGTTTGTTCTTCCATGTTGGAAAAAAACTCCCTTCTTGTGTTATGGTTGTGTGTTAGGCCACACCAATTTAATTGGTTGTTTCCCTGACTCTGAAAAATAATCCTAAACTGAAAACAAAGTTGATGGGAAACTAGATGTACTTTGATAATGACAGGTAAATATTGATTATTGTAATTATATACTAATAGGAAGTTGCAATTTTTTTTTCCAGCCCTCTCAGCCTTGGTGTTCCTTTTACCCCTTCCTACATTTTTACACGAAAATATTACAGAAAACCATGAAAATGACTTGTTGTAGTTTTATGTATTACTAGTACATGTACCTGTCCTTACAACAGTACATCCACCATTGTTGTGTCAACACGGCATGAACGGTGTCTGGTGTGGTTTGGAGGGTGTTGTTTGGTGCTATTCTTGTCCTGAGGTATACTGGGAAATGCCAGGGGGTTGTCTACTGGACATGTGGTGGGTGGGTGGTTTCCCTGTGGATGACTCACTGCACAAAAATCCCATTATTCATGCTACAGGCTCACCTGTTCAGACAATGAAATACCTGGCAGAGAGGAAGTCGGGTAGAAAATGCTGTTGTTGGTTGTTGACTGTTCAGAGGAATTTTTGTTTGCACAGAAATCTCTATTTGTTTTACACCTGGTATATGGTGCCATGTGGTACCTGATTACTTCCTGGTGGTAATTTTCAGGAAATGGTTGACATTTGTGTGATTTTTCAGGTTCTGGCAATTCTTTTCTTTTTTTCTTGATTTTTTTTTCCAGAATTTTTAATATTTCGTAATTTACAGTTGCCTAATATTAGTAATAAGGTGTATATTTTTATACAGAATACAGAATCTGATATCATTTACTTTTCGGCATTTAAGTAGTTGGCTTTGATTTAGGATTGGACTGGAAGTAACTAAAATGGTAGAACTGAAAGATAATTAGAGTAATGTTAGAGTATTTGATGCAAAATATGTACCTTGTGTTAAGAACTTCATCAATATTATGTATTTTTGCATCAATGATTTTTTGTGACAATTTCTAGTCATTAAATAGAATGTAACAAACCTTGAAGGTTAAATGGAATCATTTCCAAAATTAATCATTGAGTCTTCAATGATGATAATAATAATGGACAAGATTTATTTAGGCCCCATTCATAATGCAAAAAGTGAAACGGTTCTATTGGTTTGGCCTAAAAATCCGACAGCAAACAGTTTGCATTTGCGTTCACGATGCGAACTTGCAAACAGTTTCAGTTCCTTGAAAGGGTATGATAATGCTTGGTAATGTGACCTCTGACCCCTGAGGTTGTTGTGATCTTGCCCAAACTTGTGCACTTCTGTGTCAGATTATTGGTCAAAATTGAACAAATGTCTCTGAAAACATTGTGGTCCCAATATATGCCATGCTATGACATTTCCACTGGATTTCCTGACACATTGCCCTGCGATATCAGGAGGCAGCCCGATAATAAAAACAAATTTTACAATTGAAAATGCAGCTGAAACATCCGAATGATATTAAAAATTGTACTCTTTCCCCGTGACACCACCAAATATGAACGCACGTGCCCGGATGTAAAACGGATGGCGCCGCTTTTGCGTTCATGATGAAAGTTCGCAATTCCGGATAACTAGAAACCGTTTCAGATCCACCTCGCGAGGAGGTTCCGAAAAAAAAATGTTTCAGATCCGTTTCGGAGCGTTCATGATGACAAATCTCATTTTGTTTGCAAAATGGATAGAACTGTTTAATTCTTTGCATTCATGAATGGGCATAGTGATATGTGCAGATTTTGATGAAGTTGAATGTCAAATTGAAGATTTAAAGTAACATCAAATGATATTTGAACCACGTTAAACTATGACTTTTAGCAATGGCTTCTGAAAATAAACCTAATACAGTATTATCATTTTCATGATGCCTTAATTTTTGTATAATTCAGTATACTGAAACGTGTTATTGAGATAATCTGATATTCAACAAACACAATAAAATACCACATGACTAAATTATAATCCATATTTTTAGTAAATAAATTGAAATTCAATCGTTGCTGTACTAGTAACTTTCCATCACACAGAAATATTTCTTATTTTTAGCAGGACTCATCACACAACTTGGAGTGTGACTCCTTGACAAATGCACTTGTTAGCAGTCTGTGTGTCGGAGCTATTGTACATAATCGCGTCTTGTTGCTATAGCCAAAAATACCAGGCCCTGACGTCAAACACTTGTTGCTCCGGCGTTTCAGCTGTCCTGAAAGTGTGTTTTGAATTAGAATTGGATGTGAAGAAACCCACTCCAAACATTGAATGCAATGTATGCCATGTAAACTGCTTGGTTAGTGTAAAACTTGGTCCCAAGCCTAGGGGCGAGTGCTGTCTTTGGTTGTTGAAAATGTAGTTTAAGTGTTTTTCTAAAATGGGCACAGATGTGTTTGATGTTGGAAAGACACATGAGATGCCTTTTATGTAGCTACAAATAGTACAATACGGTCTACTTTGAATTGATAATAGGATTCATTGTGACTGATGTGAGATTCCTCATTCAAAATTGTAAATAGAGTTTAACACAATTGTTATTCAGGTTATGTTACTGTTAAATCCAGACATAACATAGATATTATTTGCAGGTCTCAAATATATATATATTTTATTATATATATATATTATATTTTATTATATATATAGTATTATATATATTTTTTTTTGCAAAAAATATTGAAAATTACCTGCACCGGACTCATTCAGTCATTGTACCTGATTGTACTAGTTGTAATCGTTTTATAGATGTCTGATATTGTTATCACTTAGTTTTAAAGATGTTTCCTATGGTACTTTGTGATATGATTTAGAATCTTGTAATCTGCTAAAAAAATTCTTCCATTATGAAAAATTAAGGGCAATTTTTAGGGCTAGAACTGGCTGTACATTACATGACCAGTCCTGATACTCTGTGTGGAGCTGGTTATGTCATGGATCAGGTGCAGGTACATGTAGACATCAGATATACCTGCACAACTTCAGTTTTACCAGCACTTAAGTAAACCTGCATGTTCAGGTGTTACTTCCAGCTTTGTGTTTGAATTCTCCTATATATTTCATACACCTTAGAGTCCATGTTCTACATCTAGATTGTAAATATTCTTTTTCTTCTTACAAAAATAGAAGACACAGGCAGATTTAGCCTACTAGTATTTTTAGAGACTGCATAATGCTTGTAGCATCTTGACGTTATTTTTGGAAACGTAATTCTTCATGCAAAGACTGTGCGGTCAGTGCTAAACAAGGCCAATAATCCCTCATGGCACTGAAGTTCATCCCAGCACATAACTTTGGCATCTAAAATAGAAGTGTCTGCTCAAAATAGAACTTGTATTTGCTGTCTGACTGTCTTTACTTTTTATGTAGGCAAAGGCAAAGCACTCAGTGTATTTTTAGACTCAGACCTGAATATTGAAAAGACTCTTGGAGTTGGATTGTCTGTGTACTGAACTGAAAAACTTCTAGGTTACAAACTATATATATATATATACTTCTGACTCTTGAAATAGTTATAGTACTAGTAAGTTTGTAGTTTTCACAGGCTGTTTCACATACTGAAACCATGATACAACAAATATATATGTTATCATATCTTATTACTACATTTAGCTACATGTGCTTCGCAACAGAATTGTTTCAACAGTGAACTTAAAATACCTCCCCTCCGTCTACAAAATAAATCGTTTTGCAGTATTTCTCCCACTAGGCTTTTTGAGGCTCTTCAATTTGTATGCCGGTACATACACTGTTACAGCATGTTCTGCTCAGTATCAAATAGGTTCTCTCCTGATGTCTCCCATACATTTATACATTTTATCCACATGTGTGTGTGTGTGTGTGTGTGTGTGTGTATGATGATGTGTGTATCTGTGTATGTATGTGTGTGTGTGTACTTCACTACTTGTCTGTGTGTGATTGTGCATGTCTGTGACTGTGTGTGTGTGTGTGTATGTGTGTGTACACGTGTCTGTGTACACGTGTGTTTATGTGTTTGACTTTGAGGACAGCATAGCTGGAGAAGCTTTCAAGAGGTCAATGTTTCTAATATTTCCTCCTTACAGGGCAAGTTAGTGAAGCTGTTCAGTAAGCAGCTGCAGGCGAAGAACAAGGTTCCCGAGGACCAGAGAACCAGTGAGCTACAGAGATACCCGTCTGTCAAACAGTGGCTGGAGGTCGTTGACATACAACCTGTGGCAATAAGGGTACGTAATTATGCAGGTGTTGGTGGTATGTTTAACACTGTAGGGCAGTTCTACCTGATTCAGAAATTCCAATTACGGATTCAGACATTGGGATTGTTGTTACAATTTTTCACAACTTCTGGTGCATTTGACACTAAAATGCATGGGTTTTTTTTGTGAGGGTGACGCAGAATACACCATATGTTACATTCTATATGTTAAACTTGCCATGGATGCTTGAAAAAAAATGTGATTCAATTGCAAAAATATGTTAAACTTGAGGAAGTTAAAATAGAAAAAAAATAGAAATATTCCTCCAAATTTCCTTATGGTGCTTTCTAATTTTGGCTTTTAACTATAATGGAAAATAGAATTCAAAGTTTAACAGGAGAAACCATTTAAGCAACGTATAATAATAATAATAATAATAATTATTGTGTTTTCCACAGGGAATTGAAAATAAGAAAATCTCGTTGGAAGACCTGCTGAAGATGACTAAGGTGGAGATCGTGTCACTGATGAGTTACTATGGAGCAGAGGAAGGGGAGACCATCAGGCTTCTGTCAGCTGTCAATCATCTTAGAACCTTCACAGGTCCGTCCAGATTACTTGCTATCATATTTTTACGGTATTCTTGATTAAGTCCATATCTGCAAATGGTTGTTCACTTCTGTACCACTATTCTCGGCTTTCACGTGACGTCACGGGGCTTCCAAATATGGGCATCCGCCATCTTTGTGCTCCATTTTTGCGAACGCGGTGCACCATCAAGCAAAGACAATGGAGCCAGAAGTTCAGTTTTATTGGTAAGTTTTGCTTCTTTATGATAAATCATACAGCTATATTGGTGCTTGTATTGAACGGAGAATATTGCTATGGTGTTTGAGAGTCAATACCTGTTAGTTGACTTGCATATACCAGTTTTGAACGGATAAATGGATGGGTAGCCGGGCGGGGGCGGGGTTTGTTTACGTTTCGGTTTCGTCACGGCTTGGGTAACACTTTCAGTTCAGGTATTTACTTACTCCTGTCGAGGAGGTTAAATAGAATCTCCTTGCTCCTGTCGGTTGTAAGTCCATAAGAATTACTCGTGATGGCATGTAATCACTGTGGATGAAAAAAACGGAACTTAGACGGCATAATTTGAGAGTTAGTTTTCCAGCGTCGAAGTTGGGTGGGGGACGGGGGTAACGTTAGCGTTAATTTACGTGTTCGGAAATGTCTCTTTTTGTAGATTTACCCGAAAGTTTGAATCTTCTTTTTCGGGATAACATCCCACTTGACGCACATTTTACGGATCGAGACGATTGTGGACAGAAATGTAATTTTTTCATGGTTATTTTTGATAGTTAGCCTGTTAACCATACCATCGGGGCGCTCGCCGTGATCTCTTCGGCGCCTTAGGGGTAGCCGGCCCGCCCAGTTATTAGCGCAGGCCGGGGGAGTTTTTACGGGGTTGGGTTGGATTTCGTCGCACCCGAAAACACAAGCAGGTCGGTGCCTCAGCACCCTGGATGCCGATTAGCGGGTAATGGTGACCAAGCTAAGAATAGTAAGATCAGTGATATTTTGTAGGGCATTTAAAGTAAAGCTCAATGTGCCTTCTGGGTCCCATGACTGTATGTGAACTATTTTTAGCATTTATATTGTGTAAAGTGATGTCTAGTCTGTCATTCTAATGAAACTTCCTGTATCCCTGTGCTTTAGGTGCTGAGTAATTGTCCCAGCTATCAAGATGTTGCTGTCCGCCCATACCATTAGAATGTACCAGTAGTCCAGTGCTGGCTTGCACACAGGTGAAGTGTACTAGTACCTGGATTCTGCCCACGTATAAATATATATTAAGGAAGTCCCGTATGCAAGAGTGAGAGACACTGACTTTACATCAGCAAAGAAACTGAAAGAACAGCTTGACAAGAAGATTGATTCCTTCAATCCCACATCACATGTGACTGTCAACACAACACAAGTACACACGAGAGTAATCTGACAACTCAGGACAAGACTACAGTACCACAGAACAACACCCCTACTGCTCAGGACAAGGTTACAGTACCACCGAACAACACCCCAACTGCTCAGGACAAGGTTACAGTACCACAGAACAACACCCCTACTGCTCAGGACAAGACTAGTAAGACAGTACCACAGAACAACACCCCAACTGCTCAGGACAAGGTTACAGTACCACAGAACAACACCCCAACTGCTCAGGACAAGGTTACAGTACCACAGAACAACAACCCAACTGCTCAGGACAAGACTAGTAAGACAGTACCACAGAACAACACCCCAACTGCTCAGGACAAGGTTACAGTACCACAGAACAACACCCCAACTGCTCAGGACAAGGTTACAGTACCACAGAACAACACCCCAACTGCTCAAGAGATGTAAAGATGTGTACAGTAAGCTCAGTAAGTGCAAAGTTAAAGTAGTGTTTGATTCCTCCATATGCAGGTGAGTTTGCCAAGTCAAGACATCCCTGTTGTGTCGGATTTGTTCGATCCAAACAACCTCGACCTCCAGCACCATGAACTCCTGCACAAATGTTTAGATGTTAATGTTGACATGTCAGATAGTCATATCAAAACTGTTGAAAAAACACAAGGACACAAGCTAAAGGTCCTGGCTTTTTCCGCCAAGGAGCAGGGCGTATAGGAGCATCTGTTAGTGGGGCAGTGTATCACAGCAACCTAGGACAGCCTCCTCAGTCAATAGTTAAGGCTATATGCTAATCACACCTGTATAAGGTAGACACAAGGGCCACAAGGTATCACGTATGTAAGTAAGATGGAAGAGGCTGCCATCAAAGTGTATGAGACATGCATGAAGCCCAACCATGTCAACTTCCAGGTTAAGAAGTGCAGTCTCTTCATATGTAAAGAACACCCTTACCTCCATGCGACCCCTGACTTTCTTGTATCATGTTATTGCTGTGGGATGGGATGTGGGGAGATAAAATGTCCGATTTCTGTACCTGACGGTAGCTTTGACAAGTGATGTCCATAACAAGAGTTCATGTCTGGAAAAGGTAATTGGGGTATTTAACTTAAAGAGAGCCCGCAACTACTACCATCATGTTCAGCAGCAATTGTTTGTTCTAACAGAGAGGAAATAGGTATTGTGATTTTGTAGTATCTGCATGGGACCAGAATGGGAATGCCCACTAATAGTCTGTGACAGAATCAAACCTGACCCAGAACACTCAAAGATGGTTCTGTTCAAACTGCAAGCATTCTGGAGGATTTGCATTCTGTGAGATTCTCGGCCGCTGGAACACAAGGAAAATGTGATGTGCCAGTGAAGGTCCCTGACTCAAATGCAATCTGTCTTTGACGGGAACAGATGAGTCAAGATGATGTCACATGTAGCAATTCTGATTGCCCATATGGTAGGTTCAGTCGGGCTTGTTTGGGACTAGGTGAGGTTTCTCTGCTTACCCTGCACTGCCAGCCATAGAGCAGGACCTTTTTTTCTGCAAAACTTCTGCCACTGCAAATGTTGCCATTGGTTTTACATGTTTGATGTGTAAGATGCTCCTATACGCCCTGCCACTTGTTATCCTGTGATTTTATAAATCTGTCAACTGTAACATTATAAGAATAGTATAACATAAGCTGTGTAACTACACTGACTAGCTAGAGCATATTTCCTTTATATAAATTTTTGTCAGTTGAATTACTGTGTAACTACACTGACGTAACTAAACTGACTAGCTAGAGCTAATATTTTCTTTATAAATTAAGTCATCTGTATTACTGTGTAACTACACTGGCTAGAACTTATTTATGCTTAAGTCTGCCAACTGTATTACTAGTACTGTGTAACTACACTGACTAGCTAGAGCATATTTCTTTTATATAAATTTGTCAGTTGTATTACTGTGTAACTACACTGACTAGCTAGAGCATATTTCTTTTATATAAATTTTTCATCTGTATTACTGTGTAACTACACTGGCTAGAACTTATTTATTCTCAAGTCTGCCAACTGTATTACTAGTACTGTGTAACTACACTGACTAGCTAGAGCATATTTTCTTTATAAATTTGTCAGTTGTATTACTGTCTAACCACACTGACTGGCTAGAACCTATTTTATTCACTACACCAGCTAGAACTTATTTTGAAAGACATTATGATTAGAGTTGCCAGATACTGACATTGATTTTGTACTGTTTGTCATTCTACTAGTTTGCTGTAATTTCTTGATGTCAGCAGTTAACACATAGATGCTTAACATTAGTGTCCTAAGTATCTACCATTGAATAAACTGTTTTCTTGTCTTCAAACAAATATTGAGTCTTGCAAAAATTGTACTGAGTAAACCTTTTATTCATCACAGGTCCATATACATGCCATAGCACACACAGCAGCCAAATCATCTCATTGATACTAGTATAAAGTAGTGTTCAACCAGGCAGTATTATTTTTTGCTCAACATTCAAGCATTTTCTTACCAAACCTCACCAAGCAGGAAGTAATTGCTTGCTGCTAAACACATACGGCAACTCAGTTGTCTGTGTTTCAGCCGGCACTGGCTCCTCACTTGATATCGCTAAGTTAGCCATTTCCACGTCTAGCGGCACATCTTCAACTTTGGTCAAATCGATATCTTGCAAACGGTACCCAGTAGGATTTTGCGGTGTCCTCTGTGCTGCAGCCTCTACCCGTTGTTCAGCGACTCGCTTTGTGCGCTCTTTAGCCCGTTCAGCCCTCTCTTCTGCCGTCTTCTGTAGCTTTTCCTTTGTCCCTTCTTCTATGTAGTCTTTCCTTCCAAGGTTGAGAGTGGGAACCCAGTCAACATTGTGTCTATCCCATACAGGGGCAGCATTCCCAGAAACAAAATGACGACCACATACCCGCTCGGTTTCAAGAATGTTTTGAATCGCCGAAATCCACAACCTCCGGCGTTCTTGAGTGAGCTTCTCGTGTTCCACTCCTTAACTACTTTAGGTACAGAAAAAAAATGAAATCTTCTCCCTGTATTTTCCATCGGTTCTCGATCCACAGCCGACAAAGAACCATCGCTAGAACCGGCGTAGGGGACGCTACGCATGGTCACAAAGATGGCGGATAGCAACCGTTGCTAAGGTCAGATCACGTGACTGAAAGCCGAGAATTGTTTCAAGAACTTGATTTTTGCCACGCTGTGAAATCGAAGTGCTCTGAACATATTGTTTATTCTAGAGTGGACTTCTGAGAATGAAGTACAGTTACCCATTTGCAAAGTTGACTGCAAAAGCAAGGTACCCCAAGCACTACTAGTACCCATATCAGTGATATTGCTTACCGATTAGTGTTGTTAATTACTTCATTTCTGTCCTATAAACAGAATTACAGTGCAAAGGTGACTCTACAACAGACTTGTACTGGGAGTCTTGGGCGGGCGGCTTTAGTGGTAGCCCTAACACGCCGCCTAAACGGCCATCCACCTCCTCCATGCCTGCCGACTTCGGCGACCGTGATCCGCCACAAACGCCGACCCTCCGCACGCCGGACAGACGTGCGTCCGACACCCACGACCGTACGCTATACCCCAGCACCGGGGACTCCGAGACTTATATATCAGAGGACGAGGAGTTTCCTCTTTCACCATCGTATTTGACGAATGCGGGGATGACTCCGCCTTCCACGCCAACGATTCTGACTCGTCGACCGACCCCTCCTGCGACCCCACCGCTGAGAGTCATACAGAAGAAGATGAAGACCCCAGGCACCCCCCCTCCCTCCAAGAGTAACCTACAGCTACCAGAGTACCAGCTCAACCCCCTCACCAGAAGTAGATCTCACGAAGCACAGCTAACACACAGAACCACAAACAAAATAGAAGACTATAATGTACTGGTGGGAGGAACCCTACCCAAGTAAGTCATTTTGGACTGCACTTTGAAGCAAACTCATGGCTTATTTATTATGTCAAATGCGCTTTTGAACCATTTAGTAGGCTTTGGTTGCCTTGTTCATTAAGTTCTTACAAATGTTGTTAAACAGCTGTAATGAGGAAATTGAGAATACGATGTTGCTAGCAAAAGTTAGTTACTTGACAATTACCTTGACAGTGAAAACAGTATCTTTTTTGGTGTCTTTATTTGTGTGTGTATTTGTGGCATAGTTGTTTGGTGGCTTTGTGTGTGTATTTGTGGACATGATTTGAACCTAGTTTACATTATTGGTTTGTAATAATATTTGGTATGGAAAGGTACTTTTACCAAATGGGGCTCTCAGTGGATTTCCTTCAAATGGAACATCTAGTTATTACATTTTCTGTCAGGTCATACTGTGATCTTCTAATTTTGGAGTTGCTGATAGCTTTTGCTCTGGGAAGAAATGATATAGGTTTGTGTTCTTTTGCAGTTGAGGTTTTTTTTGTGAGAAACTGTGTAAGAAGGTCTTTGAAGAAGGGACAAATGGATTGCCTTGACTTATTTTTCCCTCCCCAGACGAGGGAAGTCCAAACCAAGTAACCTGAAGATCCAAGACAGCATGGGAGGCAGCTGGGAGACAGGCTTACAGAAGGGCGTGTCCGAGTCGGAGAACCGCCTCAACACCAGACACTCTCCCCCCCTCACCTCTCCTGTCAGGAGCTCCTCCCCTGGGCCATACTGGAACAACCCTACTGCTGAGGACTACAACAGTAGATCAGGTAGGGAACCAGCATTGGACAAGTTTTTTAAAATTCACTTGTCATATCAGGCAAGTACATAAAATGTTTACTTACCGGAACCAAATTTTTTCTTGCCCTAAAAAAAATAACCTTTTTTCACTTCCAGTGATGGTATTTGTTTACCATTGGCTCTACTTTTCTGTGTTGACCAATGCATGACTGTGAAAAGTTAGACGTATATAAAAATCTCACTCATGCGAAAATCTTACTTGCCCAATCGCGCAAATGGGGTAGGACATGTGCTTGCCTGATGGGCGCTCTCAGAGTCTCACTTGTTCTGGACAATCAGGCTAGTGGACCTTTGTCCAGCCCTGGGAAACAAATCTTCGAGGTTTCTTACACAGTTGTGTCTGCATGGTACGTGGATTGCACAGTCTGCCTCTCACCACATCTAGTTCAAATTCAATCGAGCCATCAGCCCAAGTCTTGTGCCTGGAAAGAACTGCTTTGTCCGTTCAGAGGGTAGGTAAGGTTGGAGGGAGCTTCTGGGCATCAAACCTCTGAACAGAACCCAACATACTTCTCTAGAAGAGTGACATTGTGACCTGGTGTGTTTGGGCAAAAATACCTGAGCCTTAGAAAAGCCACTAGTGAGCAATGGACATTGGGCTGGTCTCAATCATGATGTTTCTGATCTAGGCTGAGATGCTGTTACAGTTACAATCGCGTAACCTGTAACCTTGAGTGGCCTTCAGGTCTTATGTTATGTGGTGACCATTAAGTAAAAAAAAAAAAAAATAACAAAAAAGCATCATGTTTTGTCCCCATCTGCGGTTAGATTTCTTTACCTTATGTAGGAATCTTTCAAAGGATTGAAGAAAGTTTTTTTGAGGATTTTAAAATGTTGTTGTTTTGTTTCAGCAACACTTCCCGTGATGCCACCTCGATCGCCCGGTGCCAGAGTGGGCAGGAGTATGGGGCACTCCATTAACCACAGGTACAATGTTTTTATGGTACTAGTTAAACTGTAATATCCAACACTAAAATTAGACTCACCCAAATTATTGACTGAACAGCACCAGTCTTTGTCAAGGAATGAACAGTCCACTGCTGTTGTGATGTCACATTATGCAGATAGAACACGTGACTCAGTAAGCAGTGGATCATGTGTTCTATCTACATAACGTGACGTCACGACAGCAGTGGACTGTTCATTCCTTAACAAAGACTGGTGCTGTTCAGTCAAAATCTGGGTGAGTCCAATTCTTTTGTTGGATATTGCAGTTTAACTAGCATAATAATGACTTCTTCCAACACAGATGAACTTTCAAGTTAAGGTACAATGTTTGATTGGTTTGGTCTTCTCCCTTACATGTATACAGTTTGGAACTGCTGGAAATGAATATTAATTTCTATCTATCAAGGACGCTGCTAAATCTATTGCTAGATGCTACATGTTAACCATGTCCTAGTATTGAACATCCAAGGGATCACTCCAGAAAATATAACAGCAAACATTTTGTAAATTACTACAGATTTCATTCTTAATGCTTGGGTTAATGGGGAAAAAATAACCAAAAACATGGTCACGATGTCCAGGTGGTCTTTATACAGAGGTGATCACAAGTACCGATTTGACTGTGAAACAATCCTTTCAAGTCTCAACCACAAATTCTTCACACATTATGTATTGCTTTGTTTTGTTTTGTTTTGTTTTGTTTAATTCATTTGCACAACAAAATATTACATACAACATGATATAATAACAGTAGATAAAACAAGGAGGAGGGGGAAAGTGTGTAAAGCTTATACTAGACCCTCCTCCTCTTAACTAAACAAAATTGAGTATGTATATAGAATTCTTATTTGTCTCTATGATGTCGCCGTATCTTCCTGTTTTGTCAACTTTTAACAGACACACTCTAACAAAATGGTTTCTGTTCCAATTGCAGATGGGTGAAGAACCAGTTCTGGATGACTCAGACCTGCTTCTACTGCAATAAAGCCATCATGTTCAAAGGTTTCAAGTGTAAAGATTGCAAGTACGTGTCTGTTTCTCACATCTCCACAGTCTACAAGAAAGATGTTGGGGTACAGGGATCGAAATACTTTTTTTTTGCTACATGCAAAATTGCAAGTTGGCAAAACTTTTACGTGCAATTTGAAAAATTTACATGCAAAATAAGACTAGGCGGCGATCATGACGAGGATCGCTAGCTTGAATCGGCGAATTTTGATTACATCTAGTGAAGCTACCGGAGGAAGTTACCGGCAAAAACAAGGAAGGAAAAAGACAGACGTTCATATGTCGTTCTGTCTAAGAGCAGGGTGTCTAATTCCTGAGAGTATTTTTTACGGCCAGGAATTTTCAACATGCAAGAAGAAAGGCTGGCAAGAAAGAGTAAAGAAGAAGAAATGATCTGTTGGTTCAGATAGTGAATTTAATATTTTTGAACTGAAACTTTAGTGAAAAGACCAACCTTATCGGATTAACAGATTTTGAGATAATTAACTACAATTGCCTACTGTAATGAATGTATTTTTTGGCAATTGTGTTTTTCTTGTTGTTTTTTTTAGGGTGAAGTGTCATCACAAGTGTGCCCAGAGAGCGCCCCCCTCCTGTGGTCTTCCCCCTGATCTAGAGAAAGTCTTCCGCGATACCTTACAAGGTACGGTAGAGTGGGGTCAAAACTGGTGCAGTCCAATCATAACAAGTCTCTGCCACCTTTCTTATCTGTGATTGGCTAAGAACAGGCCGATCAAGCATCTGATTGACCAATCAAGTTGCAGCATCACTTCATTAACTTCTTGTTTCATCTAAGTACTTTGTGGTGTACATTTACTGCACAAAAGGCATGCAGTTTTCCTAATGATTTTGCACCTCTATTTCCTTGTGTCCTCACTTGTTATTTCTAGTGCTATTTCCACTCATAAAAATTTGTATAACTCTTAAAAAGAGTTTGCAGGGGAAAAATATTCTGACCACTATATTGCAAGTAGGAGGAAAATATTATTTGACGCCTACATTGTCTTTATGTATCGACACTTCCACTGGCTGGCACTCTGATATTCTCTACCTTACTTGTTACATATACTTTCACTTCCTCAGCTGGGACAACAAACTCTCCTAAGTTAGAAAGAAAGCCCATACCAACAGGTATCTGCTTCTTTTGTGCCTTTTCTTTCCTTTTAACCTTTCCTTGCCGTGCATGAACTAACACTTGTTTTACATTTCATTTGATTGGCAGATCATAATGTTGAATTGACTTGTTGGATTCTGAGTTGTATGTCTTTGTTTGGGATGATTTGGGAATCCTTCCATCCTTTGATTCCTTTTTTCCCAGTTTCTTGCCATTTTAATTTTTGTCTTTGATTCAGTTGTGAATATTTTTGGCGACACCTCAGGGAAGGAGGCATTGTCTTGGCTGGAACTGAAAGCCATTATCACATTATGTCAGCCTGTACCTATGACTGTAGCTCTTTGTTTTTTCATTAGGGCACAGTCCTGATCTGAATACAGACATCCACCCTAACAAAGTCCACCGGACGTCGTCAGAGCCGTCCTGCGCTGAGCTGAGAGTGAACCAGAACCAGACAGTCGACCATGTGGGGTCTATCGGAGCCTGGACACACAATGCTGCTGACTACAAGTACCGAACATGGAGTCATAAGGAGAAAGTTAGGGTCAGTAAAACTGTGTATTTTTTCTACCAAAGGTTTTAAGTCCTATCTTTCCAAGAAAATATTCACCAGATATATTCTACTGACAGAATTGTCTGTTTACTGCAGGATCAGATGCAGGTTCCTCCTTTCCCCCATGGAGACTCCAGCTCCAACCCTTCCTCCACAACCTCCTCCACACCCTCCAGTCCCTACCAGCCTTCCTCCAGCGACTCCCAGCCGTCTCCCATGACCAGGCAGGCCTTTAGGTTCCCAGGTAAGGCAGTGGTGTAACAGTGCCACCTAGCAGATTTGATCTGCATTGCATCAGTTTTTTTTCTAGCTCCTGACATAGCATGTCTCACGCAGTGCAGTTTTGTTCATTTGACATTTGAAGTACAATTGCTGGCTGCTTCTTTCTTTCTGAATTTGGTACAATCTGTTTTCAAGCTTTTGAAAGAAGACTTTGACTACATAGTGCTTTACTGTCTGGTCCCAAAGTACTTGCTAAAAGTATCTGTTTTCCTCAATGTTCCAGATGTAACATCAAGTCTGTCAGGTTCAGAGGTGGACAGTCAAGGCAGAGGAGACATCATTTTAAACTGTAAACACCTGTGAGTATGCCAACTGCATCTAGTGAAGTCTCATTTAAATGCCAATATGTAGCTTGTTCTTATTCATAAGTCTCTATAGAGAGGTTTCACTCACTTTCTGGTCTCATTGATGTATTACTCCGCGAGTGGGTACCCTAAAATAGATCCGAGCCAAAAACTGAACGGCTGCATGGACGCATGTTTAAAGCGGTGAGAAATTCGCTTTTGCCCAGCCGAACTCATATCAAAAGTTAGATTGGTGAAAGCTTGCTTGTAACTGAAGAAATCAGCAGGTAAAGTTTGACAGCCACGCGCAAGATCTGAGGTACACAGTCCTGGGTTCTGAGTGGTGCGGTTGTACGCTAGCAAGGAAAAAGTGCCTTTTGCTGGGATTGACTGATTGTAGCTTGTAATTGCTATATAAACAACAAACCTATGGATTCTAGTCATTGGCAATTTTTTTCTATTATATAGAGTAAATTTGCTCAACATAGAATGAAAAATCTGCTGACATTTCATGTAGCTTCATTATAAAGGCTACCAAGTAAAACACGAATTATAACATAGAAGTCTATGGGAAGAGGAAACTCATCAATGAGACCTTAAATAAATCTGAAAAATATTCATAAATGAACGATTTTCGTTGGAGCAAAAAATTAAAAAGGTTTTATAACCGGGCGCCAGCCCGCATTTTTTGGCTGCAGATTACTCCGTCTACCTATTTCCGTTAACATGGTAGCGGACGAGTCTACATTTCCAAGGGGCGTTATTATTGTTATTTTTCTTGTATCGTACTCTACTAGATATATAAGCCATTTGAAAGAGGACTGAGGTTCTAAAGCTGTCTTTCTTGGTGTAAACCACTTCCAAGTTATTTTTTGCCTTCTCCGCCTTGTCCCGAACGCCCCCCCCCCCCCCGGAAAACACTTGAAATGTTAGTTTTTGGTCATATCGGGTAGAGAATAGACCTAGCTTTACCGTCCAAGCGTTTCCGTTGGCAAGACTCCTTTTATTTCGTAGAAAAATGAAGTTAAATGTTGCACCTTTGGTAAAGATGGAGGTCTGTGCTGCACTTCTTGCGGCTATGAAGGTATAAACGGGCATCTGCTAAGATAAGGCTGTACAGTTTGGTGTCGGTCTCGGTGAGATAAAGAAGCCTTGGGATGTGTCTTCGGATTAGTGCAACTTATTTGTGTTAAGGCCGAGAACTAGCGCCACACCGAACTTGACACTTGATTCGGAAGGAAAGTGCGAAAGTGACGTCATCGGGGCCTTTTTTCATTGGAAAATGCCTGCTTCTCAATGTAGGAGCAATTGTGAAACGTTCAAATGCGATTTCAAAGTGCCCAAGAGGTACTGTAGTTTAAACAACAATGTTTCGGTAGGTTTTATGCAATCTATGCTTAGCACACACACTTCGAAGGCTATGCGACCGTGTTTGAGGGGGGGGGGGCGTGGGAGGGGGGCAAATCCACCCATTATATGACAGTGTAGAATCATATCAAAACCTGCGAAATCCGGCTTTTTTTCAGTCAGATACGATCGAGGCTATACACTTTCATGGGAAAAATGCAATTTGTTGGCTATTATCACTAATACTTTTTTCAGGATGGGTGCTTTTAAGGAGGCACACACCAGTTTATTTGGGGGTTCAAATGGAGGCGGCACACCCTCAAGTCTAGCGACCATCTCTTCCAGGGAATTATCCTGAAGGAAAATAACTGTATATGGGGTGAGAGGATATACCTTCAGCTACAAGACCAACTGAGTTTCGATCCTTCAACTTCTCTAATTTTGAAAAATTATAGGGAAATATCATTATTTTCATGTCAAAAATGATGCACAAAATTGGGCATTTTCGCATTGGATAAAACAGATGAAGAAGATTTTTCCGGCAAGCACGACTGATACTGCCAGAAAGAGGAAAATCTAAAGACTAATCCAGCCAATTATAAAGAAAATTCTAGTACTACAGTTTTTTTAATCATCCACGGCGCGCGGCATTGCAACTTCGCTTGACACAGCGCTTCAGAGGTAAATCTAGGTCACGGGCCTCTTTACATTCAGGCGTAGGGATATCGCGGAAGCAACGCGCGGACCAAAACACAATTTGCACCAAAAACACACCATTTCCTACGCTTTTCAGCCATGTAACCGTTTAATGTCATTTCGCAGGAAATAATGAGAAATGTCAACTCAAACATGGGCCCTCGGAAGCCTTTCGTCACTTTTTGGTCGCGGACTACCACGGACCCCGGTCGCGGAAGAACTGGGGTGTGCACCGTTAACGTACGACACCCAGACTTTCAGAGATGATTAAAAAAACGACATTCTTTCCTCTGAGAGATTTTTTTATTAATACATTAAACTTAAGGTCTCATTGATGTATTACTCCGCGAGTGGGTACCCTAAAATAGATCCGAGCCAAAAACTGAACGGCTGCATGGACGCATGTTTAAAGCGGTGAGAAATTCGCTTTTGCCCAGCCGAACTCATATCAAAAGTTAGATTGGTGAAAGCTTGCTTGTAACTCAAGAAATCAGCAGGTAAAGTTTGACAGCCGCGCGCTAGGTCGGAGGTACACAGTCCTGGGTTCTGAGTGGTGCGGTTGTACGCTAGCAAGGAAAAAGTGCCTTTTGCTGGGATTGACTGATTGTAGCTTGTAATTGCTATATAAACAACAAACCTATGGATTCTAGTCATTGGCAATTTTTTTCTATTATATAGAGTAAATTTGCTCAACATAGAATGAAAAATCTGCTGACATTTCATGTAGCTTCATTATAAAGGCGACCAAGTAAAACACGAATTATAACATAGAAGTCTATGGGAAGAGGAAACTCATCAATGAGACCTTCTATATCAAAGTGGTGGACTGGTTCTGACTGCCATGTTGGTGTCCCTATTTGCATTTCTGTGTTTCTTCATTCTGCACATCTTCAAGTATACTGTTTTTATAGACACTTTTACATTATTTTTCTGATATTATCATATGTGAACTATACACACTTCATAAAGGTTACTTGAATAGGTCAGCAGATCTATACATGTCAAAAAATGCTTAAGTCACAATCCATTCCATGGTGGTGCCCCTATGACATTACATGGAAATACTGTACAGCTTTGTTTATGCTAACATTTCTAATTCTAAATATCATGTTATGATGTTTTCTGGGACCCTTTTGAATCACTGGATATACAATGTAGGAAACAACAAGAGTAGAACAAAGAGTACTTCTGTGTACTGCACTCAGTATTGCAAAGAGACCTCAGTCCCTGTTAGTCCTATGTTCTACCTGATAGTTCCAGACAAACTTCTTTGCTATGTAAGAGATCTAATGATGTGGCTTTATCCATCTCACCATGCAGTATTGCAGTCAAACGTTTGCTGGCAGCCACCTACAAAATCAGTACAGAACTCAGCTTTTGTCAAAATCGAAGCATTTTCCATTGTTGTATAACCACCATGATTTTAGCACCAAGGAAATACTGTGCTGGACTGTACTGTACTGTGCCATTTTCATGATTGCTTCTGTCTTCCCCACAGGACTGACACAGTAGACACAGTGAAGAGTGAAGACACCGTTAAGAGTGAAGAGTCTCAGGGTAGTGATAAGACAGAAGTAGCCGATGTAAGTGCACTCTTTTCAGTCTTTCCTTATGTTTTTCTTGAAAAGGAGGCAAGAGCTCATTTTGAAATTACCCATGTAGAAAGACTAGACAGTCACACAAAGGCCTTGTTGTGAAGGAGGTTGACTAAGAATATGAAGTCTGTGGGTTTTAAAGCATCTTCTGCCCCACATACATGTGGTTTAGGTTAGGGACATCCCATGAGTTGTTTTGGAGAGCCACACCTAGAGCATGTTAAAGACACCACCACACTTAGTGGTTCTCCCTGGTACAATGTACAAATGTATGAGTTCATCAAACTTATAACTTTGGTCTTATGCAGCTTATCCAAATACAATACTCTGTTGGAGGTTACCCTTTGTCCTAGAGTAATCACAATGTATTATCCATTGTCTAAATGATTACCCTTTGCATTCTATAGAGCGATACATTGAAGACCCTACAACAAGTAGACTCTATAGACAGTGATGTGGACCCGATGGAGAGAAGTTGGCCCACTCGACAGAACAGCGTAAGTTGACTGTTTGATCTGATGCAGCATCATGTGTCTGAATTTGCTAATATTGCATAACTTGTGTTTCACAAGACAGAACAACAGTACACAGTGTTATGTATCGTGTTTCTTTGATTGTTGTCATTTCCCTTTGAATTTGTGGCATTTTGGGTTGTTGTGCATACTTTGTTGTTAGTACAGTTCTCTTTTTTCATGAACCATTCTTTCTTCTTTTGTTTCTTGTGTGTCTTTGTGTTCTGTTCTTTCTGTTATCTCAACAATCTACACTCACTGCAGAAACACTTGAGTCACATTCTAGACTCTCTGAAGGTAATTTCCATTCTAAGGTCACACCAGTAAAATTTCTTTGGTTCTCCGATTTTAAAGAATCATCCTGAACAAGAATTTCAACATGGAAACAGAATCTGAGTAGTAAGTCAGTACCTTTATACACACGGCGAGACTTTTCTCCAAGATGTCTTTTTTCGTGTTGAATTCATTTTCGAAGAATCACGGAAAAGAACTGGTGTGACTTGAAGTACAAACAACATTCTTTGCTATTCTGTTTTACATGTGACTTACAGGAATAATATCCTTGCAATAACAATATAGCAGTAGTGTTTGCCATTGCTAGAATTCACCTTATGATATACTAAATGCACTTACTACTACATATACTAATATACATAACTGTATAGTTTACATCATACACATCTGCAGTACTTCTGCATACAGCTCATTGGTAATCAAAGAACAAGGTCAAGTGTATAGATGACTGTAGAAAAAAAGGCATATTCATCCCAACAAGTCATCCAACTAGGGCTGGGTATCGGTACAGCGTACCGGTACAAAACCGGTTTTTCTTATTGGACCGGTCCAGAAAAACCGGACCTGAAAAAATTAGGTGGACCGGATGTTGGACCGGTTAGAAAATTAACATATTATTTCATCAGGCATTCACACGTTTTGGCGCTTGCAGGTGGAAGAAAATAACAAGAGTGAAGTAGAGTAGAGTTTATAGTCATTTCTACCAAGTTTTACAGTCAATCGTACAGGTGCAGTTAACGTTGTAGGATTTTAAGACGCCAGTGTAAGTCTAATACTCCACCAAACAAATTTCTATGTAGTGAAATGGACCATTGGCATGAGTCATACTGAATCAGGTCCAGGTTCAGGTCCGAACCTGGACCTGATCCTCTGGACCTGAACCGGACCTGGACCTGAATTTTCTGTACCGGTACCCAGCCCTACATCCAACTATTTACTCTTCATTTAGATTATTCTTTCAATACCTAGCAATACAAAATCTTAGTGGATATCACAGCCGCATTTTCTATGGAGCGATATAAGATTTTGTTCCTTTTCTTTTGCACTTTGCATGTCCTATTCACTTAGAAGCATCTGTAATACAAATCAAATCATGTTTTCTGTACCTCCTAAGATAGCTTATTTCATACTTCATACAACTCATCTTTAAACTTAAACACCAATAAACCTCACCCTGACTCACCTTAAAATCAAATAAACAACCATCTTGTATATCTGAAAATCACTGTCCAACTGTACACAGCACTTTTTAAACCCTGTAAAAACTTGAAATTTGCATGTGAAATTTGATTTGAGTTGAAAAGGCACCTGTGCATGTTGCTACCTGCCCTTAGGACCCACAAGAACCTCCGGGAAGAAACGACTGGAGATGGCACCAGGTAACACCCTCCTCATAGGGCTAACCAGCAAAGGTTGACTCACAAGGGTTAAAGGTTGAAACTTACAAGGGTTAAAGGTTAAGACTCAAAAGGGCTAAAGGTTGAGGCTCACAAGGGTTAAAAGGTTGAGACTCACAAGGGCTTAAGGTTAAAGACTGTGAGACTCCCAAGGGCTAAAGGTTAAAGGTTGACAGTCCCAAGGGTTAAAGGTTAAAGGTCAAGACTCACAAGGGTTAAAGGTTGAGACTCACAAGGGTTCAAGGTCGAGACTCAAGGGTTAAAGGTTGAGACTCAAAGGTTAAAGGTTGAGACTCAGGCTAAAGGTTAAAGGTTGAGGCTCACAAGAGTTAAAGGTTGAGGTTCACAATTGATGGAGATAGGATAACACATAAAATCATCACTAACCCAACATTACCATTATGTGTGAACAGATAAAAGTGCCATATCAAAACATCCTTATGATTTTGAGTAACTGTATTTTAAAGACAGCAACATATGAAACATTTCCAGCTTTCAATAACAATTCTTATCTTTTACAAACTGAAATAAAGATAAAAATTTTGGCCTGAAGAAAATTTGAGCATAAAAGGAGTCAAGGTGAAAGAGAATTCAACCTATAAACTTATGCAAAATGTTTACTTTCAAGCACTAACAGCAGTTAATACTAATGTGAGTGTTATACAAGTAATAGGTAACCTTTGAAATGCCATTTCTGTAGTGTGATGTTCAGTACTATTCTTCATAGAAGTTTGACAATTGAGATTTTTAAACAACACTGAACCATCTCTTTAAAATATCCCTTTTTGGGGGAAGTGTAAGAAATAGTGACCTAATCATTTTTCTTTGACTTGACTTCCAGAGGTCCAGTGTGCTGTCAGAGTGGGATATTCCATATGAAGAACTGGAGATCCAGGATCTCATAGGAGCTGGGAGGTTTGGCAGGGTGTTCAAGTGAGTAGTACATAAATGCCCCCTAGCAGTTTGAGATGGAACTTCATGTGCAGTTGGCCTGTTTGATGCAATAATGCCATTTGGAATGGATGATAAGTTTATCTTTTTCATAGAAATCATAGTCAATGTGTGTATATGCTGTAAACATTTAAAGGTATGATAAGACAGTTTGTCATGTTAATTGGTAGTTATTATCATAATGTAACTGATAGGTTTATGAAAAAAAAGGTTTTATACACTAGCAGAACTAAAACTTGATTTCTCATCTTTTTTCTTTGCTAAAGGGGAAAATGGCACGGGGATGTTGCAATCAAAGTCTTCAACATCGAAACAGATAATGACCTGCAACTTGCTAGTTTCAAAACTGAGGTGAGTAAATATGCCTTCAACAGTTTGTGCCAGTTCACTTGTTATCTGTATCTTTATAGCCGAGATAACTGCCCTTTGGCGTAACATGCCAGCTTTGCGGGCATGCAGTGCGGCAGCAGCTGGTTATATTACGCTGATTGACCTGGCACACCTAACTCTTGCACATGTATCTGAATGTATTCTTTAATCTAAGCTGTCCAATTGAATGAAGATGCTCCTACTGTGCTTGGTGATAACAAATTCCACTCTATGATCTTTCTATACTAGCCTTGTTATTATAAAAACTACATATTACAGTTAAAATAGTTCAATAATAAAAACTAAATGTTGTTTTTATTAGAGTTATTTTATTAATGTTTTTTGGCCATCAAAAATAAATAGTTACAGATGTTATAATGTCAGGTGTTTTGTCACTAAAAATTCACTTCACTTCTCAAACTGTCCCTTTCAGGTTTCAATGTTCAGGAAAACGAGACATGAAAACTTAGTTCTGTTCATGGGGGCCTGTATGAAGCTACCACATCTAGCTATTGTAACTAGGTAAGTGGAAAACTTCCCTTCATATGCCAAAGATATAGCAGTCCGTAGTTTTACTGTTGTTAAGGGAACAGAAAGTAACATGGAATGAGTTTTATTCTTTGAAGTACCACCTGACTTCATATTTTTACTACTGCATTATCTAATTACATGGTAAATTCATGTCGCTGCATTTAGCTGTACATTATGTTGTTACAGTTGCAATTATCGGGGAGACAACCTGTAGAGGTGGCATCTCACCTGTTTTGTCTCCCCACGATTTTTATATGGGAAGTCCAATAAATAGATAAATAAATTATGATACAACTGGATTCAATTTAGGAGTGAAGTAGGTCATAAAGAGAACATTCATATTCAAATATGTGACATTCAGGCTTTAGAGTTCTAAATTGTAGTATGAAGTTCAAAATTGACTCTGAAGTTCTTATTTGTTTGTACACAGTTTATGTAAAGGAAAGACGTTGTACGACACAGTACGGGACAGAAGAGAGACCCTGAATATGAGTAGGATAGTCAACATAGCAACGCAAATAGCTCAGGTGAGTTGTCTATTTTCTTCCCTGATATTTGGCCAATTCTATTTTTGATTGGTGAATTCCTGGTCCTGGCTGGCCTACTTTAGATATTCTACTGCAGACAATAAGGGAGACAGTACAAGGTTGGACAAGTTTTCTAAAATTCACTTGTCCTATCGGGCAAGCACATAAAGAATTTACTTGCCCAAACCAATTTTTCACTTGCCCAAAATTCAAATGTCACTGTTAAAACTAATACTAGTATATGCATTTTCACTTTCAGCAATGGAATTCTCTGTTGACTATGATGTCATGACAGTAAAAAGTAACAAGTTATTTTTTCTATATCAAAATTGCATCCAATCAATGGAAAAATCTTACTTGCCGTAGGTCATGCACTTGTCCGAACAGCACTTTCACTTGCCCGGGACAATAGGGCTAGTGGACTTGTCCAACCCTGCAGTAGTCTTCTTTATCAAGCCCCTATTGTCTAATGTAAGCTGCATGTCATTAACACTCCTGACCAATCAGAGGCAGGATGTTTGTAGGTGTGTGATTTTGAATGGATGATTGACATTTCCCCAGGGCATGGGCTACCTCCATGCCAGAGAGATCTTACACAAGGACTTGAAGTCTAAGAACATCTTCTTGGAGAATGGCAAGGTTGTCATCACTGACTTTGGCCTCTTCAGTGTTACCAAGCTGATCCAATATGGAGAAAGGTATGCTTTTTCTTTAAAGTCACACATGAAAATTGCTGTATTTTTATGCTATGATGAATATGCTCTTATCATCTGTCCTTTGCCATCCTCTGGCTCCTAGTTAGAACAATTATTGAATTTGCCATACTATTTCAGTTGAGTATACTAACTTTATTTTAGTATTTCTGAACTTTCTCTGCATGGCACTTATTGCTTATGAGATAGCGTCAGTAGTTGAACACACATCACTACCAGTAGACTAGTCCTTTGCTATAGTGCTGCACAACTGTGTGGCCCAAGGGTTGTAGAAATGGTAATGGACACTGCCCTATACGCCAAAAGGCATGGGAAATATTTTGGCATAACCAACTTGATTTAAGCATGTTTTGGACGTCATATTAAAATTCACCATTTGTTCTAACATAATTTTTGAATTGCGTACATTTTTCTTTGCGCCTGTGCAGGAAGGACGACACGCTGGCCATACCGCCGGGATGGCTGCCGTACTTGGCGCCAGAGGTGATCACATCTCTCCGAGCGACAAGCCAGTACACAGACAGTGATCTGCCGTTCTCACAGGCATCAGATGTCTATGCCTTTGGGTCAGTGGAATGAGATTTTTTTTACAGTTAGGACGACACATGGTAGAGAATACATATGCAGACATTTGTGTGTACAGAAGCCTGGGTCACACACCCCATAATGAGAACACTTACAGTCATCTTTGTCTTTGTCTACAAAGGACTTTTAAGAAAGAAGCTGTAGAGCTTTAGAAAATTGTGAGGGGAATTCAATAAAGTTTTGACATTATGTTACAGTGTATGTCTAAACCTGTCTACTGTGACCAGTCAAGGACTTGTAAGAGGATGGTCATATTAGACAGGTAGTTACTATCAATTCTCAATGCTGTCATCAAATAGGGGAATAATGGACAGGACCACCAAACAAGGACCACAGTGGTAAAGGTGGTAATGTTGATTCTAGTAACTGTTGTTTGCAAATAAAAATGCTGAAATGTAAATCCCTTAGATTTACAATGTGCACTACAACTTTAGATAAATGTAGAAACATGGTGTAGAAAATAAAGGTCCCATGTTAATGTAAGATGTTTCTCCTCCCCCTCCCCTCTCCAGAACGGTGTGGTACGAACTCCTGGTGGGAGATCTCCCCTTCAAGACTCAACCGGCAGAGTCCATTATCTGGCAGGTGGGGAAGGGTCTACGACAGTCCCCCAGCAATGTGCAGAGTAGGGATGCCAAGGTATGTTTGTCTGACTGTCTAAGTGTTTCTGACTGTCTATTTCCATTTACACAACACAGCATTACCAAACATCCTCAATTCTGCTCCTATTTTTGTCTGTGGGATATGGAAGTGTCCCTAAGCGAGGGGGTGAGACCTGCCATCTCTGATATCCTCGTTTCACCTGTTGTCTCGTCCCCTCCCCAGGATATCCTGATGCAGTGTTGGAAGACTCAGCCCGACAAGAGGCCCCAGTTCAGCGACCTCACGCAGACCCTGGACAGGTTGCCACGGAAACGGCTGACCCGCAGCCCGTCCACACCTCTGCACCTCTCCCGTTCCGCAGAGTCCATCATATGAACTTCATACATCACACACACTCACATACATACCACTGGGTGGGCAGAGTGCTGGGCATCTCCACTAGTTCTTCATTTCCAACCCAGATCTACATTTCTCCTCTCAGTTTGACTGTAAAAAGTACAAAGGTACAAATGTATCATTCTGCAGTGTTCGGGGGGGGGGGGGGGGGTGCTCCCCTGGGAAGTTTGAAAATTCTAACCCTCTGAAACACTTTTCCTGTATTTGAAATTTTCTACATTTCTTTTTTCACATTTTGCTGCAGTTTAGTGGTACTGTTGACTACAAGATGAAAATGGCATAAAGTTGTGTTTTTTTTTCTAAAGTTGTGTTGTTTTTTTCTGTCAAGCAGAAGAGAGGGTTACAGGTTCTGTCCTGAGTCAAAGTTGTCCAAGGACAGGCACTGAAGAGAGTCTTTGTCCAACTATTGTTCATATGTATTATACTTCTGAATCATGGGTGCCAGGAGTCCTCTTGTTACTTAATTTCTTCTGTTGAGATCACAGCCTTTAATTTAGCTCTTCACTAAATGCATCTTAGAAATTACAACAGTAAACCTTATACCCTTCAGGCATTTGGATATTCATATGATAACTGAAGTATTGGTATATTTGCACATGGCAGACTTTTACTGCTCTTAAACCTGTGTCAATTTTCAGCAAGAAAGCAAGACATATACTTACAAGATAATACTTGGTGAATAAGTGACGTTGTGGGCAGAATCGTTCTGCTTGACGAGTTTTGTGCAATACTGGCTGAAAACTTTCCACAAAGTGTCCTGAAAAAGTTGAATAAGAGGAAGACATTGGAAGAATCATGATTTAAAAACCTGTATCATCGAAATGCAGACATGTAGTGACACTGTGAAATGCTATTCCACTGTTGTTAGTTGCATGTCAGAATCACACACAAATTCACACCACCCATCACTAGCACACAATCATACATAGACCACCAGCATTCTGTCAACCAAAGTGCTCACCACTTTCTACTGCCTTAGTTCCAGCTACTATTGTGCTGTCTAGTTGTAAGAACCACTACCAAGACTGGGCAAGGAAGACAGTGTAACACTCATCCAAGTCTTAAAAGACATCACCTTAAAATTGTTCAAAGGAAAGAGATTTTGAAGTAGTCAAATCTTTGGTATATATTTGGTAACGGTTTTTGGAAAACAGTATTGAAATTATTAAAAAGGTTTTGTTCTTGTGAGTTACCCCACCACTACCTAAAAGTGTCAAAATATTATTTCCTTTATCAAGAGAGTACAGATAGCTTGATATTTTACACTGGAACATTGTCTAACTTGAAAATATTTCCTACTTTCTTTTTATTAGTTTACTGAAAAAAGTGGAGCCAAAATGGTTGCTTTGCTATTTTATTATCTGAGTATCAGCATGTCAAAATAATGTTGTTAGCAAAAACAAATGAACCTATTGACATGTCTGACTTGCCTAGTCTTGTATTTACTCAAGTCAAAGAAAGGGCTATTTGACATGATCTTGTAGAATGTTAGCAAACTTAAAAAAAGCTTCCAAGATATCCTAGATTTCTACCATGCTGAATAATGAGTAGCTAGCTAGGAAAGAAATGAAGAAACATCCGTGCTAATATCATTGTAAATATGAATAGTCATTATTGTAATTATGTCCAGAAAGTTTACCATGATGTTGATAACAGTGAAAGAACTATCAAACGGACAGATGTCAAAAATAAGGTACGGAATTGTGAAGAAAAGGAAAGTGCAGGAATATGCTTGTAAACTAGATAAAATTGTACTGCAACTAGAAAAAGAAAAAAATCAGTGTTACAAATGTACTCAAAAATGGCAAGTATCTAATAGGTGTTCCTTTTTGTACAAAAAAAGACAAGGATTATAGGGAATGTAGCTAAAACCGTTCATTGCAAATTTGAATGCAGAAAAAAGCAGGTAGCACTTGATGTAATGAAGTTGTTGCATACTTTCATGACTTGTATGGTAAATGTGGTTGTTAATTGTGCACCCTAGCAGAAGTGAGTAATAAGGCAGATTTTTAATTGTAAATATTATGTACTAATCAAGCAGGGTTTTATGACAATTTTAACTGTAATTTGTGGCTGCTGAATTATATATATATGGGCCATACCTACATTTTTTATATTCTCACAGAGATCTTGAGACTTTCCATACAATTTCTTATGTGGGTGGTTTGCTTAACACAAATCATAAAACCAGGTTTTCTTCTGTCAAGGACAAACAGAATGGAACACGATTTGTTGAACATAAAAAATGTTCTAATTTGTAAATTCCATGTTTTTTTTGGCCCTTCTTAATAATGTAAATTTACTCCTTTATTCTTATTCGTTTACATAACATTTTTTTTTACCTTCAAAGCTTTCTCTTAGAAAATACCTACTCACCCCTCTTCTTTTGAAATAGAACATTCCTAGTCCTAATGATATGAACTCCATTTTCCAGTGATTGTTAAATTTCAAAATTACTGCCATTGTCCAACAATATAGATTTTTTTCAATTTGTTTTTTTTATGTATAAAATATCTTACAGGGAATGTTTTAACATACTTTATGTCAGAAATGCACCTATATATTAAGCAGATTTTGTGATTTTATACCTTTACAATTTGGATGGAGCCCTCACACTTTGTAAAGAAATGCTGACGCCAGTATATGTCTTAGTTGGAAACCCTGTTGTAATATGACAGACATGTGCCACTATGGTGTATGATTAGTTGGGCTTAGACATTTTATAATTCACTTTAGAATATTCCTCACATTTCGCCTGCACCAGCTAAGTTATTGTTTTATGTAAATATTGCCTGCGTTTTTTCCATGCATATTGGGTAGAGTTATGCCACTGGATATAAATTGCCACTATATTTTTGTCCTCTGGAAAGGCCATTGTAAGACGTGCTAGGTAGAATTTGCATTTTGCTGTTGCTCTGTAGCAGCAATTAAAGTAAAAAAGGCAGATAGACAATGTGTGTATGGGGATGGTTGTTTGTGGTGTCGATACTAGGTAAGGTTGTAGCACCGTGTGTACTTTCTTGACTTAGATTCTGGGTTTGAACACTTTTAGGAACCAACAATTTTCTCATTCCACTCTGTTGAAACTAAACCGGCCCTAGCACCGGTACACTCCCCCCGTATAACATGCATTGGCATAATACCGGTAGTAAGACTTATACCGGTAGATTCAAAATACTGGAACTTAAAGAGATCTACACATGCAACAATAGTTATTTCTGAGCTGTGCACACTTCAGACATCTAGGTGTCCAATACATCATTTACAAAGCATCGATAACAATGCATTCGAAGACAACAAGGCCAAAAGTTTTCAGTATCTTTTTCGGGGTAGGCAGCTCGTCGTGGGACGAACACACTGTCACATTCATTGCCAAATTTATAGATCATAATTACACATGCTCACGGCACAAGACGAACATGATTCAACAACAATCTTGAATTTGTGTTGGTGACCTACAACTCATGTAAAAGTGTGAAGAACCGTTGCATAATAGCCCGGATCTACGTCTGAATGGGCAAAATTGAACGTACGCAGCCATTTTCCCGCCATTTTTATATCTACGCTAGCAGTGAAGTGTTACGTCATAGTGGTTGTGACGGACAGAAGTTAAATGAAAATTCTTGACAGTATACGTCCGTTTTCGCATGACATTTTGTATGCTCATGCAGGTTTATGTTTTATGCATTTACTGACAGAAAAGGAAGGAACATCAGAGGATGTATAAATGTACATAGCGGCAGTTAATTGTGCCGTGTTTCTTCCTACCGGTATTTTTTACCCCCTCCCAACCACGCGCCCGTTCGCCGTGTAATTCCGCGGCGTGTTACAATTACAATATTACGCTTTTAGCAGGACAAGAGTGGCAGAAAAGTTACACAGAAGAAGTGGCAAGGGTAACCTATAACAGCAACATGTAACTGGAGAAAATGATGCGTTGACAATGTGTCAAATCAGTATGGCTAGAGAAATCGTCGTAAACGTACCGGTATTATGATAATAGATGTTATATTCCTCTGCCGGCATTTTTCCTTTCCCGGCATATTTTCCTTTCCCGTCGTGTTCCCGGATAAAAATCGCGAATCGACGTCCACCACCCCTAACATAATGTTTCGCCCCTAGAGACGCCGGTGAAGGAGGCTACAAATTGAATAGCATCTTTTGAAATGGGTTTAAATGAGGCAGTAACTCGGTATATGTTCTTGTTGTACGACGCGGACATGAAATCCTCGTCTATAGATCTGTTTTGTAATGATACACGGGGACGTCCTGGTTGACAATTTTGACAATATGATAGATATAAACTTAATAATATACATTAATTGTCTAATATTTATGACATGTCACCATGACGAATGGTATCTTGTATTGGCTTACAATCTTTTGTGTACAGGCTACAGGAACCTTTCATAGGACAGAAAAGCTATATAGCTAACCTTGAAAACATTCACTTAAACAAGTATTGTCAAATGGTTATGATCTTTCGATGCAATTTACAAAAGCTCTTTATCACACTACAGTATGCTTTTCAGGCAAGTTGGGGCAACTGTTGTGCATGTAGATTGCTGAGTGTCTTTTGAAACGGGTTTATCATTTGACGATATTTTACTTTCGCAAGTAGTTTGTTGTTAAGGCTCAAAGGGAAACTATTGAGAACAAGGATAGTCCATGTATTCATCACAAAGCACAGGTAAGACAGACCAGAATCTTGTAAAAGATGCCTGTTAGCTTGCCTCGAAAATACACTTCTTCAGGCCCCCTTTCCACTAGACGGCGATCGCTCTGCGCTCTCACTGCGACCTAAATATGATATAACCTTTGATTTCATACTGTATATAGCATACAGCATTGACAAAATTGTGGCTGAGAGGACAACAAAATACACAAAGTGCAAAAAGATTAGTTTCTTTTCTATTGCAATTCGTTGAGCGATCTGTCAAATTAGAGAGTGCAGCGAGAGCGCCGTCCTAGTGAAAAGGGGGTATCAGTGTCAGCTCGCCGTCCCAGCGCGTCCCAGCCAAGGACGCTCAGCTCGGTGTTCAGGTCTAATGCCTTCTGCGTGAGATGTACCAGGATCTACAGGACATAAGGTCTTGACATTATGTATTGAAAACAACAAAAGCACTAACTCAACAACATACACATACACAGTGTCTCATTAAAGGATATTCCAATTAATTAATTACAAAATGTATTCATTTACATTCATGAGGTTGTGCGACTTTATGTGTGAAAGTGTCTCTTTTTTTGCTCAGGCTCTATGTCTGCAGAATGATGAGATGTACGTTACTGAAAGGCTTCATCCTTGTAAGACGGCTACTTCTCAAGGACGAGTTGCCGGCCTGAAACCGCTGGTCATTAACCCTTTCTCATGTTGGCTAACAGATTTTTTCATATTCGTAAGGGTTTTATTAGTATAAGTTATCGTTCTATAATTTTTAGTAGTACCCATTATCAATTGCGTTGTAAATTTGAGATGCGCTTGTATATGTGCGACAAGTGTACCACAATATGCAACACCTAAACATTTCACTAACGGGGAATTCAACTGCAGTGAATTCTAGCAGGTACGACACCAAGTTTCTCAACAATTCTGGTGAAAATAAGAAATATGCATAAACCATGAAAATTGCATGATATTGTGATGATGCCTCGGAAAGTCGGGACAGCTGCTGTACACACACAGACTGTTAATTATCTTTTGAAATTGGATTTAATTTTAACACATATTCATACTTGATTACTCGTCTTGCTGCACGACGCGATAATTGAACCCTCATATATTGATCTGCTGTGTGAAGTTACGCGGTCCACGTCGATAGGGGCGTCCTGGTAGATAATTTTGGCAATATCATAGATATAAACTTAAAAATACACAGGTATTGTCTAATATTTATGAAATATCACTATGACAAATGATATCGTCTGTTGGCATACAGCCTTTTGTATACAGGGTACAGGCAACACGAATCTGTCCTATAACAGAACTAGCTAGCTAACCTTGAAAACATTCACTTAAACACACACGTGTCGTCAAATGGTTATGATCGTTCGATGCATGTTATAAAAACTCATTATCAAGCACTTTCTTTCTTTTTAGGCTCAAACTATAGGTCTGTGTGGTGATAAATCTTTTTCAACACTGAGGCATACCATTGTGATGAACACTGTCTCAAGGACGTGCTGCCGGTCTCAAACCGCAGTTTATTGACCCTATCTCATGTTAGATAGATAACGGCTTTATTCATTTTCATCGAGGGTTGTGGCTACAAACGTACTAAAATGTACATACAGCTACCATTTCAGTTTTCGAAAAAAAATAATTACAGGGAATCTTCTATGTTTTAATTGATACACGACTCAAGAGTTCAAGTAAAAATGAGAATAAACACAAGTATTAAGCTTAGATAATGAAATTGAATTATGACTTGGAACATTCAAGTTGGGGCATCTGCTGTACACGTAAATTGTTGAATAATTTTATTTGAACGAGGATATACGACACAAAACACAAGCTGGGCAGACCAGAATCTTATAACACAGGCCAGTTAGCTTGTCTTGGAAATACGCTCAGCGCCACCGTCACTCAACCGAACTCACCATCCCAGGTCAGGGACGGCCAGCCCGTGGTTCAGGTCTAATGCCCTTCTGCGTGAGATGTACCAGGATCTACAGAACATAAGGTCCTGACATTATGTATTGAAAACAACAAAAGCACAAACGCAATAACCAACACATACACATTGTCTCGTTACAAGGACCTTCCAATTAATTAGTTGCAAAATGTATCAATCTTGTCGGTTTTGGTTAAAACTGAGCTTGTATTACTTTCTGTGTGAAAGTCTTCCTTATTGCCCAGGCTCTATGTCTGTAGAATGATGAGATGTACGTTACTGAAAGGCTTCATCCTTGCGATGACGGCTGCTTTTCAAGGACGAGTTGCCTGTCTGAAACCGCTGATCATTAACCCTATCTCAAGTTGACTAACACGTTATTCACATTCGTCAGGGTTTTATTAGTATCGTCCTATGACGTTTAGCAGTATAGTTCTATCACTTTTGGCAGTACCCATTATCAATTGCGTGGTAAATTTAAGATGCGCCTATATGTGTGCGACTCCTCCGCTAATATGAGATCGGCGGACTGACTGCCTTGGGCCCCCGTAGAATAAACACGCTAGCTACCCTATCCTGTCTGGCCCCCAGGGTAGGCAGGTACGACACCAGGTTTCTCAACAAGTCTGGTAAAGTAAGGAGCAGGTAAAGAGTACAAAAATGTCTCTATATTGCGGTGATGTCTTGGCATATTAATGTTGGATTGTGTACATACGTACAACTGCTGTACATATTTTTTATGTGAGTTTAAATGAGACATTAATCCTGAGTACAATCACAACGCTGACTTGACAACCCGTCTTGCTGCACAACAAGGATATTGCCCCCCCCCCCCACCCCACCCTTATAGATCTGTTGTGCGACGTTTCACTGTCCACGTTGGCAGTGTCGGATGTGTCGGATGACATCATGTTGTTGACGGTTTACATCACGTTGCACCAATCAGCGATCAGCAATACCCCGCCCACATACCAGTACAAGTGTCCCTCCGCCAGCTCCACTGCTCATTCTGATTCGGCTTCAGCCGAAACTCCAGACGACCCAACTCTTGTTTCCAGTCAAAACTCTCCAGACGCCCAACTCTCGGCACCAGAACAGAACTACAGGACGTACTCCGGACTACTCTTGTAAGTATTCACTAACTTCATGCATGTAACATGCCTTTCTTTGTCAGTTTTTTTTTCTTATCGTGACAGGCCAAAAGTTGATGGACTTTTTCTCTTTATTCTTTCGATCACTCACGGAGAAGAGGCTTGTACCACACGCCAAATATAAGACCCTACTACAAAGTCCGCTAGCGCAGAGTCCCGTCTCTTCTACGTACACTGCTTTACATCTCCATCTTGTCCAGGAACAAAGTATTACGCTATGTAGCGCCTACCCTTCCCAAAACAACTATACTCAGCCGGTGTAGTCTTCAACAAAAAGGCATAGCATTTTTCTTTGGCCATTCCTGTCCCTGTTTTTGACAGAGTATTCGAAATAGAACAGGGGATTCTATTTGTTCCTCCGGTTGGAAGGGTCCATTTGGACCAATGGTTTTAAGACGACGTACGTTATAAATGCATGCTACCCTTGCCCGAGCTCACTCATGTCATGCAAACTTCTATCCGCTTCCAACGTATCTGTAGCCGCTAGATAAACAGTGACAAGTCCCAACTAGGCCTGATGTTCGCCTGCTTTGTTTCCCAACTTTTGAAATAACTTAAGTTATATCTTGGCCTGTTTCACCCACAGTTCGGCCTAGTCTAACGGTGTCCGAGGGCCCTCAACATGTGGAGGGAAGTCTTGCTGTGCCTCTGCGGCGTTACTGCAACTGTCATCGCGTCTCCGGCTGGTGAGTTTACAAACAAAATTGTGCATCAGATAACCCTAACCCTAAAATAGCCCTAACCCTAACCTATCTTCAAGGCTACCAAACTTGGTATGACTTGAAAGGTCTATTGGTGGTTACTTGTAATCTGCAAACCGTTTTGAAATTGCGTGCTTTGTTGTCGAGATCTGAGCCCTAACCCTAACCGCAACCCTAACCCTAACCCTAAAATAGCCCTAACCCTAACCTATCTTCAAGGCTGCCAAACTTGGTATGATTTGAAAGGTCTATTGGGGGGTACTTGTAATCTGCAAACCGTTTTGAAATTGCGTGCTTTGTTGTCGAGATCTGAGCCCTAACCCTAACCGCAACCCTAACCCTAACCCAAACCCTAAAATAGCCCTAACCCTAACCTATCTTCAAGGCTGCCAAACTTGGTATGATTTGAAAGGTCTATTGGTGGGTACTTGTAATCTGCAAACCGTTTTGAAATTGCGTGCTTTGTTGTCGAGATCTGAGCCCTAACCCTAACCGCAACCCTAACCCTAACCCGAAAATAGCCCTAACCCTAACCTATCTTCAAGGCTGCCAAACTTGGTATGATTTGAAAGGTCTATTGGTGGGTACTTGTAATCTGCAAACCGTTTTGAAATTGCGTGCTTTGTTGTCGAGATCTGAGCCCTAACCCTAACCGCAACCCTAACCATAAAATAGCCCTAACCCTAACCTATCTTCAAGGCTGCCAAACTTGGTATGATTTGAAAGGTCTATTGGTGGGTACTTGTAATCTGCAAACCGTTTTGAAATTGCGTGCTTTGTTGTCGAGATCTGAGCCCTAACCCTAACCGCAACCCTAACCCTAAAATAGCCCTAACCCTAACCTATCTTCAAGGCTGCCAAACTTGGTATGATTTGAAAGGTCTATTGGGGGGTACTTGTAATCTGCAAACCGTTTTGAAATTGCGTGCTTTGTTGTCGAGATCTGAGCCCTAACCCTAACCGCAACCCTAACCCTAACCCTAAAATAGCCCTAACCCTAACCTATCTTCAAGGCTGCCAAACTTGGTATGATTTGAAAGGTCTATTGGTGGGTACTTGTAATCTGCAAACCGTTTTGAAATTGCGTGCTTTGTTGTCGAGATCTGAGCCCTAACCCTAACCGCAACCCTAACCCTAACCCAAAATAGCCCTAACCCTAACCTATCTTCAAGGCTGCCAAACTTGGTATGATTTGAAAGGTCTATTGGTGGGTACTTGTAATCTGCAAACCGTTTTGAAATTGCGTGCTTTGTTGTCGAGATCTGAGCCCTAACCCTAACCGCAACCCTAACCCTAACCCTAAAATAGCCCTAACCCTAACCTATCTTCAAGGCTGCCAAACTTGGTATGATTTGAAAGGTCTATTGGTGGGTACTTGTAATCTGCAAACCGTTTTGAAATTGCGTGCTTTGTTGTCGAGATCTGAGCCCTAACCCTAACCGCAACCCTAACCCTAAAATAGCCCTAACCCTAACCTATCTTCAAGGCTGCCAAACTTGGTATGATTTGAAAGGTCTATTGGTGGGTACTTGTAATCTGCAAACCGTTTTGAAATTGCGTGCTTTGTTGTCGAGATCTGAGCCCTAACCCTAACCGCAACCCTAACCCTAACCCTAAAATAGCCCTAACCCTAACCTATCTTCAAGGCTGCCAAACTTGGTATGATTTGAACGGTCTATTGGTGGGTACTTGTAATCTGCAAACCGTTTTGAAATTGCGTGCTTTGTTGTCGAGATCTGAGCCCTAACCCTAACCGCAACCCTAACCCTAACCCTAAAATAGCCCTAACCCTAACCTATCTTCAAGGCTGCCAAACTTGGTATGATTTGAAAGGTCTATTGGGGGGTACTTGTAATCTGCAAACCGTTTTGAAATTGCGTGCTTTGTTGTCGAGATCTGAGCCCTAACCCTAACCGCAACCCTAACCCTAACCCTAAAATAGCCCTAACCCTAACCTATCTTCAAGGCTGCCAAACTTGGTATGATTTGAAAGGTCTATTGGTGGGTACTTGTAATCTGCAAACCGTTTTGAAATTGCGTGCTTTGTTGTCGAGATCTGAGCCCTAACCCTAACCGCAACCCTAACCCTAACCCTAAAATAGCCCTAACCCTAACCTATCTTCAAGGCTGCCAAACTTGGTATGATTTGAAAGGTCTATTGGTGGGTACTTGTAATCTGCAAACCGTTTTGAAATTGCGTGCTTTGTTGTCGAGATCTGAGCCCTAACCCTAACCGCAACCCTAACCCTAAAATAGCCCTAACCCTAACCTATCTTCAAGGCTGCCAAACTTGGTATGATTTGAAAGGTCTATTGGTGGGTACTTGTAATCTGCAAACCGTTTTGAAATTGCGTGCTTTGTTGTCGAGATCTGAGCCCTAACCCTAACCGCAACCCTAACCCTAACCCTAAAATAGCCCTAACCCTAACCTATCTTCAAGGCTGCCAAACTTGGTATGATTTGAAAGGTCTATTGTGGGTACTTGTAATCTGCAAACCGTTTTGAAATTGCGTGCTTTGTTGTCGAGATCTGAGCCCTAACCCTAACCGCAACCCTAACCCTAACCCTAAAATAGCCCTAACCCTAACCTATCTTCAAGGCTGCCAAACTTGGTATGATTTGAAAGGTCTATTGGTGGGTACTTGTAATCTGCAAACCGTTTTGAAATTGCGTGCTTTGTTGTCGAGATCTGAGCCCTAACCCTAACCGCAACCCTAACCCTAACCCCAAAATAGCCCTAACCCTAACCTATCTTCAAGGCTGCCAAACTTGGTATGATTTGAAAGGTCTATTGGTGGGTACTTGTAATCTGCAAACCGTTTTGAAATTGCGTGCTTTGTTGTCGAGATCTGAGCCCTAACCCTAACCGCAACCCTAACCCTAACCCTAAAATAGCCCTAACCCTAACCTATCTTCAAGGCTGCCAAACTTGGTATGATTTGAAAGGTCTATTGGTGGGTACTTGTAATCTGCAAACCGTTTTGAAATTGCGTGCTTTGTTGTCGAGATCTGAGCCCTAACCCTAACCGCAACCCTAACCCTAAAATAGCCCTAACCCTAACCTATCTTCAAGGCTGCCAAACTTGGTATGATTTGAAAGGTCTATTGGTGGGTACTTGTAATCTGCAAACCGTTTTGAAATTGCGTGCTTTGTTGTCGAGATCTGAGCCCTAACCCTAACCGCAACCCTAACCCTAACCCTAAAATAGCCCTAACCCTAACCTATCTTCAAGGCTGCCAAACTTGGTATGATTTGAAGGTCTATTGGTGGGTACTTGTAATCTGCAAACCGTTTTGAAATTGCGTGCTTTGTTGTCGAGATCTGAGCCCTAACCCTAACCGCAACCCTAACCCTAACCCTAAAATAGCCCTAACCCTAACCTATCTTCAAGGCTGCCAAACTTGGTATGATTTGAAAGGTCTATTGGTGGGTACTTGTAATCTGCAAACCGTTTTGAAATTGCGTGCTTTGTTGTCGAGATCTGAGCCCTAACCCTAACCGCAACCCTAACCCTAACCCTAAAATAGCCCTAACCCTAACCTATCTTCAAGGCTGCCAAACTTGGTATGATTTGAAAGGTCTATTGGTGGGTACTTGTAATCTGCAAACCGTTTTGAAATTGCGTGCTTTGTTGTCGAGATCTGAGCCCTAACCCTAACCGCAACCCTAACCCTAAAAATAGCCCTAACCCTAACCTATCTTCAAGGCTGCCAAACTTGGTATGATTTGAAAGGTCTATTGGTGGGTACTTGTAATCTGCAAACCGTTTTGAAATTGCGTGCTTTGTTGTCGAGATCTGAGCCCTAACCCTAACCGCAACCCTAACCCTAAAATAGCCCTAACCCTAACCTATCTTCAAGGCTGCCAAACTTGGTATGATTTGAAAGGTCTATTGGTGGGTACTTGTAATCTGCAAACCGTTTTGAAATTGCGTGCTTTGTTGTCGAGATCTGAGCCCTAACCCTAACCGCAACCCTAACCCTAAAAATAGCCCTAACCCTAACCTATCTTCAAGGCTGCCAAACTTGGTATGATTTGAAAGGTCTATTGGTGGGTACTTGTAATCTGCAAACCGTTTTGAAATTGCGTGCTTTGTTGTCGAGATCTGAGCCCTAACCCTAACCGCAACCCTAACCCTAACCCTAAAATAGCCCTAACCCTAACCTATCTTCAAGGCTGCCAAACTTGGTATGATTTGAAAGGTCTATTGGTGGGTACTTGTAATCTGCAAACCGTTTTGAAATTGCGTGCTTTGTTGTCGAGATCTGAGCCCTAACCCTAACCGCAACCCTAACCCTAACCCTAAAATAGCCCTAACCCTAACCTATCTTCAAGGCTGCCAAACTTGGTATGATTTGAAAGGTCTATTGGTGGGTACTTGTAATCTGCAAACCGTTTTGAAATTGCGTGCTTTGTTGTCGAGATCTGAGCCCTAACCCTAACCGCAACCCTAACCCTAAAAATAGCCCTAACCCTAACCTATCTTCAAGGCTGCCAAACTTGGTATGATTTGAAAGGTCTATTGGTGGGTACTTGTAATCTGCAAACCGTTTTGAAATTGCGTGCTTTGTTGTCGAGATCTGAGCCCTAACCCTAACCGCAACCCTAACCCTAAAAATAGCCCTAACCCTAACCTATCTTCAAGGCTGCCAAACTTGGTATGATTTGAAAGGTCTATTGGTGGGTACTTGTAATCTGCAAACCGTTTTGAAATTGCGTGCTTTGTTGTCGAGATCTGAGCCCTAACCCTAACCGCAACCCTAACCCTAACCCTAAAATAGCCCTAACCCTAACCTATCTTCAAGGCTGCCAAACTTGGTATGATTTGAAAGGTCTATTGGTGGGTACTTGTAATCTGCAAACCGTTTTGAAATTGCGTGCTTTGTTGTCGAGATCTGAGCCCTAACCCTAACCGCAACCCTAACCCTAACCCTAAAATAGCCCTAACCCTAACCTATCTTCAAGGCTGCCAAACTTGGTATGATTTGAAAGGTCTATTGGTGGGTACTTGTAATCTGCAAACCGTTTTGAAATTGCGTGCTTTGTTGTCGAGATCTGAGCCCTAACCCTAACCGCAACCCTAACCCTAACCCTAAAATAGCCCTAACCCTAACCTATCTTCAAGGCTGCCAAACTTGGTATGATTTGAAAGGTCTATTGGTGGGTACTTGTAATCTGCAAACCGTTTTGAAATTGCGTGCTTTGTTGTCGAGATCTGAGCCCTAACCCTAACCGCAACCCTAACCCTAACCCTAAAATAGCCCTAACCCTAACCTATCTTCAAGGCTGCCAAACTTGGTATGATTTGAAAGGTCTATTGGTGGGTACTTGTAATCTGCAAACCGTTTTGAAATTGCGTGCTTTGTTGTCGAGATCTGAGCCCTAACCCTAACCGCAACCCTAACCCTAAAATAGCCCTAACCCTAACCTATCTTCAAGGCTGCCAAACTTGGTATGATTTGAAAGGTCTATTGGTGGGTACTTGTAATCTGCAAACCGTTTTGAAATTGCGTGCTTTGTTGTCGAGATCTGAGCCCTAACCCTAACCGCAACCCTAACCCTAAAATAGCCCTAACCCTAACCTATCTTCAAGGCTGCCAAACTTGGTATGATTTGAAAGGTCTATTGGTGGGTACTTGTAATCTGCAAACCGTTTTGAAATTGCGTGCTTTGTTGTCGAGATCTGAGCCCTAACCCTAACCGCAACCCTAACCCTAACCCTAAAATAGCCCTAACCCTAACCTATCTTCAAGGCTGCCAAACTTGGTATGATTTGAAAGGTCTATTGGTGGGTACTTGTAATCTGCAAACCGTTTTGAAATTGCGTGCTTTGTTGTCGAGATCTGAGCCCTAACCCTAACCGCAACCCTAACCCTAACCCTAAAATAGCCCTAACCCTAACCTATCTTCAAGGCTGCCAAACTTGGTATGATTTGAAAGGTCTATTGGTGGGTACTTGTAATCTGCAAACCGTTTTGAAATTGCGTGCTTTGTTGTCGAGATCTGAGCCCTAACCCTAACCGCAACCCTAACCCTAACCCTAAAATAGCCCTAACCCTAACCTATCTTCAAGGCTGCCAAACTTGGTATGATTTGAAAGGTCTATTGGTGGGTACTTGTAATCTGCAAACCGTTTTGAAATTGCGTGCTTTGTTGTCGAGATCTGAGCCCTAACCCTAACCGCAACCCTAACCCTAACCCTAAAATAGCCCTAACCCTAACCTATCTTCAAGGCTGCCAAACTTGGTATGATTTGAAAGGTCTATTGGTGGGTACTTGTAATCTGCAAACCGTTTTGAAATTGCGTGCTTTGTTGTCGAGATCTGAGCCCTAACCCTAACCGCAACCCTAACCCTAACCCTAAAATAGCCCTAACCCTAACCTATCTTCAAGGCTGCCAAACTTGGTATGATTTGAAAGGTCTATTGGTGGGTACTTGTAATCTGCAAACCGTTTTGAAATTGCGTGCTTTGTTGTCGAGATCTGAGCCCTAACCCTAACCGCAACCCTAACCCTAACCCTAAAATAGCCCTAACCCTAACCTATCTTCAAGGCTGCCAAACTTGGTATGATTTGAAAGGTCTATTGGTGGGTACTTGTAATCTGCAAACCGTTTTGAAATTGCGTGCTTTGTTGTCGAGATCTGAGCCCTAACCCTAACCGCAACCCTAACCCTAACCCTAAAATAGCCCTAACCCTAACCTATCTTCAAGGCTGCCAAACTTGGTATGATTTGAAAGGTCTATTGGTGGGTACTTGTAATCTGCAAACCGTTTTGAAATTGCGTGCTTTGTTGTCGAGATCTGAGCCCTAACCCTAACCGCAACCCTAACCCTAACCCTAAAATAGCCCTAACCCTAACCTATCTTCAAGGCTGCCAAACTTGGTATGATTTGAAAGGTCTATTGGTGGGTACTTGTAATCTGCAAACCGTTTTGAAATTGCGTGCTTTGTTGTCGAGATCTGAGCCCTAACCCTAACCGCAACCCTAACCCTAACCCTAAAATAGCCCTAACCCTAACCTATCTTCAAGGCTGCCAAACTTGGTATGATTTGAAAGGTCTATTGGTGGGTACTTGTAATCTGCAAACCGTTTTGAAATTGCGTGCTTTGTTGTCGAGATCTGAGCCCTAACCCTAACCGCAACCCTAACCCTAACCCTAAAATAGCCCTAACCCTAACCTATCTTCAAGGCTGCCAAACTTGGTATGATTTGAAAGGTCTATTGGTGGGTACTTGTAATCTGCAAACCGTTTTGAAATTGCGTGCTTTGTTGTCGAGATCTGAGCCCTAACCCTAACCGCAACCCTAACCCTAAAATAGCCCTAACCCTAACCTATCTTCAAGGCTGCCAAACTTGGTATGATTTGAAAGGTCTATTGGTGGGTACTTGTAATCTGCAAACCGTTTTGAAATTGCGTGCTTTGTTGTCGAGATCTGAGCCCTAACCCTAACCGCAACCCTAACCCTAACCCTAAAATAGCCCTAACCCTAACCTATCTTCAAGGCTGCCAAACTTGGTATGATTTGAAAGGTCTATTGGTGGGTACTTGTAATCTGCAAACCGTTTTGAAATTGCGTGCTTTGTTGTCGAGATCTGAGCCCTAACCCTAACCGCAACCCTAACCCTAACCCTAAAATAGCCCTAACCCTAACCTATCTTCAAGGCTGCCAAACTTGGTATGATTTGAAAGGTCTATTGGTGGGTACTTGTAATCTGCAAACCGTTTTGAAATTGCGTGCTTTGTTGTCGAGATCTGAGCCCTAACCCTAACCGCAACCCTAACCCTAACCCTAAAATAGCCCTAACCCTAACCTATCTTCAAGGCTGCCAAACTTGGTATGATTTGAAAGGTCTATTGGTGGGTACTTGTAATCTGCAAACCGTTTTGAAATTGCGTGCTTTGTTGTCGAGATCTGAGCCCTAACCCTAACCGCAACCCTAACCCTAACCCTAAAATAGCCCTAACCCTAACCTATCTTCAAGGCTGCCAAACTTGGTATGATTTGAAAGGTCTATTGGTGGGTACTTGTAATCTGCAAACCGTTTTGAAATTGCGTGCTTTGTTGTCGAGATCTGAGCCCTAACCCTAACCGCAACCCTAACCCTAACCCTAAAATAGCCCTAACCCTAACCTATCTTCAAGGCTGCCAAACTTGGTATGATTTGAAAGGTCTATTGGTGGGTACTTGTAATCTGCAAACCGTTTTGAAATTGCGTGCTTGTTGTCGAGATCTGAGCCCTAACCCTAACCGCAACCCTAACCCTAACCCTAAAATAGCCCTAACCCTAACCTATCTTCAAGGCTGCCAAACTTGGTATGATTTGAAAGGTCTATTGGTGGGTACTTGTAATCTGCAAACCGTTTTGAAATTGCGTGCTTTGTTGTCGAGATCTGAGCCCTAACCCTAACCGCAACCCTAACCCTAAAAATAGCCCTAACCCTAACCTATCTTCAAGGCTGCCAAACTTGGTATGATTTGAAAGGTCTATTGGTGGGTACTTGTAATCTGCAAACCGTTTTGAAATTGCGTGCTTTGTTGTCGAGATCTGAGCCCTAACCCTAACCGCAACCCTAACCCTAACCCTAAAATAGCCCTAACCCTAACCTATCTTCAAGGCTGCCAAACTTGGTATGATTTGAAAGGTCTATTGGTGGGTACTTGTAATCTGCAAACCGTTTTGAAATTGCGTGCTTTGTTGTCGAGATCTGAGCCCTAACCCTAACCGCAACCCTAACCCTAACCCTAAAATAGCCCTAACCCTAACCTATCTTCAAGGCTGCCAAACTTGGTATGATTTGAAAGGTCTATTGGTGGGTACTTGTAATCTGCAAACCGTTTTGAAATTGCGTGCTTTGTTGTCGAGATCTGAGCCCTAACCCTAACCGCAACCCTAACCCTAACCCTAAAATAGCCCTAACCCTAACCTATCTTCAAGGCTGCCAAACTTGGTATGATTTGAAAGGTCTATTGGTGGGTACTTGTAATCTGCAAACCGTTTTGAAATTGCGTGCTTTGTTGTCGAGATCTGAGCCCTAACCCTAACCGCAACCCTAACCCTAACCCTAAAATAGCCCTAACCCTAACCTATCTTCAAGGCTGCCAAACTTGGTATGATTTGAAAGGTCTATTGGTGGGTACTTGTAATCTGCAAACCGTTTTGAAATTGCGTGCTTTGTTGTCGAGATCTGAGCCCTAACCCTAACCGCAACCCTAACCCTAACCCTAAAATAGCCCTAACCCTAACCTATCTTCAAGGCTGCCAAACTTGGTATGATTTGAAAGGTCTATTGGTGGGTACTTGTAATCTGCAAACCGTTTTGAAATTGCGTGCTTTGTTGTCGAGATCTGAGCCCTAACCCTAACCGCAACCCTAACCCTAACCCTAAAATAGCCCTAACCCTAACCTATCTTCAAGGCTGCCAAACTTGGTATGATTTGAAAGGTCTATTGGTGGGTACTTGTAATCTGCAAACCGTTTTGAAATTGCGTGCTTTGTTGTCGAGATCTGAGCCCTAACCCTAACCGCAACCCTAACCCTAACCCTAAAATAGCCCTAACCCTAACCTATCTTCAAGGCTGCCAAACTTGGTATGATTTGAAAGGTCTATTGGTGGGTACTTGTAATCTGCAAACCGTTTTGAAATTGCGTGCTTTGTTGTCGAGATCTGAGCCCTAACCCTAACCGCAACCCTAACCCTAACCCTAAAATAGCCCTAACCCTAACCTATCTTCAAGGCCGCCAAACTTGGTATGATTTGAAAGGTCTATTGGTGGGTACTTGTAATCTGCAAACCGTTTTGAAATTGCGTGCTTAGTTGTCGAGATCTGAGCCCTAACCCTAACCGCAACCCTAACCCTAACCCTAAAATAGCCCTAACCCTAACCTATCTTCAAGGCTGCCAAACTTGGTATGATTTGAAAGGTCTATTGGTGGGTACTTGTAATCTGCAAACCGTTTTGAAATTGCGTGCTTTGTTGTCGAGATCTGAGCCCTAACCCTAACCGCAACCCTAACCCTAACCCTAAAATAGCCCTAACCCTAACCTATCTTCAAGGCTGCCAAACTTGGTATGATTTGAAAGGTCTATTGGTGGGTACTTGTAATCTGCAAACCGTTTTGAAATTGCGTGCTTAGTTGTCGAGATCTGAGCCCTAACCCTAACCGCAACCCTAACCCTAACCCTAAAATAGCCCTAACCCTAACCTATCTTCAAGGCCGCCAAACTTGGTATGATTTGAAAGGTCTATTGGTGGGTACTTGTAATCTGCAAACCGTTTTGAAATTGCGTGCTTAGTTGTCGAGATCTGAGCCCTAACCCTAACCGCAACCCTAACCCTAAAAATAGCCCTAACCCTAACCTATCTTCAAGGCTGCCAAACTTGGTATGATTTGAAAGGTCTATTGGTGGGTACTTGTAATCTGCAAACCGTTTTGAAATTGCGTGCTTGTTGTCGAGATCTGAGCCCTAACCCTAACCGCAACCCTAACCCTAACCCTAAAATAGCCCTAACCCTAACCTATCTTCAAGGCTGCCAAACTTGGTATGATTTGAAAGGTCTATTGGTGGGTACTTGTAATCTGCAAACCGTTTTGAAATTGCGTGCTTTGTTGTCGAGATCTGAGCCCTAACCCTAACCGCAACCCTAACCCTAACCCTAAAATAGCCCTAACCCTAACCTATCTTCAAGGCTGCCAAACTTGGTATGATTTGAAAGGTCTATTGGTGGGTACTTGTAATCTGCAAACCGTTTTGAAATTGCGTGCTTTGTTGTCGAGATCTGAGCCCTAACCCTAACCGCAACCCTAACCCTAACCCTAAAATAGCCCTAACCCTAACCTATCTTCAAGGCTGCCAAACTTGGTATGATTTGAAAGGTCTATTGGTGGGTACTTGTAATCTGCAAACCGTTTTGAAATTGCGTGCTTTGTTGTCGAGATCTGAGCCCTAACCCTAACCGCAACCCTAACCCTAACCCTAAAATAGCCCTAACCCTAACCTATCTTCAAGGCTGCCAAACTTGGTATGATTTGAAAGGTCTATTGGTGGGTACTTGTAATCTGCAAACCGTTTTGAAATTGCGTGCTTTGTTGTCGAGATCTGAGCCCTAACCCTAACCGCAACCCTAACCCTAACCCTAAAATAGCCCTAACCCTAACCTATCTTCAAGGCTGCCAAACTTGGTATGATTTGAAAGGTCTATTGGTGGGTACTTGTAATCTGCAAACCGTTTTGAAATTGCGTGCTTTGTTGTCGAGATCTGAGCCCTAACCCTAACCGCAACCCTAACCCTAACCCTAAAATAGCCCTAACCCTAACCTATCTTCAAGGCTGCCAAACTTGGTATGATTTGAAAGGTCTATTGGTGGGTACTTGTAATCTGCAAACCGTTTTGAAATTGCGTGCTTTGTTGTCGAGATCTGAGCCCTAACCCTAACCGCAACCCTAACCCTAACCCTAAAATAGCCCTAACCCTAACCTATCTTCAAGGCTGCCAAACTTGGTATGATTTGAAAGGTCTATTGGTGGGTACTTGTAATCTGCAAACCGTTTTGAAATTGCGTGCTTTGTTGTCGAGATCTGAGCCCTAACCCTAACCGCAACCCTAACCCTAACCCTAAAATAGCCCTAACCCTAACCTATCTTCAAGGCTGCCAAACTTGGTATGATTTGAAAGGTCTATTGGTGGGTACTTGTAATCTGCAAACCGTTTTGAAATTGCGTGCTTTGTTGTCGAGATCTGAGCCCTAACCCTAACCGCAACCCTAACCCTAACCCTAAAATAGCCCTAACCCTAACCTATCTTCAAGGCTGCCAAACTTGGTATGATTTGAAAGGTCTATTGGTGGGTACTTGTAATCTGCAAACCGTTTTGAAATTGCGTGCTTTGTTGTCGAGATCTGAGCCCTAACCCTAACCGCAACCCTAACCCTAACCCTAAAATAGCCCTAACCCTAACCTATCTTCAAGGCTGCCAAACTTGGTATGATTTGAAAGGTCTATTGGTGGGTACTTGTAATCTGCAAACCGTTTTGAAATTGCGTGCTTTGTTGTCGAGATCTGAGCCCTAACCCTAACCGCAACCCTAACCCTAACCCTAAAATAGCCCTAACCCTAACCTATCTTCAAGGCTGCCAAACTTGGTATGATTTGAAAGGTCTATTGGTGGGTACTTGTAATCTGCAAACCGTTTTGAAATTGCGTGCTTTGTTGTCGAGATCTGAGCCCTAACCCTAACCGCAACCCTAACCCTAACCCTAAAATAGCCCTAACCCTAACCTATCTTCAAGGCTGCCAAACTTGGTATGATTTGAAAGGTCTATTGGTGGGTACTTGTAATCTGCAAACCGTTTTGAAATTGCGTGCTTTGTTGTCGAGATCTGAGCCCTAACCCTAACCGCAACCCTAACCCTAACCCTAAAATAGCCCTAACCCTAACCTATCTTCAAGGCTGCCAAACTTGGTATGATTTGAAAGGTCTATTGGTGGGTACTTGTAATCTGCAAACCGTTTTGAAATTGCGTGCTTTGTTGTCGAGATCTGAGCCCTAACCCTAACCGCAACCCTAACCCTAACCCTAAAATAGCCCTAACCCTAACCTATCTTCAAGGCTGCCAAACTTGGTATGATTTGAAAGGTCTATTGGTGGGTACTTGTAATCTGCAAACCGTTTTGAAATTGCGTGCTTTGTTGTCGAGATCTGAGCCCTAACCCTAACCGCAACCCTAACCCTAACCCAAAATAGCCCTAACCCTAACCTATCTTCAAGGCTGCCAAACTTGGTATGATTTGAAAGGTCTATTGGTGGGTACTTGTAATCTGCAAACCGTTTTGAAATTGCGTGCTTTGTTGTCGAGATCTGAGCCCTAACCCTAACCGCAACCCTAACCCTAACCCTAAAATAGCCCTAACCCTAACCTATCTTCAAGGCTGCCAAACTTGGTATGATTTGAAAGGTCTATTGGTGGGTACTTGTAATCTGCAAACCGTTTTGAAATTGCGTGCTTTGTTGTCGAGATCTGAGCCCTAACCCTAACCGCAACCCTAACCCTAACCCTAAAATAGCCCTAACCCTAACCTATCTTCAAGGCTGCCAAACTTGGTATGATTTGAAAGGTCTATTGGTGGGTACTTGTAATCTGCAAACCGTTTTGAAATTGCGTGCTTTGTTGTCGAGATCTGAGCCCTAACCCTAACCGCAACCCTAACCCTAACCCTAAAATAGCCCTAACCCTAACCTATCTTCAAGGCTGCCAAACTTGGTATGATTTGAAAGGTCTATTGGTGGGTACTTGTAATCTGCAAACCGTTTTGAAATTGCGTGCTTTGTTGTCGAGATCTGAGCCCTAACCCTAACCGCAACCCTAACCCTAACCCTAAAATAGCCCTAACCCTAACCTATCTTCAAGGCTGCCAAACTTGGTATGATTTGAAAGGTCTATTGGTGGGTACTTGTAATCTGCAAACCGTTTTGAAATTGCGTGCTTTGTTGTCGAGATCTGAGCCCTAACCCTAACCGCAACCCTAACCCTAACCCTAAAATAGCCCTAACCCTAACCTATCTTCAAGGCTGCCAAACTTGGTATGATTTGAAAGGTCTATTGGTGGGTACTTGTAATCTGCAAACCGTTTTGAAATTGCGTGCTTTGTTGTCGAGATCTGAGCCCTAACCCTAACCGCAACCCTAACCCTAACCCTAAAATAGCCCTAACCCTAACCTATCTTCAAGGCTGCCAAACTTGGTATGATTTGAAAGGTCTATTGGTGGGTACTTGTAATCTGCAAACCGTTTTGAAATTGCGTGCTTTGTTGTCGAGATCTGAGCCCTAACCCTAACCGCAACCCTAACCCTAACCCTAAAATAGCCCTAACCCTAACCTATCTTCAAGGCTGCCAAACTTGGTATGATTTGAAAGGTCTATTGGTGGGTACTTGTAATCTGCAAACCGTTTTGAAATTGCGTGCTTAGTTGTCGAGATCTGAGCCCTAACCCTAACCGCAACCCTAACCCTAACCCTAAAATAGCCCTAACCCTAACCTATCTTCAAGGCTGCCAAACTTGGTATGATTTGAAAGGTCTATTGGTGGGTACTTGTAATCTGCAAACCGTTTTGAAATTGCGTGCTTTGTTGTCGAGATCTGAGCCCTAACCCTAACCGCAACCCTAACCCTAACCCTAAAATAGCCCTAACCCTAACCTATCTTCAAGGCTGCCAAACTTGGTATGATTTGAAAGGTCTATTGGTGGGTACTTGTAATCTGCAAACCGTTTTGAAATTGCGTGCTTTGTTGTCGAGATCTGAGCCCTAACCCTAACCGCAACCCTAACCCTAACCCTAAAATAGCCCTAACCCTAACCTATCTTCAAGGCTGCCAAACTTGGTATGATTTGAAAGGTCTATTGGTGGGTACTTGTAATCTGCAAACCGTTTTGAAATTGCGTGCTTTGTTGTCGAGATCTGAGCCCTAACCCTAACCGCAACCCTAACCCTAACCCTAAAATAGCCCTAACCCTAACCTATCTTCAAGGCTGCCAAACTTGGTATGATTTGAAAGGTCTATTGGTGGGTACTTGTAATCTGCAAACCGTTTTGAAATTGCGTGCTTTGTTGTCGAGATCTGAGCCCTAACCCTAACCGCAACCCTAACCCTAACCCTAAAATAGCCCTAACCCTAACCTATCTTCAAGGCTGCCAAACTTGGTATGATTTGAAAGGTCTATTGGTGGGTACTTGTAATCTGCAAACCGTTTTGAAATTGCGTGCTTTGTTGTCGAGATCTGAGCCCTAACCCTAACCGCAACCCTAACCCTAACCCTAAAATAGCCCTAACCCTAACCTATCTTCAAGGCTGCCAAACTTGGTATGATTTGAAAGGTCTATTGGTGGGTACTTGTAATCTGCAAACCGTTTTGAAATTGCGTGCTTTGTTGTCGAGATCTGAGCCCTAACCCTAACCGCAACCCTAACCCTAACCCTAAAATAGCCCTAACCCTAACCTATCTTCAAGGCTGCCAAACTTGGTATGATTTGAAAGGTCTATTGGTGGGTACTTGTAATCTGCAAACCGTTTTGAAATTGCGTGCTTTGTTGTCGAGATCTGAGCCCTAACCCTAACCGCAACCCTAACCCTAACCCTAAAATAGCCCTAACCCTAACCTATCTTCAAGGCTGCCAAACTTGGTATGATTTGAAAGGTCTATTGGTGGGTACTTGTAATCTGCAAACCGTTTTGAAATTGCGTGCTTTGTTGTCGAGATCTGAGCCCTAACCCTAACCGCAACCCTAACCCTAACCCTAAAATAGCCCTAACCCTAACCTATCTTCAAGGCTGCCAAACTTGGTATGATTTGAAAGGTCTATTGGTGGGTACTTGTAATCTGCAAACCGTTTTGAAATTGCGTGCTTTGTTGTCGAGATCTGAGCCCTAACCCTAACCGCAACCCTAACCCTAACCCTAAAATAGCCCTAACCCTAACCTATCTTCAAGGCTGCCAAACTTGGTATGATTTGAAAGGTCTATTGGTGGGTACTTGTAATCTGCAAACCGTTTTGAAATTGCGTGCTTTGTTGTCGAGATCTGAGCCCTAACCCTAACCGCAACCCTAACCCTAACCCTAAAATAGCCCTAACCCTAACCTATCTTCAAGGCTGCCAAACTTGGTATGATTTGAAAGGTCTATTGGTGGGTACTTGTAATCTGCAAACCGTTTTGAAATTGCGTGCTTTGTTGTCGAGATCTGAGCCCTAACCCTAACCGCAACCCTAACCCTAACCCTAAAATAGCCCTAACCCTAACCTATCTTCAAGGCTGCCAAACTTGGTATGATTTGAAAGGTCTATTGGTGGGTACTTGTAATCTGCAAACCGTTTTGAAATTGCGTGCTTTGTTGTCGAGATCTGAGCCCTAACCCTAACCGCAACCCTAACCCTAACCCTAAAATAGCCCTAACCCTAACCTATCTTCAAGGCTGCCAAACTTGGTATGATTTGAAAGGTCTATTGGTGGGTACTTGTAATCTGCAAACCGTTTTGAAATTGCGTGCTTTGTTGTCGAGATCTGAGCCCTAACCCTAACCGCAACCCTAACCCTAACCCTAAAATAGCCCTAACCCTAACCTATCTTCAAGGCTGCCAAACTTGGTATGATTTGAAAGGTCTATTGGTGGGTACTTGTAATCTGCAAACCGTTTTGAAATTGCGTGCTTTGTTGTCGAGATCTGAGCCCTAACCCTAACCGCAACCCTAACCCTAACCCTAAAATAGCCCTAACCCTAACCTATCTTCAAGGCTGCCAAACTTGGTATGATTTGAAAGGTCTATTGGTGGGTACTTGTAATCTGCAAACCGTTTTGAAATTGCGTGCTTTGTTGTCGAGATCTGAGCCCTAACCCTAACCGCAACCCTAACCCTAACCCTAAAATAGCCCTAACCCTAACCTATCTTCAAGGCTGCCAAACTTGGTATGATTTGAAAGGTCTATTGGTGGGTACTTGTAATCTGCAAACCGTTTTGAAATTGCGTGCTTTGTTGTCGAGATCTGAGCCCTAACCCTAACCGCAACCCTAACCCTAAAATAGCCCTAACCCTAACCTATCTTCAAGGCTGCCAAACTTGGTATGATTTGAAAGGTCTATTGGTGGGTACTTGTAATCTGCAAACCGTTTTGAAATTGCGTGCTTTGTTGTCGAGATCTGAGCCCTAACCCTAACCGCAACCCTAACCCTAACCCTAAAATAGCCCTAACCCTAACCTATCTTCAAGGCTGCCAAACTTGGTATGATTTGAAAGGTCTATTGGTGGGTACTTGTAATCTGCAAACCGTTTTGAAATTGCGTGCTTTGTTGTCGAGATCTGAGCCCTAACCCTAACCGCAACCCTAACCCTAACCCTAAAATAGCCCTAACCCTAACCTATCTTCAAGGCTGCCAAACTTGGTATGATTTGAAAGGTCTATTGGTGGGTACTTGTAATCTGCAAACCGTTTTGAAATTGCGTGCTTTGTTGTCGAGATCTGAGCCCTAACCCTAACCGCAACCCTAACCCTAACCCTAAAATAGCCCTAACCCTAACCTATCTTCAAGGCTGCCAAACTTGGTATGATTTGAAAGGTCTATTGGTGGGTACTTGTAATCTGCAAACCGTTTTGAAATTGCGTGCTTTGTTGTCGAGATCTGAGCCCTAACCCTAACCGCAACCCTAACCCTAACCCTAAAATAGCCCTAACCCTAACCTATCTTCAAGGCTGCCAAACTTGGTATGATTTGAAAGGTCTATTGGTGGGTACTTGTAATCTGCAAACCGTTTTGAAATTGCGTGCTTTGTTGTCGAGATCTGAGCCCTAACCCTAACCGCAACCCTAACCCTAACCCTAAAATAGCCCTAACCCTAACCTATCTTCAAGGCTGCCAAACTTGGTATGATTTGAAAGGTCTATTGGTGGGTACTTGTAATCTGCAAACCGTTTTGAAATTGCGTGCTTTGTTGTCGAGATCTGAGCCCTAACCCTAACCGCAACCCTAACCCTAACCCTAAAATAGCCCTAACCCTAACCTATCTTCAAGGCTGCCAAACTTGGTATGATTTGAAAGGTCTATTGGTGGGTACTTGTAATCTGCAAACCGTTTTGAAATTGCGTGCTTTGTTGTCGAGATCTGAGCCCTAACCCTAACCGCAACCCTAACCCTACCCTAAAATAGCCCTAACCCTAACCTATCTTCAAGGCTGCCAAACTTGGTATGATTTGAAAGGTCTATTGGTGGGTACTTGTAATCTGCAAACCGTTTTGAAATTGCGTGCTTTGTTGTCGAGATCTGAGCCCTAACCCTAACCGCAACCCTAACCCTAACCCTAAAATAGCCCTAACCCTAACCTATCTTCAAGGCTGCCAAACTTGGTATGATTTGAAAGGTCTATTGGTGGGTACTTGTAATCTGCAAACCGTTTTGAAATTGCGTGCTTTGTTGTCGAGATCTGAGCCCTAACCCTAACCGCAACCCTAACCCTAACCCTAAAATAGCCCTAACCCTAACCTATCTTCAAGGCTGCCAAACTTGGTATGATTTGAAAGGTCTATTGGTGGGTACTTGTAATCTGCAAACCGTTTTGAAATTGCGTGCTTTGTTGTCGAGATCTGAGCCCTAACCCTAACCGCAACCCTAACCCTAACCCTAAAATAGCCCTAACCCTAACCTATCTTCAAGGCTGCCAAACTTGGTATGATTTGAAAGGTCTATTGGTGGGTACTTGTAATCTGCAAACCGTTTTGAAATTGCGTGCTTTGTTGTCGAGATCTGAGCCCTAACCCTAACCGCAACCCTAACCCTAACCCTAAAATAGCCCTAACCCTAACCTATCTTCAAGGCTGCCAAACTTGGTATGATTTGAAAGGTCTATTGGTGGGTACTTGTAATCTGCAAACCGTTTTGAAATTGCGTGCTTTGTTGTCGAGATCTGAGCCCTAACCCTAACCGCAACCCTAACCCTAACCCTAAAATAGCCCTAACCCTAACCTATCTTCAAGGCTGCCAAACTTGGTATGATTTGAAAGGTCTATTGGTGGGTACTTGTAATCTGCAAACCGTTTTGAAATTGCGTGCTTTGTTGTCGAGATCTGAGCCCTAACCCTAACCGCAACCCTAACCCTAACCCTAAAATAGCCCTAACCCTAACCTATCTTCAAGGCTGCCAAACTTGGTATGATTTGAAAGGTCTATTGGTGGGTACTTGTAATCTGCAAACCGTTTTGAAATTGCGTGCTTTGTTGTCGAGATCTGAGCCCTAACCCTAACCGCAACCCTAACCCTAACCCTAAAATAGCCCTAACCCTAACCTATCTTCAAGGCTGCCAAACTTGGTATGATTTGAAAGGTCTATTGGTGGGTACTTGTAATCTGCAAACCGTTTTGAAATTGCGTGCTTTGTTGTCGAGATCTGAGCCCTAACCCTAACCGCAACCCTAACCCTAACCCTAAAATAGCCCTAACCCTAACCTATCTTCAAGGCTGCCAAACTTGGTATGATTTGAAAGGTCTATTGGTGGGTACTTGTAATCTGCAAACCGTTTTGAAATTGCGTGCTTTGTTGTCGAGATCTGAGCCCTAACCCTAACCGCAACCCTAACCCTAACCCTAAAATAGCCCTAACCCTAACCTATCTTCAAGGCTGCCAAACTTGGTATGATTTGAAAGGTCTATTGGTGGGTACTTGTAATCTGCAAACCGTTTTGAAATTGCGTGCTTTGTTGTCGAGATCTGAGCCCTAACCCTAACCGCAACCCTAACCCTAACCCTAAAATAGCCCTAACCCTAACCTATCTTCAAGGCTGCCAAACTTGGTATGATTTGAAAGGTCTATTGGTGGGTACTTGTAATCTGCAAACCGTTTTGAAATTGCGTGCTTTGTTGTCGAGATCTGAGCCCTAACCCTAACCGCAACCCTAACCCTAACCCTAAAATAGCCCTAACCCTAACCTATCTTCAAGGCTGCCAAACTTGGTATGATTTGAAAGGTCTATTGGTGGGTACTTGTAATCTGCAAACCGTTTTGAAATTGCGTGCTTTGTTGTCGAGATCTGAGCCCTAACCCTAACCGCAACCCTAACCCTAACCCTAAAATAGCCCTAACCCTAACCTATCTTCAAGGCTGCCAAACTTGGTATGATTTGAAAGGTCTATTGGTGGGTACTTGTAATCTGCAAACCGTTTTGAAATTGCGTGCTTTGTTGTCGAGATCTGAGCCCTAACCCTAACCGCAACCCTAACCCTAACCCTAAAATAGCCCTAACCCTAACCTATCTTCAAGGCTGCCAAACTTGGTATGATTTGAAAGGTCTATTGGTGGGTACTTGTAATCTGCAAACCGTTTTGAAATTGCGTGCTTTGTTGTCGAGATCTGAGCCCTAACCCTAACCGCAACCCTAACCCTAACCCTAAAATAGCCCTAACCCTAACCTATCTTCAAGGCTGCCAAACTTGGTATGATTTGAAAGGTCTATTGGTGGGTACTTGTAATCTGCAAACCGTTTTGAAATTGCGTGCTTTGTTGTCGAGATCTGAGCCCTAACCCTAACCGCAACCCTAACCCTAACCCTAAAATAGCCCTAACCCTAACCTATCTTCAAGGCTGCCAAACTTGGTATGATTTGAAAGGTCTATTGGTGGGTACTTGTAATCTGCAAACCGTTTTGAAATTGCGTGCTTTGTTGTCGAGATCTGAGCCCTAACCCTAACCGCAACCCTAACCCTAACCCTAAAATAGCCCTAACCCTAACCTATCTTCAAGGCTGCCAAACTTGGTATGATTTGAAAGGTCTATTGGTGGGTACTTGTAATCTGCAAACCGTTTTGAAATTGCGTGCTTTGTTGTCGAGATCTGAGCCCTAACCCTAACCGCAACCCTAACCCTAACCCTAAAATAGCCCTAACCCTAACCTATCTTCAAGGCTGCCAAACTTGGTATGATTTGAAAGGTCTATTGGTGGGTACTTGTAATCTGCAAACCGTTTTGAAATTGCGTGCTTTGTTGTCGAGATCTGAGCCCTAACCCTAACCGCAACCCTAACCCTAACCCTAAAATAGCCCTAACCCTAACCTATCTTCAAGGCTGCCAAACTTGGTATGATTTGAAAGGTCTATTGGTGGGTACTTGTAATCTGCAAACCGTTTTGAAATTGCGTGCTTTGTTGTCGAGATCTGAGCCCTAACCCTAACCGCAACCCTAACCCTAACCCTAAAATAGCCCTAACCCTAACCTATCTTCAAGGCTGCCAAACTTGGTATGATTTGAAAGGTCTATTGGTGGGTACTTGTAATCTGCAAACCGTTTTGAAATTGCGTGCTTTGTTGTCGAGATCTGAGCCCTAACCCTAACCGCAACCCTAACCCTAACCCTAAAATAGCCCTAACCCTAACCTATCTTCAAGGCTGCCAAACTTGGTATGATTTGAAAGGTCTATTGGTGGGTACTTGTAATCTGCAAACCGTTTTGAAATTGCGTGCTTTGTTGTCGAGATCTGAGCCCTAACCCTAACCGCAACCCTAACCCTAACCCTAAAATAGCCCTAACCCTAACCTATCTTCAAGGCTGCCAAACTTGGTATGATTTGAAAGGTCTATTGGTGGGTACTTGTAATCTGCAAACCGTTTTGAAATTGCGTGCTTTGTTGTCGAGATCTGAGCCCTAACCCTAACCGCAACCCTAACCCTAACCCTAAAATAGCCCTAACCCTAACCTATCTTCAAGGCTGCCAAACTTGGTATGATTTGAAAGGTCTATTGGTGGGTACTTGTAATCTGCAAACCGTTTTGAAATTGCGTGCTTTGTTGTCGAGATCTGAGCCCTAACCCTAACCGCAACCCTAACCCTAACCCTAAAATAGCCCTAACCCTAACCTATCTTCAAGGCTGCCAAACTTGGTATGATTTGAAAGGTCTATTGGTGGGTACTTGTAATCTGCAAACCGTTTTGAAATTGCGTGCTTTGTTGTCGAGATCTGAGCCCTAACCCTAACCGCAACCCTAACCCTAACCCTAAAATAGCCCTAACCCTAACCTATCTTCAAGGCTGCCAAACTTGGTATGATTTGAAAGGTCTATTGGTGGGTACTTGTAATCTGCAAACCGTTTTGAAATTGCGTGCTTTGTTGTCGAGATCTGAGCCCTAACCCTAACCGCAACCCTAACCCTAACCCTAAAATAGCCCTAACCCTAACCTATCTTCAAGGCTGCCAAACTTGGTATGATTTGAAAGGTCTATTGGTGGGTACTTGTAATCTGCAAACCGTTTTGAAATTGCGTGCTTTGTTGTCGAGATCTGAGCCCTAACCCTAACCGCAACCCTAACCCTAACCCTAAAATAGCCCTAACCCTAACCTATCTTCAAGGCTGCCAAACTTGGTATGATTTGAAAGGTCTATTGGTGGGTACTTGTAATCTGCAAACCGTTTTGAAATTGCGTGCTTTGTTGTCGAGATCTGAGCCCTAACCCTAACCGCAACCCTAACCCTAACCCTAAAATAGCCCTAACCCTAACCTATCTTCAAGGCTGCCAAACTTGGTATGATTTGAAAGGTCTATTGGTGGGTACTTGTAATCTGCAAACCGTTTTGAAATTGCGTGCTTTGTTGTCGAGATCTGAGCCCTAACCCTAACCGCAACCCTAACCCTAACCCTAAAATAGCCCTAACCCTAACCTATCTTCAAGGCTGCCAAACTTGGTATGATTTGAAAGGTCTATTGGTGGGTACTTGTAATCTGCAAACCGTTTTGAAATTGCGTGCTTTGTTGTCGAGATCTGAGCCCTAACCCTAACCGCAACCCTAACCCTAACCCTAAAATAGCCCTAACCCTAACCTATCTTCAAGGCTGCCAAACTTGGTATGATTTGAAAGGTCTATTGGTGGGTACTTGTAATCTGCAAACCGTTTTGAAATTGCGTGCTTTGTTGTCGAGATCTGAGCCCTAACCCTAACCGCAACCCTAACCCTAACCCTAAAATAGCCCTAACCCTAACCTATCTTCAAGGCTGCCAAACTTGGTATGATTTGAAAGGTCTATTGGTGGGTACTTGTAATCTGCAAACCGTTTTGAAATTGCGTGCTTTGTTGTCGAGATCTGAGCCCTAACCCTAACCGCAACCCTAACCCTAACCCTAAAATAGCCCTAACCCTAACCTATCTTCAAGGCTGCCAAACTTGGTATGATTTGAAAGGTCTATTGGTGGGTACTTGTAATCTGCAAACCGTTTTGAAATTGCGTGCTTTGTTGTCGAGATCTGAGCCCTAACCCTAACCGCAACCCTAACCCTAACCCTAAAATAGCCCTAACCCTAACCTATCTTCAAGGCTGCCAAACTTGGTATGATTTGAAAGGTCTATTGGTGGGTACTTGTAATCTGCAAACCGTTTTGAAATTGCGTGCTTTGTTGTCGAGATCTGAGCCCTAACCCTAACCGCAACCCTAACCCTAACCCTAAAATAGCCCTAACCCTAACCTATCTTCAAGGCTGCCAAACTTGGTATGATTTGAAAGGTCTATTGGTGGGTACTTGTAATCTGCAAACCGTTTTGAAATTGCGTGCTTTGTTGTCGAGATCTGAGCCCTAACCCTAACCGCAACCCTAACCCTAACCCTAAAATAGCCCTAACCCTAACCTATCTTCAAGGCTGCCAAACTTGGTATGATTTGAAAGGTCTATTGGTGGGTACTTGTAATCTGCAAACCGTTTTGAAATTGCGTGCTTTGTTGTCGAGATCTGAGCCCTAACCCTAACCGCAACCCTAACCCTAACCCTAAAATAGCCCTAACCCTAACCTATCTTCAAGGCTGCCAAACTTGGTATGATTTGAAAGGTCTATTGGTGGGTACTTGTAATCTGCAAACCGTTTTGAAATTGCGTGCTTTGTTGTCGAGATCTGAGCCCTAACCCTAACCGCAACCCTAACCCTAACCCTAAAATAGCCCTAACCCTAACCTATCTTCAAGGCTGCCAAACTTGGTATGATTTGAAAGGTCTATTGGTGGGTACTTGTAATCTGCAAACCGTTTTGAAATTGCGTGCTTTGTTGTCGAGATCTGAGCCCTAACCCTAACCGCAACCCTAACCCTAACCCTAAAATAGCCCTAACCCTAACCTATCTTCAAGGCTGCCAAACTTGGTATGATTTGAAAGGTCTATTGGTGGGTACTTGTAATCTGCAAACCGTTTTGAAATTGCGTGCTTTGTTGTCGAGATCTGAGCCCTAACCCTAACCGCAACCCTAACCCTAACCCTAAAATAGCCCTAACCCTAACCTATCTTCAAGGCTGCCAAACTTGGTATGATTTGAAAGGTCTATTGGTGGGTACTTGTAATCTGCAAACCGTTTTGAAATTGCGTGCTTTGTTGTCGAGATCTGAGCCCTAACCCTAACCGCAACCCTAACCCTAACCCTAAAATAGCCCTAACCCTAACCTATCTTCAAGGCTGCCAAACTTGGTATGATTTGAAAGGTCTATTGGTGGGTACTTGTAATCTGCAAACCGTTTTGAAATTGCGTGCTTTGTTGTCGAGATCTGAGCCCTAACCCTAACCGCAACCCTAACCCTAACCCTAAAATAGCCCTAACCCTAACCTATCTTCAAGGCTGCCAAACTTGGTATGATTTGAAAGGTCTATTGGTGGGTACTTGTAATCTGCAAACCGTTTTGAAATTGCGTGCTTTGTTGTCGAGATCTGAGCCCTAACCCTAACCGCAACCCTAACCCTAACCCTAAAATAGCCCTAACCCTAACCTATCTTCAAGGCTGCCAAACTTGGTATGATTTGAAAGGTCTATTGGTGGGTACTTGTAATCTGCAAACCGTTTTGAAATTGCGTGCTTTGTTGTCGAGATCTGAGCCCTAACCCTAACCGCAACCCTAACCCTAACCCAAAATAGCCCTAACCCTAACCTATCTTCAAGGCTGCCAAACTTGGTATGATTTGAAAGGTCTATTGGTGGGTACTTGTAATCTGCAAACCGTTTTGAAATTGCGTGCTTTGTTGTCGAGATCTGAGCCCTAACCCTAACCGCAACCCTAACCCTAACCCTAAAATAGCCCTAACCCTAACCTATCTTCAAGGCTGCCAAACTTGGTATGATTTGAAAGGTCTATTGGTGGGTACTTGTAATCTGCAAACCGTTTTGAAATTGCGTGCTTTGTTGTCGAGATCTGAGCCCTAACCCTAACCGCAACCCTAACCCTAACCCTAAAATAGCCCTAACCCTAACCTATCTTCAAGGCTGCCAAACTTGGTATGATTTGAAAGGTCTATTGGTGGGTACTTGTAATCTGCAAACCGTTTTGAAATTGCGTGCTTTGTTGTCGAGATCTGAGCCCTAACCCTAACCGCAACCCTAACCCTAACCCTAAAATAGCCCTAACCCTAACCTATCTTCAAGGCTGCCAAACTTGGTATGATTTGAAAGGTCTATTGGTGGGTACTTGTAATCTGCAAACCGTTTTGAAATTGCGTGCTTTGTTGTCGAGATCTGAGCCCTAACCCTAACCGCAACCCTAACCCTAACCCAAAATAGCCCTAACCCTAACCTATCTTCAAGGCTGCCAAACTTGGTATGATTTGAAAGGTCTATTGGTGGGTACTTGTAATCTGCAAACCGTTTTGAAATTGCGTGCTTTGTTGTCGAGATCTGAGCCCTAACCCTAACCGCAACCCTAACCCTAACCCTAAAATAGCCCTAACCCTAACCTATCTTCAAGGCTGCCAAACTTGGTATGATTTGAAAGGTCTATTGGTGGGTACTTGTAATCTGCAAACCGTTTTGAAATTGCGTGCTTTGTTGTCGAGATCTGAGCCCTAACCCTAACCGCAACCCTAACCCTAACCCTAAAATAGCCCTAACCCTAACCTATCTTCAAGGCTGCCAAACTTGGTATGATTTGAAAGGTCTATTGGTGGGTACTTGTAATCTGCAAACCGTTTTGAAATTGCGTGCTTTGTTGTCGAGATCTGAGCCCTAACCCTAACCGCAACCCTAACCCTAACCCTAAAATAGCCCTAACCCTAACCTATCTTCAAGGCTGCCAAACTTGGTATGATTTGAAAGGTCTATTGGTGGGTACTTGTAATCTGCAAACCGTTTTGAAATTGCGTGCTTTGTTGTCGAGATCTGAGCCCTAACCCTAACCGCAACCCTAACCCTAACCCTAAAATAGCCCTAACCCTAACCTATCTTCAAGGCTGCCAAACTTGGTATGATTTGAAAGGTCTATTGGTGGGTACTTGTAATCTGCAAACCGTTTTGAAATTGCGTGCTTTGTTGTCGAGATCTGAGCCCTAACCCTAACCGCAACCCTAACCCTAACCCTAAAATAGCCCTAACCCTAACCTATCTTCAAGGCTGCCAAACTTGGTATGATTTGAAAGGTCTATTGGTGGGTACTTGTAATCTGCAAACCGTTTTGAAATTGCGTGCTTTGTTGTCGAGATCTGAGCCCTAACCCTAACCGCAACCCTAACCCTAACCCTAAAATAGCCCTAACCCTAACCTATCTTCAAGGCTGCCAAACTTGGTATGATTTGAAAGGTCTATTGGTGGGTACTTGTAATCTGCAAACCGTTTTGAAATTGCGTGCTTTGTTGTCGAGATCTGAGCCCTAACCCTAACCGCAACCCTAACCCTAACCCTAAAATAGCCCTAACCCTAACCTATCTTCAAGGCTGCCAAACTTGGTATGATTTGAAAGGTCTATTGGTGGGTACTTGTAATCTGCAAACCGTTTTGAAATTGCGTGCTTTGTTGTCGAGATCTGAGCCCTAACCCTAACCGCAACCCTAACCCTAACCCTAAAATAGCCCTAACCCTAACCTATCTTCAAGGCTGCCAAACTTGGTATGATTTGAAAGGTCTATTGGTGGGTACTTGTAATCTGCAAACCGTTTTGAAATTGCGTGCTTTGTTGTCGAGATCTGAGCCCTAACCCTAACCGCAACCCTAACCCTAACCCTAAAATAGCCCTAACCCTAACCTATCTTCAAGGCTGCCAAACTTGGTATGATTTGAAAGGTCTATTGGTGGGTACTTGTAATCTGCAAACCGTTTTGAAATTGCGTGCTTTGTTGTCGAGATCTGAGCCCTAACCCTAACCGCAACCCTAACCCTAACCCTAAAATAGCCCTAACCCTAACCTATCTTCAAGGCTGCCAAACTTGGTATGATTTGAAAGGTCTATTGGTGGGTACTTGTAATCTGCAAACCGTTTTGAAATTGCGTGCTTTGTTGTCGAGATCTGAGCCCTAACCCTAACCGCAACCCTAACCCTAACCCTAAAATAGCCCTAACCCTAACCTATCTTCAAGGCTGCCAAACTTGGTATGATTTGAAAGGTCTATTGGTGGGTACTTGTAATCTGCAAACCGTTTTGAAATTGCGTGCTTTGTTGTCGAGATCTGAGCCCTAACCCTAACCGCAACCCTAACCCTAACCCTAAAATAGCCCTAACCCTAACCTATCTTCAAGGCTGCCAAACTTGGTATGATTTGAAAGGTCTATTGGTGGGTACTTGTAATCTGCAAACCGTTTTGAAATTGCGTGCTTTGTTGTCGAGATCTGAGCCCTAACCCTAACCGCAACCCTAACCCTAACCCTAAAATAGCCCTAACCCTAACCTATCTTCAAGGCTGCCAAACTTGGTATGATTTGAAAGGTCTATTGGTGGGTACTTGTAATCTGCAAACCGTTTTGAAATTGCGTGCTTTGTTGTCGAGATCTGAGCCCTAACCCTAACCGCAACCCTAACCCTAACCCTAAAATAGCCCTAACCCTAACCTATCTTCAAGGCTGCCAAACTTGGTATGATTTGAAAGGTCTATTGGTGGGTACTTGTAATCTGCAAACCGTTTTGAAATTGCGTGCTTTGTTGTCGAGATCTGAGCCCTAACCCTAACCGCAACCCTAACCCTAACCCTAAAATAGCCCTAACCCTAACCTATCTTCAAGGCTGCCAAACTTGGTATGATTTGAAAGGTCTATTGGTGGGTACTTGTAATCTGCAAACCGTTTTGAAATTGCGTGCTTTGTTGTCGAGATCTGAGCCCTAACCCTAACCGCAACCCTAACCCTAACCCTAAAATAGCCCTAACCCTAACCTATCTTCAAGGCTGCCAAACTTGGTATGATTTGAAAGGTCTATTGGTGGGTACTTGTAATCTGCAAACCGTTTTGAAATTGCGTGCTTTGTTGTCGAGATCTGAGCCCTAACCCTAACCGCAACCCTAACCCTAACCCTAAAATAGCCCTAACCCTAACCTATCTTCAAGGCTGCCAAACTTGGTATGATTTGAAAGGTCTATTGGTGGGTACTTGTAATCTGCAAACCGTTTTGAAATTGCGTGCTTTGTTGTCGAGATCTGAGCCCTAACCCTAACCGCAACCCTAACCCTAACCCTAAAATAGCCCTAACCCTAACCTATCTTCAAGGCTGCCAAACTTGGTATGATTTGAAAGGTCTATTGGTGGGTACTTGTAATCTGCAAACCGTTTTGAAATTGCGTGCTTTGTTGTCGAGATCTGAGCCCTAACCCTAACCGCAACCCTAACCCTAACCCTAAAATAGCCCTAACCCTAACCTATCTTCAAGGCTGCCAAACTTGGTATGATTTGAAAGGTCTATTGGTGGGTACTTGTAATCTGCAAACCGTTTTGAAATTGCGTGCTTTGTTGTCGAGATCTGAGCCCTAACCCTAACCGCAACCCTAACCCTAACCCTAAAATAGCCCTAACCCTAACCTATCTTCAAGGCTGCCAAACTTGGTATGATTTGAAAGGTCTATTGGTGGGTACTTGTAATCTGCAAACCGTTTTGAAATTGCGTGCTTTGTTGTCGAGATCTGAGCCCTAACCCTAACCGCAACCCTAACCCTAACCCTAAAATAGCCCTAACCCTAACCTATCTTCAAGGCTGCCAAACTTGGTATGATTTGAAAGGTCTATTGGTGGGTACTTGTAATCTGCAAACCGTTTTGAAATTGCGTGCTTTGTTGTCGAGATCTGAGCCCTAACCCTAACCGCAACCCTAACCCTAACCCTAAAATAGCCCTAACCCTAACCTATCTTCAAGGCTGCCAAACTTGGTATGATTTGAAAGGTCTATTGGTGGGTACTTGTAATCTGCAAACCGTTTTGAAATTGCGTGCTTTGTTGTCGAGATCTGAGCCCTAACCCTAACCGCAACCCTAACCCTAACCCTAAAATAGCCCTAACCCTAACCTATCTTCAAGGCTGCCAAACTTGGTATGATTTGAAAGGTCTATTGGTGGGTACTTGTAATCTGCAAACCGTTTTGAAATTGCGTGCTTTGTTGTCGAGATCTGAGCCCTAACCCTAACCGCAACCCTAACCCTAACCCTAAAATAGCCCTAACCCTAACCTATCTTCAAGGCTGCCAAACTTGGTATGATTTGAAAGGTCTATTGGTGGGTACTTGTAATCTGCAAACCGTTTTGAAATTGCGTGCTTTGTTGTCGAGATCTGAGCCCTAACCCTAACCGCAACCCTAACCCTAACCCTAAAATAGCCCTAACCCTAACCTATCTTCAAGGCTGCCAAACTTGGTATGATTTGAAAGGTCTATTGGTGGGTACTTGTAATCTGCAAACCGTTTTGAAATTGCGTGCTTTGTTGTCGAGATCTGAGCCCTAACCCTAACCGCAACCCTAACCCTAACCCTAAAATAGCCCTAACCCTAACCTATCTTCAAGGCTGCCAAACTTGGTATGATTTGAAAGGTCTATTGGTGGGTACTTGTAATCTGCAAACCGTTTTGAAATTGCGTGCTTTGTTGTCGAGATCTGAGCCCTAACCCTAACCGCAACCCTAACCCTAACCCTAAAATAGCCCTAACCCTAACCTATCTTCAAGGCTGCCAAACTTGGTATGATTTGAAAGGTCTATTGGTGGGTACTTGTAATCTGCAAACCGTTTTGAAATTGCGTGCTTTGTTGTCGAGATCTGAGCCCTAACCCTAACCGCAACCCTAACCCTAACCCTAAAATAGCCCTAACCCTAACCTATCTTCAAGGCTGCCAAACTTGGTATGATTTGAAAGGTCTATTGGTGGGTACTTGTAATCTGCAAACCGTTTTGAAATTGCGTGCTTTGTTGTCGAGATCTGAGCCCTAACCCTAACCGCAACCCTAACCCTAACCCTAAAATAGCCCTAACCCTAACCTATCTTCAAGGCTGCCAAACTTGGTATGATTTGAAAGGTCTATTGGTGGGTACTTGTAATCTGCAAACCGTTTTGAAATTGCGTGCTTTGTTGTCGAGATCTGAGCCCTAACCCTAACCGCAACCCTAACCCTAACCCTAAAATAGCCCTAACCCTAACCTATCTTCAAGGCTGCCAAACTTGGTATGATTTGAAAGGTCTATTGGTGGGTACTTGTAATCTGCAAACCGTTTTGAAATTGCGTGCTTTGTTGTCGAGATCTGAGCCCTAACCCTAACCGCAACCCTAACCCTAACCCTAAAATAGCCCTAACCCTAACCTATCTTCAAGGCTGCCAAACTTGGTATGATTTGAAAGGTCTATTGGTGGGTACTTGTAATCTGCAAACCGTTTTGAAATTGCGTGCTTTGTTGTCGAGATCTGAGCCCTAACCCTAACCGCAACCCTAACCCTAACCCTAAAATAGCCCTAACCCTAACCTATCTTCAAGGCTGCCAAACTTGGTATGATTTGAAAGGTCTATTGGTGGGTACTTGTAATCTGCAAACCGTTTTGAAATTGCGTGCTTTGTTGTCGAGATCTGAGCCCTAACCCTAACCGCAACCCTAACCCTAAAAATAGCCCTAACCCTAACCTATCTTCAAGGCTGCCAAACTTGGTATGATTTGAAAGGTCTATTGGTGGGTACTTGTAATCTGCAAACCGTTTTGAAATTGCGTGCTTTGTTGTCGAGATCTGAGCCCTAACCCTAACCGCAACCCTAACCCTAACCCTAAAATAGCCCTAACCCTAACCTATCTTCAAGGCTGCCAAACTTGGTATGATTTGAAAGGTCTATTGGTGGGTACTTGTAATCTGCAAACCGTTTTGAAATTGCGTGCTTTGTTGTCGAGATCTGAGCCCTAACCCTAACCGCAACCCTAACCCTAACCCTAAATAGCCCTAACCCTAACCTATCTTCAAGGCTGCCAAACTTGGTATGATTTGAAAGGTCTATTGGTGGGTACTTGTAATCTGCAAACCGTTTTGAAATTGCGTGCTTTGTTGTCGAGATCTGAGCCCTAACCCTAACCGCAACCCTAACCCTAACCCTAAAATAGCCCTAACCCTAACCTATCTTCAAGGCTGCCAAACTTGGTATGATTTGAAAGGTCTATTGGTGGGTACTTGTAATCTGCAAACCGTTTTGAAATTGCGTGCTTTGTTGTCGAGATCTGAGCCCTAACCCTAACCGCAACCCTAACCCTAACCCTAAAATAGCCCTAACCCTAACCTATCTTCAAGGCTGCCAAACTTGGTATGATTTGAAAGGTCTATTGGTGGGTACTTGTAATCTGCAAACCGTTTTGAAATTGCGTGCTTTGTTGTCGAGATCTGAGCCCTAACCCTAACCGCAACCCTAACCCTAACCCTAAAATAGCCCTAACCCTAACCTATCTTCAAGGCTGCCAAACTTGGTATGATTTGAAAGGTCTATTGGTGGGTACTTGTAATCTGCAAACCGTTTTGAAATTGCGTGCTTTGTTGTCGAGATCTGAGCCCTAACCCTAACCGCAACCCTAACCCTAACCCTAAAATAGCCCTAACCCTAACCTATCTTCAAGGCTGCCAAACTTGGTATGATTTGAAAGGTCTATTGGTGGGTACTTGTAATCTGCAAACCGTTTTGAAATTGCGTGCTTTGTTGTCGAGATCTGAGCCCTAACCCTAACCGCAACCCTAACCCTAACCCTAAAATAGCCCTAACCCTAACCTATCTTCAAGGCTGCCAAACTTGGTATGATTTGAAAGGTCTATTGGTGGGTACTTGTAATCTGCAAACCGTTTTGAAATTGCGTGCTTTGTTGTCGAGATCTGAGCCCTAACCCTAACCGCAACCCTAACCCTAACCCTAAAATAGCCCTAACCCTAACCTATCTTCAAGGCTGCCAAACTTGGTATGATTTGAAAGGTCTATTGGTGGGTACTTGTAATCTGCAAACCGTTTTGAAATTGCGTGCTTTGTTGTCGAGATCTGAGCCCTAACCCTAACCGCAACCCTAACCCTAACCCTAAAATAGCCCTAACCCTAACCTATCTTCAAGGCTGCCAAACTTGGTATGATTTGAAAGGTCTATTGGTGGGTACTTGTAATCTGCAAACCGTTTTGAAATTGCGTGCTTTGTTGTCGAGATCTGAGCCCTAACCCTAACCGCAACCCTAACCCTAACCCTAAAATAGCCCTAACCCTAACCTATCTTCAAGGCTGCCAAACTTGGTATGATTTGAAAGGTCTATTGGTGGGTACTTGTAATCTGCAAACCGTTTTGAAATTGCGTGCTTTGTTGTCGAGATCTGAGCCCTAACCCTAACCGCAACCCTAACCCTAAAATAGCCCTAACCCTAACCTATCTTCAAGGCTGCCAAACTTGGTATGATTTGAAAGGTCTATTGGTGGGTACTTGTAATCTGCAAACCGTTTTGAAATTGCGTGCTTTGTTGTCGAGATCTGAGCCCTAACCCTAACCGCAACCCTAACCCTAACCCTAAAATAGCCCTAACCCTAACCTATCTTCAAGGCTGCCAAACTTGGTATGATTTGAAAGGTCTATTGGTGGGTACTTGTAATCTGCAAACCGTTTTGAAATTGCGTGCTTTGTTGTCGAGATCTGAGCCCTAACCCTAACCGCAACCCTAACCCTAACCCTAAAATAGCCCTAACCCTAACCTATCTTCAAGGCTGCCAAACTTGGTATGATTTGAAAGGTCTATTGGTGGGTACTTGTAATCTGCAAACCGTTTTGAAATTGCGTGCTTTGTTGTCGAGATCTGAGCCCTAACCCTAACCGCAACCCTAACCCTAAAATAGCCCTAACCCTAACCTATCTTCAAGGCTGCCAAACTTGGTATGATTTGAAAGGTCTATTGGTGGGTACTTGTAATCTGCAAACCGTTTTGAAATTGCGTGCTTTGTTGTCGAGATCTGAGCCCTAACCCTAACCGCAACCCTAACCCTAAAATAGCCCTAACCCTAACCTATCTTCAAGGCTGCCAAACTTGGTATGATTTGAAAGGTCTATTGGTGGGTACTTGTAATCTGCAAACCGTTTTGAAATTGCGTGCTTTGTTGTCGAGATCTGAGCCCTAACCCTAACCGCAACCCTAACCCTAACCCTAAAATAGCCCTAACCCTAACCTATCTTCAAGGCTGCCAAACTTGGTATGATTTGAAAGGTCTATTGGTGGGTACTTGTAATCTGCAAACCGTTTTGAAATTGCGTGCTTTGTTGTCGAGATCTGAGCCCTAACCCTAACCGCAACCCTAACCCTAACCCTAAAATAGCCCTAACCCTAACCTATCTTCAAGGCTGCCAAACTTGGTATGATTTGAAAGGTCTATTGGTGGGTACTTGTAATCTGCAAACCGTTTTGAAATTGCGTGCTTTGTTGTCGAGATCTGAGCCCTAACCCTAACCGCAACCCTAACCCTAACCCTAAAATAGCCCTAACCCTAACCTATCTTCAAGGCTGCCAAACTTGGTATGATTTGAAAGGTCTATTGGTGGGTACTTGTAATCTGCAAACCGTTTTGAAATTGCGTGCTTTGTTGTCGAGATCTGAGCCCTAACCCTAACCGCAACCCTAACCTAAAATAGCCCTAACCCTAACCTATCTTCAAGGCTGCCAAACTTGGTATGATTTGAAAGGTCTATTGGTGGGTACTTGTAATCTGCAAACCGTTTTGAAATTGCGTGCTTTGTTGTCGAGATCTGAGCCCTAACCCTAACCGCAACCCTAACCCTAAAATAGCCCTAACCCTAACCTATCTTCAAGGCTGCCAAACTTGGTATGATTTGAAAGGTCTATTGGTGGGTACTTGTAATCTGCAAACCGTTTTGAAACTGCGTGCTTTGTTGTCGAGATCTTAGCCCTAACCCTAACCGCAACCCTAACCCTAACCCTAAAATAGCCCTAACCCTAACCTATCTTCAAGGCTGCCAAACTTGGTATGATTTGAAAGGTCTATTGGTGGGTACTTGTAATCTGCAAACCGTTTTGAAATTGCGTGCTTTGTTGTCGAGATCTGAGCCCTAACCCTAACCGCAACCCTAACCCTAACCCTAAAATAGCCCTAACCCTAACCTATCTTCAAGGCTGCCAAACTTGGTATGATTTGAAAGGTCTATTGGGGGTACTTGTAATCTGCAAACCGTTTTGAAATTGCGTGCTTTGTTGTCGAGATCTGAGCCCTAACCCTAACCGCAACCCTAACCCTAACCCTAAATTAGCCCTAACCCTAACCTATCTTCAAGGCTGCCAAACTTGGTATGATTTGAAAGGTCTATTGGTGGGTACTTGTAATCTGCAAACCGTTTTGAAATTGCGTGCTTTGTTGTCGAGATCTGAGCCCTAACCCTAACCGCAACCCTAACCCTAACCCTAAAATAGCCCTAACCCTAACCTATCTTCAAGGCTGCCAAACTTGGTATGATTTAAAAGGTCTATTGGTGGGTACTTGTAATCTGCAAACCGTTTTGAAATTGCGTGCTTTGTTGTCGAGATCTGAGCCCTAACCCTAACCGCAACCCTAACCCTAACCCTAAAATAGCCCTAACCCTAACCTATCTTCAAGGCTGCCAAACTTGGTATGATTTGAAAGGTCTATTGGTGGGTACTTGTAATCTGCAAACCGTTTTGAAATTGCGTGCTTTGTTGTCGAGATCTGAGCCCTAACCCTAACCGCAACCCTAACCCTAACCCCAAAATAGCCCTAACCCTAACCTATCTTCAAGGCTGCCAAACTTGGTATGATTTGAAAGGTCTATTGGTGGGTACTTGTAATCTGCAAACCGTTTTGAAATTGCGTGCTTTGTTGTCGAGATCTGAGCCCTAACCCTAACCGCAACCCTAACCCTAACCCTAAAATAGCCCTAACCCTAACCTATCTTCAAGGCTGCCAAACTTGGTATGATTTGAAAGGTCTATTGGTGGGTACTTGTAATCTGCAAACCGTTTTGAAATTGCGTGCTTTGTTGTCGAGATCTGAGCCCTAACCCTAACCGCAACCCTAACCCTAACCCTAAAATAGCCCTAACCCTAACCTATCTTCAAGGCTGCCAAACTTGGTATGATTTGAAAGGTCTATTGGTGGGTACTTGTAATCTGCAAACCGTTTTGAAATTGCGTGCTTTGTTGTCGAGATCTGAGCCCTAACCCTAACCGCAACCCTAACCCTAACATTAAAATAGCCCTAACCCTAACCTATCTTCAAGGCTGCCAAACTTGGTATGATTTGAAAGGTCTATTGGTGGGTACTTGTAATCTGCAAACCGTTTTGAAATTGCGTGCTTTGTTGTCGAGATCTGAGCCCTAACCCTAACCGCAACCCTAACCCTAAAATAGCCCTAACCCTAACCTATCTTCAAGGCTGCCAAACTTGGTATGATTTGAAAGGTCTATTGGTGGGTACTTGTAATCTGCAAACCGTTTTGAAATTGCGTGCTTTGTTGTCGAGATCTGAGCCCTAACCCTAACCGCAACCCTAACCCTAACCCTAAAATAGCCCTAACCCTAACCTATCTTCATGGCTGCCAAACTTTGTATGATTTGAACGGTCTATTGGTGGGTACTTGTAATCTGCAAACCGTTTTGAAATTGCGTGCTTTGTTGTCGAGATCTGAGCCCTAACCCTAACCGCAACCCTAACCCTAACCCTAAAATAGCCCTAACCCTAACCTATCTTCAAGGCTGCCAAACTTGGTATGATTTGAAAGGTCTATTGGTGGGTACTTGTAATCTGCAAACCGTTTTGAAATTGCGTGCTTTGTTGTCGAGATCTGAGCCCTAACCCTAACCGCAACCCTAACCCTAAAATAGCCCTAACCCTAACCTATCTTCAAGGCTGCCAAACTTGGTATTTTATTTTATTTTATTTCATCTTGGATGGGTACCTACAAAGTGCATAGTTGATTTCCAAAACATCAAACATACATGTCATAATAAATCAACAAAAAACGTGGTTACAATCAGTCAAACTTTGAACATCCAAACATAAAATAAAACCCAAAACATAATCAGTGTCCATACTCATGTCGAAAACGTTCCAAGGTCAAAATCAATGTCAAGAGATGGAGTGGAGGTCAGAGGTCAAATCATATATCAAATCATGTGTAAATCGAAAATTAATGAAACTGAAATTTACAAAGTATGGATAGTAAATCATATGTAAAGATTGAACAAACAAAAAAATTAAAACAGTAAGGCACATCAGAGACAAAGGTGCTTTTCCATACTAAGTTCCAATATTACTTGAGGTCAGATATACATGTGTTCTTCAGAGCTGTTTTAAAGCCTTTTAGTGTTGTGATGTTTCTTATGTTATCTGCTAGTTTGTTGTACTGGCTAGTGCCAGTGTATGCAAATGTTTTTTGTCCACATGTGGTGGTGTAGCTTGGTGGGTGTAGTTTAGTGGTCTGCCTAGTGTTGTAAGTATGGATACGAGAGTTGTGCTGAAATGTGGCGGATAGGTATGTTGGTGCCAAGCCTGTCAGACATTTGAAAACCATAATGCACGTGTGCTCAAATCTCCTATCAGCCAGGTATTTCCAGTTGAGAGTTTGGTGGAGGTTCACAATGCTGATGTCCCGTTGCCTACGTTGTAGCACCACCCTTGCCGCTCTGTTTGTAGTATTTGTAGTTGCCGTTGTTTGGTGGCCCCACAGGTTCCCCAGACAGTGTCACAATAGTCGAAAATAGGCAATATCATAGTCTTGTACAACATGTCAGCAATACTGAAAGTCAGGCAGTGTCTGAGGCGTCTAAGTAGTCCAATCCTCTGTGACACCTTACTACAAACTTTGTCTATATGTTCATTAAAGGACAGGTGGGAGTCAAGGTACATACCAAGATATTTGAACGTATGAACTCTTTCTATGATTTCTTGGTCAATTTCGACTGTCAAGGACTGTGCTTGCTTTAACCTGTTAGCAGGGGTATGATTTGAAAGGTCTATTGGTGGGTACTTGTAATCTGCAAACCGTTTTGAAATTGCGTGCTTTGTTGTCGAGATCTGAGCCCTAACCCTAACCGCAACCCTATAACGTTATTCTGCATGATATGCTTCTAAACAACTCAGTTGTCTATCTCGCGATGGTTTGTAAAATATGTTTTCATGTCGCTATATAGTTTAATGTCAGTCACTTTTTTTCATATCACAGAACCGATAAACCAGTTATATATTAGTAAGAACAAGCTAGCCTTCTCGGTTCGATTCTGTTGCACCTGGGAGATTATTTCCTATTGATAAGCATAGCCATCCTTCTAAAGTGATTGAGAGGTACATACCCCACCGGCTTACGCCGTCTTTCCCTCGGAAGGACATTAGCCCTTTCCAGTAGCACACATGCTAACTCTTGTTACCCAGGCTATGCAGTCTGAGGTACTGTATGGTTGTTTAGCCATTCTTCATTGCATGCGTCTATAAGCATTTTGCTACTTTACTGCATCGTTGTTTTCGTTGCAGCGTAGCAAAGTATTTCTCTATTTTCCATTCGTGTACCCCAGTATTATCTTCTCCCATGTACAGATCATATCTTAACCTTTTGTCGTAAGCTTGATGATCGGCCGTATCCTTGCTAAAAGTTTGACCGTTTCATTCAACAGACCTGCACATATCTTGACTTGCAGTAAATCAGTTATAGTTTGTTCATGTACGGGCGATAAAAGAGGAAGTCTAGGGAAGAGTCAATTACATTGTATGTTGTCGTCAGGGCTACTCTCTGTTCCTTGATTTACGTGTCAATGCTCACTGAAATGTTGTTGATAGTAGCTGTTGGATATTGTGTTTATGGTATTTCTGTTGGTTATCCAGTTTATAAATGGGCATCTCGTGTATAAAATTTTAACATACGAGCCAAACATTGGGCTACCTACGGCAGGCCTGTATAGTGTCATCACATTAACACGAGCTGTTTTCATGTTCCTTTATACATTTTTTTGGTGATCTTCATCGGAGTTATTCTATGTTTGTCTTCTTTCTGAGTCATTCTAACTCTGTGGCTATGATGATCGTTGAGTTTTGATGAATTAGTTGACCGTCGTTCACGGCCTTGCACCATCTCTCAGTGAGCTGTTTGTGGAAATTGTCAGATCTGAAACCTAACTCGACTTGTGAGAGAATATTGTTAACTGTCTGGCAGTCATATTGTGAAGTGTGGACAGGTCTTTTGAGAAATTTGAAGACCACTGGCGTTGCGTTTATATATGGGATGTCATAGAAAGTGCTGTCACCTCAGCGGTTAACTTTAAAAGTCTGTAGGTCTGTTATTGAACTGGCGAAGTATAGGGGCTTTTTCAGCGAAGGCTTCTTGAGCGGTTAGGTACAATACCACAGCTCTGAGGGTTGGGAGAGACTGGTATCATCTGGCAAACTAGAGCTGATGGATTTGTGACAACACTTTGTTGATATTTTTAGCTAGAGTTTCAGCAACAGTTCTCCAGTATCTGTTGAGCACATGGGCGATGAGCAGTGGTTATATTTTTGTATTTCCCCTATGTTTGTTTGTCTTTCGTGCTTGTATTCTCAGATGACTCTGACGTTCCTAACAGGGATTTTGTAGATATAGATCTCCACATTGCTGATTCTGTCGGTGTAGTAATTGGGTTTTTGGGATAGAATCAATGTTTACCAGTCAATTGATTTTGTGGTTTATGAATCCTGATATCTTATTTAGTATATAGGTTCGTTTACATATTCAGCTAGCTAGGCTGTTCTCCTGCACAGTTACTGTACAGGGATTAGTAATTGGGTTTAGCAATATGGTTTAGTAATGGGGTTTTGGGGATAGAATTAATGTTAACCGGTCAATTGATTTTTGTGGCTTATGAAGCTTGATATCTTATGTTATATACTAGTAGTACATAGGTTCGCGTACATCTCCAGCTAGCCAAGGTGGGCTCCTGTATATATATACTGTACAGAGATTAGTAATTGGGTTTAGTAATTGGGTTTTGGGGATGGGATTAATGTTAACCAGTCAATTGATTTTTTGTGGTTTATAAAGCTTGATATCTTATGTTATACTAGTAGTACATAGGTTCGCGTACATCTCCAGCTAGCCAAGGTGGGCTCCTGTATATATTTACTGTACAGAGATTAGTGATTGGGTTTAGTAATTGGGTTTTTGGGATGGGATTAATTAACCAGTCAATTGATTTTTTGTTGTTGTTTTTTGTTTATGAAGCTTGATATCCTATGTAGTTAATGCGTTCTCGTATGTGTCCAGCTTGCTAGGGTGGGCTCCTGTGCATATTTAATGTACAGGGATTAGTACTTGGATTTAGTAATTGGGCTTTTGGGTTAGAATTAATGTCTACCGATGAATGGGTCTTTATGGTTTATGAAGCTTGATATCTTACGTAGTACATATAGAATACAGATAGAGACAAGACTTTATTGCGGCAAGAACCTTGGCGGAGAATCTATAAGTGGCAAGGTTGTAACTGTTAACGTTATATCAAACGTCTTTGCCATACCCTGCAGAATAGCTTTTGATAAATCGACGGTAACTTCTCTGGACACAAAGCCACCATCAAGGGCTGATCTTTTTTGGTGGATTATGACAGTCCTAACCCACGTGTGGTCAGTTATGTGCGGACTACTTTTAGGTTTTCCTTCTTATGTTTCGTGTTTTGAAACTTTTTTCTGTAATGTGTAGGTATGTCATAGTCTGTATAGACTGACAATATATGACAAATATGACAATACATATATAACAACCAAAACACCTGCCGTGCACATAGAAGACAAAAACCCATATTGTTTGACAGTCAGGATCCGGAGTTTGTTGAGGACGTGTTAGTTACGGACTCACAGAATTTATTAATGATGCTGCTAAAGCTGATTATCCAAAACGAGAATGGAGATGACTGGTGCCTCACACTCTTAAAACCAGGACAGACTGATGATATTTTCCGGATATTAGACAAATATCTTTCCTTCAGACAACGATTGAAGAGCTTGACCAGGATAGGAGATAATTTAGACAAACTGTTCTTAGGAACTACCGCCGGGGCGTGGTCTGGTTGGGCTGCCTTCGTTAGCTTCAAGATTCCGAACGAGGAGTGCAACATTCCGTGCTGAAAATTTGATGCGACAAATTCTTTTAAGGCGTTTTGCCTTCTCAGAGAAAGATGAAATAACCTCAAGGCCACTACTCAAAGAGGTTTAACTTATATTTAAGACATTTGAATCATTCGAATCCCTAGTGATCTTCCAGAACTCATGGAAGCCAAGTATTCCACAATCTAGTTTTTGGTCATGCAATGTTGGTTCCATAGTAGCATGCTGAGGACACACCTTGGCACAATTGTCCAGCTCGCTGGTTCTGTCCTTTGTGGGTGATTCGCAGTCAAACTTGAGTAACCTACTTTACAGTTGCAAGAAAGAGTTTGATATTTAGTAGCCTCCTTCGCAGACTTTCCGAGCGGCGGTGTTTATTTCGTGGGGGAACGCTAATTTGGGGTTTTCAACATGTGCTAAGCTAAGGGAGTTGGCCGGCGGGCGAAGGCGTTTTACCACTTCCGAAGATGGTTGCGATCAAAACGTGTGGTTTCCTTCTTGGACCCCCATATTTTTTACACAGTTAACCCTGACGTACTTTTATAATAACTATTACAGCTCCGACGAGCCACCGCGCAAAGCGTGCCGTCCCCGCCTTCGTGGCGCAGGCGGCCGCGGATGTGGGCGGGAAGGTGGTGGACGCGCTCGGGGACAGGATCGCGGAGGGAGTCGTGGAGAACCATCAGGAAAAGGTCATTGGAGCTCTGGAGGACTACTTCTCAGGGCAGTTCGACAAAGCCGACGAGGAGTTCGACAAAGTCCTGGAACGGGGCGGGAACCTCCTTGCGGGTGTCGGTAATGATGTCGAACAGGTGGGGGAGACTTTTATCATATCCTGCTACCCAAGTAACACTTTCGGGCGGTCTTGAATAAACAACGTCAAATACCGCAAAAGAATCATTACCTGGCGCTTAATGAGTGTTACCAGTTACTCCCATTGCCTGAATGTGTGCTGGCGCTTGGTTAAACATTAAATGTATGTAACGTCTACTATCATAATTCTGCCGGTTCACATATGTACGCCGTCCTAAAAAATGTGTCAAATGAGACCTCAGATGTTTCCAGTATAGTGCACTCTAACATATCTAACCTATGCAAAAACTGGTGTTCAAAGTGGTGTTCATGTGTAGCCCTGTGGAGTAGAGAGATTACCTCAATTCAAACTCAGACATTTAATGTGTCTACTCTGTATTCTGCTCTTAGGCCAGAGTACGAATGATCCACGGCAGAGGTACGAACACAGGAGACACGTACTCACCGGCTGGATACGAACTGCGCATGGACTTTGAGACGAACGATGACGGGTTTGTAGTCTTTAATGATTTTCGCTTTAGACTGTAAATCTGTGTATGTTTGAACTAAAATAATAAGTCTATAAGAAGATGAGTGATGACCATACATAACCGAAGGTTGGTAAGAAAAATAAATGCCATTTTGTCCGTCCCTGTGTTGTCTTAGATAAGAACACATGTAGCTCGAAAGTAGCAAATGATTGTATATTATACATCTTTTCCAAAGAATGTAAGTTGTTGCTTTCGAGCCCAATCCGTCAGTTGCTATCGCAAATCCACCATTGACATGATTACAGTTACGTCTTTGTAAAAATTTTCTTGATATGAACCTTTTACCTGACATGGAATTTTTACGATGAAGGCAATAGTTTTATACCGATTAATTTGTGACCCCTATTTCTACACTCAATTGTGATCAGTATTTGTACATTTAATTGTATGAATGGACAAATAACTACAACACCTATTTGATAATAATAGATACATGAGAATCAAATCGAAGTCGTCACTGTCCACAGTCTCGGTGTGAACTTGTCTTGTTTATTTTCACAGTGACGATGACGAGCTAGACAGTTCTGACGGGATGTCACCAGCAGTCTACCCGATGGGAGTTGGACCCTTGCTGATGAACGGCTGCTTCCAAACCAACTATGCAGAAGGAGACCCGTGTTATGAGGCTTTCGTACCGATAGAGGCGTGTGCTGTAAGTACCTACATGTATTCCTGAGCTGTTCTTAGTGGCAGTGTCTACGAAACGTGTTGTGAGGTAAGATAAGATGTTGACAGTTGACCATGAGAAACATTTACTTGGGCTTCATCAAATTTACATCGTAGCCAAAGCGCAACTTCCGGAAACCGAAATGTCATATGTTCAATTCTTCCAGAATCTTAAACAAATACAGTCGGGTTAATAAGATTTTATAGTTTAAAGCTAAACATATTTCATTTAATGTAAAAAAAAAAGGACAGGGAATTGTTAAGATGTCATTGTCATCATCGGTCGGCTGCAGCGCCGGTGCCAAACTTTTTTCCATTTCCTTTGTTGTCAATAAGTTGGTCATTGTAGTCTCCCAGGGGCCGTGGAAAGATGTTGGCTTGTTTTTTTGTTGTTTTTTTTATTTGTTTTTTTTTATTAGGATCTCCATTAGTGGTACACAATACCACTATTCTTCCTAGAGTCCGCAACAATTAATTTACAATAAAATGAATTCCAACATCCGCAACAAGTTTTTGTTTGTTTGTAGAACATCATCGATGGAGCAACTTTCCTGGGTGTTGGGTTTGACGGCCGAGGTGAATACTCCACCGACTCCAGGAAGAAGAGCCTCATCCAGCGAGCCTGCGAGGGACTGCAGGGGTATGGTACTTTTTTCTTATTTTACACCGTAAAGAAGGGAAGTCGAAATGAGACATACAGAAACATGTGCACTGCTAGAAGTAAATGCATTTCGAGCGTGCTGCCTTGTTAATCTAATTTTTTTTTTGCCAGCCTGATAGAGAATATCAATTTATGAGTTGAAGTTTAGCACCAAAGAATATCATATACGAAGTCATACAGATTCATACGTATCATGAACATTTAGGGCTTCTTATAAAATGTATAGATGTAGAATATCTTACGAAAGTATTTTGCATAATGTCTTTCACAGTGTAGCGTTACAGCGCCCCCTTCCTTTAACACGTTCCTTTTATCCAAGGACTTCTTTTCGCGGTGGACTAATCTTCGATTTCTGTCACTATACTAGTATCGTAGCCTGCTACTTCCAGTATTTTTGTATGAGGAAATGGTGTGTAATTTCAGATACAAAGAATACCACGTGCCTGACACCATGACAGTACAAGGGATCTACAACACCGACGCGGAGACCTACACCTTCAGCGGCGTGGAGGAATACAGGCAGTACCTGGAGGACAAGTCTGCCGTGACGTCTGCTACCGCCATGTTCCAACAGGAGATGAACAAGGCGTCCGGTCACGGGAGTGGTGGATTCATCTTCGGACTGATCGCGTCTGGAGGCGGCGGCAGCTCATCACAGTCTGGCAGCGACTTCCAAGCGTCCGGTTTCCAAGCCAGCTCCCAAGCAAGCGCTCAGCTTTCCGAGGCCTCCACTAGGACATTCATGGCTATGGTAGAGCTCAACGTGTTCAGGTAAGAGTCTAAGCAAACCACAATGTTTTGTTCAGAATGATTTCATCGTTTTTAAAATAACACCATGTTCACAAGATAAGGACCCATCGTTAATGGGGGGTATTTTTCATTCTTACTAGGTACGAAATTTTCCTGGACTTCGTTGGTCCTGAAAACTTGAACCTAGCGTTCCTGCGTGACTTCCTGGCTCTACCGGGAACGTATTTTGCCATAGGAGCAGACAGGGAGTTCCGTAAGTGTCCGGCCACCATTTTGGGCAATTACAATTCAAGTTTGACTAGCTAAACAAGACCACCTGTTCATTTCTGCTGTATTTCGCACTGTTGAGTAAAAAAATTGCCCAGGTCCTGTCTAACGCATTGTGTCTTCATCCTCTCAGAAAAGTTCATTCTGCGATGGGGCACTCATTACATCACGTCTGCAAAGTTTGGCGGGCAACTCAAGATCATCAAGACCAAGGAAGCAAGTTCTCAAGACTCGCAGCAGACCTTTGCGACGGCTGCTCAGTCCGACTTCAAGAAACTCTTCAGCACCTACTCCGCCCAGCAGACCCAGACCAAGTCCAGCAGCTGGTGGCATGAACACGAGACGAAGAGAGAATCAGCCACTTCGACCGGCACAGCATCCAGTGGAACAGCGGAGTCGGAAAGTGCCTATGAGTCATCTGCTGCGTGAGTTGATTATATGGATGAACAATTCCTGTTCTTTATGCATCGCCATGCAAATGTTAAGCTCTTAATAAAAAAAAAGACCCACGACATAAGCTTACTCAATTCCAGCACGCTTAATAGTAAGGTTTTTGAGCATCAGCATTGAATGAGAGGGAACAAGAGTCAGTGAAAGGCTTCAGGAACAGCCTGTGTTGTGACCAGGTACACATGACCTAATAGTTTTACCTGCCTCCTCGAAAAAGGAGAGGAACTACTGTTATGGGTCAGATGTCCTAGATCAGCTTATTTTCTAACATAAGGCAGTATCCTTCTTTTACTGATAACTAAACAAATGGACTTCATGTATCACTTACTTCCTTACTACAGATCTGAATACGAGTTCAGCAATGAAGTCCTGGAGGTGCAGGGAGGAGACCAGAAGATTGCCGCCGCCATCACCGAGTTCTACACAACATCCTTCGGAAACTCCCTGAAAGACTGGCTGGAATCTATTGAAGAGTACCCCAAAGCCTTCGAGTTCCGGATGCTTACAGTCACCGACCTGCTGGACATGAACTACGACTCCCTTTTCCCCCATGGAGTTGTGGACTACGGCTGCTTTGGGAGGTATTTTCTTTCATAGACAGAAAGCTCGTCATATTCTGTGTTTTAGAATGTGAGGTAAATCCAATCAGTAAACTACTGATGATGCCTGTATGACTACACATGAATACAAATGTGACTCTCTCTGGATTCAAACCTTGCATTCACAATCTTCAATCTTATGTACCATAACACTCGAAAAGTCGTTATATTGTTTATTGAAACTGTTTATTCGAAATGTCGTCGCATATGATGTTAATAGTCATGTTTTTTCATGCAGGAAAACCCTGACTGAAGACGGGACAGGTCGCAGGTATTACGTTGAAGACATGGCCGACGGTAACACCACCAGATCCGAAATCCGCTACTGCAACTTTAATGAGAAAAGGGATATCGAAGAGGCCCTTACCGAGAGACGACTGGCACTGAAGCGGGCCATAGCTGTGTACTTGGAGGAGGTAGGCCATGTCTGCATTGGAACACATTTGTGATGTAGCACATATCACTCTTGACTGAGAAAAAGGATGATTTGAGAAAACTGAGAATAAACTTAATGCCAGAAACAGCATGCACTTTCAGGTACATTTGACAGTTGATAACTGTTGCTGATGTTTTCAGAACGGTTTTCAGTTTACTAATACAAATGATATTTTCTATCCTAGGGACCTTTTCTTTCCTCCGACTTCCAAATCGCAGCCGGCGCTCCCGGATGTGAGACCGCAGAGTTGGCCCTTCTCGACGAGTCCACAGTCGGAGCGCCCAGCTGGCAAGAGATGATCAGCGGAGGCGAGTTCAAAGTCATTTTCAGCATGCCGCACAGCATTCCACATTTCCTGGATGCCAGGGCTGCTGTCAACGTCAAGTTTAGGTCTGCGTCGGACAACTGGCTGACCATCAGGGAAGGCAGTACCCCAAATCTATACGACGGACACCGAAATGGCAACAGTGGTGACGTCAGTAGGCACAAGGTACCCCCATTTCTACCTACATTACATTCACCTTCACACTTGTAACATTGATGTTTTGTATGGCTTTTGAATCAGCCCAACAGCATGCACTATCGCTAACAATGTGCTGCTGTTCTACACGTATCTAGGTTAGTGTCGGGGGTCTAGTCATGACGTACAACGAGAACAACGGCATCTTTACTATGACAGAAGAGGACTTTGAGGCATCATCAGCGGTAATCCTGAACCTGCCTGCCTCGATCAACGGCATGGAGATAGCCAGGGCCGAGTACAAGTCACTGCTGGAACAGCTCAGCCACCACCAAAGGTAGGCTGCTCATGATAGCTGCTGGGAGACAGGATATTCATTTAAGCTAAGGGCACAACCCGCCGTACGTGCGAATACGTGCTGTCTTCGTGCCAAAACGTGGGCAACCTTTTGGCATCCGTAAGTGGTAAGTACCGCCTCCGTACGAACTCGTAGGGAAGTTGGCGGATTTTGGAGCACGCAGACACGCCGTAGAGCTTCACATGCAGGCAAAACTTTGTGTTGCCGTTTTGACGTACTCCCTCCCTGCTCTTGCCAGTCGTTCCCCACGTTTTTAGAAATACGTGGCGGACGTGGCCTCTCAAAAAACCGTACGGACAAATTGCACGTACGGTGGGTTGTGCCCTTAGCTTAAGGCAGTTAGTTTGCTGGAATCTTTATCAGTCTTAATCTAAACTTCGAATCTTTTTCAGTTCTACAAGAGGACAGATGCCGTGTAACCTGCAGTGGTCGAACTCCCACCGCATCGACCCCACCGATGGAGGAAAGTGCATCCACTTCACGGCAGCCTCTGAGGGGGACATCTACCTGGTGTTTGCCGGCGTCCCAAAAGACCACCAGACCTGGGTTACTGTAGAAATCTCTACCTCCGGCGTGGCTATGTATAAGGTTATCAAATGTTCTGTTTCTATATATCATTACAGACCCCTTTCCATCTGTGGAAATAACTTCTACTTCCCATGCTCCCCCATCAAATTACATGTATAACACATCTAGTATAAACATTATTTAGAAGAATGAGTGATCTACACATGTGCAAATATACGTACTTCTTTAATCTTTTTAACTATTTTAGAAAAGGATTGACTCTGACTATGACTCTCGATGAACACAAGGATTTTATAAAATGTGTTTTTCAATCTATGTACAGGCGATGCGGCTGGCGGTTACACAACTTGACAAGGGAGCCAAAGGCCTTGGATCAAATACACTGTACCAGTCCTACTTTGTCTGCGTAACGGAGGACGTAACAGAATCCCTAACAACGGTTCAGTTTGGAAAGACGCCGGACAACGAGGTAAAGTCGCATCTTTGAAACATTTTTCATCTTCAGAAAACAGAAATGTTAAGTACACTTCCAATTGAAATGTTAAGTACATCGATGAAGATTAGACATCCAGGTATGATATACCAAATGACAGTTACTCAAGCAACTGGGAATGGTTTTGAAAACGACCAGACGTTTTAGATAGCATCCACAATCTTTTGTCAGTGACACTGAAGTGATCAAGGAGAAACTGGTCTCTTTTATACCCTAACTATGAATGAAGACAATGTTGGGTGTCCAATAGGAAACAAGATAAGACAAAGTCAAGCTGAAAATAATTTGGATTCCAACAGAAAACAAAGTTTCACTGTTTCACGTCAGTGTCACTGAAGAAAATTAGTGGATGCTATCTAAAACGTCTGACCGTTTCCAGAATCATATCCGGTTGCTTGAGTTACTGATTTTTGGCATATCACAAGTACAATTTGGTCTTTGTTGCCCTTAGATTTGGTCTTTGTTGCCCATAGATTGGTCTTTGTTGCCCTTAGATTTGGTCTTTGTTACCCATAGATTGGTCTTTGTTGCCCTTAGATTTGGTCTTTGTTACCCTTAGATTTGGTCTTTGTTGCCCTTAGATTGGTCTTTGTTGGACATAACAATTCATATGAATACGCCCTACAGGATCGCGGTCACGTCTGGCTGGACTACCAGTTCCCCAGTGTCCTGTCTCTTCATTACTACGCGTTCGGTAGCGGCGAGCACCCCGTGAAGCTGATGGGAGTGAATCAGATATTCAAACCCGGGGACCTCAACGTCGTCTGCCGCGAGGGAACAGTCAGAGAAGGCGACAGATGTGTACAAGTCTGTCATGCTGAATGTAACGGTAAAGAAACTCGGAGTGAAAATTTGCTTCTAAATTCATCTTTTGTTTTCAGACAGAAGACCATCAGCGAAGTCCATATGTGAAGACTTTCATGTTTACTAGTATGTGTAGAGATTTGATCATCTACATTCCAATTCTTTAGCCTCCAGCCAGTCCGTCTGCTTCTTCCAGGTACATAGGGGACCCAAATCGGAAGATTTACACACGCGGTAGTTTCGTCCCCGCACGCAATAGACGTGCCATGACGAAACTCACGCTGTGTATCTCCTTGTTCTTGTCGTGGTGAGATTCAAAACGTCTAACTTCTGATGACTGTTTCTCTGTTTTCTAGGCTGCAGGACTACAGGATCTGACGACCCACGTGACTGCATCGCGTGCCAGAATGCCAGACTTGCCTTCCCGTACCTGGCTGGCTCCATCGGTGATTTCGAGTGTGTAGCAACCTGTCCGGGAAATATGGCCATGGCCACTGGAACAATCAACTGCGAATGTAAGTTGTAACTTTTGTTTAAAAAATTTGCTTTCGAACTGACAAGGAGAATGTGGCACTGCACTCAAGTTAGTAACTTATATTAACTCTTCCACATACAAAGAATAGACCGAAGGTACAGGTAGTCACTGGGACGTTTGTGAGTTTTTATCCACTGTCTCAATATTGAAATGCAGAGCTTTTCACCACAGCTGTAGTCTCGCCAATTTTTACACCTGGTTGAAGTGGGAAAAATCGTGTCTTTATACCCAAGCGCACAAGATCGGTAAAATGATAGGATTCGAACACAGAGCCACTTGGTTACATGTATAGCACTTTGCGCTCGTTATGCCTCCCCACCATTGTAAGTTGTGAAAGGCCACTTGGAATACAAAAATTGGTTACTATCACTAACTTTCACGTAGTGAATTCTGCTTGCATTTATTAGTCTGATGATAAAGAAACAATTTCTGTTCCAATTTGTGTTGTTCTGTTATGTTTGAGTAAGAGCCCTTCTACTTGTGCACCTGTTTAGCCTACACTCATTATTGCCCTCGATGCACATCTAGGTATAAAGAGGATGGAGGATATCCCTGATGACGGCGTGGTGACGTGTGTAGCTGACTGTCCTCTCACCCACTATGACGATAACGGCGTGTGCAGGAGTAGGCCTTACTTATTCTTGTATTCTACAGACAAACTTTTACCATAAAATCTTTAAGATAACAATAGACTAGCCTGGTTAAATCTTGCTTACATCAGCCTGTCCCAACATCCGACCGGCCTCTGTGTGGAGGGGTCACTTACAGCCCTGGACATCAGAGTTTGTGTGGCGCGGACTAGCAATGCACGTAGCTCAAGTTCCATATGCATGTATATGCAGATTACCATGCATTGTTTCTGTTACAATACAGTAAAAATTGCAGAATAATTCTCTTTAACCAAGTGTATGTTAACGCTCTTCAGTTTCCAAGATGACAAAATTGTAGCTGATAAATTTACAACCATCCTTGTCATTATCGTCATTATCATCATCATTATAACGTTACCTGCCTATCATGTTCATAGCACTTATCATTTGTGTTCCAACCTGTTTGCTGTCCAGGGTGCAGCAGCCTGTGCTCTGACGTCAGTGCAGAGGGCAGGGCAGTGTGTACGGGACCAGCCGTGCACCAGTGTACCGTGTGTGCCTACACGGCAGCTGACGGCACATGCGCAAATGGATGTAGCCCTGGAGAGAGGGCCGTTTCTAGTGGTGAGTGAAACAGAGAGATTTGTGTTTATATCGGAATGGTGATAGAAGTCTTTCGGACTGTATGAGTACCAGTCATGCTAAATCATATCAGAAGAAGGTTAAAGGTTGTAGTTCCTTAGACTGCAACACTATATATATATTTGCCCTTGGCATAAGCAAGGGCCTTGCGTATCTGTGAGATGCAATATTTATTTCATTTATGTTCCTATATACATAACTTTGAATATCGTTCAATTTTTTCCCATAAGTCATACTATGCAGCGCAGCATTTGCAAGGAAACCAGCTCATTTATGATTTCTGACCTACAAGTGGTTGGTCTAACGCATCATGATAACTTGCATCATGGTTGACACATTCATTCACTCACTCTCTTGCTCACTCTCACTGACTCAATAAATCTTTAACTTACACAGTCTATTCACATTCCTTCACTCACTCATTCACGCTTACCCTCGCTCACTCACTCGATCACTTACTCATACTTGCTCACCCACTCACTCACTTACTCACTCACTCACTCACTCACTAACTAACTAACTCACTCACTAACTAACTAACTCCCTTATTCATTGTGTTTCTGGTTGTTGTTTTTAGGCGGCGCATTTACCTGCAGGCTTTGCCAGTCTGGCTACAAGTGTGTCAACGGTGATGAGGTGAGTAGTATGGCAGGAGGTAGTTTGGTAATATGATTCAGGAGGTGCTTAAGTCAGAGTGGCATAACGAAGGCATATCCACAAATGATCATTATCACCATATAGTCCCTACCTGCGTTTTGTACGTACTGCGTTACATCTGCATTATCCCGGACTGTTTTATACTAATTAGGTGGAAGAGATGTGCCCGGCTGGGACCCACAGCACAGCGGGCAGGACGGCGTGCGATCCGTGCGCAATAGGAGAGTACAGCAATGCTGGCTCCTCCGCCTGTCAGCCGTGCCCGGCAGGAACGTTCGGGACACAGAGTTCAGCATCCAGTTGCAATCAATGCCCAGCAGGACAGTACAGTCCCTCCACAGGGTCCACAAGCTGCCAAACCTGTACGGCAGGACAGTTCAGTAGGGCTGGCTCCTCCTCCTGTCAGCCGTGCTCGGCAGGGACCTTCAGCACAGCGGATGGATCATCCAGTTGCGACCCCTGCCCTGCTGGCACATCTAGTAGTGCGGGCGCAACTAGCTGCACGGGTAAGGATAAAAGTTGAATATCAATGATATAATAACTTGCATTTTAATACTTAACTGAATCAATTTCTTGTATCTTAAATGTTTCTCGACTGCATCAGCGCAAAGTGCCGAGGTCCGACTGGTGGGTGGAAGTTCATCCAGCGAGGGCAGGGTTGAAGTGTACCATGACGGACAGTGGGGGACGGTGTGTGACGACGCTTTTGACATGAACGACGCCAACGTCATCTGTCGTCAGCTGGGATACGGAGGCGCTCTCGAGGCCCGATCACAGGCAGCGTTTGGGGCGGGGTCAGGTCAGATCTGGTTGGACGACCTGGCCTGTGGAGGGTCTGAGACAAGCATCGAAGACTGCAGCCATATAGGATGGGGCTCACATAACTGTGGTCACAGTGAGGACGCTGGCGTGGTCTGCTTGAGCGGTGAGTTAACTGAAAATTATGTACGAAAAAGGAGACAAAATCGACAAGCCATGAATGAATGCGCCAAAAAGCAATGGCAGCCACTCGAGCAACTGGATATGATTTTGGAATGAATGAATGAATAAATGGTTTCTTTTGTGAATGATGGGCATTTTTGTATCCATAATTAATAATGTAGTAAGACATTGTAGAGATCTACCAGGCATCCGACAACGCGTGAGTTCTTACGCCAGGATTGCTGGACGATAAAAAATAGATCTAAATCAAAAAATATTGCAAGCACAGATATAAAGAGAACCCAGTTTACGTTGAGTCACGTTTACATTGTACACTCCATGACGTCACTTTTTCAGGCATCCGACTGGTGGGTGGAAGTTCATCCAGCGAGGGCAGGGTTGAAGTGTACCATGACGGACAGTGGGGGACGGTGTGTGACGACGCTTTTGACATGAACGACGCCAACGTCATCTGTCGTCAGCTGGGATACGGAGGCGCTCTCGAGGCCCGATCACAGGCAGCGTTTGGGGCGGGGTTAGGTCAGATCTGGTTGGACGACCTGGCCTGTGGGGGCTCTGAGACAAGCATCGAAGACTGCAGCCATAGAGGATGGGGCTCACATAACTGTGGGCATGGTGAGGACGCTGGCGTGGTCTGCTCGAGCGGTGAGTTCCACGACCTCATCCCTTCGCCAAATAACATTTTCGAGTGACCTATAATGAATGTTTATCAGTTGATCAATTCTCAAAGTGAACGGCGATTGGATAGGTCAGTGTAATGTGCGAGGGTTGACAGGTGATACGGGAGATACGGAATCGACGCACAACAGTTTCGTCGTGCCGCAAATTTCATATAAGCTTAAGAGCCGAAATATACATTTTGTAGTCAAAATTGGCCAAAAAAACCAAAATAACTCATTTTATAAGTGCTCTATGAAGAGAGTGTTGATGGTTTCCTGTGCTCATATGTCCAATGCACCTCTGTGCCGAATTTCAGGTCATTAGGTTGTAATACAAGGGCATAGAAGCCAAAAATATACATTTTTAGTCAAAAATGACTGAAAACCACCAAATAACTAATTTTTGAAGTGATCTATGAATAGAGTGTTGATGGGTTCCTGTGCTCATATGTCCAATGCACCTCTGTACCAAATTTCAGGTCATTAGCTTGTAATACCAGGGCACAGGGGCCCAAAATCATAAATTCTAAGGCCTCTATCAAGAAAGTGAAAAAACGTCTCGGGGTATTTGCTATCCCTACCTCCATGCCAAATTTCATCTCATTTGGCCCAAAAATGAAAAATTTGAATCCATTTGAAGATTTGACAGGAGAAGGAGAAGAGACAAACAAAAAACTAGAAAGGCCGACATTTGCTTAGGAGCAAATACAGCATATTGCAATCCATCTTCATCCTGGAAAAAATCCCAAAATTCAACAATTTGAAGTAATGTCTGCTCAAAGGGAAAATGAAGTACTGTGGGCAGTTGTCCTACACACCTTTATCCCGAATTTTAGGTCATTTGGTTTCAATACAAGGGCATAGAAGCCAAAAATATACATTCTTAGACAAAAATGACTGAAAACCCCAAAATAACTCATTTTATAAGTGGTCTATGAAGAAAATGTTGATGGGGTCCTGTTGTCATATGTTCAATTTACCTTTGTACCAAATTTCAGGCCATTTGGTTTCTATACAAGGGTCTAGAAGCCAAAAATATACATTTTTAGTCAAAAATGGTGGAAAAACCCAAAATAACTCATTTTTTAAGTGATCTATGAAGGAAGTGTTGATGGGGTCCTGTGAGCATGTGTCAAATGCACCTATATACCAAATGTCAGGTCATTTGGTTTCTATACAAGGGCATAGGAGCCAAAAATAGACATTTTTAGTCAAAAATGGCCAAAACCCCTAAAATTACTCATTTTTCGAGTGAACAACGAATAAAGTGTTGATGGGGTTCTGTGGTCATATGTCAAACGCACCTATGTACCAAATTACAGGTCATTTGGTTTCTATACAAGGGCACAGGAGCAAAAAATATACATTTTTAGTCAAAAATGGCCCAAAACCCTAAAATAACTAATTTTTGAAGTGATCTATGAAGAAAGTGTTGATGGTTTACTGTGCTGATATGTCCAATGCACCTCTCTACTAAATTTCGTGTCATTAGCTTGTAATACCAGGGCACAGGGGCCCAAAATATACATATTTTGTCTAAAAATGACCAAAAACCCTAAATATCATAAATTCTAAGGCCTCTATCAAGAAAGTGAAAAAAGCGCCTGGGGGTATTTGCTATCCCTACCTCCATGCCAAATTTCAGCTCATTTGGCCCCAAAAAATGAAAAACTTAATCCCATTTGAAGATTTGACAGGAGGAGAAACAAAGGAAAAACAGTATATTGCATCCATACTGTAGTATGGATTGCAATATAACAATATATTGCAATCCCATACTATGTATGGAATGCAATATAACAATATATTTCACCATACCTATGGTATGGCTGAAATATAAAAAAAAACGAAGGACAAAAGTTGGCTTAATGGACGATTCCTAACGTCCCTTAATTCATCTTTTCGTGTCAAAATATCGCATTAAGATGCGTACCATAAACAAGCCTACAAACGTGCACAGTATTGCAATAGGGATACACAGACGAACTGCCTAAAATATAAGTTTCTTGACTAAGTTATCAAATTTCACAACCCCTTGACATTTGTCGGGGTACAGATAATCATTTGCTGTGGAGAACGATGAACAACGAATGAACTAAACTGAGAACGAAAGCAAAATTATAAGGAGTTGTGGTTGTCTTTTTCGTGTTCATATATGACTAATGATGATGATGATGATATGACTAATCGTTACTTACTGCATTTTTTCTTGATAGTTCCTACGAGGTGGCGTGATGACTGGCAATGCGGGCAGGGCTACCCTGCTGCAGACGGTAACCCTGCTGAATGCGACCCTGACGGTATTTTCCCATGCTGCTCCCCGGCAAACTGGTGCGGCAACACTGCAGACCACTGCGACTGTCCGAACTGTGTCGACTACAGGAACACAGGTACATTACTGGAACATGTAAAAGATCGCTTTGTTATCAGCAAAGATTAAGACATTGAATGTACATGCCAGGACGATACCTATGGCATCATTTCCGTCGCCAAGGTGACGGAACATGGATCAACCCTACTCCAACATGCATGCGTAAGAAGACTTACTAGTTCCTATATGCCAGCAATGTCGATGGAATTGTGGTATGCAAATAGTAAATATAGTCTCTGAAAGAAGCTGCATGACGTTTCCCTCTTCAATGTGTAATTGAGCACAGATTAAAAGACGTTGTTTTGTGCATGGTCAGAAGACAAATAGTACATCTTCCCACAATAAAAGGTTCTTGAACATTTGATCAAGTGGGGCATAACTATGTTGGAGTGAGAAGGGGGTGTACGTACCGTATGACTTGTCACGTTACAGCATACATATTTGGTTCAATGTTGCTATGATATGCGATATTGCAGGAAATCGTAGCACGCTATCGTTCGATATCGTAACGTCCCTGTTGAAACATCGTACACGTATTTTCGCTTGTTTAAGGTACCCTTTTCCAGAACGTTATTTTGACACGGAAATTGTAAAGCTGTGCAAAGGGGACGTATGGGCATCGTTCAAAAGGCCCCTTTAGGCCTACCAAAACGACGTTTTGTTCAAAGCAGCGTAGACGTATTTACGTCTATTTTCGCTTCTTTAAGGTACCTTTTTCAATACGAAATTTTGACACGGAAATGATGCCATAGGTACCGGACTGCCGAGTGTCCCCGGCTACACGGTCCGACCGGGAGACTGTCCGGGGAACGACATCTGGTCCATCCACACCACCGGGACCACTCTCTCAGACTGCGCCAGCCGGTGCAGCGGCAGCTCCCAGTGTGTGTCCTTCCTGTTCTCCAACGGAGCCTGCTATCCGAAAACTGCCACCTGCGGTACAACCACTTCACGTGACAACCCCAACAACCATTTCTACGACAGGCAGTGAACACGGTGGCGGCTCGGGGCCGGGTACGTAAAGGTTTCAACATACATGTATATCTCTTGGACTGTTGGCGGTTCCTTCGTATCATATTAGCATGAAACATTAAGCCTACGTACATTATGTAGTCAGTACCCTGTTTGCGGAGAAATTTTATTATACATTTAGTACGTTTAGGTCAGGATTTAACCTGATTTGAATGGGTAAGTACACAGGTTTACCTGAGTTGAGTCAGCTGTATAACGTCTTAATCATGTGCAGGTCTCCTTTGTGACTAAGTAAAACATGCCATTTCGTTGAGCTAGAAGTTACGATGCATGCCAGTTGATTTACATGAATTTTAGTGTTTACATGTTCATGGATTGCTTACATCGACGCTTTGCCCTGTCCAGTTAAGTTGCTGTTATTTATAGTAACACGTTCATTTTTGTTTGCTTCTGCCTCCAGCCAGACGACCGCCCCTCCCCCTGGTTGATGCTCATCGAAACCACGGGGACCCCGCGCACGAGTCGTCGGCTACTTTCGAAATTCATTCATGTTTTATAGTTTGTTCCATTTCCAGGTTGCTAGTTCTCGGGCTGTTTATCCCAAACATGTTTAACGCACTCATCAAGCTAACTACAGACGTCACTATCTGCAAACACAAACACTCATCACAGCAGTCGTTACTTAGAAATGGAACAGATATGAAATATGACATAATTGATAAATGATATATGGATTAATAAGCCTTTTGAATTTAATACTCCATTTCTTCTGTCGTCGTCCGCACTATATCATTTTAGGCAATCATTTTGATTTACTACCGTACCATACAATTTTGTTTGCAAAAGTAATAATAAATGGCATTAAATGATAGTAAAGGAAATCATTAAAAAACACTAAAAGAAAACTTGCTCGAAGATTAGATACATAGCCTGCAGAGTGCAATCCTCCAGATGGCTTGCTAACGACCTAACTCAGCCCTACATCAATACTAGGTATATTTAGAAAACAGCTATGAAAGAACACAATTTTACACTTTTGTTGAGTGAAAAAAGACAAAGTTTTCCAATCAGAGATCTGCACGATATTCGGGATCGTAATTTGTCCACAAGCTAGATAGTTATAAACAACGGTCTTTCAATAATAATTATAAGATATCTCAATTGACCCTTTAGTGGCCTCCCATGTCTTCAATGATCTCACAATCGTCCTTCAATACACAACGACACAGACTGTGACCGGAAGAAATTGGGCATTGATTTCAGAGGGCTTTACGGCAACTGCAACACAATGTTGGGCACTAAAATGTTTGGTGGGGGCGGTAGCGCCAATTCGGCAAGCAAAATAACTAAAGCACTGTTAGCAATATGGAATTGCAGAACATGAACAATCATGAACTTGATAAATTTGCCAGCCAAAAAAAAGCTGTTAGGGAGCACAAAATGAAATAGTTTCTTCTATTGGTCAAGTACTTGTGACATGACAAAAATCATAACTACCCATCTATAGCTGCGTGAATTACAACGATAACCGTTGCAAACACACAGACGAAAGCAAAAACATATTAGCCTTCTCGGCGAAGGTAAATGTGAATAAAAAATACAATGACGTACAGGCGGCCCAGCATTGTGCTTAAGCTTAAACATTCTTATTCTGTCTTATGAAACTGTTACACGACCTTTGTCGATGATATCATTTTATTATTCATTACGTAACTATCATAACATTCCAATAAAGATACCTAGTCGGCGGCACGGTTACTCCATGACGACAATTGTCCGACAGCCCGTCACCGTGTTGCCCATTCGTAGCTCTCAGGCATACCTGCTTTTCAACCATGCCTACCCATCGTGACGTCACACCTGTCAGCTAATCAATCACGTCATCGTAGCCATCATGACATCATAGCTAGTTACAGTCATCACCATCTTGACGTTAGAGCTAGCATCTAAGCAGCAACAATATGTGTAGTTTAATGGTTGAGAAGCTTGTAGTTTACACCTGATAAGGATTACGGAATATTTCAAATATTGTTATCTTACGTTTTAGGCTGAAAAGTTGATAAGAATTAAGGAATATATTAAAATGTAGTTATGATTTAATCAAATTATATGATTCACTTGATAAGGATAACGGAATATTCAAGATACTTACTTTCAATATTTATCATTTTTAGCTTCATGTTAGTTAATTGATATATTTTCGTTGAAGCTCATGTACACCGAAAACCTATAGCAATATCATCAACCAATAGCAATTTGTTTCAGTTAATATGCCAATAAAACAACCCATTGCCATCTTTATAGGTTAAGTGATCGCCCCGAAAATCACTAAAAACAGCACATTTATCTTGTATAATGCATAATATACATATTATATACTAGTCCCAAAATTAGCAAATTAGTAAGACTACAAATTGTGGAGTATAAGCAAACCTTTCGACTGATGAATTTATTGACGTATGTTTGTGACAACTGGGCCAAAACGATGCCAATATAAAGTTAGTTATTGATTAACTGCATTTTATCCAAGTGGCACAGTTTATTGTCTGTTGCCTTTCAGAAGTACATTTTAGAAATTGTCTTTTTCATGAATAAATTTGCAGTTGCCGATCCAAACGTGTGTAACCCTCTTTCTTTATGTGGTCTCTGTTTGTGTGTGTGTGTGTGTGTGCGTGCGTGCGTGCGTGCGTGCGCGTGTGTTGGGGGTATGATAATGTGGAAGCCTTAAGGTCAAAATTTGAAAAGCCGACGTGGGAAATGATTAACACACAGCAATACAAAAAATACAGCTCCATTTATCTCCAGATTGTTATGATTTTTGGCGAGAAAAGACAACCAAAGAGCTTTAGACAGATAACTTATAAGAATAGCTTTCAGAAAATTATGCAGATTAAGCTGCTGAATATTGTGTTAGATTAAGTCAGAAAATGTGATATCAGACCTCATGTAACAGAGTTTTTCTTGAATCATACAACACAGTAAAGGATAGAGGCATAAGCTATTAGAAATTGAACACCGAAATTCTGAAATAAGTACAGTATTGTAATCTGACCAAACAGCTATTCAAAACACAATAACACAATAAGCTGATTGGCACCATTATGTCTTTATACCCATAATCAAACTGCAATCAGAAATAGACATCCAACCAAAACTGATCAAATTGTAAAGGCACGCAGAAAAACCATGCCCTTTTCTCCTGACTTAATTTATTACAGAGGGATTGTTAATGTTATATATGCTGTGATGATTCATGATATAGTTTAGGAAAATGCCCCATCTGTATGAACTGTGCAGGGAAAGTGTGTTCAGCACCAAGGACAGGTATGTTTGCTCATTGGCATATGGTGTTCAGTGCAAGGGACAAGTTTGTCTACATGTGTGTGGATGGTATTTAGCACCACGGCCAGCTTTATTTGCTGTATGTAGAAAATGAATGAATAGAGAAAACACCTAGCCGTGTCGACCGTAAGCAAGAAAATTCTTCTGTAGGGTTCGAAAGATTTGAAGTTGCTCTCCCCCTCTCCAACTAGCGCAATCATGATAACGATCCCCTTCTAGCTCAGATTCTGGCAGTGGCGACCAGGGGAAGAAATCAGAACAACGATTAAAAGGATACCACGTTATACACTAACTGTGCCTCTTTAACAACAAAGTTTAGGGATGTTAAAACCACAAAATGTCCCATAGAACTCACGGTCGCACAGTGCCCCCTAGTGATCAGAAAGCAAAATGCAGATCTTTCGTCGGCCAAGGGAAGAAAAATTGAATTTGATTGGCTAACGTGGGATCTACCTTTAGTATGATTGGACAAAGCTAGCCAAAGACAGACAGGTAAATGTGTTAGACAGATGTTCCGCAGGTATCAAGTTGATTCGCTACCATTCCATCATCTCTGCCAATGAGAATGCTTGAGACATTGTCAAATTCACCAATCACAGATAAGAAATCAAAATCTCTCCGCCTGAAATGATGGTAATGATAATTTTATCCGCAAGGCGACGCTCCTGTATCAGACCTCCTAGCTAGCTAGTACTGTTGGCGTCATTTGAATTATGACCACAGCGCACGTAAATCTTACTGATTACATCAGCACGAGCATTGATTTTCACCTGACTTTGATTATATATAGCGAAAAACCCATTGCTATTGTTATTGCTATTGCTATTGCTATTTGTTTCCAGTCGGCAAACTGTGAACTATAGTAATCGGCGCCGATCAAATACCATAGAATAGCTATATAGACGTTGGTCAGACCCGGGAAACTGACTTTTGGGTTTTGTTGAGTTGGTAGTATTTGAGCGCTTAGTTTTATCAAGGACAGCCATCGTTAATAACTTCTATTATTAACGCTCTTTTCTTGGCAATCATGGAATGTGCACGTGCCGTTTTACAGCATATTATTAAATGCTGACATGAATTATAGAGATGTGCTCTGGAAATATTATTTTCCATTGTCAAAGAAAGGCTCATATTGCTCTGTTCAATGATTTCGATGTTGGTACCAGTGTCACTTTTTTCATACTGTATGACGTTAATTGAATACAGGAATAAAGGAAAGGCATTCAAATGTGAAAATGTAGATATTTTGTTTTCTTCGCCTTCCTTGTTTTTATCTTGCGCTCTCACAGTAGATTTGGAGTTTGCAGAGGATGCCCTCCGTAACATTTACTTGCTGTCTTCGTTTGGCTTTGGTATCTATTATAAAAGGATCCTAAAGATCATCTATATTTATAAATTGCACACGTCTTTGGCAAATTGCTGTCTGTCCTTGAATTTATTGGAAAACCTTTATCAATGAACTTTCTCATCGAAAGAAAAGATTTGGAGACAGTAAAAAATGATATTATCTCCAAATCCAAATTCACGAAATGTTAGCAAACAACGCTAAAGAAAGATTCGGAAAAGAACAGTCATTTTTCCCGCGCCTCCACCATGGAATGTTGGTACCGCAAGACTCATTCGTCGAAAATTCCTGCCTGTAAAAATGTGTAGAACTATTCTTCCCTAATTTCATATAAGATAAAAAGATGTTCACAAAAAGGCTTAATCATAGTGCATCATTTGTTATCTAAAATTTCTCTTACCTTGATAAAAAATATACTATCAAAATAGAATATCTATTGAAAAAAGTATGAAGGCATCAGATAAGATTTACAATAGACACCTAAGGTTCTCTACAAATGTGTCTCCACTTCCGGGTTCACGCAGTGTGGGGCAGGTCTCTTCACGTCTCCTTGGTGTCGTGAATGTTTCCCGCTTTCCTCTCTATTCCTACTTTTCATATCACTGACCTTCCACCAGGTAAATATCACACCTGTCTCGCGATCGATACTTTTACCTGATTGATTCAGCTTTTGTTTGAGTAGGAGGAGTCGTTTGTTTAAGCATGAGTGCCAAGGATCAAACCCAACAACAACAACAACACGGCGGCTCGAGTAGCTACAGCTCCTCGGCGGGTACAGGCACCAGCAGCATGGAGACACTCGGCACGCAGGACGTCATCGACGGGGACCACTACGAGGAGGAGCCCGAGGCCGAGCCGATCTGGGGCCGCCTGTTTCCCGTGGGCTCGGCGTTCACGTCCCTAGGTGAGATCTAGAGAGAGGTCGCTGCACGTGGATAAAGGGGGAGGGGCGCTTGCGTTCTGTGGGTTAGATTCAGTGTAACGTTGTAGTGTTTGAGCAAGCAGATGTACGCTGGGGTGGAAGATCGTAAGGTTTTCTAATTGCCGTGCTTCTGATTGACAGCATTTAATCCCAACTACTGGGCTGTCAGAAAACGTTACGATCTCCCACCCAACATCTGCTTGGAGATACAGTAGTAACAGTACCATAACTGTTTTGACTGTGTGTGTGTGTATGTGTGTGTGTGTGTGTGTGTGCAGGGCTCGAAATACTAGGTGTGCACCCAATTTTTTTCAGTGGGTGCACCCAAATATTTTCTTAGGTTTATGTATGGAAAGATATCGAGTATAGTAGTATACATCATATTCTTGACATCTAAGTGTTAGAAAGATAATAAAATGTCTGTCATGTTACTTGTTTAAGAATTTGATAGCTTGTAACTAAGTTTTGTTATTAGTTTTTCTTTACATTCTACTTAAATGTAAGCGGTGCACCTAAAAAATTTTTGGTGCACCCAATCTTTTAAGCTGGGTGCACCAGTGTACCTAATCCCAAAAATGAATTTCAAGCCCTGGTGTGTGTGTGCGTGTGTGTGTGTGTGTGTGTGTGTGTGTGTGTGTGTGTGTCTGTAATGGTCACAAAACATTATGGGTAAGCGGGTGAAGTCTGCCAACTCTGAATCTGATCACATCGTTGTACTAATTAAGCTGAAGCCTAAAAAGGTTGTAGACAAGTTTCCAGCTTTCCAATAGAAAGTTGATGGGGAGTGCAGAATTTTTGTTTTCTTCATCAGATGCAATACAACAATCATTCCTATCTGTCATTTACGTCTATGTTAATTATAACTTGTCATGAATTAGATATTTCTGTAAACCTTTAATATGGACCGTCTACTATGGAGGCACATAACCAAACATAGTCTTGAATCTTGATGATGTCTTGTCCATATTCCTGATCAGACTTGATCCAGGAGGAGTACAGATTTGGTCGGGACTCCAAGGCAGATTACAGCTTTGACTCTCCTGCTATCAAGAAGAGCATGTACTTCCAGGCTTACAGCAAGAACCACTTTCGAATCTTTAGGGTAAGACTTTCTGATCTCTCCCATGTTTTCTCAGCATGTATACTTATAGTTTTGCATAAGTAAAATAACAAGATTTGTGCAGTAACACAGACTGCAGAAACTACATCACATGTATGCTGAAAGTATAGATGATTAGAGCTACATGTTAGTAGACACCTGTTATTCCATGATATTGTATAATTGTATCCTACAGTACTTGTTGTAGAGCTGTATACTGCAAATCTGAAACAACAAAATTCTATGGGGTGTCATAATACTGCCACATCAAAAACATTGTTATATATATAAAGGCCTTCTCACGATTTTCTGGAACACATTAAATATCTGAAGTGTATAAACTTCAGGATTACTGATGCTGTATTCAATTTGGTCTTCTTGTTAAACGACTTGAAATTCATGTATTTTTTCACGTATAGTTGTATTATGGCCTGGTGGAATTATGAGAGTTGATATTGCAATCTTTCACCTCTGTTTAGATATTACTAGTAAGTGTATTTCCTGTACGTATTGATCATGCCTCAGTATACTCTCTGTAACAGATCTTCATGAACATTTGATTCCGTCCAGGAGAAAGTGTCGGACTCCTGTTATAACGTCTTCCTTGAGGATACCAGCTCTAACGGAACCTTTCTGAACGGAGACAAGGTTGGCAAACACAAGAAACAGCTGCTGAGGAACAATGATGAAGTAGCTCTGGCCATGAAGAAGAACAAAGGTCAGTCCAGTACATGTAGTGGATTTGAATCAGGACCTGCTTGTGTAGGTTAGTGCAGGTAGAATTGTTTGTGATGTTTACCTGCACCTAACCTGCACTGATGATGAGGTATGCAAGGGGTGTACCTAAGTTCTTGGCCTCACCCAGAAACAAGGGGCACAACTCAATTCCAGGACATGAATATTAAGTATAAAGCCTTTTTTGAATATCAAACAGATAAAAAACATTATAACTAGATTTCTTAAAAGAACAAACAATGAATCATGCCATGGTATCCGCTAAGACATTGTCAAAATGTTCAATAAGAAATCTCCTAGTTGTCCATAGTTTTTCCTTCGCTCTCACTTAACGTTACAGATTTTCCACGGGCTTCACTTTCAAACTTATTGAATGGCACTTGTAGAAATACAGCTGTACTGGCATAAAGTTTTCTTTCAATCTTTATGCAAGTAGCATCCTTGAAGACAGCAGATAGCAAGATGCAAATAATGTTGTTAAGATATGTTAAAAACTTCATCTCTATAGTTACACTGGATAACCCTGCTTATATTTGCACTGACTCAACCATCTTCATGTTTCTTCCCAGCTTTTGTATTTATGGACATGAATGCTAACGAGGACATGAGTCTACCAGAGGAGCTCAGACGGAAGTACACACTATCAAGATTCCTCGGGAAGTAAGGATGTGTCTTATTCTTAAATATTCTGATAACACTAGAAACAAGACTTAACTATCACTCAACAAAAAAAACATGAACATAGTATGTTTAGAACATGAGATATCAAAACCGGAAGTTCCACTGCAGTGCCATAGAAAGCCGCCAGGAGGCCTAGTATGGAACTTTACCCTTGTTCAAATTAAACCAAATCACATCAAATATCATAAGAATCCATCCATGACCTCTCAAGTTATGATGGAAACATACACAGCCAAATGGCCATGAATAAATGGCACCATAAGCTTATAACTCTCTTCATGACGGTAATTAAGAAATACCACTTTATAGCAGTATATTCAGCGTCAGTACAAAATTACAGGATCACATTGGTAACATAACAATACTGTAACATAACAGTAATTCTACAGTACTGTATTTACTTATTATAAAAATTGTAGAATTTAAGAATAAGAATTCTTGGGTCATAATGATACTCCAATATGATGACTGAAATGTGACTGTCAAGTTGGAATCAGTAGTGTACAGTATTTTTTCTGAATCAGTGCTGCAGCTAAAGGTTTAACATTAACTTGCTCTACCGTGTTGACCTTGTTAAAAAGCCTTTTCTGTAAATTATTAGACATAATTATGTTTGGGTAAAAGTCTTCATCTAGAATTCTAGATCTATATAATATTGTGAATCTATTGAAAATTCTTCATTGTAAATTCCGTACCCTTCTCCCCTATCTAGGGGTGCGTGTGGTGAAGTTCGACTGGCGTTCACCAAGGGAACGTGTCACAAGTTTGCTGTGAAGATCGTCAGCAAAAAGGTCTTCACTATAGGAGGCAGGAACCAGAGAGTGAGTAGCAAATGAAATAGTGATGCTGACAACTTTATATCTCGAATTGTGTCAAATGTTTACATTATCTGTTACTTTTGGTGAGGATCAAGTGGTAGCATGTGCTGGCCTAGTGCATGTAGGTGTTTGAATATCATCAGTATCGGTGAAAAAAACATTTTTCTTGTTGGGTCGGTCTGAAAAAAAATGGACCTGAAAAAAATCAGTGGATGGGATCTTGGACAGATTAGTAATAAACAGATTACATTGGCAGGCGCTCACACATTTTGGTGCTTACCAGTTAAGCCAAGAAAATAACAAGAGCGAAGTTGAGTAGGGTTTATAGTCATTTCTAACAGTCAAACTTAGCGTTGTTTACATGAAGGTAGGATTTCAAAATGCCAGTGTGTGTCGCATACTCCATCAAACAGATTCCTTTCTTAGTAAAATGAACCATTGTTTTGAGTATCGCCCATTTACAACTTTTCACAGACAATTAGGTCCAGGTTCAGGTCCGGACCGGGACCTAATCCTCTGGACCTTAATCGCACCTTTACCTTAATTTTCTGTACCAGTACCCACCCCTACATGTACTTGTGTCTATTAATGATGTGCAGTGTAGACTGAAAAAAAAGCATATCTGCAGAAAACGAACCAGACACAAATTAATGCAAGTGCGGATATCATCTTCATAGTGGAATTAACATGGCTTAATTGAATGATCTATTTCTCCACTCCCTATAGGCCCTTGATCCAGAGAGAATCTTTGGGGAGGTGCAGATAATGAAGGGCTTAAAACATGTGAGTCATTTAAAACTTGTCTGTTTGGCAATACCATAATTATATATGATTGTACATATCCAATGTGTTTATTTTTTAGTCTACTCAAAGTCATACATACAATACATGTATGTCTATACTGTAAAAACATAGGACTGGTGTATATCTCATCTCACTATAATCATACATTTGTATGAATATAATACTAATAATGTGTGTTAAGGTGTCTAAAAAGACAATCCAGAAACACTGAATGAGGCAAGTCAGCAAGAAGAGTATAACATTACAAGATAAGGAAAATAATAGGTAGATTCACCAAAAAGTAGTTACTCAAGCATACTTGTAGTTGTACATGTACGTCTGACCGTTTCCAAAACCATATCCAGTTGCTTGAGTAACTACTTTTTGGTGCATCTTATTACCTGGATGTCTAATCTACATCGACGTAATAGGTAGATTATTTCGAATTGGAACAAATCATTTTCATAGTGAGTAGACATTGTCAGAAAACCTTTTCCATTTTGTTTGTGGTTGAACAGCCCTTGGTAAGGATAATTTAATATCTAAGATATCTTTAAAAACATCCTCCTGCCTGCAGCCCTGTATTATCAAGATAGAAGATGTGATAGACACAGAGGACACCTTGTACATAGTGCTGGAACTGTAAGTCTTCTTTTTGTCCATGGTTCTGGTTCTGTAGTTATACATTCTCGATACTAACAGTTATAAAACTTACAGTACATACACATAAAAAACATTGATTACTCAATAGTGCAAGTGTACATGGCTGATCTGAATAGAGACTGTGCAGAACACGATTCCACATAGCAACAGTGCATGCAAGTACTGTTTGCTCACTATGAGTTGGAAATAGAGCTAAAAACAATCTCGAAGAAGTTTATCTTTCAATACCTGGAATTTTCACAACTGTAGGTATTAAAGGTTGCTTGTATTTATTTATAAAAATGCATTATAGGTATGATTACTTTTTCATCACACCATAAGTAGAAGTGTGTTACATATCGTAACTGTGATGTTTATCAAAACTGCACAGCAGATACAATGTGTCGTGTGTATTACACTGATTTTACTTTACTTTTTGTGCGATTTCATCAGGGTTGAGGGTGGAGAGTTGTTTGACCGTGTGGTGTCGCTAGGTCGCTTCACCGAACCTGTTGCAAAGCTGCTCTTCTACCAAATGTTGGTGGCTGTTAAGGTATGCTTATTATTATTATTATTATTGAAAATATTCTGACATTTCCTCTGTTTAGATCTGCTGAATATATACTCAACAGGTGTTTAAAAGTAAAAGTTGTTTACCATACCACTGTTCATAACAGCACTTTACAGAAGTTGCTTAAGGTATCAGCGCCTCCCTGATTCTAATTTGTGTGCAAAGTTAAGATTGTTTTTGTTTTCCTTGTATTTCAGTACTTGCATGAGCAAGGAATCACCCATAGGGACCTGAAGGTGAGTGCAGTACTGCCCCCTGGCAAAAGTGGTTTACACTGCAGCATTGCCTCTTCACAGTCTGTGTACTTGAATTTTAAACTATAATAGAGTGAACAGTTGAAGACTGTGAGAATACTGTCATGCATATGTGTCATCATATGTAAGTTCAAAAATGTGTGCTTTGTTTTTAAACCAGTCGGTTTGTTTTTCACTTTGTCAGTCTAGAAAATGAAGAAAGTGAGATGCATTGTGAGTGTGCTTTTTGATGTAATTTGTTAAAGACTATATTAAAAAAAACTTCAAGCAAACCATGTAACGCTAGTTCAACTTTATCCGTTGGTTAACCTATGTCCGTTGCTTTTAAAAACAGGGCCGTCGGAGAGATCACACCGACGGACGTTGGTTTTAAATTGCAATATTTTCAGTATATTGCAGCTTAAAACTACCATCCATCGGCTTGATGTGCCTAAATACCCTGTTTTGAAAAACAACGGATATAGGTTACCCCGCGGAAAAAGGTGAACTAGCGTTAGAGTCATCAAACATTCTGTCAAAGGGCTTTTGTAGATCTGATTTATTTTTCCTTTCCTTGCAGCCAGAAAATGTGCTGCTTGGCTCTGATGAAATGGAGACCATTATCAAGGTAAAGTTAAGACACCTGGAGACTATATGTTTGTCCCATCAGCAACTCTGCCAGTTAAACATACATGTACATAGCTTTTTGATTAATTATCCTATTGATATTGATGTACAAGCCATGGAACTGATCTACACCCCCCCACACACACCCCCCAAAAAAAAAGATGTACCTCAAAGCGGAGGTAATGATAAGCACTTAAGACACAGAATTACACAAATAGTGTTTGCCATTTCAGGTCAGTATGTGCCTGCAGTTCTCAGGTAAATCAATAGGAGCCCCTCTTGTCAAAATGCTGTTGGAACTCACCCCAATGCATGGACAAGTTCCAACCCGCTGTCACAAGGCCTGAACAAGAAAAAGAGCAAAAACATATTAAGTTCTGATTCAAAATTACCAGGATTGAAATGGTAATGCAATGTTGTGATCAAAACAACCAATTATAGAGATTATTATAAAATAATCAATTGTGAAAAATACTAAAAAAATAAAGTGATATATGTAAACAGTAGAGCCAATACAATGTAAGTTGTGTTTGTCAGGTTACAGATTTTGGTTTGTCCAAGTTTGTTGGAGAGAACTCCCTGATGAAGACCCTGTGTGGCACTCCGAGCTACCTGGCACCCGAGGTGCTGAGGACGGCCGGCATGGGCGGCTACACCAAAGCTGTGGACTGCTGGAGCCTTGGGGTCATCCTATTTGTCTGGTAAGTGAACACCTTGACAGGTTTTTCTATAATGCCAGGACGTATGTAACAGGTATATTCATGAATGCCACCTAGCAGATTAGGATTGAGTTGCAACCATACACATCAGTTGACTTTTATGTGGACCTCAGTCAGAGCGGTAGAATTGGAAATATTCAAAAGCTGTAATGATTTTTCTTGTTATTTAAATTATTCAGGTACAGGTCTAGACTTACATGCAATTTGTACCTGTACCTGTATCAGAAACTGTATACAAAACAGTCTAGAGGATACTAGTAACATTACCGATTTTTAGAAATAAAGATAGGAATTGTCTTCACTATAATGGTTTGGACAATTCAGTATTAAAGAATTTGGAAAACTTGCAAATACTTTTGCTTTGAGATTATGAGAAATATTTCATACAAAGATGACATTATTCCCCACTAAAAAGAAAGTTGGCTTCATGTACATAACAGTATAACTCACAAGTCAGCGGCAAAACTTGTTCAAGTCGCGGTTCAGATTCAACTATGTGTACCTAAACCCCTGGACCTGTACCTTAAATTACAATAGGTACACAGCCCTTCTTCCAAGTTTCCATCGACGCCTGTGAAGATTACTGTGGGAGTATTAATTCCCCAGAGACTAAACCCCTGCCTGTATTTGCATCTTGACAAATGAGAGCACTGTCGTATCAACCCGTCCAAGAAGCCAACACTAATCTCCTAGAAGACATAGGAGGGTGCTGCATGTACAATGCAAACGCCGCGATAAAAATGGATGATATGTGATGGCGTCCCGCAATCTGCCTTTCCAGATATTCGGCTAGGTGATCTTTCTTAGACACGGGGTCAACACCCTAAGGGTGTCGCACGGCGGGTAATCCGTTTGTATCCCCGAGGCGAGCGTTTGTTTCTGCCGTAAACATGGTTTAAATCATAGGATTGACCTCTTGGAACATTGTGTCAAAACAGCTTGATATGATGTACATTTATGTAGGACTAATAAAAATCAGAGATTAACAGGTGATTTTTTTCTATTCCATCAAACCCGTCATGCCACACAATGTGTGCATTTTCCTTGTTGTGGTTTCATCAAATTTAATTTACTGGCAGGAAATGTGAACTAGGACAAGGTCAGTATTTCTAACAATATCATTGACTAAGTAAAGGTAAGTATTTTGGCTGTGTCTAGAATTTGAACAGACTGATAATTCTACTACAAATAAGCATCTCACATTACAGTAGTATCCATACATAGGAGAAAAAAAAAAACTTGCAAACTTGTAAATGTTTTGAGGGAGAATGATTGAAACAAATTAGAAAAAAGCTGTCTCAGATGGCTATTGTCAGAAAAGAGGCATTATACAAAATTTAATGTATCTTGCCACTGTCGTGTACTTGTCCCTGGAATGTGTGTCCTTTAGGATCTGTTTCAATTAGAGTTTTAATAAGTCAGCAGTAACCCGAGTGGATTCCTGCCATGCTCAGGTGTCCCTCTGCATTTGCAAATTGAATTTAAGATGTCAGAACCAGTAGGTGCTTCTCTCCCCTGTCAGTGGATCCTGCCTACAGCACCCCTCCCTTCGTGATCCCAGGGTACATTCTCAGCCTCCATTCCTTGGTTACTCTCCCAGCATACAAATGCTGTTTGACACCTCAAGCAACAATGCAGTCACACCGAATCTATTGAAGTGGAATTATTAAAATTTTGATTTTCAATTAAAAGAGGTTTTACTTTTACCACTGTGTGTGTGCACGTGCGTGTGTGTGTCATGTGGGTGTGAATGGGGGACGTGTGTGTGTAAAAAGAAGAATAAAATGTAAAAAGCTGTAAGAGGATTTTGCTGAATCATTTTGGTGCATTGGTAATATGTAGTATTTTTCTCTACTTATATTGATGCATTATTCTGTGCTCAATTTGTAAGAAGGAAACAACTCAACATTCTGTAATCTTCCCTTGTAGTTACACTACCTTGAGGAAGTGTCAATTGTCAATACCATTACAACAACTTTTCATGATCCATTTCTTGCCAAGGAACTCAACAATACAAAACCTCAACCTCATCAACGATGCTTAATGTTTATCCTCAGGATTTCCTAAAATAAAGCACAGAGTGAAAACCATCAACCTCACATAATCTTAATTCAATCATGATCCTGCAATTCCTCTTCCTTCTCCCAGTGTGTGTGCTGCATGTCTGATCTTAGCATGCCCCCCTCCCCCTGTAGGAAACAATCTGTGATGTACCAAGCGATCCCCATTTTTGGCACCTTTTGGTAAATCCAGCAATTATTGTGATCACCCTCCATGTGAAGATAACAATTCGTCATGGGGAAACAGGAATGTGTTTCTTCCCTCACTTCTGAGATAATCTCCGAGTCTTATTACACCCGACTGCGCCAGAAGTAATCCTCCAAATCTCCCCGGGTTTTTGCCGAACCAAATACTACAATTAGAGAATGTAAGGCGTGTAAAGTGCCTGTCTATCACTGGTAATCAGGACGTGCTGCAAAGCTTTGGGAAAGACCCAGCCCAATCAGGGGCTCAGCGCGTTCCCCTGTATCAGGGTCAACATTTGTCTGTCACTGGGAATTAGTGCACCCACACGAGAATGGGACAAAACAGGAGGTTTTGAACTCTACAGGCTTTGTAGAACAAGTCAGTAACTGATTTGGTAGTCAGTAACAATTTGACTGTCCCAGAGTTGGACAAGTCCACTAGCCCTATTGTCCCTGGAAAGTGACAGTGCCAAACAGGCAAGCTGTCGTACATGTACATGTAAGATTTTTGTCATGTGATGAAATATGCTACTTTTCACAGTCATTGTCAACACAGACAATTAGAGTCAATGATAAAAGATGAAAACACATAGAATATAATGTTGTCAGGCAAGTGAAAAGTTGGTTTGGGCAAGTAAATTCTCTGTGTACTTGTCCAATAGGACAAGTGAATTTTAGAAAACTTGTCCAGCCCTGCTGTCCAAGTAACAGACTTTGAAAGTGAACCAGCTAAGCACATGTCATTGAGCAACATAAGACAGACTATTACAGAATTTGTACATAATAAACCTTTGAAGATTGATGAAATAACAACCATTGATGTTTAACAAACTGACTGTCATTTTCAGCACCAAGGACAGGACCATTGCAAAGCGTGATATCATGAAATTTGTCACACTTTTGTTTTGAAGGATTTTAAAAACTTTCTACTACTTTCATGGATTCCTAGACTAAAGGTGCTTATTCAGATGGTAGGATGGATATATTATCCAGTAAATGAATTATCCATGTGGTCTTATCTAATAAAGTTTTTAACTTTCGGATAGGAGGGAGCCATATTTGTAGATAGACAGTTTCTTTTACATCTATCTGTAGATAGATAGTTTTTTTTACATCCAGGTTTGTTGGTTGTAAATAAATGTAGGCTGAAACTTGACATATAATAGGTCAATATTTAGCAGAATATTGTTATTCAACAATTTCATTCAACAACGATTTTTATGTCAGACTTCATGGCACCATAATGTTATGGATCCTTATGTAAGATGCTACAAATAAAAGCCCACAAAGAAGTTGTTTTGCAATTATGTTTCTTCTCCCGAACTAAATTTAGATCAGATAAGGCAACTTGTTCACCCAAAGGTACATGTAGCAGTTAACAAGTTTGAATTTTATGATAAAGTTTCAGTTATACGTATGCAGAGTTTTAGATCAGCGTTGGGAAATTAAAGTAAAACCTTCCATGGGCCATTTTATTAATAGATTATGGAATGTATGTTCACAAATTCAGAGCTCCCTTCACAACCTTTGCTCTGTTGTGTGATTGGTCAGATTTACCAGAGAGAATGATGGGACAACCTATATTATATAAGGATTACTATGACATATCATCATCACATATGACATATAGGCTTTTCAAAATCACGAAAGAAAGGCCCCAAAGCTTACCTGAGTGCATTATAGTCACAAAAAATGCAGCGTATACAAAAGAGATTGAATATTGTTGGGATTACTTGAGTCTACTTTTTTGCTCATCATTCTCTTGCCTGAAGAGAAAGCTTTCAAACTGTGCACCATTCTCACTGTGTCTTCTGGGGATTCCTTGGATCTAATGAACTTTAAATTGTCTAAGGTCTTATCCCTACAATCCTTTTAGAGGAGAGGATTTAAATTTGGGAGGATGACAGTTTGTCATATTAAAATCTTCAGTCCCTATTAATATTATAGTATTATGTAAGAGTGGATGTGCAAGGATTTTGATGAGGAGGTGTCAGGAAAATATGGACTTAAGATTTATTGTGTCATAGATTTTAAGTGTGACTCAGCAGACAATGCCAAGTTTGATACTTGCAGTGTGCAAATATTTTGCCCGAGACCATTGTTATTTTTATCGCACTTCCCTACAGAATACTATGTAGATATAGATGTATATGTAACGTTATAATGATAGCACTTCATTGATTATGAAAATGTTCTTATATACCTGCATAAATTGTGTTCATATGTTTGATTTTGTCTGTAAGGAGTTAATGACAAAAATAACTTTATATTGATCTTTCAAGTCAAAGTGCCTTGCCTCAGTCAAAGTACTGATATATTCAGAAGTTCTTGAAAGTTGTATTCTCTAGACTTAGATTAATCATACAACTTGAAGCAAGACCCAATATTGCATCACTTGTACAGTAAGTTGTACCTAGTGAAAGCTCATATCTTTACTACGATGTGTTTAGAATTTTGTCATCTTTGAAATAGATATAGATAGTACAAATAATGCAGCAATGATAATGCAAATTTTAGTCTTAATTTGGAAACATCCAGTTTTACTCCATATTTTATTTAGGATATTCCACTTGCATTGCTACATATTTAGTTTTCCACGTCATTCTCTTGTATTGACAAATCACCACTAAATCTACCAGCTAACTTTTCCCAGTATCTCTTGTAACAGTTTTTTATAAACTTTAGTGGTGGTTTCTATTTGAACTTAAATTGTTGACCTCCTTCTTGATAGATTAACAAATAATTGAGATAATATGCTAGATTAATGTGACCTGGTTAGATTTGATTGACAGATACATGCAGAAAAATTTGTACTTCAATATTGTCATTGGCAAATGATTTATATTTCAACACTTTTAATGTTATATGAAGATCATCTTGACTGTAATCACGGGAAAAAATATACCGTTTTGATTTATGGAGTTGATTGAACTCAACAGAGATAACATTGCAAAAATAAATTAATATGCAATTGCCGAGATTGATATCCTTGCATGACATGCTTGACAACTTCCTGGTGCTAATAATTGCATATACTGATACAGGATCTACCAGATAGCATCTTTAATAAATTTATAAAGAACTGAATTATGAATTAAGTTTGCAAACAAGATGATCCAATAATTGTTACCTTTACCAAGAAGGATATGTTTTGGGGAACATTTGTGTGTGTGTGTGTGTCTGTCTGTCTGTCTGTGAACACGATAACTTGAGAATGTCTGAATTAATCGTCTCGATACTTGGTATGTGAGTAGGTCTCAAAAATGTTTGTTTTTGGGCCCTCTAGTCGATATAGATTATTCAAATGAGGACCTCATCAGCCAGAATGATAGGAAAATTCTAGTGTAGCCTTAAGATAAGAATGTCTAATGCTCAACTAATATACTTTATGCAAATGAGGAGCTTATTGTTTATTTGCATTATTAAAGAGAAACATATAGTACATCAGTTGTACAGGTTAAAATCATTTTGTAAAGTATTGTGGAACTTTTATTGTTTCTAAAAACAGTTCTTTGAATGGAATAGAGCCTCAAAAACTCCCACTTAGGTTTGAGAGGATATACTTTTGATAGGCAAACAGTGTTTAATTATCATGATTACATACACGTACATGTACATCATCACGTACAATTGCAAGATATTGTCATATCTTAGCATGTAAGTTCATCTGTGTTGGTAGAATACATTATAGAAAAATTGCTAAACTTTCCTTCCAACTCTGTAACCATAACTGTAGGGACTTAGCCCTAAATTTTCGGTCAATCTCCGTCGACCTTGTTCACAGAATGACCCTTTCTATCTCCAGCAGTGACATCAGGAAGACACAACTTTTGCAGGAGGGGGTCATAAATATCAGAAAGTCTATGTCGCCCCCCGTCTCTGTTGAGTGTATATATTGTCATATTTGCTTTCACTGCTTTGCTATGATGTAAAGGTCCGCATGATACCACATGTTACCTGCAATTATTTTGGACCAACAGTGTTACTTTGCTAGTTTTTATCTTTTCCTGCAATTTTAGATTATTCTACGGAATTGTGGGTTGCATTTTGGTTTTGCTTCTTGTATCATCATCTGATATGGATACTTAAATTGTCTTGCAGACATTCCTATGGGCATGTTTAGGGTGGTTCTGTGAGGCATGATGATTGAGAAGAGAAATATTACCTAAGGTGGCATAACAAGATCTGTTAAAGCACTAGGGGTTCTCAGTTTTACAGCCTCAAACAACATTACACAGGGCTCAGTTTCTGTTCCGTTGTAAAAGTAACCATCTGAATAGATTTATCTCTCACCAAGAATGACATTGAAAATAAATCAGTAACTTAATACCGTGTGCTGGGTAGCTGTTATGTGCCAGTAAGCATTTAAGTTGTAAATTTGTGCATTACAGTATACTTTCATAGTAAAAACTGGTTAAAATTTAGCTTTAGTTTAGCTAACTGGTCTCCCATTCAGTGGGGATTCTTCTTGTTGATTGGTCAATGTATGCAAAAAGGTTTAGAAGAAAGTAGAGATGTGTAATTTACTAGTAAATAAATCAACAGAATTCTAATTTTTGCAGGTAACGAATGTAGCAGTAAAGTGAAATGCAAATTTTGAGGAGAAGAGAGAGATGTAAATACTACGTATACCACTAAGTCCACACAGTACTATTATATATAGTCAACATATCACATGGTTAGCATTTCAAACAAAGTATTTTCAACTTTTAGTTCTGATCCTTGATACAGTGTAAATATAAACATAAATGTAAAAGTTAACAATTACTAACTGAAAGATTATTTACTGAGAAAACAAAGGCTGTTGGATTTGGCCTGATCGATGTAATGGTAGCTTTTCAGAAGAATTACTATGAAGTTGTGACGAATTTAGATTATTAATGCCAAAGAGAACATGCCCCCCCCCCCGAAAAAAACTTTACTTGCTGACCAGTTTTGCCAGTTGTAACAGTTTAATCTGTTACAGACAGATTCATACATCACATCCCTCATGTTAAAGGTATCAACAGAAGTGGCGCAAAGCTATTGCAACAAGATTGGTCCTTATCTCATAGAAAAACGCTAACACTTTACTTTGTCCTTATCGTTAAGTTGGTAATATTTCTAATCCACCAGCGCACAATATGTATCCACCCAAAGGACCGGAAACATTATAAAGAGCTATTACCCCTATCTTCAACAGATACACTGTACTACTGCAGCTATAGAAAACTGCCTTATCACCATTTGCAGACAGTGTTGTGGGCGTGTTTGTTGGCTGTCTGCTGGGACTGAATGATCAACAAGACAGTGGGATGATATTAAGTCTTCATAGTGATACCGTGGAATTGGGTGGAAAGTAAATGGATTAACTTACCGCCATGCTTACTTCCAGACAAGGCAGGGATAAAAACGTATGCTGAATATAAAAGCAATATAGTAATAAAATGTTAGTATGCATTGACTAACAGTAATAACCTTAGTCATCTTACAATCACCACATTCACCAAATGCTTTTAGATTTTGTTGGATCTATGAACAAACTATGACAAGAAAATAAACAAACAATGACAGCAGTGGCCTTACAGTCATTGATATCTTACTAAAGCATTGCAAGCTGGGAATCAGTTGAAAGATTCAGATGGTGAATAGTTATATCATGCACTTACTCCCAGATGGAACAATGAGATTAGTAAGTAGAATACAGAATGTCCACCTTCTGAAATAGATATTTTGCAGGACGCAAAGTGA